>CM038145.1:357078770-358278770 GCA_021437245.1 Aegilops speltoides
AGTGTCACTAGTATGCCTCTACTTGACTAGCTTGTTAATCAAAGATGGTTATGTTTCCTAACCATGAACAAGGAGTTTTTATTTGATTAATGAGATCACATCATTAGTTGAATGATCGATTGACATGACCCATTCCGTTAGCTTAGCACCCGATCGTTTAGTATGTTGTTATTGCTTTCTTCATGACTTATACATGTTCCTATGACTATGAGATTATGCAACTCCGTTTACGGAGGAACACTTTGTGTGCTACCAAACGCCACAACGAATCGGGTGATTATAAAGGTGCTCTACAGGTGTCTCCAAAGGTACTTGTTGGGTTGGCGTATTTGAGATTAGGATTTGTCACTCCGAATGTCGGAGAGGTATCTCTGGCCCTCTCGGT
Source organism: Aegilops speltoides (assembly GCA_021437245.1). Classification (NCBI taxonomy): domain Eukaryota; kingdom Viridiplantae; phylum Streptophyta; class Magnoliopsida; order Poales; family Poaceae; genus Aegilops; species Aegilops speltoides. The sequence continues at coordinate 357,079,156 of CM038145.1, forward strand.
AATGCACATCACTTAAGCCTTGCAAGCATTGCAACTAATGAGTTAGTTGCGAGATGATGTATTACGGAACGAGTAAAGAGACTTGACGGTAACGAGATTGAACTAGGTATTGGATACCGACGATCGAATCTCGGGCAAGTAACATACCGATGACAAAGGGAACAACGTATGTTGTTATGCGGTCTGACCGATAAAGATCTGCGTAGAATATGTAGGAACCAATATGGGCATCCAGGTCCCGCTATTGGTTATTGACTGGAGATGTGTCTCGGTCATGTCTACATTGTTCTCGAACCGTAGGGTCCGCACGCTTAAGATTTCGATGACAGTTTTATTATGAGTTTATGTATTTTGATGTACTGAAGGTTGTTCGGAGTCCCGGATGTGATCACGGACATGACGAGGAGTCTCGAAATGGTCGAGACATAAATATTGATATATTGGACGGATATATTTGTGAAGGAAATATGCCCTAGAGGCAATAATAAAGTTATTATTTATTTCCTTATTTCATGATAAATGTTTATTATTCATGCTAGAATTGTATTAACCGGAAACATAATACATGTGTGAATATATAGACAAACAGAGTGTCACTAGTATGCCTCTACTTGACTAGCTTGTTAATCAAAGATGGTTATGTTTCCTAACCATGGACAAAGAGTTGTTATTTGATTAACGGGATCACATCATTAGTTGAATGATCTGATTGACATGACCCATTCCGTTAGCTTAGCACCCGATCGTTTAGTATGTTGCTATTGCTTTCTTCATGACTTATACATGTTCCTATAACTATGAGATTATGCAACTCCCGTTTACCGGAGGAACACTTTGTGTGCTACCAAACGTCACAACGTAACTGGGTGATTATAAAGGTGCTCTACAGGTGTCTCCAAAGGTACTTGTTGGGTTGGCGTATTTCGAGATTAGAATTTGTCACTCCGAATGTCGGAGAGGTATCTCTGGGCCCTCTCGGTAATGCACATCACTTTAGCCTTGCAAGCATTGCAACTAATGAGTTAGTTGCGAGACGATGTATTACGGAACGAGTAAAGAGACTTGCCGGTAATGAGATTGAACTAGGTATTGGATACCGACGATCTAATCTCGGGCAAGTAACATACCGATGACAAAGGGAACAACGTATGTTGTTATGCGGTCTGACCGATAAAGATCTTCGTAGAATATGTAGGAACCAATATGGGCATCCAGGTCCCACTATTGGTTATTGACCGGAGACGTGTCTCGGTCATGTCTACATTGTTCTCGAACCGTAGGGTCCGCACGCTTAAGGTTTCGATGACAGTTATATTATGAGTTTATGAGTTTTGATGTACCAAAGGAGTTCGGAGTCCCGGATGAGATCGGGGACATGACGAGGAGTCTCAAAATGGTCGAGACGTAAAGATCGATATATTGGACGACTATATTCGAGTTCGGAAAGGTTCCGAGTCATTCGGTATTTATCGAGTCTGGGAGAGTTACGGGAATTCGCCGGGAGAAGTATTGGGCCTTATTGGGCCTGCGGAAAGAGAGAGGGCTGCCTAGGGCAGGCAGCGCGCCCCATGGCCTAGTCCGAATTGGACTAGAGGAGGGCCGCCCCTCCTTCCTTCCTTCTCTCTTCCCTTCCTAGTCTCCTACTCCTAATACATGGAAGGTCTCCTAGTTGGACTAGGAAGGGGAATCCTACTCCGGTGGGAGTAGGACTCCCCCATGCGCCATAGTAGAGGGCCGGCCCTCCCCTCCTCCACTCCTTTATATACAGGGGCAGGGGGCACCCCATGGACACACAAGTTGATCATCGTGATCGTTCCTTAGCCGTGTGCGGTGCCCCCTCCACGATATTACACCTCGGGCATATTGTAGCGGTGCTTAGGCGAAGCCCTGCGACAGTTGAACATCAAGATCGTCACCACGCCTTCGTGCTGACGAAACTCCTGTTGGGGAACGTAGTAATTTCAAAAAAATTCCTACGCACACGCAAGATCATGGTGATGTATAGCAACGAGAGGGGGAGTGTATCTTCATACCCTTGAAGATCGCTAAGCGGAAGCGTTTATCAACGCGGTTGATGTAGTCGACGCGTCTTCACGATCCGACCGATCCAAGTACCGAACATACGGCACCTCCGAGTTCCGCACACGTTCAGCTCGATGGCGTCCTCGCCTTCTCGATCCAGCAAGGCGGGCGAAGTAGTAGATGAGTTCGCGAAGACGACGGTGTGGTGGCGGTGTTGGTGAAGAACAATTTCCGCAGGGCTTCGCCTAAGCACTACGAAAACTATGATGGAGGATAAACTAGAGGGGACGGGGTTGCCGGCACACGGCTTGGTGTTTCTTGATATCTCTTTAGTGCTAGCCCTGCCCTCTATTTATATGTTGAGCCACAGGGTGAAACTTGGAGTAAAAGCCTCCTCAAAGTCGGTTTTGCCGAAAGGCAAGAGTCCTACATGGACTCGGGGCTAAACGCCAGGTTCGGCGTCTACCCCTAGACGCCGAGGTTCTGGCGTCTAGCCTCTGTCTCCATAAAACTTCCTTTGCACTTTCCATAAGCCTCGTGGGCTTTCCCTTTAGCCCAAATAACGTGTTCTCGTACCCAAACATTTGAAACATCCGGAACCCCTTCCGGTGAATTCGGAACCCTTCGGAGATCAAACACTATTATCCCATATATCAAACTTTATCTCGAACCATTAGGAGTTCCTCGTCATGTCCATGATCTCATCAGGACTCGAACAACATTCGGTTACCAACATGCATAACTCATGCAATACTATATCGTCAGCTAAAGCGTTAAGCGTGCGGACCCTACGGGTTCGAGAACTATGTAGACATGGTCGAGACACGTTTCGGTCAATAACCAATAGCGGGACACGGATGCCCATATTGGCTCCACATATTCTATGAAGATCTTTATCGGTCAAACCGCATAACAATATCGTTGTTCCTTTGTCATCGGTATGTTTACTTGCCGAGATTCGATCGTCGGTATCAATACCTAGTTCAATCTCGTCACCGGCAAGTCTCTTTACTCGATTCATGTCGTCATCTCATAACTAACTCATTAGTTATAATGCTTGCAAGGCTTAAGTGATGAGTATTACCGAGAGGGCCAGAGATACCTCTCCAACAATCGGAGTGACAAAACCTAATCTCGAAATCGCCAACCCAACATGTACCTTCGGAGACACCTGTAGTACTCCTTTATAATCACCCGATTCGTTGTGGCGTTTGGTAGTACCAAAGTGTTCCTCCCAAGCGGAGTTGCATAATCTCATAGTTACGGAACATGTATAAGTCATGAAGAAAGCAATAGCAACATACTAAGCGATCAAGTGCTAAGCTAAAGGAATGGGTCAAGTCAATCACATCATTCTCCTAATGATGTGATCCCGTTAATCAAATGACAACTCTTTTGTCCATGGCTAGGAAACATAACCATCTCGATAAACGAGCTAGTCAAGTAGAGGCATACTAGTGACACTATGTTTGTCTATGTATTCACACATGTATTATGTTTCCGGTTAATACAATTCTAGCATGAATAATAAACATTTATCATGAAAGAAGGAAATAAATAATAACTTTATTATTGCCTCTAGGGCATATTTCCTTGATCTCCCACTTGCACTAGAGTCAATAATCTAGTTCACATCGCCATGTGATTTAACACCAATATTCATATCTGTATATGATTAACATCCATAGTTCACATCATCATGTGACCAACACCCAAAGGGTTTACTAGAGTCAATAATCTAGTTCACATCGCTATGTGATTAACACCCAAAGAGTACTAAGGTGTGATCATGTTTTGCTCGTGAGAGAAGCTTAGTCAACGGGTCTATCACATTCAGAGTCGTATGTATTTTGCAAATATTCTATGTCTCCCACTTTCAATATGTATCCAGATTGAGACTTAGAGTCATCTGGATCGGTGTGAAAACTTGCACCGAGGTAACTTTTACGACGGGCTCTTTTATCACCTCCATAATCGAGAAATATTTCCTTAGTCCTCACTAAGGATATTCTTAACCAATGTCCAGTGATCTACTCCTAGATCATTATTGTACTCCCTTGTCAAATACAGAGTAAGGTATACAATAGGTCTGGTACATAGCATAGCATACTTTATAGAACCTATGACTGGGGCATAGGGAATGACTTTTCATTCTCTTTCTATTTTCTGCTGTGGTCGGGATTTGAGTCTTACTCAATTTCATACCTTTGCAACACAGGCAAGAACTCTTTCTTTGGTATTTCCATTTTGAACTACTTCAAAATCTTGTCAAGGTATGTACTCATTGAAAATCTCATCAAGCGTCTTGATCTATCTCAATAGATCTTGATGCTCAATATGTAAGTAGCTTTACTGAGGTCTTTCTTTTGAAAAACTCCTTTCAAATACTCCTTTATGCTTTGCAGAATAATTCTACATTACTTCAGATCAACAATATGTCATTCACATATACTTATCAGAAATGTTGTAGTGCTCCCACTCACTTTCTTGTAAACACAGGCTTCACTGTAAGTCTGTACAAAACTATATGCTTTTATCAACTTATCAAAGCGTATATTCCAACTCTGAGATGCTTGCACCAGTCCATAGATGGATCACTGGAGCTTGCACATTTTGTTAGCACCTTTAGGATTGACAAAACCTTATGGTTGCATCATATACAACTCCTCTTTAAGAAAACCATTAAGTAATGCAGCTTTGACATCCATTTGCCAGATTTCATAAAATGTGGCAATTGCTAACATGATTCGGACAGACTTAAGCATCGCTACAGTTGAGAAAATCTCATTGTAGTCAACACCTTGAACTTGTCAAAAACCTTTTTGTAACAAGTCGAGCTTAGTGGATAGTAACACTACTATCAGTGTCCGCCTTCCTCTTGAAGATCCATTTATTTAACATGGCTTGCTGATCATCGAGCAAGTCAATCAAAGTCCATACTTTGTTCTCATACATGGATCATATCTCAGATTTTATGGCCTCAAGCCATTTCGCGGAATCTGGGCTCATCATCGCTTCCTCATAGTTCGTGGGTTTATCATGGTCTAGTAACATGACTTTCAGAACAGGATTACCGTACCACTCTGGTGCGGATCTTACTCTGGAAGACCTACGAGGTTTGGTAGCAACTTGATCTAAAGTTTCATGATCATCATCATTAACTTCCTCACTAATTGGTGTAGGAATCACTGGAACTGATTTCTGTGATGAACTACTTTCCAATAAGGGAGAAGGTACAATTACCTCATCAAGTTCTACTTTCCTCCCACTCACTTCTTTCGAGAGAAACTTCTTCTCTAGAAAGGATCCATCTTAGCAACGAATAATTTGCCTTCGGATCTGTGATAGAAGGTGTACCCAACAATTTCCTTTGGGTATTCTATGAAGACGCACTTCTCCGATTTGGGTTCGAGCTTATCAGGATGAAACTTTTTCACATAAGCATCGCAGCCCCAAACTTTAAGAAACGACAACTTGGGTTTCTTGCTAAACCATAGTTCATCTGTTGTTGTCTCAACGGATTTAGATGGTGCCCTTTTAATGTGAATGCAGCTGTCTCTAATGCATAACCTCAAAAACAATATTGGTAAATCAGTAAGAGACATCATAGATCACACCATATCCAATAAAGTGCGGTTACGACGTTCGGACACACCATAACGTTGTGGTGTTCCAGGTGGCGTGAGCTGTGAAACTATTCCACACTGTTTTAATTCAAGACCAAACTCGTAACTCAAATATTCGTTTCCGCGATCAGATCGCAGAAATTTTATTTTCTTATTACGATGATTTTTCCACTTCACTCTGAAATTCTTTGAACCTTTCAACTATTTCAGACTTATGTTTCATCAAGTAGATATACCCATATCTGCTCAAATCATCTTGTGAATGTCAGAAAATAACGATACTTGCCACGAGCCTTCATACTCATTGGTCTTCATACATCAGTATGTATTATTTCCAATAAGTCAGTAGCTCGTTCCATTGTTCCGAAGAACGGAGTTTTAGTTATCTTGCCCAAAAGGCACGGTTCGCAAGCATCAAATGATTCATAACCAAGTGATTCTGAAAATCCATCTTTATGGAGTTTCTTCATGCGCTTTACACCGATATGACCCAAACGGCAGTGCCACAAATAAGTTGCACTATCATTATTAACTTTGCATTTTTTGGCTTCAATATTATGAATGTGTGTATCACACAATCGAGATCCAACAAACCATTTTCATTGGGTGTATGACCATAGAAGGTTTTATTCATGAAAATAGAACAACAATTATTCTCTAACTTACATGAATAACCGTATTGTAATAAACATGATCAAATCATATTCATGCTCAACGCAAACACCAAATAACACTTATTTAGGTTTAACACTAATCCCGAAAGTATAGGGAGTGTGCGATGATGATCATATCAATCTTGGAACTATTTCCAACACACATCGTCACTTCACCCTTAACTAGTCTCTGTTTATTACGCAACTCCGTTTGAGTTACTAATCTTAGCAACCGAACTAGTATCAAATCTTGAGGGGTTGCTATAAACACTAGTAACGTACACATCAATAACATGTATATCAAATATACTTATGTTCACTTTGCCATCCTTCTTATCCGCCAATCACTTGGGGTAGTACCTCTTCCAGTGACCAGTCTCTTTGCAGTAGAAGCACTTAGTCTCAGGCTTAGGACCAGACTTGGGTTTCTTCACTTGAGCAGCAACTTGCTTGCCGTTCTTCTTGAAGTTCCCTTCTTTTCCCTTTGCCTTTTTCTTGAAACTAGTGATCTTGTTAACCATCAACACTTGATGCTCTTTTCTTGATTTCTACCTTCGCCGATCTCAACATCGCGAAGAGCTCAGGAATAACTTTCGTCATCCCTTGCATATTATAGTTCATCACAAAGTTCTAGTAACTTAGTGATGGTGACTAGAGAATTCTGTCAATCACTATCTTATCTGGAAGATTAACTCCCACTTGATTCAAGTGATTGAAGTACCCAGACAATCTGAGCACATGCTCACTAGTTGAGCGATTCTCCTCCATCTTTTAGCTATAGAACTTGTTGGAGACTTCATATCTCTCAACTCGGGTATTTGCTTGAAATATTAACTTCAACTCCTGGAACATCTTATATGGTCCATGACGTTCAAAAACGTCTTTGAAGTCCCGATTCTAAGCCGTTAAGCATGGTGCACTAAACTATCAAGTAGTCATCATATTGAGCTAGCTAAACGTTCATAACGTCGCATCCGCTCTCTGCAATAGGTGCATCACCTAGCGGTGCATCAAGGACATAATTCTTCTATGCAGCAATGAGGATAAACCTCATGTCACGGATCTAATCCGCATCATTGCTACTAACATCTTTCAACACAGTTTTCTCTAGGAACATATCAAAATAAACATATGAAAGCAACAACGCGAGCTATTGATCTACAACATAATTTGCAAAATACTACTAGGACTAAGTTCATGATAAGTTAAAGTTCAATTAATCATATTACTTAAGAACTCCCACTTAGATAGACATCCTCTAATCCTCTAAGTGATCACGTGATCCAAATCAACTAAACCATGTCCGATCATCACGTGAGATGGAGTAGTTTCAATGGTGAACATCACTATGTTGATCATATCTACTATATGATTCACGCTCGACCTTTCGGTCTCCGTGTTCGAGGCCATATCTCGTATATGCTAGGCTCGTCAAGTATAACTGAGTATTCGCGTGTGCAACTGTTTTGCACCCGTTGTATTTGAACGTAGAGCCTATCACACCCGATCATCACGTGGTGTCTCAAAGACGAAGAACTTTCATAGCGGTGGATACTCGGGAGAACACTTCTTGATAATTAGTGAGAGATCATCTTAAAATGCTACCGTCAATCAAAGCAAGATAAGATGCATAAAGGATAAACATCACATGCAATCAATATAAGTGATATGATATGGCCATCATCATCTTGTGCTTGTGATCTCCATCTTGAAGCAATCGCATGATCACCATCGTCACCGGCGTGACACCTTGATCTCCATCGTAGCATCGTTGTCGTTCGCCATCTATTGCTTCTATGACTATCGCTACCGCTTAGTGATAAATTAAAGCAATTACGAGGCGTTTGCATTTCATACAATAAAGCGACAACCATATGGCTCCTGCCGATTGCCGATAACCGGTTACAAAACATGATCATCTCATACAATAAAATATAGCATCACGTCTTGACCATATCACATCACAACATGCCCTGCAAAAACAAGTTAGACGTCCTCTACTTTGTTGTTGCAAATTTTACGTGGCTGCTACGGGCTTAGCAAGAACCGTTCTTACCTACGCATCAAAACCACAACGATAGTTTGTCAAATAGACTCCGTTTTAACCTTCACAAGGACCAGGCATAGCCACACTCGGTTCAACTAAAGTGAGAGAGACAGACACCCGCCAGTCACCTTTAAGCCCGAGTGCTCGTAACGGTGAAACCAGTCTCACGTAAGCGTATGCGTAATGTCGGTCCGGGCTGCTTCATCTCACAATACCGCTGAACCAAAGTATGACATGCTGGTAGGCAGTATGACTTATATCGTCCACAACTCACTTGTGTTCTACTCGTGCATATAACATCAATGCATAAAACCTAGGCTCGGATGCCTTTGTTGGGGAACGAGTAATTTCAAAAAATTCCTACGCACACGCAAGATCATGGTGATGTATAGCAACGAGAGGGGGAGTGTATCTTCATACCCTTGAAGATCGCTAAGCGGAAGCGTTTATCAACGCGGTTGATGTAGTCGTACGTCTTCACGATCCGACCGATCCAAGTACCGAACGCACGGCACCTCCGAGTTCCGCACACGTTCAGCTCGATGACGTCCTCGCCTTCTCGATCCAGCAAGACGGGCGAAGTAGTAGATGAGTTCCGGCAGCATGACGGTGTGGTGACGGTGTTGGTGAAGAACAATTTCCGCAGGGCTTCGCCTAAGCACTACGAAAACTATGATGGAGGATAAACTAGAGGGGACGGGGTTGCCGGCACACGGCTTGGTGTTTCTTGATATCTCTTTAGTGCTAGCCCTGCCCCTCTATTTATATGTTGAGCCCTGGGGTCGAAACTTGGAGTAAAAGCCTCCTCAAAGTCGGTTTTGCCCGAAAGGCAAGAGTCCTACATGGACTCCAGGGCTAGACGCCAGGGTTCCCGGCGTCTACCCCTAGACGCCAGGTTCTGGCGTCTAGCTCTGGTCTGTGCAAAACTTCCTTTTGCACTTTCCATAAGCCTCGTGGGCTTTCCCTTTGGCCCAAATAACGTGTTCTCGCACCCAAACATTTGAAACATCCGGAACCCCTTAGGTGAATTCGGAACCCTTAGGAGATCAAACACTATTATCCCATATATCAAACTTTATCTCCGGACCATTCCGGAGTTCCTCGTCATGTCCATGATCTCATCCGGGACTCCGAACAACATTCGGTTACCAACATGCATAACTCATACAATACTATATCGTCAACGAAACGTTAAGCATGCGGACCCTACGGGTTCGAGAACTATGTAGACATGACCGAGACACGTTTCTGGTCAATAACCAATAGCGGGACCTGGATGCCCATATTGGCTCCCACATATTCTACGAAGATCTTTATCGGTCAAACCGCATAACAATATACGTTGTTCCCTTTGTCATCGGTATGTTTACTTGCCCGAGATTCGATCGTCGGTATCCAATACCTAGTTCAATCTCGTCACCGGCAAGTCTCTTTCCTCGTTCTGTAATAGGTCATCTCATAACTAACTCATTAGTTATAATGCTTGCAAGGCTTAAGTGATGAGTATTACCGAGAGGGCCCAGAGATACCTCTCCAACAATCGGAGTGACAAAACCTAATCTCGAAATACGCCAACCCAACATGTACCTTCGGACACCTGTAGTACTCCTTTATAATCACCCAGTTACGTTGTGACGTTTGGTAGTACCCAAAGTGTTCCTCCGGTAAACGGGAGTTGCATAATCTCATAGTTACAGGAACATGTATAAGTCATGAAGAAAGCAATAGCAACATACTAAACGATCAAGTGCTAAGCTAAAGGAATGGGTCAAGTCAATCACATCATTCTCCTAATGATGTGATCCCGTTAATCTAATGACAACTCTTTTGTCCATGGCTAGGAAACATAACCATCTCTGATAAACGAGCTAGTCAAGTAGAGGCATACTAGTGACACTATGTTTGTCTATGTATTCACACATGTATTATGTTTCCGGTTAATACAATTCTAGCATGAATAATAAACATTTATCATGAAATAAGGAAATAAATAATTACTTTATTATTGCCTCTAGGGCATATTTCCTTCAACTCCTCCCCGTACCTCTGCTGGATTGGAGTTCGGGGTGCGTCATCGAGTTGTACGTGTGTCAAGAACTCGGAGGTACCGGAGTAACGGTGCTTGGATCGGTTAGACCGGGAAGACGTACGACTACTTCCTCTACGTTGCGTCAACGCTTCGCTTCGTCTCACGAGGGTGCGTAGACAACACTCTCCCCTCTCGTTGCTATGCATCACCATGATCTTGCGTGTGCGTAGGGAAATTTTTGAAATTACTACGTTCCCCATCAATTTGGACACCGGAAAGGTTCCAGATGAGACTGGGATTATACCGGAATTCCGGGAGGTTACCGGAACCCCCCGGTAAGTATATGGGCCTTATTGGGCCTTAGAGGAAGGGAGGGAGAAGGAGCAAAGGAGGGGGCGCCCCCCCCCCAAGCCCAATCCGAATTGGGAAGGGGGTCGGCCCCCTTTCCTTCTTCCTCCCTCTCTTCCTTCCTCTCCTACTCCTAATAGGAAGGGGGCCAAACCTACTTGGAGTAGGTTTGCCCCCCCAGTATGCCTCCCTCTTGGCCGGCCCCTCCTCCTCTCCTCCTTTATATGGGGGGGGCACCCATAGACACACAAGTTGATCATCGTGATCGTTCCTTAGCCGTGTGCGGTGCCCCCTCCACGATATTACACCTCGGTCATATTGTAGCGGTGCTTAGGCGAAGCCTGCGACGATTGAACATCAAGATCGCCACCACGCCGTCGTCCGACGGAACTCCTCCCGTACCTCTGCTGGATCGGAGTTCAAGTGCGCCATCGAGCTGTCACGTGTGTCAAGAACTCGGAGGTGCCGAGTAACGGTGCTTGGATCGGTTGGACCGGAAGACGACGACTACTTCCTCTATGTTGCGTCAACGCTTCGCTTGGTCACGAGGGTACGAGACAACACTCTCCTCTCATTGCTATGCATCACCATGATCTTGCGTGTGCATAGGAAATTTTTGAAATTACTACGTTCCCCAACAAAGTGGCATCGAGCCTAGGTTTTATGCGTTGATGTTATATGCACGAGTAGAACACAAGTGAGTTGTGGGCAATACAAGTCATACTGCTTACCAGCATGTCATACTTTGGTTCGGCGGTATTGTTGGATGAAGCGGCCCGGACCGACATTACGCGTACGCTTACGCGAGACTGGTTCTACCGTCGTGCTTTGCACAAAGGTGGCTAGCGGGTGTCAGTTTCTCCAACTTTAGTTGAACTGAGTGTGGCTACGCCCGGTCCTTGCGAAGGTTAAAACAGCACCAACTTGACAAACTATTGTTGTGGTTTTGATGCGTAGGTAAGAACGGTTCTTGCTCAGCCCGTAGCAACCACGTAAAATTTGCAACAACAAAGTAGAGGACGTCTAACTTGTTTTTGCAGGGCATGTTGTGATGTGATATGGTCAAGACGTGATAAGATATAAGTTGTTGTATGAGATGATCATGTTTTTTTGAAGTTATCGGCAACTGGCAGAAGCCCTATGGATGTCTCTTTGTTGCATAAGATGCAAGTGCCAAATAATTGCTTTACTTTATCGCTATACGATAGCAATAGTTGCAAGAGCAATAGTTGGTGAGACAACCATGTGATGACACATTGATATAGATCAAGATGATGAAGATCATGGTGTCGTGCGGTGACGATAGAGATCATGACATGATACTTTGGAGATGGAGATCAAAGGTGCAAGATGATCATGGCCATATCATGTCACATATTTTGATTGCATATGATGTTTATCTATTATACATCTTATTCTTGCTTTGATTGACGGTAGCATTTTAAGATGATCTCTCACTAATTATCAAGAAGTGTTCTCCCGAGTATGCACGTTGCCAAAGTTCGTCGTGCCCGCAGACACCACGTGATGATCGGGTGTGATAAGCTTTACGTCCATCTACAACGGGTGCAAGCCAGTTTTGCACACGCGAATACTCAGTTAAACTTGACGAGTCTAGCATATGCAGATATGGCCTCGAACACGGAGACCGAAAGGTCGGCGTGAATCATATAGTAGATATGATCAACATAGTGATGTTCACCATTGAAAACTACTCCATCTCACGTGATGATTGGTTATGGTTTAGTTGATTTGGATCACGTGATCACTTGGATGACTAGAGAGATGTCTGTCTAAGTGGGAGTTCTTAAGTAATATGATTAATTGAACTTAAATTTATCATGAACTTACTCCTGGTAGTATTTTGCAAATTATGTTGTAAGATCAATAACTTGCGTTGTTGCTTTCATATGTTTATTTTGATATGTTCCTAGAGAAAACTGTGTTGAAAAATGTTAGTAGCAATGATGCGGATTGGATCCGTGATCTGAGGTTTATCCTCATTGCTGCGCAGAAGAATTATGTCCTTGATGCACCGCTAGGTGACAAACCTATTGCAGGAGCAGATGCAGACGCTATGAACGTTTGGCTAGCTCAATATGATGACTACTTGATAGTTTAGTGCGCCATGCTTAACGGCTTAGAATCGGGACTTCAAAGACGTTTTGAACGTCATGGACCATATGAGATGTTCCAGGAATTGAAGTTAATATTACAAGCAAATATCCGAGTTGAGAGATATGAAGTCTCCAACAAGTTCTATAGCTAAAAGATGGAGGAGAATCGCTCAACTAGTGAGCATGTGCTCAGATTGTCTGGGTACTACAATCGCTTGAATCAAGTGGGAGTTAATCTTCCGATAAGATAGTGATTGATGAATTCTCTAGTCACCATCACCAAGTTAGTAGAACTTCATGATGAACTATAGTATGCAAGGGATGATGAAAATGATTCCGAGTTTTTCATGATGATGAAATCGATGAAGGTAGAAATCAAGAAAGAACATCAAGTGTTGATGGTTAACAAGACCACTAGTTTCAAGAAAAGGGCAAAGGGATAGAAGGAACTTCAAGAAGAATGGCAAGCAAGTTGTTGCTCAAGTGAAGAAGCCCAAGTCCGGACCTAAGCACGAGACTAAGTGCTTCTACCGCAAAGGGACTGGTCACTAAAAGCGTAACTACCCCAAGTATTTGGCGGATAAGAAGGATGGCAAAGTGAACAAAGGTATATTTGATATACATGTTATTGATGTGTACTTTACTAGTGTTTATAGCAACCCCTCGGTATTTGGTACTGGTTCGGTTGCTAAGAGTAGTAACTCAAATGGGAGTTGCGAATAAATGAAACTAGTTAAGGGTGAAGTGATGATGTGTGTTGAAAGTAGTTTCAAGATTGATATGATCATCATCGCACACTCCCTATACTTTCGGATTAGTGTTGAACCTAAATAAATGTTATTTGGTGTTTGCGTTGAGCATGAATATGATTTGATCGTGTTTATTGCAATACGGTTATTCATTTAAGTAAGAGAATAAACTGTTGTTCTATTTACATGAATAAAACCTTATATGGTTACACACCCAATGAAAATGGTTCATTGGATCTCGATCGTAGTGATACACATATTCATAATATTGAAACCAAAAGATGCAAAGTTAATAATGATAGTGCAACTTATTTGTGGTAATCGCCGTTTAGGTCATATTGGTGTAAAGCGCATGAAGAAACTCCATGCCGATGGGATTTTGGAATCACTTGATTATGAATCACTTGATGCTTGCGAACCATGCCTCATGGGCAAGATGACTAAGACTCCGTTCTCCGGAGCAATGGAGCGAGCAAGCGACTTATTGGAAATAATACATACCGATGTATGCGATCCGATGAGTGTTAAGGCTCATGGCGGTATCGTTATTTTCGACCTTCACAGATGATTTGAGCAGATATGGGTATATCTACTTAATGAAACATAAGTCTGAAACATTTGAAAAGTTCAAAGAATTTCAGAGTGAAGTGGAAAATCATCGTGACAAGAAAATAAGGTTTCTACGATCTGATCGCGGAGACAAATATTTGAGTTACGAGTTTGGTCTTCAATTAAAACAATGTGGAATAGTTTCACAAATTCATGCCACCTAGAACACCACATCATAATGGTGTGTCCGAACGTCATAACAGTACTTTATTGGATATAGTACAATCTATGATGTTTCTTACCGATTTACCAATATCGTTTTGGGATCATGCATTAGAGACAGCTGCATTCACGTTAAAAGGGCACCATCTAAATCCGTTGAGACGACACCATATGAACTGTGGTTTAGCAGGAAACCCAAGTTGTCGTTTCTTAAAGTTTGGGGCTGCGATGCTTATGTGAAAAAGTTTGATCCTGACAAGCTCGAACCCAAATCGGAGAAGTGCGTCTTCATAGAATACCCAAAGGAAATTGTTGGGTACACCTTCTATCACAGATCCAAAGGCAAAATATTCGTTGCTAAGAATGGATCCTTTCTAGAGAAGGAGTTTCTCTCGAAAGAAGTGAGTGGGAGGAAAGTAGAACTTGATAAGGTAATTGTACCTTCTCCCTTATTGGAAAGTAGTTCATCACAGAAATCTGTTCTTGTGACTACTGCACCAATTAGTGAGGAAGCTAATGATGATGATCATGAAAATTCAGATCAAGTTACTACAGAACCTCGTATGTCTTCCAGAGTACGGTCTGCACCAGAGTGGTACGGTAATCCTGTTCTGGAAGTCATGTTACTAGACCATGATGAACCTACGAACTATGAGGAAGTGATGATGAGCCCAGATTCCGCAAAATGGCTTAAGGCCATGAAATCTGAGATGGGATCCATGTATGAGAACAAAGTGTGGACTTTGGTGGAGTTGCCCGATGATCGGCAAGCCATATTGTATAAATGGATCTTCAAGAGGAATACGGACGTTGATAGTAGTGTTACTATCTACAAAGCTAGACTTGTCGAAAAAGGTTTTTGACAAAGTTCAAGGTGTTGACTACGATGAAATTTTCTCACTCGTAGCGATGCTTAAGTCTGTCCGAATCATGTTAGCAATTGCCGCATTTTATGAAATCTGGCAAATGGATAAACAAAACTGCATTCCTTAATGGAGTTATTAAAGAAGAGTTGTATGTGATGCAACAAATAGGTTTTGTCGATCCTAAAGGTGTTAACAAAATGTGCATCTATGGACTAGTGCAAGCATCTCGGAGTTGGAATATACGCTTTGATAAGTTGATCAAAGCATATAGTTTTATCTGAGACTTGCGGTGAAGCCTGTATTTACAAGAAAGTGAGTGGGAGCACTACAACATTTCTGATAAGTATATGTGAATGACATATTGTTGATCGGAAGTAATGTAGAATTATTCTGCAAAGCATAAAGGAGTGTTTGAAAGGAGTTTTTCAAAGAAAGACCTCGGTGAAGCTGCTTACATATTGAGCATCAAGATCTATAGAGATAGATCAAGACGCTTGATAAGTTTTTTCAATGAGTACATACCTCGACAAGATTTTGAAGTAGTTCAAAATGGAACAGTCAAAGAAAGAGTTCTTGCCTGTGTTACAAGGTGTGAAATTGATTAAGACTCAAAACCCGACCACGGCAGAAGATAGAAAGAGAATGAAAGTCATTCCCTATGCCTTGGCCATAGGTTCTATAAAGTATGCCATGCTGTATACCAGCTCTATTGTATACCCTACACTGAGTTTGGCAAGGAGTACAATAGTGATCTAGGAGTAGATCATCGACAATGGTCAAAATTATCCTTAGTGGAATAAGGATATGTTTCTCGATTATGGAAGTGACAAAAAGGTTCGTCGTAAAGGGTTACGTCGATGCAAGTTTTGACACCGATCTGGATGACTCTAAGTCTCGATCTAGATACATATTGAAAGTGGGAGCAATTAGCTAAGAGTAGCTCCGTGCAGAGCATTGTAGACATAGAAAATTGCAAAATACATAACGGATCTGAATGTGAAAGACCCGTTGACTAAGATTCTCTCACAAGCAAAACATGATCACACCTTAGTACTCTTTGGGTGTTAATCACATAGCGATGTGAAATAGATTACTGAATCTAGTAAACCCTTTGGGTGTTGGTCACATGGCGATGTGAACTATGGGTGTTAATCACATGATGATGTGAACTATCAATGTTAATCACATTGTGATGTGATCTAGATTATTGACTCTAGTGCAAGTGGGAGACTGAAGGAAATATGCCCTAGAGGCAATAATAAAGTTATTATTTATTTCCTTATATCATGATAAATGTTTATTATTCATGCTAGAATTGTATTAACCGGAAACATAATACATGTGTGAATATATAGACAAATAGAGTGTCACTAGTATGCCTCTACTTGACTAGCTTGTTAATCAAAGATGGTTATGTTTCCTAACCATGAACAAGGAGTTGTTATTTGATTAACGAGATCACATCATTAGTTCAATGATCTGATTGACATGACCCATTCCGTTAGCTTAGCACCCGATCGTTTAGTATGTTGCTATTGCTTTCTTCATGACTTATACATGTTCCTATGACTATGAGATTATGCAACTCCCGTTTACCAGAGGAATACTTTGTGTGCTACCAAACATCACAACGTAACTGGGTGATTATAAAGGTGCTCTACAGGTGTCTCCAAAGGTACTTGTTGGGTTGGCGTATTTCGAGATTAGGATTTGTCACTCCGAATGTCGGAGAGGTATCTCTGGGCCCTCTCGGTAATGCACATCACTTGAGCCTTGCAAGCATTGCAACTAATGAGTTAGTTGCGAGATGATGTATTACGGAACGAGTAAAGAGACTTGCCGGTAACGAGATTGAACTTGGTATTGGATAGCGACGATCGAATCTCGGGCAAGTAACATACCGATGACAAAGGGAACAACGTATGTTGTTATGCGGTCTGACCGATAAAGGTCTTCGTAGAATATGTAGGAACCAATATGGGCATCCAGGTCCCGCTATTGGTTATTGACCGGAGACGTGTCTCGGTCATGTCTACATTGTTCTCGAACCGTAGGGTCCGCACGCTTAAGGTTTCGATGATGATTTTATTATGAGTTTATGTATTTTGATGTACCGAAGGTTGTTGAGTCCGGATGTGATCACGGACATGACGAGGAGTCTCAAAATGGTCGAGACATAAAGATTGATATATTGGACGGATATATTTGGACACCGGAAAGGTTCGGATGAGATTGGGATTATACCGAATTCCGGAGGTTACCGAACCCCGGTAAGTATATGGGCCTTATTGGGCCTTAGAGGAAGGGAGGAGAAGGAGCAAAGGAGGCGCCCCCAAGCCCAATCCGAACTGGAAAGGGGCGGCCCCCTTTCCTTCTTCCTCCCTCTCTTCCTTCCTCTCCTACTCCTAACAGAAAGGGGGCCAAACCTACTTGGAGTAGGTTTGCCCCCCTAGGCGCGCCTCCCTCTTGGTCGGCCCCTCCTCCTCTCCTCCTTTATATACGGGATGGGGCACCCCATAGACACACAAGTTGATCATCGTGATCGTTCCTTAGCCGTGTCGGTGCCCCCCCTCCATGATATTACACCTCGGTCATATTGTAGCGGTGCTTAGGCGAAGCCTGCGGCGATTGAACATCAAGATCGTCACCACGTCGTCGTCTTGTGGAACTCCTCCCGTACCTCTGCTGGATCGGAGTTAAGGTGCGTCATCGATCTGTCGTGTGTCAAGAACTCGGAGGTGCCGGAGTAACGATGCTTGGATCGGTTGGACCGGGAAGACGTACGACTACTTCCTCTACGTTGCGTCAATGCTTCCGCTTCGGTCTACGAGGGTACGTAGACAACACTCTCCCCTCTCGTTGCTATGCATCACCATGATCTTGCGTGTGTGTAGGAAAAGTTTTGAAATTACTACGTTCCCCAACAATTACAATGCAAACTCTCTGGATAACTTATTACCAAAATCGGTCCCACCGAGTTTGAGTAATCGGTCCCACTGAGTTTGCCTGACCAACTCTCTGGAAAGCTTGTTACCAAAATCGGTCTCACCGAGTTTGTGTAATCGGTCCTACCGAGATTACGTTATGCCCTAACCCTAACCATATCGGTCTCACCGAGTTGCATTTCGGTCCCATCGAAAACCCTAACGGTCACATTATTTGCTGAATCGGTCTGACCGAGTTTAACGATTCGGTCCCACCGAGTTTGGTAGATTGTGTGTAATGGTTAGATTTTGTGTGGAGGCTATATATACCCCTCCACCTCCTCTTCATTCGTGAAGAGAGCCATCGACCGAACCTACACTTCCAAAGATACATTTTACGAGAGAACTACCTACTCATGTGTTGAGGTCAAGATATTCCATTCCTACCATATGAATCTTGATCTCTAGCCTTCCCCAAGTAGCTTTCCACTCAAATCTTCTTTCCACCAGATCCAAAACCTATGAGAGTGAGTTGAGTGTTGGGGAGACTATCATTTGAAGCACAAGAGCAAGGAGTTCATCATCAACGCACCATTTGTTACTTCTTGGAGAGTGGTGTCTCCTAGATTGGCTAGGTGTCACTTGGGAGCCTCCGACAAGATTGTGGAGTTGAACCAAGGAGTTTGTAAGGGCAAGGAGATCGCCTACTTCGTGAAGATCTACCGCTAGTGAGGCAAGTCCTTCGTGGGCGATGGCCATGGTGGGATAGACAAGGTTGCTTCTTCGTGGACCCTTCGTGGGTGGAGCCCTCCGTGGACTCACGCAACCGTTACCCTTCGTGGGTTGAAGTCTCCATCAACGTGGGTGTACGATAGCACCACCTATCGGAACCACGCCAAAAACATCCGTGTCTCCAATTGCGTTTGAATCCTCCAAACCCTTCCCTTTACATTCTTGCAAGTTGCATGTTTTACTTTCCGCTGCTCATATACTCTTTGCATGCTTGCTTGATATGTATTGTGAATGTTAAACTTGTGCCTAATCTCCACTTAAACTTAAGGATACTTAAAAGCTGAAACTTTGGTACTTAGTGTCTAATCACCCCCCTCTAGACACCTCTTCTCAAGGTCCTACATATGGGCAAAATTGAATTTAGTTACTCTCTTTGTTTTGACAGTACTTTCAATCTAATTCCCTCATTATCTGCATTTACACAGTTTCCAAATTCTTCCATTTCACTCTTCTAAAGATTCAATTCTTTTCATTCTATAGCCCTCAATTTTTTCAACTACGAAATAGATGGAAGCACCAAAGGACGCTGACACTCTCTATGATGGATGCATAAACGTGTGATGGATTGTTTCTCATAACTTACCATGGATAAGCGATCCCTAATGATTCTCACTTACATTATAGATTCTGACTTGGCAGTAAGCTCTTTTTTTAACTTCAACAACGCACTTTTGCCATGTTAATGGCTATGCATTCCCAACAATTTTATGGTCACAACAATTTATTGGACTCACTAATAATGAAATCAAGTTTGAACCATTCCCTATAGAAAGATGTTTTCACAGAGGCTACAGTTGGTTCCAGACTAGAGAGACCTAGTTTGGTGAGCTTCTGAAACTCATCCTTTACAATAGAACTGATTTTTGCCTTTTTGAATCACCTATTCTCTTACTTATTTGCACAAATAGGTTGATCTTCCTTGTCCAATACAAAAACATTCCACTGGGCATACTCTTTGGTTCTTGATTGTGGCGAATTTTAATGACAAGAGTTTTGATGCATTAAATCCAGATAATAATATAAACAAATATCTATCCAGAATTTCAGTTGTTGTGTACCATTTCAAGATTCTTTTCATGACAAGCTATCCTCACTGTCCTTTTTTCAACATTCGATATTTTCAAATAAGACATGTGCAAGCACCAAAGTTGGAAAACATGTTTTATTCTTCTTGCTCATGTCAATAGTACTTCACCCTTTTAGTTCAGTTGCTCTGCTCATGCAATGGGAATCTAACATTTATTAGTCTGCAACACAAAAATGCAAATGATTAAGGTATTTATGTCTCCAAGTACATGTCAACTTAGGATGGAATTGATACATTGTTTTTTCAAATGTTGGTGTCGTCGTTTTTTGTCATCCAATTTCCGTCTTCAAGTGTTAGTTGTACTTCTACATTTGCTTTCTCCAAAACGAATACTCTTTTTTTTTTTGATAAGTAGCTTGTTAGTTCACTTTTCAACTTGCTTATTTCTTCTTCTATTCATTTTTATTTCTGCAACTGGATTTACAAGCAACACGAGAAAAGTTTGCCTTTCATCTTGTGGCAAAACAAGTACAATTGAATTAAACTACTATTTTCAAGGAATTTCTGGATAAATATGTAACAAGATTAATGTATATTCACTTTTTTCTTCCAATTCAATTTTAAGTCAATTTTTTTACAACAATCTTGTTGCAACTCTGAACTAAACATCCAGTTAACCTGAAATGCAGGCTTCACATGTCTTGCACTAAGCAAGAACATATGATCAAACATGAGCATTTTTCATCACTTCTGCTGTCCTAGCTTCAAAAGGTGAAGAAAGAACCATCTTCCAAATTGTAAAAGGAATTGTAGAATGAGCACTTTCCTCCTAGTTTAGTTTCTGTACAACTTCAAGCATTGCAGATACAACTCCTCAAGAAATAGCCGATGAGCATTTTACCTATGAGCATTTCTCTCAAAGCATAGGTTGAACTTTTCTCTCGAATAGCTGATGAAAATTCTTTCAATATATTGTGAAAGTACACTATCAAAAAAAGTAATTATCGTGCTACGTCTCTCCTCCCTTCGTCTCTCCTCCAAGGAAAGGTGGCTCGGGTTTCTGCCTCCCGTCGGCGCCGCCGCCGATTTGCCACGTCTCCTGTGGCCTTAGGGCCATGGATGCGTGGTGGATCCCGGCCCTTACCGGCGGGAGGGCTCCGTGTTTTGGTGCCTTTTCAAGTTTTCTCAGGGTTTGTGTCCTGCTCAGGAAGACGAGACGACGACGGCTTCTTGAAGATGGAATAATGTTCTCCCCGCCAAGCCCTCGTCCCAATGGTGCGTCTAGCTTCGTCGGAGGGCGTGTGGAGGTGTGTCTCCGGCGGATCTCGCGGGATTTGGTCAGTGGTTGTCTTCAGCGGATCTGCTCGGATCCAGTCTTTGTTCATGTGTGTTTAGATTGGATCCTTTCGATCTAAGCTTCTCTTCATCGCGGGATTTGGCCAAAGCATGGGTTATGCTCGGCTCCGGCGAGGGAGGAGCGATGACGGCGGCGCCTTCGGCTCGCTTCAGTGCTTGTAGTCGTCGCTAGGTAGTCTACGAATCTGAATGTAATTTCTGTTATTTCTGGAGTTTGTTGTACTGCCATGATTGAAGATGAATAGACCGGAGGTTTCATGCAAAAAAAGTACACTACCATCAATTTACTTTTTTTTTCTCCATTTTTTCCTGTTTAATAATGCACTGTCTTTGAGAAATCGATGAGAAATAAAAGTCTCGCAGCCGGGCCCAAGAGACAACCCTCCGTCTCGCAACCGGGCTTATCCGAGAGCCTAAGCGGACCATTGGGCCGAGATAGCGGCGGCCCATCGCGCCGATTCCACCACCTAGGGTTTCTCCTCGCCCGCCGTGAGATAAGACCCCCTCACACCCCCGCCCGAACGGCTTCTCCCTCCCCCCTACGCCGCCGCCGCCGCCGCTCGCCCGCTCCGCCGCAGTTCTCCCAAGGTAACGCCAACTCACTTCCGCGCAGACGAGCACGTTCTCGGTTCCGGATCTTCTCACCTCGAGTTTCCTCTGTTCGCTGTGCAGATGGCGGTGCCTCTGCTGAAGAAGGCGATCGTGAAGAAGAGGGTGAAGCACTTCAAGAGGGCGCACAGCGACCGCTACATCGGCCTCAAGGTGAGACCCCTATCTCGCTCGCTCTCGCCCGGCTTCTCTTCCAGAACCGCGCCATTTTTCTAGATGGATTGCCCTTGGCTTTGTTCATGTGGGGTTCGGGCGCCTGTCCCGACCTCCTCTGCTGGCGCTCGATGCGTGGATCTGGTTTAGATGTCGCGTTAATTTGCTAGCGTCGTCTGCGTAATCGTGGCTACAAAGTTGAGCCTGGGGGAGTCGGGGTTGGTGTTTAGTGAGCACAGTAGGGGATGGTTCTGATTTTGGATGAACCTGTATATATTTTGTGTACGCACTGAAGCTGGAAATTTCCTTTTAAGCTGTGGCGTGTTTGTTCTTGGGAGCTAAATGTGGAAAATTCCCCTTGCTCCATGGAATCCACTGAAAAGATTCAAAATGGTTTGATATCCCACCACACACTTTTGGCCTAGTGGTATTGATGAACTGTAGTATTTCATTGTTGATTCGTATGGTGCACTGTGATGCTTGAAATTTCGTTTTTTAAGCTGTGGTGTGTTTCTTCACGAGAGTTCATTGTGTATGCTGCGTGTAGCCTTGTGAATCCAGTTATGCATGCCTGTTGCATTTAGCATGATATAAAGTAAAATTCCATTAAAGCTTATTACTACATCAGTTGCTTGCTCCAGTTGTCTGTGTCTTGCATTTTATCCTGTGTGCACGACACTCGTGCGATATTTCTGGATAACAAAGTCAGATACCTTCGAATTTTTGTATGGTTGGATCATGTTGGTTTCATCCATTTGATGATAATCTATGTATTTGATCAACTCATTTAGCTATAATTAGTTGCTGCATCACATGTCTTCTTGCAGTTGGTGCCAATTCTAGTTACTTTGTTACAATGGTTTGTTCTTTTAGTACTTCGCAATGTTTATATGCTTAACTAGTACTCCCTCCGTTCCAAAATAAGTGTCTTGACTTTGTACTAGCTCTAGTATAAATTTGTGCTAAGCTCAAGACACTTGTTTTGGGACGGAGGGAGTAGTTGCCAACTCGCCATAAAAGATTCAGTATGTCTATCATCTTAACACCGCATAGGCTTTTCTGTTTTGTTATTAATAGTTTCATCATTCTTATAATACAGTGAATGCTTGGAGAATGGATATGCCCTCTTTGTTTTTTTCCTTTCTGTAGTTGCTGAAATTTGTAGCATCTATTGTGTTAACTAATTCACCTGTTCTGCTCCTATTTGTAGCAAAGCTGGCGTAGGCCAAAGGGTATCGACTCTCGCGTCAGGCGGAAGTTCAAGGGATGCACCTTGATGCCCAACATCGGGTACGGTTCAGACAAGAAGACCAGGCACTACCTGCCCAACAAGTTCAAGAAGTTTGTTGTCCACAATGTCTCTGAGCTGGAGCTGCTTATGATGCACAACAGGTATGCATTTCAAAACTACTCACCAAGCTTTATTGCTTATGAGGAGAGCTGCAGCTATCATCTTCCATGTTGAGTGCTTGATCTTGCAGCGCTTGCTAATGACTATCATCTTTGTGCAAACAGGACCTACTGTGCCGAGATCGCACACAACGTGTCCACACAGAAGCGCAAGGCGATCGTTGAGCGTGCTGCGCAGCTTGACGTCGTGGTCACCAACAAGCTTGCCAGGCTCCGCAGCCAGGAGGACGAGTGAAGCGTTATCTAGTCAACTAGTCTTGGTTGCTACCTTTGTAGTAGACATTACATCCCTGTTTGAGAAGAAAAATACTGCCATTTTGCAAGATTTCATGTATGGACCGCCCTTTTGGTGTGAGCAATGGTGAAATGTACTATCTGGTTTTGTCGGTCGCGCGTGTTGAAGTATGCAGATGCACTTTAAATTTGAGTAAGGACCTGTGTGTTGGTTTCCCTTTGTGCCTCGTTACGTTTTGGCTTATGCATTTGCCGTTATTATTCCTGGAATGTTTCGTGCTGCTGTTGCTATTTCTTCTTTCAAGAAAGTAGTTTCATGCTGCTGTTGCTATTTCTTCTTTCAAGAAAGTACTCCCTCCATCCAGAAATACTTGTCCTAGAAATGAATAAAATGAATGTATCTATAACTAAAATAAGGCTAACCATTTCTAGGACAAGTATTTCCGGATGGAGGGAGTAGTTTCATGCTGCCAGTATTTCTTCTTGTCTGAAAGAATTTTCAGATCAATTACCTTGCAACCAACTATCATATGAGTTCTGATTATATCTTTAGTAATGTTTGAATCCATGACAGATTTAAAAATGAAGCACTGGTCTGGAATTGTTGCCGCATGGGGTTGCATTGGCAGTTGCCAGTCTTCGTCGTTTGTCTGAAATTTGGGCCTGCAATTCTCTCAACAACACAGGCCAAAGCGGGACCAGGAAACAAGTGATCTAAACTCCTCGACCACAGGTCGGAACCATCATCACGCGGCGCATACACCCAATGCCCATTCAGTTCATCCAAGTAAAAGCCGTCGCGAGAAAATCGACCTCGGCTCGACAGATTCACACGGGGAAGATAAGATGAAGCCCCCCAGCCCCGCCCGCCGGATCACTCGACACGGAGCAGTCAGTCAGTCGCTTGCATTCCACTGGCAAAGGCAAAGGCTTCTGCCATGATCCATCCATGGTGACTCGTGGACCTGATCGTCCTGCTCTGGATAACGGGGGCCGAAAGGCAGCCGTCCTGGAAGTCATGGGTCGATCTTTTTGCTGCTTCCCGTTGGTAGGAATGTCGAGTTACTGTCCGGGATCGCCGCGACGGCGACGGCCCGCCGAAGCCGCATCTGAATCATTGGATTCGTAATCATCACTCTCCATTTATCCTCTTCGACGCCTTCCCCGTTGATGGGTACACATGGATCGTGACCTGATGCGATTGCCTGTTTCATCCGCGCCTCGTTGGGGAAAAATCAGAAATTATTTTTGGATCAATTCTCTACCGACGCCCGGCACAAAGAAATAGCTCACCTGACGTCCTTGTAAGCCCTCTGACGGCAGACTCCGTCTCCACTGTTTAACGAAACCTCCTGCTTCCTCTCTACTCTGATTGAAATTACTGTACTATGTTGCAGACAACTGTGCAAGAATTTGGAGGGAAAGAAACACTTCTGAAATAATGATGTTATCAAACAATCTAATACAGTGCTCCATACTGAAAACAAGAAGTGCGGCACAAGCATCGTGTCGTGGGTCGATGCAAAAAAAAGGCTTGACATGCCACCAAACAATAAAGAGCCAATCGCGAAACACGTGCTCGAACTTATATTGTTTTGTTCTCTTTATTATGTCCATTTTTTCCTATGTTTTTGCATGCGAATTCCTTGTTGTTGTGGTCTATGTACTACATATGTAGTACTTCCTCCGTCACAGTTTAGAAGGCACAGTTAAATTTGCGTGCGTTTCCACAATAGACAAGGTTTAGGGCGCATTACATTTATTTCCATTAGCTAATTAGCACTCCGATATACTATTTCTATATGCATGCGTAGTGTGAATGCTATTTTTTAGCCCATCTCACAACCAATAGATAACCACCTAGGTCCCAGAGAATTTTGAAGTGCGCCTTCTAAACCGTGACGGAGGGAGTAGCATTTCCGTTGCGTATCAACTGAGGCCTATATGTTTAGAAATTCTCTTTGTTCCAATAGGGGCCTATTTCCCTCCCCTTTTCCGGCCGGATCATTCACATTTCGGGGCAACATCTGAGCTATCAACCTTATCGTATCATGCATCCGTTCTTGATGCCATCATAACTGTTTGAATTGAGATATATAGGCCCTTCCCTGATTGAGTGATCGGATAGAAGCAAAGGGCCAGCCATTCAATCTGTTCCTTCCCTCCTTCCTTCCAGGGTTTCATTCAGATCCAATGCACAGCGATCATTGATCAGTTCAATAGCTACAGTCCCATCATCATGGACCATGACAATATCATGGATGCATGGTCTCATCATATTCCATACACAGTACGACATTGCCACCCGATCACCCCCCGTCGTCGTCGTCCCCGCGCCCACCACCCGCAACGGCACCGAGCGTGATCCAAAGGCTCGACGACGACGACGACATCGATGACGGACGCACCGGTGTTCGTCCGTCGGGCACGTCGCGCGACCCCCCTCCATGGAACGAGATAGCACTGGCCACTGGGAGGGGAGGAGAGGGACCTGTGCATTATAAATTTTTGGTGCCCGTCAGCGGGGTGAACATGTGACACGAGAGGAGGAGCGCAAGAGGAGGCCGGCTGTACCATTTGCCATCATTGTGTTTGTGTAGCCCCTCAAGCCACCGGACATTCAATTTTAAGGCCAGCGGATATATATTGCGGGGGATCGGCGAGTTCGGCGGGCGACGGCGATCCAAGAGTCGTGACGTCTCGGTGATTCGTATCGCATGTATGGGAGTAAACTCCACAGTAGTATACTACTATACCGCGGGAAGTGCGGATTGATAGCTTTCTGGTTTCAGTTAATACATAACAGTTGAGCAGTGCCTTGCTCCGGGGTCCAAATTCATGTCGTTTTTCGACGTCGACACGGGTTACAGAAGTTCTTATGGGACGGAGGGAGTAGTATATTTTGGCCAATCATTCTGGATGCCAATAAGTTTCTTCAAATTTAAATTAGGTAGATATTATGAGATAATTTACGAAACCACTCTCAGTAAATTATCCATGGAAGATACACTAGTACTATCAGATAAGAAGATACACTAATACTCCCTCCGTCCCAAATTAAGTGTCTCAACTTTATACTAGCTCCAGTACAAATTTATACTAAGCTTAAGACACTTATTTTGAGACGGAGGGAGTATTTCATGGTACTCCCTCCGTCCGAAAATACTTGTCATCAAATTGGACAAAAAGGGATGCATCTAAAACTAAAATACATCTAGATACATCCCCTTTTATTCATTTTGATGACAAGTATTTCCGGACGGAGGGAGTATGAGATAAGAAAATACCTCCTGTCAATATGTAACACTGGTTTAAAGCAAGAAAATGTGTGAAGATTATGAAAGCATATCCGAAGACGGAACACGATCACTGATTGAGTACTCCGGACGTATCTTTCCGGACCATGTTCTGAAGCAAAGTTTTCAGTGCAGTGCCTATTCAAGCACAGTGGTAGCACTGGCGTATCGACAGCAGTGGCGGGGGTATCTGTCCGTCCATGTACAATAGAATACAGTGGCCCATACATACAGATACAGTGGCGGGCGGCCCTCCGACGGCTCCAGCTCTTGCAGGTATTCCATTCTTGTACGAAAGGGCGTCCATCCTCGGGTCTCCGGTGCAGTGCACATTCTCAGCTCATGCACTTCAATTCGTGAGCTGTATATGCAGGCATCAGTCTCCCGGACAGCCTGTTTGTTGCTCGCTGACGACAATGACAATGCCGCAACAGTCCCGCGATTCAATGGCGATTTTCCTCAGGTCTGAAGCGACTAAGAGAGAAAATTAATATCCCTTCGCCCCAAATTACGTGTCTCAACTTCAGTATAACTTTATGCTAAAGTTTGTGCAAAGTTCAGCTTTAGTATAACTTTGTACTAAGATTAGTCTAACTTTGTACTACTATGTATACTTTATATTAAAATTAGTACAAAGTTGAGACGGTTATTTTGGGACGCAGAGAGTACGATCGAAGCCGATCGAGCGCGACGTGGAACCTAACCGTAGGGATCGGTATAGGGTTCCTCTGGAGACTGGACACCAGAGATATGTAGGGAGAGGGACAGCAAAAGGCCTCGGCCTGATGCTGATGCCGCACTAGTAGTAAGCAACACACTTCCGCGTAACGTAACCTTAGAGCAAGCTCAAGCAATCACAGCTGCATGCTGTGTTCAGAGAAATGGATATCTGTTCAAAAATAGTAACAATTTCTTTGGCTGTGTGCATCACCCGACGCAGAGGTCGGAGAGGGTTTCCCCGCCGTGCTCCGGTGAGAAGAGAAACACGGTCGATTCATGGTAAATTGTTTGTTTACCGTGGGTAAACGGGAAAGTTCCTGCGTTCCAAACAGGGCCTGAGTAGAAACTACTAAAACTTTATGGTTGCTTTTTCTTATTTTTTATTTTGAGAAAGCTGGACACTACTACAAAATGAGATCCAGCGGAGAGCGGATAAAAGGGACGGGTAACCTACCAGAGCTGGGAGACAGTGACGCCCCTCGCCTCTTCTCCTACGTGCACCACCACATCCACCAACTAGTGGTAACTGGTACTCCCATTTCTGCCTGCGCAGGTGAAAATGTGATGTGGAGTCCATCTCAGAAAAAGAAGGAATGCTGCTGGTGAATGGTGACGGTGACGGTGAAACCAGAGTTTGTGATGATGATTAAAAGGTTCCAACAGCTGCAAGTTGCATACTACTCCCTCCGTTCACTGTTATAAGACGTTTCGGATATTTCAGTATAGACTAATACGGACCAAAATAACAGCGTAAAACGCGTCTATATACATACGATTCAGAAAAAGGTTAAAACGTCTTATAATAATGAACGGAGGGAGTATCTATTATGAACTTAAAGCTGATGATAAGTCCTTGTTCGCAATGATTGATGAGCATTCAGCAAGCACCACTAACTGTAATTTGGCGGCTAAACCATTGGGTTGTAACACAGGACAGAGCATAAGCATTGTAACTATATATGCTGAGGATAAATATGTCCATAATTGCCATTTCCACGACAAAATGCAAAATAGAAGTACATGGTAGTATCGTCCCAATATCTGCCCACTTCTTACACATTAGGAGGGATGATGGTGATTCTAAATATTTTCACCATATCTAAGTACATGGTTTACTACTTTTCGAGACCATATAATCTCATCGACACGAGAAGAATCAAGCAGGATGGTACTTCAGCCGGAATTCTTTCTACTGTCCCCGATCCCGGCCGTCTTGGTACCATTCGGCATCGGATGCGGATGATCAAATCAGTTCTCAGTCCGGAAGTCAAAAGACCGTTAGCTTAGGAGCTTCACTCGCCATACTTTTCTTATGTACAAAAATATGGGCCTTGGTGATTATCAGTGATCCTGTGATCGTCTAGAACTCAATCTCTGGATGATCTGCTGCTTGTAACTGACCTGCGTAAGTCGAACCACATAAAGCTGTCAGTCCAAGCTGAATTACCAAGGCATGCTGCAAGCAACGATCCATCATCGTCCGCTATACGAACCATCGAAATTCGGCACCGAACCCGCATTCTCCTGGCTTTGCTCGTGGTCCATATGCAGGCCATTTTGGGCACTCGCCTCCCAGAAATCCTGTGGCTGAAACAATGAGGTAAAGAGCATTAGGATCAGATGCATATTAACCCTCATTAATCAGGTATGCTGCAATTTTCCAGGCAATCAACAATCACCTGTTTTTGAAAAGGGTACTGCGGTGCGGGCGGTAGAGCCATGTCTAACAGACCCATGGAGCATTGGTTCTCCATAGCACCCGAGCTGAATGACTGGTAAAGGTCTGCTTGGTCACACAATGGGTACACCGTGCCAGCGCTCTCCAATGGAAACACCGTACTCGCCGAGGGGCCAAGTGCTTGGTTCATCTGGATATACAGAGGAAACAGCATGTTAGAGGCAGATTGTTTCATAGAGCCAAAGCACAAGATATATGAGATAACACGAGCTCACATCTTTGTGTAGGAGGTTAGACAAGGTGTCGAAGTCAAGTTGCGGGTTCACGGTCGAGAGCTTCATGGACAAGAACTGAAAGAGTAAAACAGCAAAAGGATTAGAGAATTCGGCGAGAGCTACAAACAATTTTGGTACCATGACTAATTGTGTGCCGCGTCTAACCTCGACTTGCTGCTGCAGCGATTGAACATAGTTTATGATCTCATCGAGCATGAGCGCTTTGCCAATCACCTAGAAATGGGAATTTCTACAAATTAGACAAACTATAGAGATGGTAACAAGTGACACTTGCACACAACAATGTTATGTTCCCAGTCTAGATGGAATATTTTGATACCTTGTTACATCCTGGCACCAGGTCCTGGAGCATCTTCATCTTGAGGGTGATCTTCTCTCTTCTAACCTGTCATATGAACCCACAATTGAGGACAGCGATTAAAAAATTGTACTGACAACTTTTCATTCAGACAAGTAAAAAAGAGACGGCGAGAGTAAAATTAGAGTATTACCCTCTCAGCAAGGCTGTGGCTGTCGGTCGCCTGGCCTCTCCTGGCCCGGACATGGACGTAGTCCCTGGGCGGCTCGTCCGCCGCCGGCTGCTTGGACTTGGAGCCCTTGCCCTTGCCCTGCTTGCGGCCTCTCTCGCCGCCGGCCGACCCATCGCTGGCCGTGGCCGTGGCCGCCTCCTCCTCCACCTTGGGCCTCACCGTCTCGTCCTCAATTTTGCATTTCTTCGAGTCGGGACCCGTCGGCTCTCCCATCTGCAAACCAAATTCCGGCGTCAACTTCGGGTAGAACCAGCCAGGAGGCTAATGCGCAGTACAATTTCCTCAACAACCGAAAAATAAATAAAATCCATGGAACAAGAACTCACCTTGGCGAAACAGGACGCGGCCTCCTTGCCCTTGCCGCTGACACCGGCCGGCGCCTTCCGCTTCCTGGCATTCGCGCCGTGCGCCCACGCCGGGTCGGAGACGGAGGAGCCCTCCCGAGACGCGGCGCCGAGCTCGCCGCCGCCCCCCTCCGCGGGCCCGAACGGACCGCCGAAGCCGGGCATCCCGGCCGCCCGGTCCCCGAACATGGCGGCGAGGCCCGCGCCGCCGGCGCCGCAGAGCGTCTCGAAGAAGCCGGCGTCGAGGCCCGGCACGCCGAAGTCGAGCCCCGCGGAGCCCATGAGCAGGCCGGAGACGTAGTCGCCGTCCATCTCCCTGGCCGGCCGATCGATTAGCGAGGAGCAGAGCGGACCGGCCGCGATGATTGCGCAGGAAGGAAGCAACGGGAATGGGGGAGGGTGAGGGCAAGAAGTGGACTTGGGGAAAGTGGGTGCGGGGGGCGAGGACGGTAGGTGGGTGTGGAGGGGATTCCGCGGATTGATTTATAGAAAGGGGCTGTGGAGCCAGCCAGCGGCAGCGCGGCGGAGTGGAGATGCTTGCGGCGGTGGGCTACCGCGGGTGGATGGTGGAGGTCAAAACAAAAGAGACGGACGGACGGAGGTGGTGGTGGGAGGGGTAACCTTGCCCGTAAGACGCTGCAGGGGCGGAGACACCGCTCCGGGATTTCCGCTCCGGGGAGGGGGTGACGGCGATGGGTTTCACGGCTCTGTTTTCTTTTCTTTTACCCCCGACGCCGATCGACTGCCGGGGGCGGGCCGCTGTCATGCCGCCGCAAACGCGAGCGCGACCGCACTGATTAGTGCCAAAATCACGGATGGGGTTTGTAAAGTGCGCTTCCTCTGATTTTTATCAGTGCGCCACTGAATTTGCGTCATGTCGTGCTCCGACTCACAAACTACTCTTGCCTTTTTCTTCTCTGATTTGATACTCTCTTCGTTTTTATTTACTCTGAGTGTTAGCTCGGTCCAATCATAAAATATACATGATGTGGAAATATATTCGGTGGTGTTTGTAATGGTATTGATTTGGCATGTTAATAATTTCTCGTACAAAGTTGCAAACTTTGACTTGAAACAAACCTAATATGCAAAGTAGATAAAAACGAAGAAAGTATAAAAGGGCAGAGATCTCCTATGAGTCACTAAATGTGTTAGGAAAAAGTCGCTAAGCTTATTTTTCAAGACGGGTTTTCTGCTCTCTTTAGAAAATTTCAAGAATACAGCTTTCGAAATACACACGATGGCAGCAAAAGAAAAGTTCGAGGGCAGGGGCGGAGGCAGCATATACCCACTGGATTCAGATGAACCCACTGAATTCAGTCAAATCCCTTTAAGTTATTATTTTCTATTACTAATTTAAATTTAATTTCACTGCGTAGTAAAAGGTTCCCATTTTCTTGCTACCCCCATATCCGGGGTCTACATGTAACCATGTTTGACAAAGACTGTAGCCACAGCTAAGCCCGGGTGTGCGCTATGGTCATTTTGTCTTACAAGAATTCGGTCTTCCGTGATTGAAGAGCGAAATTATCTTGGTCTTCTTGGTTCTCCACTATTCAGTCTACGGTCAGCTCAAATTTCATGTACATTACAGTACAATCATAAAACATCCTAAGAGTTGTAGTATATCTGGGTTATTCGGTCATGCAAATAAAAAGACCGATCCGACCAAATTTAATTTGGTCTTTCAGTTTTGACTACCGACTTTAGTTTGGTCTTTACGGGTTCGGTCTCCCGGTCTTTATGGGTTCGGTATTTGATTTTTATGCTCAGGCTTAGGCACAACCTCCAATTGCTAAGATGCGTGCTGCATTATTTGCTTAACACCACATCCAGAACACATTTTTCTGAACCCGGTGAATAATCCTTAGATTATGAATGAGTGCGCTCATTCTGGGATATGTTTTGAGACTTCCTCTGCACAATACATTGATGTACGACTTTCGTCTGTGACTCGAGGACGCCCAAACCCTAGTCATTTTAACTCTTTTCCCTGTCGCCACCCAAGGAGCTTTTCCTTCCTTGTGTGATCTAGATCCGATCGGGTTGCCTCATCTACAAGGCTTCAAGGGTGCGGCGACGATACCCTAAACGGTGCTCATGTGTCATTCTCCCTCCCTGCTAGGCCATCTCTAGACCCCCCCCCCCCCAAATTCCCAAGTGGAAACTTAAGACTCATTGGCTGGGCAGCGCTAGTGCTCAGGCGCTTTAGTTCTCCTTGGAGGACATGTTGTGAGTTGGCGGTACCTAGCTCTCGGGGGACACTGACGGTGGTGGAGGCGAGGTTGTTTGGGTTTTTTCTCATCACTTCTTTCGCTTTCTTTCTTGTCCCTTCATAGATTGATGGCCAGTGGGGTGGCGTCCTCGTGCAATGGCACGTCAAAGGCAGGGCAAGATTGGGGTCTTCCCTTTGGCAGTGGCACGGTTGAGCTCGCAATGAAGCTTCTTTTCTCCCCGCAGGCATGACCTTCTCTTCGACTTCACTCGGTACTTCCTCAACTGCTTCTACACATTTCGTTCCTATCTACGATGAGCACTCTTGTTGACTTGATCAAGTTTCCCTTGTGGTGGCGTTTGTGATCCTAGCAGTGTTGCTCGTTGGTCATAGTAACCACTCTTGACGTCCTCTGCTTGTAAGCTTGCAATTTGTTTTCAAGCATGTTGCACATATATTCACCACTGTCGTATTTTATCGATTGATGGCTTACTTAGTTTAAATCTGGGCTGAAATGTGCATTTTATATAAAATGCCTCTCATGTCTGTAGAATTTTCCTTTAGAGAAAAATAGACTTACAATGTTCCATCAGCAACACTTAACCTATGTTGGTTTTGGCGGACCAGGCATCCTCGGATGTGGGGATGCAAAAGAAGCTCAGGAATCGCTAGTCAGTCTAGATCAACTCAATTTTTTTAGCTCGACTTGGGGTCGATTTAGAAGGAAATAAGCTTACTATGAGCATTTTTTTTATCTCGGTGTGAAAAGGAAGTCGAGTTTGAGTGAAGCCTAGATCTCTCGATTTTGACTTGAGATAGCCCAAACTAGCGATAATAGTAGGTATTTTATCTTTCATACATACGATGAAACTTATAATAGTCTGTTACCTTCATTTATTTTTGGAATTATTAAATCATTATCTTAATGTGTATGATTATTTTAGTTTTTACATAGAAACATGATTGCTCCAATTTTGGCAATCATGCTATCATCGTTGAGGGGTCATCTTATTAAGACCGCAACAAGCTAAGCATGAGCCAATTTTGCTACTCGACCTCTAGCTCAAGTCAAATTAAGCTCACTCATTTATAACGAGCCGAGCTTGCACTCCAGAAGTCAAGTAAGAGCATCCCTGGGCAGACTCCTATCCTAAAAGTGCAAAGTTTTCTATACCTATCCCATATCCTTAGATTTATTTTAAGAAAAGCATTGTTGTCCATCTAGCAGATCCCCTATAAATTATCTCACTAAAAACAATTAAACACATTTTAACTCAAATTTATTTCAAACACATATTTAAATTAATAATTGCATAATTCGTCAACTTTTAGACATTGACATCATACATAGCATAATGAAATGGTCCATTGTGTACTACTCCCTCCGTCCGGAAATACTTGTCATGAAAATAAATAAAAGAAGATGTACCTAGACGTATTCTAGTTCTAGATACATCCCTTTTTATTCATTTTGATGACAAGTATTTTCGGACGGAAAGAGTACATACAAGATAGTTCTACTCGTCGTCGCCTAAACTAAGAACATGATCAGTGCAATGGCTTCCACCAAAAGAAAAGTTGCAGATGATCCTGGGATTAAGAACCAAATCATGACAACAGCCAGGAGTGCAAGACGAGGCTTCTTAAATTTTCTTCTTTGGGCTTTCATCTCGTTGATTTGGTCTTGCTCTTGCCTGCATCTAGCAGTGCATCATCTCGCTTCTCTCTCAGTGACCGATAGTGTTAGTTAAGTGGTTGGTTTACATAAAACGTTACGAGATCGACCCATGTCCACGTGAAAAAATTATAATTTTAGAAAGATCTGGATATGAAGGATCTGCTATCTAGTGCTTAAATTCCTATTTTATTGCTCTTAAATGTAGATTTTAAAGGGTTTGTTAGAGCTCTAGGCCGTTCATGGTTTCATGGTTTGTTGGGACCATGGTTATTCAAACGTTGATGATAAGTCCGGCCTACGCTTTCAAGCCTTCAACTGACGGGTTAACTCCAAGAACTTACCAAAAAATAAAAAAACATTTATACTAAACGCGATCGCTCGTGATTGTTTATAAATTTCAACATCACAAATTTGGACCATGGTAGGTGACCTGACCTACCGAGTTTGTACGTCCCATTTGGAGTTCGGACGCAACTCGCGCACGCAAAGCTATACTACTACATATGCACCGCTGTTTGGTTGAAACGGAATGGAACGGGTCCCGTCTGCCCACCGGCCAAATTGCTTCGCTCCAAGTGGAAGAATTTGGATGCAAATGCCACCCGCACGAGGAAGCTATACATGCATGCACGAGAACTACCTAGCACAATGAACACATGGTAAATGGAAATATACTGGTGAGGAGAGCCTTTTATATCCCTGTCCCGCCCTGATTAGCATGCCTCCATATGCTCCACGCAGTACTGAATTTCATCGATGGGCTGCATTATCGGCTCATCTGCGATTCGGCCGGGGGAAATGTGAAAGCCCAAAATAATAGTGGAGGAACAATGCAGTACGAAGGCAAATCTACTGCTCGTTGTACAGCACGACAAAATGATCGACCGCGGAGAAAATTATGTCTCAGGTCGTACGTGTTTTCGACTATACTTTTCTCCGATCGCCGGCCAAGCCCTGAACCACTCGTTTTTTCTGCTTATACAAAAAGGGATCGCTTAAGCTAGGGGTATGCATTATGAATATATGCAAGATGGCCTCGTGGCGGTACACGTCGCTCTTCTACTAGCACTTTGATTTCGCTTGTGGCATGCATTATGCAGTTGAGTTGTGGTGGTACTGCACCAACACTTGTACTGATGCTCTCCTACTGAAAGGCATGGCGTGTAGTACAATACTCTTGATAAACTTTTTGGCAATTTTTTGAAGATGTAATCTCTGAGGGCGAGTGGACTGCCACTAACTCAGATTTCATACAAAAATTAAAAACCATACAACCAGCCAATTTAAACTGAATAAGAATAAATGTCGGCACCAGTTCATTTTCCTAACATCAACATGCTCGAAAGATGATGACCCGTCTCGCCTAGAATATGATAATTTTTTCTGGGTCTGCTTAGGTCACGTCTAGATGTGCCCTAGTTATTGCACATTCAAGTGACTCAATCAAGCATAAAAAAGAAAAAAAAACATACGAAATCTCCGCGTGAGATCAATGACATGGGATTTAGATGTGCAATACTTATGGCACATCTAATATGCTTCTTTTGGGGGTTTTACACATGTCCGGTCTTGGCTCACCCTAGTCCCGAGATACATCTCCCAAGTATCCACACAAATGTTTTGACTGGCGGCACAGATTTTTTTTTTTTGGGTTGGTGGTGCGTTTGCTCGTCGTCTCCAGTTGCCTTTTTTTTCATGATAGACTGAACAACTCTATTCTTCCAGTGAAAAGGACAGTGATCTTGCTAATTCATCGGAAAAATAAGTGCATCTCAGGATAACCCTACTGAAGCACGTTCACATGCATGACAATAATACGAGCAACAAGATATGAACCACTGTAGTAGTCTGTAGGTGAAGAGTTGCCCTACCACCTCACTAGCTAGGTGACGGTTCTGGTGGTATAGTATGGCTCTGTAGGCTGGTTCATTTGAAGGGGTTGCTTGGTTGAAAGAAGAGATAATAGGTCTAGGTCTCGGCCACCCGCCCGACTGCCTCTCCCAAAGTGCAATTTGGATGCAAAAGCTAGCGCACGAGGATTAAGCTATAATGTATACATGGAAATTAATGCATGGGCTGTAGAGGATAGGTTTTTATATCGCTGCCCTGCTTGGCATGCCTCTGTTTCCACCGAATTCGACTGCATTATCGGCTCATGCAAGGCAGTCCACAATTTGGCATGAGTTGCACGGGTCCGGCCAAGAAGAGCCTTAAATTGCAAGCGGTGTTATTACGAGAGAGCGTTGTTAAAATCTAATCCATCCGTTTCTAAATATAAGTCTTTTTAGAGATCCCAATATAGACTACACACAGAGCAAAATGAGTGAATCTACACTCTAAAATACGTCTATATACATCCGTATATAGTCTATATTGAAATATCTAAAAAGACATATATTTAGGAAAAAGTGAGTAGTTATATATATGAAATCCACTTTTCGAAACTTACTAATGCTCGTACTAATAAATTGTTGTAAATCCACTAAAAAAATTATGCACTCTGGGAGTAGATAGAAATGCATCCTCTTAAATTCTCATAAAGGATAATCACCATATTTTTGTTCTGTGTAAAAAATAAATTTCTGCATAATAAGCTACAATTTGTGCATGGTTCATAAATGATCATATTTTCAAGGGTAATTTTAGCTTTTTTCCCCATAGCTCGAAACTTTTGTTAGAAATTACCTAATTTAAAAGATTACACTCATATTACTCCATTTAGCAAAAGTTGTACCATATTTTACCCTTGTAGTGTTTTGACATATTTTGTCAAGCGGGTCCCATCTGTCATGATTCACCTGGCGTGGACGTGGCACGTCAAACAGTTTCCCTCCTCGACACTTCCCATGGATTCCACCAATCCAACAATCTCATTGTGCGATAAGATGGCCGACTAGTAAACTCCAAAGTACTAGCGCCCGATAGGGTCGCTAGCCTGGCGGTACCGGGACAACTATACAAAAATGGGTACATATGCTAGGTTTGCGGTAGCTGCAATGCACCACCCCTTGCACATACACACTCTGAAGAGGCGCCCAAGCGGAGGAAAACTCATTGATGTGGCACGCGAAGTGTACTTTGACGGTTGATACCCGCTTGACATAACGCGCTAAAAATGAAAAAGGGTCAAATGTGGCAAAAAAAAAGGTAAATGAGGTAATTCCTGTGAAAATTGTCAAAATATGGAGTAAAAACTGAATTTTACTAATTTATTTTTAGCGAAAGGTAACAAAAATGAGTTTGAAAATACACGGGATTTTTGCAATATAGAAGCATGATATTATTTTTTCTTAAGTACCAAGATATAAGTTCATACCCAGGCCGTAGTTAGCATTTCCCGCGGTGTTACATGAACAGTTTTCTTTCATAACTATCACTCATGAGTTAACCTTTTATGCGGAACTAATTTCAAAGTACTCCTCCGTTAGCTTTTTCCTAAGTCAAACTTATTTAAGTTTGAACAAATTTATAACAAAATCTAGTAATATCAACAACATCAATATATTTTTCTGCAGCATGAAAATATATTTTATGATGAACCAAATAAAACTGTTTTTTTTGTGTGTGACAGATATTGGTATATATAATTTGAAACCGGGGGGTGGTAGTAATCAATGGCTGGTCCATCGTGCAGTCATAATGCAACATGAAACCAAAGCTGAATTGGTCTCGATGCACTGACCACAGAAGGTACTGTACCACTGTTCATGGTGGGGGAAATCAATCAAAATAAACATGTACACATAAGGTCCACGTCTTTCTTGTGCCGACGGACGCACAACACATAAATTTTTCGACAAAGATACACAACACGTAATAAGCAAGCAAACAAAGTACTCCGTATAAACGAGGCCCATCCCGAACAGTGTGCGTGCTTCCGTCGTCCTGCGCTTCAGATTCCGGAAGATATCTGTGTCCATACATTGCATGCATACATACATAGGGGACCTGAAGGGTACGATCCATGTAAGCTGGATGTGTTAGCAGTGTACTAGGCGGTAGTGTGTGTGGTATGTACGGGGATATTTTGTTTCTCTGATCTTTGTTTTGAGATACATACACGTACAGTACAGATCAGCAACGGCGCCAACATAAAAAAGGATCGGATCAGACAACCGGTACAAGGGAAGAGGGTTTGGCGTCGACCGTCGAGGTTAGTCGCCGAGGGGAGGAGGCTTCGTGGAGCGGCGCTACGTACGTGGTACGCGCCCTCGCTACGCTAGAGTAAGATAAGAAATTCGTTGCATCATTGTCCGCGTCGTCAGTACGTTCTCTATCTAGGACCGGTTGGATTCATTAGCATTTAGCCAGCCAGCGTCCGTCCCAATCAGTCGAGTAACATGCACGGCTACTTATTAATTACTAGAGTAGTATTATTTGTCAATATACTCCTACATAATTAAGGAATCCCGCGACGACGAGTCCACACAAACTCTGTTTCTCATCGACAGCTGCAAGTTTGGTCGAATACTGCTATATTAATTAATTTGTAATATCCGGGACTTCTCCTGCTGGTGTGGGTTTCAGTTTTTCCGAAAATATTATACTGTTAAAAGCCTTTTGTTACAAATTTCGTAACAAGTTAATTTTTTGAGGAAACCCACGTTAATAGCTTTCAAGAGTGTGCTCCCCTTAAAGAAAAGCTTTCAAGAGTATGCCTATAAACAGGTGAAATTCCAACTTCTTGTTTACGCACACATGTACTCCCTCCGTTCCAAAATAGATGATCTAACTTTGTACTAAAGTTAGTACAAAGTTGGGTCATCTATTTTAAAACGGAGGGAGTAACTCTCATGAATGCGCTCGAAAAAGTGAAGTGAAATTTCAAGTTCAAACTCACGGAACGAGCCATGTCTTCCCTCCAACAACTAGCTCCTTTTTCTTACTTTTGAAGATATGCAAAAAGCAAATTATGTATGTCACTGTCCATCGGTAAATATTCAGGTGGGTAATTTCTTATCTCATGCAACTCATGAATTTGTTTATGAGCTTGGAGATTTTACGTGCTTATAGAACACCATTACCTCTATAACATATATACTTTTCTTTTGAACTTTTGGGAGATTTACAAAGTCAATATTATAGGATGCGGATCCTTTTGAGATTTAATTTTGAGCGTAAATCTATAAGATCCATGGTTACAAAGTTTATTGACAGGAAAATGCTGGTATTATTTAATTATTTGCTGAATCTTTCTAATGTTGAATCTGATATTGTACCATGTAATATATATATTGTTTGACTAACTGGTGGTCAAACTGAAAATCTTATGCACCGCACTACATATAAATCAGCAAAGGAAGTGGGGGTTTTATAAATGACACAAGCACCACTACTCTGCATTAACCATGGACTTTCTTGTTTTGTTTTTGTTTCCGTCTATGCCAGTTTTCTGATCGAAACAGAGATCATTCTTCTTCTTGAGCAAGACTAGACATTGGTGGGCTTGACGTTGTCGCTGAGTATGACGGAGGTGCGGTAACCTTGCGTAATGAGGGCATGCCTTGTTGGAATTATGAAATCCATGCGACGAGTTTGAACAATGTGGACGTTCGGAGGGGGGGGCAATGAGGAGGTTCTCTTGGAGCTTCAGGTTGGATATGATGTGCTCTCGTTAGCAAGGTTGAGGTGGAAAAGGCGGGGAAGACACAATGTTTGGCGTCATCATGTAAAAATACATGTGTGATGTTGCAGGTTACACAAACCTGACAGGTCGGCCCAGGGTGTCAAACCAGGTAGAAACACCAACCAAGTTTATAAAATAGATCATCCAAATGGGAAGTGAGACATTCTGGCTAAACATGGTAATTGGTGTTCTGGCTCCTCTATCCCGAGGGCAGAGGCGTCTTGTATTGCTTTGTTGTTTTGTTTTTGGGCATGTTTGTGTTGCTGCTTCAACACTTATTATTCAGTCTTGCCGCGCTTAGATGGTGTGTTGCATGAATCTGGTTGGTGTTTTATTTATAAGCGGGACGAAAACATATTTTGAGGTGTAATAATGTTACATATGTACACTCAAGGACCTTCCAGAAGAAGGAAACTAATAAAGGGATTAAAAAGGAATATTTCCGTGTCGTGCGTGAAGCAGTGGCGAAGCCACACTTGGGCTGGGTAGTCAAATGACTACACAGCT
The DNA here is from genome assembly GCA_021437245.1 of Aegilops speltoides. Classification (NCBI taxonomy): domain Eukaryota; kingdom Viridiplantae; phylum Streptophyta; class Magnoliopsida; order Poales; family Poaceae; genus Aegilops; species Aegilops speltoides. The sequence goes on from CM038145.1 coordinate 357,119,779, forward strand.
TTTTGCAAAATCTACATGTAACAAGTAGAAATCATGTCAAAAAATCTTATAAATGCATATATCTGACTACACAACATTCAATTGACTACACACGATTGGATTCCTGACACCGCCACTCGCGTGAAGCCATTTCGTTTATGTGTCTGGACAAGCTGAGAGAATGTACTGTTCATGGTGTAGAAAATTCAGTCGTCTCGCCGTTTCTGAAAATAAAATAAAAGCGGGCCGTGAAGTTTGAAAAAACAAAGATGGCACGACGATCGATCAATCAACCAAGCAACCAACCCATGCAACGGAAACGGTACTGGCACTAGTATAAGAAAAAGCAGCAAAACCGAAGCTGAGGTCCTACATCAGGCGGCGATGCATGGCCGTGCTCTGATCCGATCGCAGATCATTAGATCAAGGTTCAGAATCAGTCGGTGCTTCCCTCCTGCACGGCAGATTTAAGAAGATACTGCTTACGCAAAAGGTAGCTGAAACATAGTACGCGAGACGTACTGTACGAGGGAGGGATCTCCATAGCTGAATTCGCGTCGCATGCAGTGCAGGTGCAGCACACATCGCGTGCTCTTCCACCAGCATCTGAGTTTCTCTTGGTGTATCATATCATTATTAGTGTATTAGTATTATTACAGGACCCGTACGTACGTACGCCGCATGCAGTAGCGTATGTTCTCTTCTTTGGGCAAACACGTACGCTACGCAGTAGTGTGGTGTGCACATGGATGTTTTTATTTCTTCCTCCTTTCTTGTTTGAGATCATGAACGTACACGCCGGTGGAGACGAGTAGTGACGGGTGAGGTTGAGGTTAATTAGTCGGCGAGGGGAGGAGACTTAGTGGCACAAGAGTAGTAATGCCCGCTGCATCATTTCACTACGTTATACTGTATTACTTGGTGATTACAAAATTAAGCGACCAAAACTTGCGACGAGTTCACACACACGCAGTCCGTACGGGTACGTAGGTGGCGACGCCAGCTGCAAAACAAACTGGGGTGAACGTACACTAGGGCTCTATCGATTTATTGCTTGGCGATCGTGCTTTCTGACATGGTTTATTTTATGTCAGACTAATTGCTTGTCAAAGGGAAATATTTTTTTTCTTTCAAAACGGAACCAAGGGAAATAATCAATCTTATACGCTCGGGCCTAAAAATCATTAGAGGACGTGGTGTTTTTCTTCTAAAATGGCACAACCAGCACTACCGTCATTATGGCATTAGGACCTTGTAGTAGCTCAGTTTGTACCTTTGCAAGTTTGTGAGTAATTGTTTATGGACTTGACTAACCGTGTTCGATTCGACCTATGCTGCTGCCATGCAAGAACAGGTCGCGGTATAGTACCACCATGTAAAACCCAACTGCTATGCCGGTGATAATATAGTATTACTCCCTCGGATTCATATTAATTGTCGATGATTTAGCACAGACAATATAACTAGTGTAAAAACATCAAAATAGAGGGTACAAACTGGAATTCGCTCATTTCTTTCTCCTTTCTTATTTGAGATCAAGTGCAGACGGGTCGAGAGTAGTAACAACAGGACAAACTGAAAATCTTATACGACCCTGGTCGTACGCTCAAGAACGTGAGACCCTCTCCAACGCCTGACACCTGGAGGAACGAATCTTAAAGCAATCCCGTTTCTGTTCCCAACGCGCAGCCGCCTAGTTCACCAAATCCCGATCCCTTTTCATTGGCTGCCGACCACGCTCGCCCGCCGCCGTCGTGGTCGCCGCCGCCGCTGCAACTCTTCTTCTCGCTCTAACCCGTAAGCACCAGAGCCCCCGTCCCCACTGCTCTTCCCCGTCGTCCATGACCACACTTATCAGCTCGGCCATGGAGGCACATCAAATTCGTTTAGACCACATCTCGTATGAGAACAAATTCAGAAGAAAAATAGCTGCGTTCATTCGGGTTTTTACAGACCAAAGTCAGGACGAACAATATACAGTAAAAATGTTGATTGGATCATCTAGTGAACCCAGGCAACGAGACGGAGCAAGCTTAGCAATACAGTCGGTGAGAAGCTTGGCTGCAGCCAAGGGATGCGTGTGCGCATAGTGCGCCGGCGGTGCAGCAAGTAGAGGCACCCAGAAGCATCGCCGTGGCCGCCGGGGACAAGCACACCGGCGGGCGGCGGCGAGGTGGAGAGATTGAACTGAAATCGGGATTTGGAAACGGAGAGGTGGGGAACGAGACGGGCTGCTGATTTAGGATTCGTATCGCCAGGTGTCACATCCAGGAGAGGGTCTCACAATCGGCTTTGTACGACCCGGTCGTATAAGATTTTCTTCCGTCCCCGACGGGAGGAGACTTGGTGGCAGGGCAGTATGCATGCATGCGCTCAGTTAAACTCGCTGCATCATCTCATTGCGTGCGTCGTTACGTAAGACCGGATTAATTGGCCTCACATGCGCCGCGACTACGTTACTTACTGATTAAACTAAGCAAAAACCAGCGACGAGCTGACACACCCTCTGGGCTCGCGGCGCGCCGCGCGCCAACGCGGTCCGTGGGTGGCGATCCCAGCCACAGCCCACAGAACGGAGGGAAAATGCTAACTGCCGCTCTGTCGATTTACGATTAATTAATACTCTCTTACAAGTATTTAGAATACTAAAGTAGTGATCTAAATGCTTTTATATTAGTTTACAAAGGGAGTAGTAATACACAAAAAAAATAAGAATCATCAGATGAAGTGGTGCTTATGAATGCCACAAGCACTCGTTACTCTCCATGGACTTTTATATTCCCGTTCTTGTGTGCAAGACTCTGCTAATCATGCATGGACTTGACCCACCGCGATGCCGCTAGTGCTAGCCATGGCGAAGAACAAGTCCCCATCGTACTGCTGCCACCATATAAAACCCAACTACTGTGCTGTGCTGCGAATATACTCTATATTAGAATTAATATACTACTAGAGGGCTAGCTGATTATTAGGTGTCTCCCATCGGTTCGTTCACCGCACAAAGCTAGCCTACTTGTTTAATCCAATCGTCCACGTCCGAGCTGATGAATTTTCATGCGAAAGGACGGGCCCGGCCGATTGATTAATTAATCAAATCGCCACTCCCCTCGCTCGCTAGCTCAATCATTTCGGCAGGCAGCGGAAGGAGGAATCATGCCCATAAAATAGCAGCCCCGCTTAAACAAATGGGATTACGTTTACCGACTTGTGGTGCGGCGAGGGGTCTTTGGACTTTTGTACCGCATCAAAGCATTATTTTAGTATAACTAGTAAACTTTTCATCGCTAAACCGGCGGGCAGCTGGATGCATTACAAAATGGAAAAGAAATCTGCGCTTCGGTGATTGTTGGTTTGGTATATATGCTCTCTCCCTCGCTTGACCCTGTCGCTACTGCTGGTTTAGCGGTGGTTGGATGGATCTCAACTAACAGCAACCCAACACAGGGGTGGTGGGTAGGTGCCCTGCTGGATCAGCGTATGGTAACCCATTTTTGTAGTCTCTTCTTCTCATCTTTTTCCCCATAGGAGTGCTAACTAATAAGCAGCGACAGATCACCGGCACAAGTAAAAAAAAAGAAGGAAATGTTATGATGCCGTTCACGATCCTCCTCCACGCACCATTCATGAAAAGAGGTCAGGGTGGGTTGTGGTTGGAATCCATGCTTTCCTCTTAAGGAAAAAGTGAGATCGAAAGCTTTATTTTTTCTCTCTAGCTTAGAGCATCTCTAACCGAACCCTCAAATAACCCCTTTGGAGGAGTTAAATCAAACCTAATCCAATCCTCAAGTCCTCACCCCCCCAACCCCCCCCCAAAAAAGGCGCGTCGGCTGCCTCTTAAATCTGAGCGGCCGAAGCGAGTTCTCAGCAAAAAGATTCCCCCACTGCTCGGCTGGCACCACGCCGGCGCCACCCTCCTTGCCTCCATCACTTTCCTTTCCCAGCTGGCCACCGCGTGGCCCCGCATCCTCCACCCTACCCCCTCCCGTCAGCTTTGATTTGACGGTGACCTGCAGTCATCTCCTGAATTGACGAATCTCACCGCCAAGCAACAAACATGGTTCGAGTCCAAGAAGGATGACGTGAAGCCGTCACACTCGTCATAGCAACAACGACGGTAAGGTCGGACCTTCCGATGGAAGGGGTGATCCCTATCTCCTTCGACTCTGATTCTCCAACTATAGGGGTAGTTTAAAGTTGTCTAAGTATGATATGTAGCGATAAACCATCTTTGTGCTACGTAACGTGTGCTACCTTTGTTTAATTATATAATCGAGTAGTTGAATTTGTGTTTGAAATAAAATTATGTGCAAAAAAATGTAGGAAGTTAAGTTTTAGGAGTTCGACTAGAATCCACCTTTTCTGTACTCAAATTTGAGCATTTATTAACATCTGATCATGCTTCTGAGGGTTCAACAATCCTCAATTTTTAGGAATTAACGTTTAAGGAGGCTTTTGAGGGGTAAGATTTTAAAGGTTTGACTAGAGTTGCTTTTAGTTTCTACTCCTCCATATCAAAATACGAGACTTTATTGACAATGTCATAGTGCCAAAAAATGTCGATATAGACGAAGTAGCTTTTTAGGGCTTATTCGGTTGAGGTGGATTTAAAGGGGTTTAATAAAACGTTAATAAACTAACAGCAAACAGGGCAGTGGGTAGGTGCCCTGCTGGATCAGCGTATGGTAACCCATTTTTGTAGTCGCTTCTTCCCTTCTTTTCCCCCATAGGAGTACTAACTACTCCCTCCGTCCCAAATAAGTGTCTCAACTTTGTACTAGCTCTAGTACAAATTTGTACTAAACTCAAGACACTTATTTTGTAACGGAGGGAGTAATAAGGGACAAGCAGGGACAGATCACCGGCACAAGTAAAATAAGAAATGCTATGATGCCGTTCAAGATCATCCTCACATTCTTCCTGGCAGGCTATGGAATGGAATTCATGCTTTCCTCTTGAAGAAAAAAGTGAGATCCAAATTTTACTTTATTCTCCAGCTTAGTGTCCTCTACTTTCCGAACGGGAGTGGTTCGAGTTTCTGTTGCCCAATAGGGCGCGTACGGTGTACCCCCACCGTTTCGAAAAGAGGAAAAAAAAATTAGGGCGTGTACCCTACTGTGCTGCTGTATCACTGAACGGGGTGAGGAGTCTTCTGATCCATTTTTATTCAAATTCATTATTTGATACAAACAAAACAAGTATAGTAGCATCACATTTTTCGTGCACTTCTCTACAAAACAAGTGTAGCGCTTGTTTCTTCTTGGGTTGGGGATGCCACGTCTACTTTGGATGTGTCTTGGCCCAAGGTGCATGAATTGCTAGGCCAAAAAACCCAAACAGCGAGCTACTATTGTCATGTCTAACACTTGCACGTTACTGCTCCGTTGAAGTGTTGATAAAACCGAGATCAAGACTTGCAATGCACGGGTTTGGCCGTTACCCAAACAGTAGTGTGGTAGTACAACTTTGCGACCCAAGAACCAAGGCAAGGCTACTACTGTACTCTGCAAACTACTCCACTTCATGACCTACCCTAACCTAACTAGCTCAACTTTCTCTGTCAGAAATGCCTTAGCATGACTCGACAAAACGTAACAATGAAGCATTGCCACCGTGACAACTAGAGGACGGACGCGCCCACGCACGAATCCACTCAGCATTTCAGCACATGACGCAGCCATGGGTGCAAATGCCTGGGAAAACCAAACCTGACATGTCAAAGCACTACTGAAAAAACTTGCAAGAACCCCAAGATCTTATACCAGCTAGGAGTTGCAAAATCAGGGAAAACGCGGCCCAGAAAATCTTTCCATAGCTTATAATTGAAGGCAACCCGGACTTATAGTACGAGAACATGACCAGCATCGATGGCAAGATGTTCAACGGCGTCGGATCCTCGAGGCGAACAGAGAAGAAAATTCCAGATTCGGCATTAAGTCTACTACAGGGAACGGAACAAAACGATCCAAAAGCGCTACTGTTCGAAACATTTCACTCATCCTCCTGGCTGCGGAGCCTGGCGAGCTTGTTGGTGACCACGACGTCGAGCTGGGCGGCACGCTCCACTATCGCCTTGCGCTTCTGCGTGGACACGTTGTGCGCGATCTCAGCACAGTACGTCCTGTTTGCGGACAGACGATAGTTATTAGCAAAGGCCGCCACTAGATCGGGCACTGGACAGGGAAGATGATAGATGCGGCTCCCATAAGCAATCAAGCTTGGTGAGTCTCAAGACGCATACCTGTTGTGCATCATAAGCAGCTCCAGCTCAGAGACGTTGTGCACCACAAACTTCTTGAACTTGTTGGGCAGGTAGTGCCTTGTCTTCTTGTTAGAACCATATCCAATGTTGGGCATCAAGGTGCATCCCTTGAACTTCCGCCTAACACGGGAGTCGATACCCTTTGGCCTGCGCCAGCTTTGCTGCAAATAAGAGCAGAACAGATGAATTAACTAGGGCTCCCAATTAATTAACGCAATGGATAGCAGAGTCAGCGACTATAGCAAGAGAACTGCAGAAAGGAAGAAAACAAAGAAGGCATCCAACTATCCAAGCATTCAGTTCATTACCAGGATGATGAAACTAGTCATGGCCAAACAGAAAAAATAGATCTGGTGTGGAGGTAATCAATTGTACTGAATCAGAATTAGCACCAACTGCTAGATGGCATATAGTGTAGCATGCAATTTCAGCTAGAAGAGCATGTCCAAAGACATAGATCAGCACCAGAATGGTGAAGACATGATCCGATCATACATAAATTCTAGGGTATCTGACTATGCCATCCAGAAGTATAGCACAAGTGCCGTGCACACCAAGATAAAATCTAAATAAGGATCAGGCAGACGCTTGGAGCAAGCAACTGAGTGATGTAACAAACTTCCATGGTATATAATTTTATATAATCATGCTAAATGCAACAGGAATGCACAAGCAGACACTTGGAGCAAGCAACTGAGTGATGTAACAAGCTTCCATGGTATATAATTTTATATAATCATGCTAAATGCAACAGGAATGCACACGCAGACGCTTGGAGCAAGCAACTGACTGATGTAACAAGCTTCCATGGTTTATAATTTTATACTCCCTCCGTCCCAAAATAAGCGACTCAAGTTTGTACTAACTCTGTACTGAAGTTAGTACAAAGTTGAGTCACTTATTTTGGGACAGAGGGAGTATGATCATGCTAAATGCAACAGTAATGCACAGCCCCCATTCACAAGAATTCACGCAACATGCACAACATATGAAAACAAGCTCTCACGAACAAGCAGAGCACAGCTTAAAAGGATATTTACAGTATCACAGCACACCATACGAATCCGTGGCATACACACTCTAGATAGAGACCCTGACTGAATGGCCCCAATGCAATATTACAGTTCATCGAACAACAAAGCCATGCCCTACTGTGCTACCTAAACACCAACGACCAGACCCAACTTCGCACTAGCAAATCAACGCGACATGTAAACGAGATCCACGTATCCATGGCAATCGGCTGAGGTCGGGAAACCGGCCTGAACCCCACGTGAACAAAGCTAAGAATCCATGTAAAAATGGCGCGGCTCTGGAACAGAAGCTAGGGGACTGGCTGGCTAGGGGTCTCACCTTGAGGCCGATGTAGCGGTCGCTGTGCGCCCTCTTGAAGTGCTTCACCCGCTTCTTCACGATCGCCGTCTTCAGGATAGGCACCGCCATCTGCACGGCGCACGGCGGAGGACAACAGATGGAGGGGAGGTGTCAGTTCTTAGGTCGAGACGAGATCAACGGATTCACGCGGCGGCGGCGAGTTGGAGGGACGTACCTTGCAAGGCGAGCGGCGGCGGCGGCGGAGATGGGAGGGAGTGTGAGGGGAGGAGTCTAGGTGGTGGGCAACGCGAGAAGAGATAAAACCCTACTGGAGGGTGGGCTCGGTCCCGGTGTGGTGCCATCTCGGCGATCTAAAGGGCCGCGCGTACATCCGGACGAGGCCCAGGCGTATTACGCGTGCGGGCTACCGGGCCGCCAAGAATGGGCGTTGCTTTGCCTCGCCTCAGCGCGGAGTTTAGATTAACAGTTTTGCTAAGGCTCAGTCAACTTAGACTTCGTTATGTCTCAGTCAATGCTATATTCCTTTGATTTTGCATGAGATCCGTACAAAAAAATCTTCTCAATTTTTCTTTTTCTTGTGTACTATATCACTTGACTAAGACTTGGTTAAGTCTCAATTGACTGAGACATAGACACACCCATTAGATTAATTATGCTGCACAACTCACATGTGCGTGTTCTGGGACATACAGTACTCCCTCTGTAAAGAAATATAAAAGCATTTAGATCACTACTTTATAGTGATCTAAACGCTTAAATTTTTCTTTACAGAGGGAATAGTTTTCAATTAAAGGTGGATTACATTGTGGTTGTTAATCGCATCTGGACTATATTTGGAAAAAGTTTGTTTAAACTTGGAGGTTTATTTGTGCACTGACCAAGACTCTGGAATTAGCAGTATAAGTAGGTCCCATCCTTTAGCCTAAAATTGCATTGTGAGCGGCATCACCGGTAAGGCAGAGGAATACAGGGTAGGCATAAACCCTAAAATTTCTAACATTTTTGTTTACATTTCAAAAGTATTTTGAATGCATATATTCCAAAAAAAGTTAATTTACTTAAAACTATTAAAAATGTTCACCATGAATTGGAAAAAATGTTAATGTGGTGTAAAAACATTGTTAGCATAACTGCAAAAGATGTCCACGAAGTTAAATAATGTTTGCAACATTTAAAAAATCACTTGTAAGTTTCAAAAAAATGTAGGTGACATATTTGGAAAATTTTGTACAATGTAAAAAAAAAATTCACATGTTCCAAAAAATGTTCTACGTATTTCTATGAAAAAAAAAAATGTAAGAAAAATCCTTGTAGTTTAAAAAATGTCTCATGCCATTAGTTCAACGTACATTTAATAAATGTTTAGCATATATTTGAAAAAATGTACATCATATATTTGAAAAATGTTCAACATGTATCAAAGAAATGTTACGCGTGTGTAAGACCATAAACATTGTTTACTGTAAAAAGTTTACATGTCTGTTTCGGAGACAGTGCGTCCGTCTGCCCGGCCTTAGAGTCCTGTGCGGGTGTGGTGATAGGGGCGGATCACATTTGTAGCTTCAGCATTCGAGGCATCTAGGGACATGGCTACATCAGGATCAAGCTCATGTTGGGCTACAAGAGGGAAGGAGAAGGCAGCTAAAAGTTTGGAGGCGGCGGTGAAGAACATGAGGCTGCAAGAGGGAGAGCTCGATGATGTTTACATTGCAGAGGAAGAAATCAGACAGCTCACCAAGGAAGCGGGTTGGCTTACGTTTGCTAAGGTGAACACGTCTAAGACTTTCAGGCACGCTGAAGGAAACAATGAAGTTTGTGTGGAACCTTGCTCATGTGTCAAAGATCGTGGAGGTAGATGAAAATTTGTCCGTCATCCAGGTGTTCTTCTTGGGTGATTGCAAGCGGGTGGTGTTCCAGGGACAATGGATCTTCTGTGGCCATATGGTTCTGACCAAGCAAGGAGTTCAATGGAAAGCATGCGCGAGAATCGATAAAGCTCAAGAGTTGTTAGTTTGGGCGCAAATTCACAAGATCCCTGAACTCTACCAGAAGGGGTCGATTGGTATAGTTAGGAGTGTGGTGCGAAACCCAATCAAATTCTTTGAAAGAAATTATGTATGTGTTTGTGCAAGCATCGGTGTCACAAAACCCTTGATTCCTGGGCCACTGAACTTGGATGGAGAGAGAATTTCCTTGGATGTTAAATATGAGAAAAACAACAATTGTGGTGAAGTTTGTGAGCCACTGGCTCAGGACATGGAGGAATGCAGCGATTGGCTGCACCCATCAGAGAACATGCAGTAAGGGAAGTGGCTTGTGGCAAAGAGAAGAGTGGTTCGGGGGGCCAGGAAAATGATCGTGTCTGATCTTTTTACCTCGAGGTAAGTTTCGTGGAAGAGGAGGAGGAGGTCGTGGCAGCATGCCTCGGAAACGTAGCTCTGATGATGTCGATTTTGAGGAGGGTGGTGACCTAAATGACATGACAGAGAGCCCTTTAAAACAAACCGGCTGCTAATGATGGGGAAGACAAGAAGGACCAAGGTGCGGTGGCAAGGAAATTAGAAATGGATGAAGGGGATAAAGGAGAGGAAGTGTGCGATGCTCTAATCCCGCCCACCTCCATCCTACACACCACCAAAGGAGCGCAAGAAAGCAAGGAAGAGTACTTCACCAGCCATGTGTGTAACTTCTAAAGTGGCGTAGGCGGACACCCTTGAGGAGGCCTGTTGGGTGAAATGTGAAGGAAATATGCCCTAGAGGCAATAATAAAGTTGTTATTTTATATTTCCTTATTCATGATAAAGGTTTATTATTCATGCTAGAATTGAATTGATCGGAAACCTTAATACATGTGTGAATACATAAACCAACAACGTGTCCCTAGTGAGCCTCTACTAGACTAGCTCGTTGATGAAAGATGGTTAAGGTTTCCTAACCATGTACATGAGTTGTCATTTGATAACGGGATCACATCATTAGGAGAATGATGTGATGGAAAAGACCCATTCGTTAGCTTAGCATAATGATCGTTCAATTTTATTACTATTGCTTTGTTCATGTCAAATACATATTCCTTCGACTATGAGATTATGCAACTCCCGGATACCGGAGGAATGCCTTGTGTGCTATCAAACGTCAGAACATAACTGGGTGATTATAAAGATGCTCTACAGGTATCTCCGAAGGTGTTTTTTGAGTTGGCATAGATCGAGATTAGGATTTATCACTCCGAGTATCGAAGAGGTATCTCTGGGCCCTCTCGGTAATACACATCATAAGCTTGCAAGCAAATGAATAAGGAGTTAGTCACGAGGTGATGTATTATGGAACGAGTAAAGAGACTTGCCGGTAACGAGATTAAACTAGGCATGAGGATACCAACGATCAAATCTCGGGCAAGTAACATACCGATGGAAAAAGGGAATTACGTATGTTGTCATAACGGTTCGACCGACAAAGATCTTCGTAGAATATGTAGGAGCCAATATGGGCATCCAGGTTCCGCTATTGGTTGTTGACTGGAGAGGTGTCTCGGTCATCTCTACACAGTTCTCGAACCGTATGGTCCGCACGCTTAACGTTCGATGATGATATAGTATTATATGAGTTATGTGATTTGGTGACCGAATGTTGTTCAGAGTCCCAGATGAGATCACGGACATGATGATGAGTCTCGAAATGGTCGAGAGGTAAATATTGATACATAACACTATGGTATTCGGACACCAGAAGTGTTTCAGGGGTACCGGGTACTTATCGGGTCACCAGAAGGGGTTTCGGGCACCCCCGACAAAAGATATGGGCCTTATGGGCCAAGAGGGGAAACACATGATACGTCTCCAACGTATCTATAATTTTTGATTGCTCCATGCTACTTTATCTACTGTTTTGGACTATATTGGGCTTTATTTTCCACTTTTATATTACTTTTGGGACTAACCTATTAACCGGAGGCCCAGCCCAGAATTGTTGTTTTTTTGCCTTTTTTAGTATTTCGAAGAAACAAAATATCAAGCGGAGTCCAAACGGAATGAAACCTTCGGGATCGTGATTTTCCAACCGAACGTGATCCAGGAGACTTGGACCCTACTCCAAGAAGCTTCCGAGGAGGTCACGAGGGTGGAGGGCGCCCCCCTACCTCATGGTCCCCTCGGAGCTCCACCGACGTACTCCTTCCTCCTATATATACCTACGTACCCCCGAACGATCATAACAGGAGCCAAAAACCTAATTCCACCGCCGCAACCTTCTCAGATCCATGAGATCCCATCTTGGGGCCTGTTCGAGCTCACGAGGGGGCATCCACCATGGAGGGCTTCTACATCATCACCATAGCCCTCCGATGAAGTGTGAGTAGTTTACTTCAGACCTTCGGGTCCATAGCTAGTAGCTAGATGGCTTCTTCTCTCTTTTGGATCTCAATACAATGTTCTCCCCTCTCTTGTGGAGATCTATTTGATGTAATCTTCTTTTTGCGGTGTGTTTGTTGAGACCGATGAATTGTGGGTTTATGATCCAAAGATTATCTATGGAAAATATTTGATTCTTCTCTGAATTCTTTTATGTATGATTGAGTTATCTTTGCAAGTCTCTTGAATTATCTTTTGGTTTGGCCAACTAGATTGGTAGTTCTTGCAATGGGAGAAGTGCTTAGCTTTGGGTTCATTCTTGCGGTGTCCTTACTCAGCGATAGAAAGAGTTGCAAGGCACGTATTGTATTGTTGCCATCGAGGATAACAAGATGGGTTTTTTTATCATATTGCATGAATTTATCCCTCATGTCATCTTGCTTACGGCGTTACTCTGTTTTTACTTAATACTCTAGATGCATGCTGGATAGTGGTCGATGAGTGGAGTAATAGTAGTAGATGCAGAATCGTTTCGATCTACTTGTTTTGGACGTGATGCCTATATACATGATCATTGCCTAGATATACTCATAACTATGCTCAATTTTGTCACCCACTGTAGAATACTTATGCTCTTGAGAGAAGCCACTAGTGAAACCTATGCCCCCCGGGTCTATTCTCATCATATCAATCTATATCACTTTATTTACTTGCTTTGTTTTACTTTGCTTTTATTTTTTACTTTGCATCTATCTATCAAAAATACCAAAAATATTATCTCTATCAGATCTCACTCTCGTAAGTGACTGTGAAGGGATTGACAACCCCTAAGCGTTGGTTGCGAGTTGCTATCGTTTTGTGTAGGTACGAGGGACTTGTGCTTGGTCTCCTACTGGATTGATACCTTGGTTCTCAAAAACTTAGGGAAATACTTACGCTACTTTACTGCATCATCCTCTCCTCTTCGGGGAAATCCAACGCAGTGCTCAAGAGGTAGCAAGAAGAATTTCTGGCGCCGTTGCCGGGGAGGCTCACGCAAGCAAGTCAACTATACCAAGTACCCATCGCAATCCCTATCTCTCGCATTACATTATTTGCCATTTGCCTCTCGTTTTCCTCTCCCCCACTTCACCCTTGCCATTTTATTTGCCCTCTCTTTCCCAATCTCCTCCTCTCTTTCCAGTTTACCTTTTTCCCGTTACCTTTCTGTTTGCTTGTGTGTTGGATTCTTGTTGCCATGGCGCAAGATAATACCAAATTGTGTGATTTCTCGAATACCAATAATAATGATTTCCTTAGTACTTCGATTGCTCGTCTTAATAATGATGAGTCTTGTGAAATCAATACCGCTTTGTTGAATCTTGTTATGAAAGATCAATTCGCCGGCCTTCCTAGTGAAGATGCCGTTACTCATCTAAACAATTTTGTTGATTTGTGTGATATGCAAAAGAAAAAAAAGATACGGATAACAATATTGTCAAATTGAAGTTATTTCCGTTTTCACTTAGAGATCGTGCTAAAGTTTGGTTTTCGTCTTTGCCTAAAAATAGTATTGATTCTTGTAACAAGTGCAAAGATGATTTTATCTGTAAGTATTTTCCTCCCGCTAAGATTATCACTCTTAGGAACGATATCATGAATTTTAAACAACTTGATCATGAGCATGTTGCCCAATCTTGGGAAAGAATGAAATTAATGCTTCGCAATTGCCCTACTCATGGTTTGAATTTATGGATGATCATACAAAATTTAATGCCGGATTGAATTTTGCTTCTAGAAATCTTTTAGATTTGGCCGCGGGAGGCACGTTTATGGAAATTACGTTAGGAGATGCTACCAAATTGCTTGATAATATTATGGCTAATTATTCTCAATGACATACCGAAAGATCTTTTAGTAAAAAAGTGCATGCTATAGAAGAAATCAATGTTTTGAGTGAAAAGATGGATGAACTTATGAAGATGTTTGCTCCTAAAAATACTCCTCTTGATCCCAATGATATGCCTTTATCTACTTTGCTTGAGAATAATAATGAATCTATGGATGTGAATTTTGTTGGTAGGAATAGTTTTGGAAACAACGCTTATAGAGGGAATTTTCCTAGGCCTTATCCTAGTAATCCTTCTAATAATTATGGAAATTCCTACAATAACTCTTATGGGAATTTTAATAAGATGCCCTTTGAATTTGAGAGTAGTGTTAAAGAGTTTATGAATTCACAAAATAAATTTAATGCTTTGCTCGAAGAGAAATTGCTTAAAGTTTATGATTTGGCTAGGAACGTTGATAGAATTTCTCTTGAAGTTGATTCTTTAAATCTTAGATCTATTCCTCCTAAGCATGATATCAATGAGTCTCTCAAAGCCATGAGAATTTCCATTGATGAGTGCAAGGAAAGAACCGCTAGGATGCGTGCTTCCAAAGATGCTTTTATTAAAGCGTGTTCTTCCAATCCCTATGAAAATCAAGATGAAGATCTAAAAGTTATTGATGTATCCCCAATTAAATCTTTGTTTTGCAATATGAATCTTGATGAATCTGAAGATTATCTTCCTTTACCTAGAAGGCGTTCTAAGAATTCGGAGTTTCTAGATCTTGATGATGAAATTGATGAAAGTGGGATTGAAACAAATAAAAACCGTGATGTTGTTAAACCCACTATTTTGGATCCGAAGTAATTTAATTATGAAAATTGCTCTTTGATTGGTTGTATTTCCTTGTTGCAATCCGTGCTAGAATCTCCTCAAGCTTATAGTCAAAATAAGGCCTTTACCGAACATATTGTTGATGCCTTGATGCAATCTTATGAAGAAAAACTTGAGTTGAAAGTTTCTATCCCTAGAAAACTCTATGATGAGTGGGAACCTACTATTAAAATTAAAATTAAGGACTTTGTGAAGGAAATATGCCCTAGAGGCAATAATAAAGTTATTATTTATTTCCTCATATCATGATAAATGTTTATTATTCATGCTAGAATTGTATTAACCGGAAACATGATACATGTGTGAATACATAGACAAACATATAGTCACTAGTATGCCTCTACTTGACTAGCTCATTAATCAAAGATGGTTATGTTTCCTAACCATAGACATGTGTTGTCATCTGATTAATGGGATCACATCATTAGGAGAATGATATGATTGACATGACCCATCCCGTTAGCTTAGCACATGATCGTTTAGTATTCTGCTATTGCTTTCTTCATGACTTATACATGTTCCTGTAACTATGAAAATTATGCAACTCCCGTTTACGGAGGAACACTTTGGTACTACCAAACGTCACAACGAATCGGGTGATTATAAAGGAGTACTACTGGTGTCTCCAAAGGTACATGTTGAGTTGGCGATTTCGAGATTAGGTTTTGTCATTTCGATTGTCGGAGAGGTATCTGGGCCCTCTCGGTAATACTCATCACTTAAGCCTTGCAAGCATTATAACTAATGAGTTAGTTGTGAGATGGCGTGACATGAGCGAGTAAAGAGACTTGCGTAACGAGATTGAACTAGGTATTGGATACCGACGATCGAATCTCGGGCAAGTAACATACCGATGACAAAGGAACAACGTATGTTGTTATGCGGTTTGACCGATAAAGATCTTCGTAGAATATGTAGGAATCAATATGGGCATCCAGGTCCCGCTATTGGTTATTGACCAAGAATGGTTCTAGGTCATGTCTACATAGTTCTCGAACCCGTAGGGTCTGCACGCTTAACGTTTCAATGATAGTTTTATTATGAGTTTATAAGTTTTGATGTATGAAGTTTGTTTGGAGTCCGGATGTGATCACGGACATGACGAGGAGTCTCAAATGGTCGAGACATAAAGATTGATATATTGGAAGCCTATGTTTGGACATCGGAAAGGTTCCGGTGAAATCGGCATTTTACCGAGTACCGGAGGTTACGGAACCCCGGGGTTAATGGGCCTACATGGGCCAAGAGGGAGAAGAGGAAGGAGCCAGGAGGGGCCGCGTGCCTCCCCTCCTAGTCCGAATAGGACAAGGGAAGGGGCGGCGCCCCTTTCCTTCTCCTCTTCCTCCTCTTTCCCCTCTCCTACTCCAACTTGGAAAAGGGAGTCCTACTCCGGTGGGAGTAGGACTCCCCCTTGGCGCGCCCCTTAGGCCGGGCGGCCTCCTCCCCTGGCTCCTTTATATACGGGCGGGGCACCCCATAGACACACAAGTTGATCTACGGATCGTTCCTTAGCCGTGTGCGGTGCCCCTTCCACCATATTCCACCTCGGTCATATCGTCATGAGCTTAGGCGAAGCCTCGCGCCGATAGAACATCATCATCGCCACCACGCCGTCGTCTTGACGAGTAACTCATCTCCAGAGCCTTTGCTGGATCGGAGGGCCGGAGATCGTCATCAAGCTGAACGTGTGCTGAACTCGGAGGCTCCGTACGTTCGGTGCTTGGATCGGTCGGATCGTGATGACGTACGACTACATCAACCGCGTTGTGCTAACACTTCCGCTTACGGTCTACGAGGGTACGTGGACGAACACTCTCTCCTCTCGTTGCTATATCATCACCATGATCTTGCGTGTGCGTAGGAATTTTTTTGAAATTACTACGTTCCCCGACAGTGGCATCCGAGCCTAGGTTTTATGCGTTGATGTTATATGCACGAGTAGAACACAAGTGAGTTGTGGACGATATAAGTCATACTGCCTACCAGCATGTCATACTTTGGTTCAGCGGTATTGTGAGATGAAGCGGCCCGGACCGACATTACGCCAGACGCTTACGCGAGACTGGTTTCACTGCTACGAGCACTCGTGCTTCAAGGTGGCTGGCGGTGTCTGTCTCTCTCACTTTAGTTGAACCGAGTGTGGCTACGCCCGGTCCTTGTGAAGGTTAAACGAGTCTATTTGACAAACTATCGTTGTGGTTTTGATGCGTAGGTAAGAACGGTTCTTGCTAAGCCCGTAGCAGCCACGTAAAATTTGCAACAACAAAGTAGAGGACATCTAACTTGTTTTTGCAGGGCATGTTGTGATGTGATATGGTCAAGACGTGATGCTGTATTTTATTGTATGAGATGATCATGTTTTGTAACCGAAGTTATCGGCAACTGGTAGGAGCCATATGGTTGTCGCTTTATTGTATGAAATGCAAATGCCCTGTAATTGCTTTACTTTATCACTAAGCGGTAGCGATAGTCGTAGAAGCAATAGATGGCGTAACGACAATGATGCTACGATGGAGATCAAGGTGTCGCACGGTGGCGATGGTGATCATAACGGTGCTTCAAGATGGAGATCACAAGCACAAGATGATGATGGCCATATCATATCACTTATATTGATTGCATGTGATGTTTATCCTTTATGCATCTTATCTTGCTTTGATTGACGGTAGCATTTTAAGATGATCTCGTCACTAATTATCAAGAAGTGTTCTCCCGAGTATGCACCATTGCGAAAGTTCTTCGTGGCCGAGACACCACGTGATGATCGGGTGTGATAGGCTCTACGCTCAAATACAACGGTGCAAAACAGTTGCACACGCGAATACTCAGTTATACTTGACGAGCCTAGCATATACAGATATGGCCTCGGAACACGGAGACCGAAAGGTCGAGCGTGAATCATATAGTAGATATGATCAACATAGCGATGTTCACCATTGAAACTACTCCATCTCACGTGATGATCGGACATGGTTTGGTTGATTTGGATCACGTGATCACTTAGATGACTAGAGAGATGTCGTCTAAGTGGGAGTTCTTAAATAATATGATTAATTGAACTTAAATTTATCATGAACTTAGTACCGATAGTATCTTGCTTGTCTATGTTTGTTTGTAGATAGATGGCTCGTCTTTGTTGTTCCGTTGAATTTTAATGCGTTCCTTGAGAAAGCAAAATTGAAAGATGATGGTAGCAATTACACGGATCGGGTCCGTAACTCGAGGATTATCCTCATTGCCGCCTGTAAAAGTTATGTCCTCGAAGCACCGCTGGGTGCGAACTGCGCCGATGTAACCGACGACGTTAAGAACGTCTGGCGAGCAAAGCGATGACTACTCTATAGTTCGAGTGTGCCATGCTTTACGGCTTAGAACCGGCCTTCAACAACGTTTTGAACGTCATGGAGCATATGAGATGTTCCAGAGTTGAAGTTAATATTTCAAGCAAATGCCCGGATTGAGAGATATGAAGTCTCCAATAAGTTCTATAGCTGCAAGATGGAGGAGAATAGTTCGTCGGTGAACACATACTCAAATGTTCGGGTATAATAATCACTTGATTCAACCGGGAGTTAATCTTCACGATGATAGTGTCATTGATGTAATTCTCCAATCATCGCCACCAAGCTACAAGAGCTTCATGATGAACTATAATATGCAAGGGATGAACAAGACTATTCCCGAGCTCTTCGCGATCTTTGAAAGCCACGGAGGTAGAAATCAAGAAGGAGCATCAAGTGTTGATGGTTAACAAGACCACTAGTTTCAAGAAGAAGGGCAAAGGGAAGAAGAAGGGAACTTCAAAAGAACGGCAAGCAAGTTGCTGCTCAAGAGAAGAAACCCAAGTCGGGACCTAAGCACGAAACCGAGTGCTTCTACCGCAAGCGATCGACATCGAAGCGGAACTGCCCCAAGTATTTGGCGATAAGAAGGATGGCAAAGTGAACAAAGGTATATGTGATATACATGTTATTGATGTGTACCGTACTAATGCTCACAGTAGAGCACTGGTATTTGATATCGGTTCATTGCTAATATTTGCAACTCAAAGCAGGACTACGGATTGCGAAGATTAGCTAAGGACGAGGTGACGATGCGCGTGGGAAATGGTTCCAAAGTCAATGTGATCGCGGTCGGCACGCTACCTCTACATCTACCATCGGGATTAGTATTAGACCTAAATAATTGTTATTTGGTGCCGCGTTGAGCATGAACATTATATCTGGATCTTGTTTGATGCGAGACGGGTTTTTATTTAACTCCAGAGAATAATGGTTGTTCTATTTATATGAGTAATATCTTTTATGGTCATGCACCCTTGAAGAGTGGTCTATTTTTATTGAATCTCGATAGTAGTGATACACATATTCACAGTGTTGAAACCAAAAGATGCAGAGTTGATAATGATAGTGCAACTTATTTGTGGCACTGCCGTTTAGGTCATATCGGTGTAAAGCGCATGAAGAAACTCCATATTGATGGGCTTTTGGAATCACTTGATTATGAATCACTTGGTACTTGCGAACTGTGCCTCATGAGCAAGATGACTAAAACACCGTTCTCCGGTACTATGGAGAGAGCAACAGATTTGTTGGAAATCATACATACAGATGTATGCGGTCCAATGAATGTTGAGGCTCGTGTCGGATATCGTTATTTTCTCACCTTCACAGATGATCTAAGCAGATATGGGTATATCTACTTAATGAAACACAAGTCTGAAACATTTGAAAAGTTCAAAGAATTTCAGAGTGAAGTGGAAAATCATCATAACAAGAAAATAAAGTTTCTACGATCTGATCGTGGAGGAGAATATTTGAGTTACAAGTTTGGTCTACACTTGAAACAATGCGGGATAGTCTCGCAACTCACGCCACCTGGAACACCACAACGAAATGGTGTGTCCGAACGTCGTAATCGTACTTTACTTGATATGGTGCGATCTATGATGTCTCTTCTCGATCTACCGCTATCGCTTTGGGGTTATGCTTTAGAGACGGCCGCATTCACGTTAAATAGGGCACCATCAAAATCCGCTGAGATGACGCCTTATGAACTATGGTTTGGCAAGAAACCAAAGTTGTCGTTTCTTAAAGTTTGGGGCTGCGATGCTTATGTGAAGAAACTTCAACCGATAAGCTCGAACCCAAATCGAGAAATGTGTCTTCATAGGATACCCAAAGGAGACTATTGGGTACACCTTCTATCACAGATCTGAGGGCAAGATTTTTGTTGCTAAATTCGGATCCTTTCTAGAGAAGGAGTTTCTCTCGAAAGAAGTGAGTGGGAGGAAAGTAGAACTTGATGAGATAACTGTTATCTACTCCCTTATTGGAAGTAGTTCATCACAAGAACCGGTTCCTGTGACAACTACACCAATTAGTGAGGAAGCTAATGATGTTGATCATGAAACTTCAGATCAAGTTTCTACAGAACCTCGTAGGTCTACTAGAGTAAGATCCGCACCAGAGTGGTACGGTAATCCTATTATGGAAGTCATGTTACTTGACCATGATGAACCTACGAACTATGAGGAAGCGATGATGAGCCCAGATTCCGCAAAATGGCTTGAGGCCATGAAATCTGAGATGGGATCCATGTATGAAAACAAAGTATGGACTTTGGTTGACTTGCCGATGATCGGCAAGCCATTGAGAATAAATGGATTTTAAGAAGAAGACCGACGCCGATGGTAATGTAACTGTCTATAAAGCTCGACTTGTTGCAAAAGGTTTTCGACAAGTTCAAGGGGTTGACTACAATGAGACTTTCTCACCCGTAGCGATGCTTAAGTCTGTCCGAATCATGTTAGCCATTGCTGCATTTCATGATTATGAAATCTGGCAAATGGATGTCAAGACTGCATTCTTGAATGGATTTCTAGAAGAAGAGTTGTATATGATGCAACCGGAAGGTTTTGTTGACCCAAAATGTGCTAACAAAGTGTGCAAGCTCCAGCGTTCCATTTATGGACTGGTGCAAGCATCTCGGAGTTGGAATAAACGCTTTGATAGTGTGATCAAAGCATATGGTTTTATATGAGACTTTTGGAGAAGCCTCAGATTTACAAGAAAGTGAGTGGGAGCTCAGTAGCATTTCTAGTTTTATATGTAGATGACATATTGTTAATTGGAAATGATATAGAATTTCTGGATAGCATAAAGGGATACCTGAATAAAAGTTTTTCAATGAAAGACCTTGGTGAAGCTGCTTATATATTGGGCATCAAGATCTATAGAGATAGATCAAGACGCTTAATAGGACTTTCACAAAGCACATACATTGACAAAATTTTGAAAAAGTTCAAAATGGATCAGGCAAAGAAAGGGTTCTTGCCTGTGCTACAAGGTGTGAAGTTGAGTCAAACTCAATGCCCGACCACAGCAGAAGATAGAGAGAAAATGAAAGATGTTCCCTATGCTTCAGCCATAGGCTCTATCATGTATGCAATGCTGTGTACCAGACCTGACGTATGCTTAGCAATAAGCTTAGTAGGAAGGTACCAAAGTAATCCAGGTGTGGATCACTGGACAGCGGTCAAGAACATCCTGAAATACCTAAAAAGGACTAAGGATATGTTTCTCGTATATGGAGGTGACAAAGAGCTAGTCATAAGAGGTTACGTCGATGCAAGCTTTGACACTGATCCGGACAATTCTAAATCGCAAACCGGATACGTGTTTATATTAAACGGTGGAGCTGTAAGTTGGTGCAGTTCTAAACAAAGCGTCGTGGCGGGATCTACATGTGAAGCGGAGTACATAGTCGCTTCAAGCAAAGAAATGAAGGAGTCTCGGATGAAGGAGTTCATTTCCGATCTAGGTGTCATACCTAGTGCATCGGGACCAATGAAGATCTTCTCGTGACAATCTTCGTGCAATTGCCTTGGCAAAGGAATCCAGATTTCACAAGAGGACCAAGCACATCAAGAGACGCTTCAATTCCATTCGGGACCAAGTCCAAGTGGGAGACATAGAAATTTGCAAGATACATACGGATCTGAATGTTGCGGAACCGCTGACTAAGCCTCTCTCACGAGCAAAACATGATCAGCACCAAGACTCCATGGGTGTTAGAATCATTACTATGTAATCTAGATTATTGACTCTAGTGCAAGTGGAAGATCAAGGAAATATGCCCTAGAGGCAATAATAAAGTTATTATTTATTTCCTCATATCATGATAAATGTTTATTATTCATGCTAGAATTGTATTAACCGGAAACATGATACATGTGTGAATACATAGACAAACATATAGTCACTAGTATGCCTCTACTTGACTAGCTCATTAATCAAAGATGGTTATGTTTCCTAACCATAGACATGTGTTGTCATCTGATTAATGGGATCACATCATTAGGAGAATGATGTGATTGACATGACCCATCCCGTTAGCTTAGCACATGATCATTTAGTATTCTGCTATTGCTTTCTTCATGACTTATACATGTTCTTGTAACTATGAGAATTATGCAACTCCCGTTTACCGGAGGAACACTTTGGGTACTACCAAACATCACAACATAACTGGGTGATTATAAAGGAGTACTACAGGTGTCTCCGAAGGTACATGTTGAGTTGGCGTATTTCGAGATTAGGTTTTGTCACTCCGATTGTCGGAGAGGTATCTCTGGGCCCTCTCGGTAATACTCATCACTTAAGCCTTGCAAGCATTATAACTAATGAGTTAGTTGTGAGATGACGTACATGAAGCGAGTAAAGAGACTTGCCGTAACGAGATTGAACTAGGTATTGGATACCGACGATCGAATCTCGGGCAAGTAACATACCGATGACAAAGGGAACAACGTATGTTGTTATGCGGTTTGACCGATAAAGATCTTCGTAGAATATGTAGGAACCAATATGGGCATCCAGGTCCCGCTATTGGTTATTGACCAAGAATGGTTCTAGGTCATGTCTACATAGTTCTCGAACCGGTAGGGTCCGCACGCTTAACGTTTCGATGACAGTTTTATTATGAGTTTATAAGTTTTGATGAACCGAAGTTTGTTCGGAGTCCCGGATGTGATCACGGACATGACGAAGAGTCTCGGAATGGTCGAGACATAAAGATTGATATATTGGAAGCCTATGTTTGGACATCGGAAAGGTTCCGGGTGAAATCGGCATTTTACCGGAGTACCGGGAGGTTACCGGAACCCCTCGGGGGGTTAATGGGCCTACATGGGCCAAGAGGGAGAAGAGGAAGGAGCCAGGAGGGGGCCGCGCGCCCCTACCCCTCCTAGTCCGAATAGGACAAGGGAAGGGGGGCGGCGCCCCCCCTTTTCTTCTCCTCTTCCTCCTCTTTCCCCCTCTCTCCTACTCCAACTTGGAAAAGGGGAGTCCTACTCCCGGTGGGAGTAGGACTCCCCCCTTGGCGCGCCCCCTTAGGTCGACGGCCTCCTCCCCCCTGGCTCCTTTATATACGGGGGCGGGGGGCACCCCATAGACACACAAGTTGATCTACGGATCGTTCCTTAGCCGTGTGCGGTGCCCCCTTCCACCATATTCCACCTCGGTCATATCGTCATGAGCTTAGGCGAAGCCCTGCGCCGTAGAACATCATCATCGCCACCACGCCGTCGGTTGACGGAACTCATCTCCGGAGCCTTTGCTGGATCGGAGGGCCGGAGATAGTCATCAAGCTGAACGTGTGCTGAACTCAGAGGCTCCGACGCTTGGTGCTTGGATCGGTCGGATCGTGAAGACGACGACTACATCAACCGCTACAGTTAACGCTTCGCTTACGGTCTACGAGGGTACGTGGACGAACACTCTCCCCTCTCGTTGCTATATCATCACCATGATCTTGCGTGTGCCTAGGAAATTTTTTGAAATTACTACGTTCCCCAACACTTTGAGTTTCATGCTTTGTGTGATTTGGGTGCTAGTGTCTCTACTATCCCCAAAACTTTATGCGATTTGCTAGATTTCCGTGATTTTGATGATTGCTCTCTAAACTTGCATCTTGCGATTCCACTATTAAAAAGCCTATGGGAAGAATTAATGATGTTCTTATTGTTGCAAATAGGAATTATGTGCCCGTAGATTTTATCGTTCTTGATATAGATTGCAATCCTTCATGTCCTATTATTCTTGGTAGACCTTTCCTTAGAACGATTGGTGCAATTATTGATATGAAGGAAGGGAATATTAGATTCCAATTTCCCTTAAATAAGGATATGGAACACTCCCTAGAAAGAAAATAAAATTACCATATGAATCTATCATGAGAGCCACCTATGGATTGCCTACCAAAGATGGCAATACCTAGATCTATCCTTGCTTTTATGCCTAGCTAAGGGCGTTAAACGATAGCGCTTGTTGGGTGGAAACCCAATTTTATTTTGTGTTTTTTGTTTTTGCTTCTGTTTAGGAATGAAAAATCCATCTACCTTCTGTTTGGATGTGGTTTTATGTTTTAATTAGTGTTTGTGCCAAGTAGGACCTATAGGATAACCTACGATGATAGTTGATTTGATTCTGCTGAAAAACAGAAACTTTGCACGCACGAATTTAGTTATGAAAAATCACAGGAACGTGATTTTGCGTTGATTCTTTTTTATGATGATCAATAAACAAATTTTCCAGGACTTCCTATTTTTGTAGAATTTTTAGAGTTCCAGAAGTTTGCGTTAGTTACAGATTGCTACAGACTGGTCTGTTTTTGACAGATTCTGTTTTTCGTGTGTTGTTTGCTTATTTCAATGCATCTATGGCTAGTAATTCAGTCTATGAACCATAAGGAAGTTTAAATACAGTAGGTTTAACACCAATATAAATAAATAATGAGTTCATTACAGTACCTTGAAGTAGTCTTTTGTTTTCTTTCTCTAACGGAGCTCACGAGATTTCTGTTGAGTTTTGTGTTGTGAAGTTTTCAAGTTTTGGATGAATTCTTTTGATGGATTATGGAACAAGGAGTGGTAAGAGCCTAAGCTTGGGGATGCCCATGGCACCCCCAATATAATCAAAGGACACCAAAAAGTCAAAGCTTGGGGATGCCCCGGAAGGCATCCCCTCTTTCGTCCACCTCCATCGGTAATTTACTTGGAGCTATATTTTTATTCACCAACATGATATGTGTTTTGCTTGGAGCGTCTTGTATTATTTGTGTCTTTGTTAGTTAGTCTACCACAATCATCCTTGCTGTACACATCTTTTGAGAGAGCCATACATAAATTGGAATTTGTTAGAATACTCTATGTGCTTCACTTATATCTTTTGAGCTTGATAGTTTTGCTCATAGTGCTTCACTTATATCTTTTGAGCTTGATAGTTTTGCTCATAGTGCTTCACTTATATCTTTTGAGCGTGATAATTTTTGCTCTAGTACTTCACTTAGATCTTTTAGAGCACGGTGGTGGATTTGTTTTAAAGAAACTATTGATCTCTCATGCTTCACTTAGATTATTTTGAGAGTCATTAATAGCATGGTGATTTGCATAATGTTAGTATACTTGGTATTCAAGATATGTGAAACTTTCTTTTGAGTGCGTTGAATACTAAGATAAGTTTGATGCTTGATAATTGTTTTGAGATATGAAGATGGTGATATTAGAGTCATTCTAGTTAAGTAGTTGTGAATTCAAAGAATACTTGTGTTGAAGTTTGTGATTCCCGTAGCATGCACGTATGGTGAACCGTTATGTGATGAACTCAGAGCATGATTTATTTATTGATTGTATTCCTTATGAGTGGCGGTCGGGGATGAGCGATGGTCTTTTCCTACCAATCTATCCCCCTAGGAGCATGCGTGTAATACTTTGCTTTGATAACTTCTAGATTTTTGCAATAAGTATATGAGTTCTTTATGACTAATATTGAGTCCATGGATTATACGCACTTTTTCCCATCCTTCCACCATTGCTAGCCTCTCTAATACCGCGCACTTTTCGCCGGTATCATACACCCTCGATATATCTTCCTCAAAACATCCACCATACCTACCTATTATGGCATTTCCATAGCCATTCCGAGATATATTGCCATGCAACCTTCCACCGTTCCATTTATTATGACACACTCCATCATTGTCATATTGCTAGCATGATCATGTAGTTGACATCGTATTTGTGGCAAAGCCACCGTTCATAATTCTTTCATACATGTCACTCATGATTCATTGCATATCCCGGTACACTACCGGAGGCATTCATATAGAGTCATACTTTGTTCTAAGTATCGAGTTGTAATTGTTGAGTTGTAAGAAAAATAAAAAGTGTGATGATCATCATTATTAGAGCATTGTCCCAAGTGAGGAAAGAATGATGGAGACTATGATTCCCCCATAAGTCGGGATGAGACTCCGGACTTTACAAAAAAAAAGAGGCCATAAAAAAAAGAGAAGAGAAAGGCCCAAATAAAAAAAATGAGAGAAAAAGAGAGAAGGGACAATGCTACTATCCTTTTACGACACTTGTGCTTCAAAGTAGCACCAAGATCTTCATGATAGAGAGTCTCTCATTTTGTCACTTTCATATACTAGTGGGAATTTTTCATTATAGAACTTGGCTTGTATATTCCAATGATGGGCTTACTCAAAATGCCCTTGGTCTTCGTGAGCAAGCAAGTTGATGCACACCCACTTAGTTTCTTTTGTAGAGCTTTCATATACTTATAGCTCTAGTGCATCCGTTGCATGGCAATCCCTACTCACTCACATTAATATCTATTGATGGGCATCTCCATAGCCCGTTGATACGCCTAGTTGATGTGAGACTATCTTCCCTCTTTTTGTCTTCTCCACAATCACCCTTCTATTCCACCTATAGTGCTATATCCATGGCTCACGCTCATGTATTGCGTGAAGATTGAAAAAGTTTTGAGAATGTCATAAGTATGAAACAATTGCTTGGCTTGTCATCGGGGTTGTGCATGATTTAAATATTTTATGTGGGGAAGATGGAGCATAGCCAGACTATATGCATTTGTAGGGATAACTTTCTTTTGCCATGTTATTTCGAGAAGACATGATTGCTTTGATTAGTATGCTTGAAGTATTATTATTTTTGTGTCAATATGAACTTTTGTCTTGAATCTTTCGGATCTGAATATTCATATCACAATTAAGAAGATTTACCTTGAAATTATGCCAAAGTATCACTCCGCATCAAAAATTCTTTTTATCATTTACCTACCGAGGACGAGCAGAATTAAGCTTGGGATGCCCGATACGTCTCCAACGTATCTATAATTTTTGATTTCTCCATGCTACTTTATCTACTGTTTTGGACTATATTGGGCTTTATTTTCCACTTTTATATTACTTTTGGGACTAACCTATTAACCGGAGGCCCAACCCAGAATTGTTGTTTTTTGCCTTTTTCAGTATTTCAAAGAAACAGAATATCAAACGGAGTCCAAATGGAATGAAACCTTCAGGATCGTGATTTTCCAACTGAACGTGATCCAGGAGACTTGGACCCTACTCCAAGAAGCTTCCGAGGAGGTCATGAGGGTGGAGGGCGCCCCCCTGGGCGCGCCCCTACCTCGTGGGCCCCTCGGAGCTCCACCGACGTACTCCTTCCTCCTATATATACCTACATACCCCCGAACAATCAGAACAGGAGCCAAAAACCTAATTCCACCGCCGCAACCTTCTGTATCCATGAGATCCCATCTTGGGGCCTGTTCCGGAGCTCCGTCGGAGGGGGCATCCACCATGGAGGGCTTCTACATCATCACCATAGCCCCTCCGATGAAGTGTGAGTAGTTTACTTCAGACC
This sequence comes from Aegilops speltoides, assembly GCA_021437245.1. Lineage (NCBI taxonomy): Eukaryota > Viridiplantae > Streptophyta > Magnoliopsida > Poales > Poaceae > Aegilops > Aegilops speltoides. The sequence goes on from CM038145.1 coordinate 357,147,139, forward strand.
TTCGGGTCCATAGCTAGTAGCTAGATGGCTTCTTCTCTCTTTTTGGATCTCAATACAATGTTCTCCCCCTCTCTTGTGGAGATCTATTTGATGTAATCTTCTTTTTGCGGTGTGTTTGTTGAGACCGATGAATTGTGGGTTTATGATCCAGTATTATCTATGGAAAATATTTGATTCTTCTCTGAATTCTTTTATGTATGATTGAGTTATCTTTGCAAGTCTCTTCGAATTATCTTTTTGGTTTGGCCAACTAGATTGGTAGTTCTTGCAATGGGAGAAGTGCTTAGCTTTGGGTTCATTCTTGCGGTGTCCTTACTCAGCGATAGAAAGAGTTGCAAGGCACGTATTGTATTGTTGCCATCGAGGATAACAAGATGGTTTTTTTTATCATATTGCATGAATTTATCCCTCTACATCATGTCATCTTGCTTACGGCGTTACTCTGTTTTTACTTAATACTCTAGATGCATGTTGGATAGCGGTCGATGAGTGGAGTAATAGTAGTAGATGCAGAATCGTTTCGATCTACTTGTTTTGGACGTGATGCCTATATACATGATCATTGCCTAGATATACTCATAACTATGCTCAATTCTGTCACCCACTGTAGAATACTTATGCTCTTGAGAGAAGCCACTAGTGAAACCTATGCCCCCCGGGTCTATTCTCATCATATCAATCTATATCACTTTATTTACTTTCTTTGTTTTTACTTTGCTTTTATTTTTTACTTTGCATCTATCTATCAAAAATACCAAAAATATTATCTCTATCAGATCTCACTCTCGTAAGTGACCGTGAAGGGATTGACAACCCCTAAGCGTTGGTTGCGAGTTGCTATCGTTTTGTGTAGGTACGAGGGACTTGTGCTTGGTCTCCTACTGGATTGATACCTTGGTTCTCAAAAACGAGGGAAATACTTACGCTACTTTATTGCATCATCCTCTCCTCTTCGGGAAATCCAACGCATGCTCAAGAGGTAGCAAGAAGAATTTCTGGCGCCGTTGTCGGGAGGCTCACATAAGCAAGTCAATTATACCAAGTACCCATCGCAATCCCTATCTCTCACATTACATTATTTGCCATTTGCCTCTCGTTTTCCTCTCCCCCACTTCACCCTTGCCGTTTTATTTGCCCTCTCTTTCCCAATCTCCTCCTCTCTTTCCAGTTTACCTTTTTCCCGTTACCTTTCTGTTTGCTTGTGTGTTGGATTCTTGTTGCCATGGCGCAAGATAATACCAAATTGTGTGATTTCTCGAATACCAATAATAATGATTTCCTTAGTACTTCGATTGCTCCTCTTAATAATGATGAGTCTTGTGAAATCAATACCGCTTTGTTGAATCTTGTTATGAAAGATCAATTCGCCGGCCTTCCTAGTGAAGATGCCGTTACTCATCTAAACAATTTTGTTGATCTGTGTGATATGCAAAAGAAAAAAAGATACGGATAACAATATTGTCAAATTGAAGTTATTTCCGTTTTCACTTAGAGATCGTGCTAAAGTTTGGTTTTCGTCTTTGCCTAAAAATAGTATTGATTCTTGTAACAAGTGCAAAGATGATTTTATCTCTAAGTATTTTCCTCCCGCTAAGATTATCACTCTTAGGAACGATATCATGAATTTTAAACAATTTGATCATGAGCATGTTGCCCAATCTTGGGAAAGAATGAAATTAATGCTTCGCAATTGCCCTACTCATGGTTTGAATTTATGGATGATCATACAAAATTTAATGCCGGGTTGAATTTTGCTTCTAGAAATCTTTTAGATTTGGCCGCGGGAGGCACGTTTATGGAAATTACGTTAGGAGATGCTACCAAATTGCTTGATAATATTATGGCTAATTATTCTCAATGACATACCAAAAGATCTTTTAGTAAAAAAGTGCATGCTATAGAAGAAATCAATGTTTTGAGTGAAAAGATGGATGAACTTATGAAGATGTTTGCTCCTAAAAATACTCCTCTTGATCCCAATGATATGCCTTTATCTACTTTGCTTGAGAATAATAATGAATCTATGGATGTGAATTTTGTTGGTAGGAATAGTTTTGGAAACAACGCTTATAGAGGGAATTTTCCTAGGCCTTATCCTAGTAATCCTTCTAATAATTATGGAAATTCCTACAATAACTCTTATGGGAATTTTAATAAGATGCCCTTTGAATTTGAGAGTAGTGTTAAAGAGTTTATGAATTCACAAAATAAATTTAATGCTTTGCTCGAAGAGAAATTGCTTAAAGTTTATGATTTGGCTAGGAACGTTGATAGAATTTCTCTTGAAGTTGATTCTTTAAATCTTAGATCTATTCCTCCTAAGCATGATATCAATGAGTCTCTCAAAGCCATGAGAATTTCCATTGATGAGTGCAAGGAAAGAACCGCTAGGATGCGTGCTTCCAAAGATGCTTTTATTAAAGCGTGTTCTTCCAATCCCTATGAAAATCAAGATGAAGATCTAAAAGTTATTGATGTATCCCCAATTAAATCTTTGTTTTGCAATATGAATCTTGATGAATCTGAAGATTATCTTCCTTTACCTAGAAGGCGTTCTAAGAATTCGGAGTTTCTAGATCTTGATGATGAAATTGATGAAAGTGGGATTGAAATAAATAAAAACCATGATGTTGTTAAACCCACTATTTTGGATCCGAAGTAATTTAATTATGAAAATTGCTCTTTGATTGGTTGTATTTCCTTGTTGCAATCCGTGCTAGAATCTCCTCAAGCTTATAGTCAAAATAAGGCCTTTACCGAACATATTGTTGATGCCTTGATGCAATTTTATGAAGAAAAACTTGAGTTGAAAGTTTCTATCCCTAGAAAACTCTATGATGAGTGGGAACCTACTATTAAAATTAAAATTAAGGACTTTGTGAAGGAAATATGCCCTAGAGGCAATAATAAAGTTATTATTTATTTCCTCATATCATGATAAATGTTTATTATTCATGCTAGAATTGTATTAACCGAAAACATGATACATGTGTGAATACATAGACAAACATATAGTCACTAGTATGCCTCTACTTGACTAGCTCATTAATCAAAGATGGTTATGTTTCCTAACCATAGACATGTGTTGTCATCTGATTAATGGGATCACATCATTAGGAGAATGATGTGATTGACATGACCCATCCCGTTAGCTTAGCACATGATCGTTTAGTATTCTGCTATTGCTTTCTTCATGACTTATACATGTTCCTGTAACTATGAGAATTATGCAACTCCCGTTTACCGGAGGAACACTTTGGGTACTACCAAACGTCACAACATAACTGGGTGATTATAAAGGAGTACTACAGGTGTCTCCAAAGGTACATGTTGAGTTGGCGTATTTCGAGATTAGGTTTTGTCATTTCGATTGTCGGAGAGGTATCTCTGGGCCCTCTCGGTAATACTCATCACTTAAGCCTTGCAAGCATTATAACTAATGAGTTAGTTGTGAGATGGCGTATTACAGAACGAGTAAAGAGACTTGCCGGTAACGAGATTGAACTAGGTATTGGATACCGACGATCGAATCTCGGGCAAGTAACATACCGATGACAAAGGGAACAACATATGTTGTTATGCGGTTTGACCGATAAAGATCTTCGTAGAATATGTAGGAATCAATATGGGCATCCCGGTCCCGCTATTGGTTATTGACCAAGAATGGTTCTAGGTCATGTCTACATAGTTCTCGAACCCGTAGGGTCTGCACGCTTAACGTTTCAATGATAGTTTTATTATGAGTTTATAAGTTTTGATGTACTGAAGTTTGTTTGGAGTCCCGGATGTGATCACGGACATGACGAGGAGTCTCGGAATGGTCGAGACATAAAGATTGATATATTGGAAGCCTATGTTTGGACATCGGAAAGGTTCCGGGTGATTTGTCTCCAACGTATCTATAATTTTTGATTGCTCCATGCTACTTTATCTACTGTTTTGGACTATATTGGGCTTTATTTTCCACTTTTATATTACTTTTGGGACTAACCTATTAACCAGAGGCCCAGCCCAGAATTGTTGTTTTTTGCCTTTTTTTGTATTTCGAAGAAACAAAATATCAAGCGGAGTCCAAACGGAATGAAACCTTCGGGATCGTGATTTTCCAACCGAACGTGATCCAGGAGACTTGGACCCTACTCCAAGAAGCTTCCGAGGAGGTCACGAGGGTGGAGGGCGCCCCCCTACCTCATGGTCCCCTCGGAGCTCCACCGACGTACTCCTTCCTCCTATATATACCTACGTACCCCCGAACGATCATAACAGGAGCCAAAAACCTAATTCCACCGCCGCAACCTTCTGTATCCATGAGATCCAATCTTGGGGCCTGTTCTGGAGCTCCGCCGGAGGGGGCATCCACCATGGAGGGCTTCTACATCATCACCATAGCCCCTCCGATGAAGTGTGAGTAGTTTACTTCAGACCTTCGGGTCCATAGCTAGTAGCTAGATGGCTTCTTCTCTCTTTTTGGATCTCAATACAATGTTCTCCCCTCTCTTGTGGAGATCTATTCGATGTAATCTTCTTTTTGCGGTGTGTTTGTTGAGACCGATGAATTGTGGGTTTATGATCCAGTATTATCTATGGAAAATATTTGATTCTTCTCTGAAGTCTTTTATGTATGATTGAGTTATCTTTGCAAGTCTCTTCGAATTATCTTTTTGGTTTGGCCAACTAGATTGGTAGTTCTTGCAATGGGAGAAGTGCTTAGCTTTGGGTTCAATCTTGCGGTGTCCTTACTCAGTGACTGAAAGAGCTGCAAAGCACATATTGTATTGTTGCCATCGAGGATAACAAGATGTTTTTTTAATCATATTGCATGAATTTATCCCTCTACATCATGTCATCTTGCTTACGGCGTTACTCTGTTTTTACTTAATACTCTAGATGCATGCTGGATAGTGGTCGATGAGTGGAGTAATAGTGGTAGATGCAGAATCGTTTCGATCCACTTGTTTTGGATGTGATGCCTATATACATGATCATTGCCTAGATATACTCATAACTATGCTCAATTCTGTCAATTGCTCAACAGTAATTTGTTCACCCACCGTAGAATACTTATGCTCTTGAGAGAAGCCACTAGTGAAACCTATGGCCCCCGGGTCTATTCTCATCAACACACCAGTCACAAAGGGCTGGTGCACCCCCCATATGGGTCGGCCTAAGGAGGAGAAGGAAAGGGGAGAATGGAAAGGAAAGTGTGGATTAGGATTCCCACTTCCTTCCCTCCCCCTCTTTCCTTCCCCCTTGGGGAAATATGGCAGGGGGGTGCAGGGTAAGGCAGGGCCCCTAGGTGGCCGGCGGCCAGCCCTGGGGCACGCCCTGGCCTCTACCCTCCGCCTCCCACCTATATATATGTGGGAGGGGGGCGCCTAGCACACCCGAGATCAATTGGTAGCCGTGTGCGATGCCCCCCTCCACCGTTTACACCCCCGATCATATTTTCGTAGTTCTTAGGCGAAGCCCTGCAGAGATCACTTCACCATCACCATCACCATTCTGTTGTGCTAACGGGACTCATCTACTACCTCAACGTCTTGCTGGATCAAGAAGGCGATGGACGTCACCGAGCTGAATGTGTGCAGAACGTGCAGGTGACGTGCGTTTGATACTTGATTGGTTGAAGCGCGAAGAAGTTTGACTACATCAACCGCGTTGTGAAATGCTTCCGCTTACAGTCTACGAGGGTACGTAGACACACTCTCCCCCTCGTTGCTATGCATCTCCATGCATAGATCATTGCATGTGCGTAGAAATTTTTTGTTTTCCATGCAACAATTCCCAACAGTGGCATCATGAGCCAGGTCTATGTGTACATGATATGCACGAGTAGAACACAAAGAGTTATGGGCGATAATAGTCATACTGCTTACCACCAACGTCTTATTTTGATTCGGCGGTATTGTGGGATGAAGCAGCCCGGACCAACCTTACATGTCCACGCACATGAGACCGGTTCCACCGACTGACATGCAACCAATTTTGCATAAAGGTGGCTGGCAGGTGTCGGTTTCTCCTACTTTAGTTGAATCAAATTTGACTGTGGCCGGTCCTTGAAGAAGTTTAAAACAGCAAACTTGACGAATCATCATTGTGGTTTTTGCCGTAGGTAAGAACGGTTCTTGCTAGAAGCCCGTAGCAGCCACGTAAAACTTGCAACAACAAAGTAGAGGACGTCTAACTTGTTTTTGCAGGGCATGTTGTGATGTGATATGGTCAAGACATGATGTAATAAACGTTATTGTATGAGATGATCATGTTTTGTAAGATATCAGGCAACCCGCAGGAGCCTTATGGTTGTCTCTTATTGTATGAAATGCAAATGCCATGTAATTGCTTTACTTTATCGCTATGAGTTAGCAATAGTTGTAGAAGCAATAGTTGGTGAGACGACCACGACGCAACGATGGAGATCAAGGTGTCAAGACGGTGACCATGGAGATCATGACGATTCTTTGGAGATGGAGATCAAAAGCACGAGATGATGATGGCCATATCATGTCACATATTTTGATTGCATGTGATGTTTATCTTTTATGCATCTTATTTTGCTTAGTACGTAGCATTATAAGATGATCCCTCCACTAAATTTCAAGATAAAAGTGTTCTTCCTAAGTATGCACTGTTGCCACAGTTCGTCGTGTTGATACACCATGTGGTGATCGGGTGTGATAGACTCTATGTTCACATACAATGGATGTAAGACAGTTTTGCACATGCGAAATACTTGGGTTAAACTTGACGAGCCTAGCATGTACAGACATGGCCTCGGAACACTGGAGATCGAAAGGTCGAATGTGAATCATATAGTAGATATGATCAACACAGAGATGTTCACCATTTATGACTACCCCATCTCACGTGACGATCAGACATGGGTTAGTTGATTTGGATCACGTATCACTTAGATGACTTGAGGATGTGTATTTAAGTGGGAGTTCTTAAGTAATTTGATTAATTGAACTTAATTTATCATGAACTTAGTCCTGATAGTATTTGCATATCTATGTTGTAGATCAATGGCTCGTGCTACCGTTCCCCTGAATTTTAATGCGTTCCTAGAGAAAGCTAAGTTGAAAGATGATGGTAGCAACTACACAGACTGGGTCTGAACTTGAGGATTATCCTCATTGCTGCACAGAAGAATTATGTCCTTGATGCACCGCTAGGTGAAAGGCCTGCTGGAGGAGCAGATGCTGATGTTATGAACGTTTGGCAAGCTCGATCCGATGGCTACTCGATAGTTCAGTGCGCCATGCTTTACGGTTTAGAATCGGGACTTCAAAGACGTTTTGAACATCATGGATGATATGTCTCCAACATGTCTATAATTTTTGATTGTTCCATGCTATTATATTGTCTGTTTTGGATGTTTAATAGGCATTTATATTATTTTTGGGACTAAACCTATTAACCGAGGGCCTAGTGCCAGTTTCTTTTTTTTTGCCTATTTAAGAGTTTCAAAGAAAATGAATACCAAACGGAGTCCATACGGAATGAAACCTTCACGATGATCTTTCTTGGACCGAAAGGAAACTAGAAGACTTGGAGATGAAGTCGGAGATGCAACGAGGCGGCCACGAGGCAGGAGGGCACGCCCCCTACCTTGTGGGCCCCTCGTAGCTCCCCTGACCTAGTTCCTTCGCCTATATACACTCTTATACCCTGAAAACATCCAGGGGACCCACGAAACCACTTTTCCACTGCCGCAACCTTCTGTACCCGTGAGATCCCATCTAGGGAGATTTTTTGGTGTCCTGCCGGAGGGGGATTCGATCATGGAGGGCTTCTACATCAACACCATTACCTCTCCGATGAAGCGTGAGTAGTTTACCACAGACCTACGGGTCCATAGTTATTAGCTAGATGGCTTCTTCTCTCTCTTTGGTTCTCAATACCATGTTCTCCTCGATGTTCTTGGAGATCTATTCGATGTAATATTCTTGTGTGGTGTGTTTGCCGAGATCCGATGAATTGTGGATTTATGATCAGATTATTTATGAATATCATGTGGTTCTTCTCTGAATTCTTATATGCATGATTTGATATCTTTGCAAGTCTCTTCGAATTATCGGTTTAGTTTGGCCTACTAGATTGATCTTTCTTGCAGAAATGCTTAGCTTTGGGTTCAATCTTGCAGTGTCCTTTCCTAGTGACAGTAGGGGCAGCAAGGCACGTATTGTATTGTTGCCATCAAGGATAAAAAGATGGGGTTTTCGTCATATTGCTTGAGTTAATTCCTCTGGATCATGTCATCTTACTTAATGCGTTACTCTGTTCTTTATGAACTTAATACTCTAGATGCATGCTGGATAGCGGTCGATGTGTGGAGTAATAGTAGTAGATGCAGAATCGTTTCGGTCTACTTGACACGGACGTGATGCATGTGTTCATGATCATTGCCTTAGATATCATCATAATTATGCTCTCTTCTATCAATTGCTTGGCGGTAATTTGTTCACCCACCGTAATATTTGCTATCTTGAGAGAAGCCACTAGTGAAACCTATGGCCGCCGGGTCTCTTTTCCATTATATTGAATCTCTTTTACATCTTACTAGTTTCCGATCTACTATTTTGCAATCTTTTACTTTCCGATCTATAAACCAAAAATACCAAAAATATTTACTTTACCGTTTATCTATCTCTATCAGATCTCACTTTTGCAAGTGACCGTGAAGGGATTGAAAACCCCTTTATCGCGTTGGGTGCAGGTTGTCGATTGTTTGTGCAGGTATTCGGTGACTTGTGTGTTGTCTCCTACTAGATTGATACCTTGGTTCTCAAAACTGAGGGAAATACTTACGCTACTTTGCTGCATCACCCTTTCCTCTTCAAGGGAAAACCAACGCAAGCTCAAGAGGTAGCAAGAAGGATTTCTGGCGCCGTTGCCGGGGAGATCTACATCAAGTCAAGATATACCAAGTACTCATCATAAACACTTCTCCCTTGCATTACATTATTCGCCATTCGCCTCTCGTTTTCCTCTCCCCCACTTCTAAAATGATTTTAGAAATCCTTTCCTTTTCTTCGCCCCTCTTCCGTTCGTCTCTTTTCGATTGCTTCTTGTGTGCTCATTTGTTAGATTGGTTTGTTGCCATCATGTCTGAAACTGGGAGGTTATCATTGAAAATCTTGAGGAAACACTTGAATCTTGTTCTTTGAATCATGAAACCGAAACTCCTCCTAATTACAAAACAAAAATCTTTCGTGTGGGGGGACGGTAATATTATTGGAAAAAGTGTTATCCAAGAATTCTTTGACTGCACAAGATCCATGCCTATTAATAAAAAGTCTATTCTTCTTGAAACCAACTGCTATGCAGATGAGATTGTTATGCTTGTTGAGAAATTAGAAAGAAAATTTGTGCATATTCATCCTGCTTTGCAAAAGGTGTTTTATGAACGTCCCAATATCAATCACCCAATAGCTAAAAAGATTGCCACCATTATCCTTATGCGTGAATTTGATTTTATAGTACAAGAAGCTAGGGATATTTTTTCTTTCTATAAAAAGGATGTTGAACACCCTCCGATTATAGATATTCTCTGACAAACAAAACCATGCGTAGTTTGGAAGATAGAGACTATCAATCTTACAATGAAAATCTTAGGAAGAGAGTTCCTTACCCTGAAATCTCTCAATCTTTGTACCTTGAAGCTTTTGAGGAGTTTGGTTGGATTACTAGAGGAATTTATGTAGGATTCAATAGGGATTGGTTGAATAAAATGATGAAGAAACCCGTTAGAAATGAACTACACATTCTATATGATGATATATATGGTGATGACCCCGACTATGGGTTTATGAATGTTAAAATTACCAATCAAAGTCCTTTCCATGATTTAAGCTCATATTCTACAAGGGAAATAAAGGAAAGGATAGATTTTCTAAGACGACTTTTGGAGGATTTGATGAAAAAATAATTGCATACCGAAGATGGCAATGCCTAGATCCATTCGTGTTTTTATGCCTAACTAAGGGCGTTAAACGATATCGCTTGTTGGGAGGCAACCCAATTTTATCTTTTGTTCTTTACTTTTTGCTCATGTTTAGTAATAAACAATTCATCTAGAATATGGTTGGATGTGGTTTCATGTTTTAATTAGTGTTTGTGCCAAGTAGAACCTTCAGGATAGCTTACGGTGGTAGTTGTGTTGATCCTGCTGAAAATCAGAAACTTTTGCGCTTATTAAATTAGTTTTGAAAATTCACAGAAACATAGTTTTGATCTGATTCCTATTTATCTGGCTTGGTACACAAATTTCTCAGGATTTCCTAATTTTTATGGATTTTTGGTGTTACAGAAGTATTAGAGAGTTACAGATTACTACAGACTGTTCTGTTTTTGACAGATTCTGTTTTTCGCGTGTTGTTTGCTTATTTTGATGAATCTATGGTAGTATCGGGGGGTATGAACCATGGAGAAGTTGGAATGCAGTAGATATTACACCAATATAAATAAATAATGAGTTTTCAGCAGTACCTTAAAGTGGTGATTTATTTTCTTATACTAACGGAGCTCATGAGATTTTCTGTCGAGTTTTGTGTTGTGAAGTTTTCAAGTTTTGGGTAAGGATTTGATGGACTATGGAATAAGGAGTGGCAAGAGCCTAAGCTTGGGGATGCCCAAGGTACCCCAAGGTACTATTCAAGCACAACCAAAAGCCTAAGCTTGGGGATGCCCCAGAAGGCATCCCCTCTTTCGTCTTCGTCTATCGGTAACTTTACTTGATGCTATATTTTTATTCACCACATGATATGTGTTTTGCTTGGAGCGTCTTGTATGATTTGAGTCTTTGCCTTTTAGTTTACCACAATCATCCTTGGTGTACACACCTTTTGGGAGAGACACGCATGAATCGTGATTTATTAGAATACTCTATGTGCTTCACTTATATCTTTTGAGCTAGGCAATATTGCTCTAGTGCTTCACTTATATCTTCTTAGAGCACGACGGTGGCTTTATTTTATAGAAATTGTTGAACTCTCATGCTTCACTTATATTATTTTGAGAGTCTTTTAGAACAACATGGTAATTTGCTTTGGTTATAAAACTAGTCCTAATATGATGGGCATCCAAGATGGATATAATAAAAACTTTCATATGAAGTGCATTGAATACTATGAGAAGTTTGATTCTTTATGATTGTTTTGAGATATGAAAATGGTGATATTAGAGTAATGCTAGTGGAGTAATTGTGAATTGAGAGATAGTTGTGTTAAAGTTTGTTGATTCCCTTAGCATGCACGTATGGTGAACTATTATGTGATGAAGTTGGAGCATGATTTATTTGTTGATTGTCTTCCTTATGAGTGGAGGTCGGGATCACATGATGGTTAACTCCTACCAACCCTTCCCCTAGGAGCAGGCGTGTAGTACTTTGTTTTGATGACTTGTAGATTTTTGCAATAAGTATGTGAGTTCTTTATGACTAATGTTTAGTCTATGGATTATACGCACTCTCAACCTTCCACCATTGCTAGCCTCTTTTGTGTCGCGCAACTTTCGACGGTACCATACACCCACCATTACCTTCCTCAAAACAGCCACCATACCTACCTATTATGGTATTTCCGTAGCCATTCTGAGATATATTGCCATGCAACTTTCCACCATTCCGTTTATTATTACATGCTTCATCATTGTCATATTGCTTTGCATGATCATGTAGTTGACATCGTATTTGTGGCAAAGCCACCATTCATAATTTTTTCGTACATGTCACTCTTGAATCATTGCACATCCCGGTACACCGCTAGAGGCATTCACATAGAGTCATATTTTGTTCTAAGCATTGAGTTGTAATTCTTGAGTTGTAAAGTAAATAAAAGTGTGATAATCTTCATTATTAGAGCATTGTCCCATGGAGGAAAGGATGATGGAGACTATGATTCCCCCCACAAGTCGGGATGAGACTCCGGATGAAAAAAGGAAAAAAGAGGCCATAAAAAATGAGAAGGCCCCAAAAAATGAGAGAAAAAGAGAGAAGAGACAATGTTACTATCCTTTTACCACACTTGTGCTTCAAAGTAGCACCATGATCTTCATGATAGAGAGTCTCCTATGTTGTCACTTTCATATACTAGTGGGAATTTTTCATTATAGAACTTGGCTTGTATATTCCAATGATGGGCTTCCTCAAAGTGCCCTAGGTCTTCGTGAGCAAGCGAGTTGGATGCACACCCACTTAGTTTCTTTTTCAGCTTTCATACACTTACAGCTCTAGTGCATCTGTTGCATGGCAATCCCTACTCATTCACATTGATATCTATTGATGGGCATCTCCATAGCCCATTGATACGCCTAGTTGATGTGAGACTATATTCTCCTTTTTGTCTTCTCCACAACCACCATTCTATTCCACCTATATTGCTATGTCCATGGCTGACGCTCATGTATTCCGTGAAAGTCGAAAAGGTTTGAAAATACTAAAGTATGAAACAATTGCTTGGCTGAAAGGGGGGTTGTGCATGATTTAAATATTTTGTGTGACGAAGATAGAGCATAGCCAGACTATATGATTTTGTAGGGATAGCTTTCTTTGGCCATGTTATTTTGAGAAGACATGAGTGCTTTGTTAGTATGCTTGAAGTATTATTATTATTTTTATGTCAATATTAAACTTTTGTTTTGAATCTTTCAGATCTGAATATTCATGACACAATAAATAGAATTACATTGATAAATATATTAGATAGCATTCCACATCAAAAATTATGTTTTTATCATTTACCTACTCAAGGACGAGTAGGAATTAAGCTTGGGGATGCTTGATACGTCTCCAATGTATCTATAATTTTTGATTGTTCCATGCTATTATATTATCTGTTTTGGATGTATTATTTTTGGGACTAACCTATTAACCGAGGCCCAGTGCCAGTTTCTGTTTTTTTGCCTATTTTAGAGTTTCACAGAAAGGGAACACCAAACGGAATGAAACCTTTGCGATGATCTTTCTTGGACCGAAAGGAAACCAGAAGACTTGGAGATGAAGTTGGAGACGCAATGAGGCGACCACGAGGCAGGAGGGCGCGCCCAGAGGGTAGGGCGCGCCCCCTACCTCGTGGGCCACTCGTAGCTCCCCTGACCTAGTTCCTTTTCATATATATACTCTTATACCCTGAAAACATCCAGGGGAGTGATACGTCTCCAACGTATCTACTTTTCCTAACGCTTTTCCTCTTGTTTTGGACTCTAATTTGCATTATTTGAATGAAACTAACCCCGGACTAACGTTATTTTCAGCAGAACTACCATGGTGTTGTTTTTTGTGCAGAAATAAAAGTTCTTGGAATGGAATGAAACTTTGCGAGGATTTTTTATATCAAATAAGAGAATTTCTGGAGCCAGGAGGTACCTAAGGGGGGCACCTAGGTGGGCACAACCCAGCAGGGCGTGCCAGCTCCCCAGGCGCGCCCTGGTGGGTGCTGCCCACCTGGTGGCCCTGCTGGCCCTCAAACCGACTCTATAAAATCCCATATTTCCAGAAAAAATGAGGGAGAAAGAATTATCGTGTTTCACGAGACGGAGCCACCACCGTCTCCTATTCTTCATCGGGAGGCTAGATCTAGAGTCCGTTTGGGGCTCCGGAGAGGGGGATCTTCGATCTTCATCATCACCAACACATCTCCATCGCCAATTCCATGATGCTCCCCACTGGGAGTGAGTAATTCCTTCACAGGCTCACTGGTTGGTGAGAAGATGGATGAGATTCATCATGTAATCGAGTTAGTTTTGTTAGGGCCTGATCCCTAGTATCCACTATGTTCTGAGATTGATGTTGCTATGACTTTTCCATGCTTAATGCTTGTCACTTTGGGCCCGGGTGTCATGATTTCAGATCCGAACCATTTATGTATCACCATTATATCCATGTTCTAGATTCGATCTTGCAAGTTATAGTCACCTACTACATGTTGTGATCTGGCAACCCTGGAGTGAAAATAGTCGGGACCACTCCCGGTGATGACCGTAGTTTGAGGAGTTCATGTATTCACCGTGTGCTAATGCGTTGTTCCGGTTCTCTATTAAAAGGAGGCCTTAATATCCCTTAGTTTCCAATAGGACCCTGCTGCCACGGGAGGGTAGGACAAAAGATGTCATGCAAGTTGTTTCCATAAGCACATATGACTATTTACGGAATACATGCCTACATTATATTTATGAACTGGTGCTAGTGCCGTATCGCCCTAGGTTATAACTGTCTCATGATGAATATCATCCAAAGAGTCATCGATTTAATGCCTACGAATTTATCTTATATTGTTTTTGCTAAGTTACCACTATTGCTACTGCTATCATTACTGCTACAAAATCATTGCTATCATTAGTATCTTTATTACCATTACTCGCTGCTATCATCAAAACTATCATACTACTGTGCTACTAATCACTTTGCTGCAGATAATTAATCTCCAGGTGTGGTTGAATTGACAACTCAGCTACTAATACCTTCAAATATTCTTTGGCTCCCCTTGTGTCGAATCTATATATCTGGGTTGAATTCTCTACCCTTGAAAACTATTGCGGTCCCCTATACTTGTGGGTTATCAAGATCTTTTTCTGGCGCCGTTACGGGGGAGCATAGCTATATTTGTTGATTCACTTGGGGTTATTATCATAATATCACTATGAAGAATCTGAAGGATGCTAAGACTAAGATTTTTCCCTCAAAGACGAGGGGAGGTAAGGAACTGCCATCCAGTTCTGCTTTAGATTCACCTTCTGTTATAAGTAAACTTGCAACACCACAACATGCTATTAATTCTGATATGTCACAAGTTACTGATGATGCTACTTCTGCTATGAATGCTACTCATGATGATGCTAGTACCTTGCTTGATGATGATGTGCCACTAGGTGAATTTCTTGATGAACAAATTGCTAAAGTAAGACAATATGTGTCGGTGTACTAGAGTAGGGGTACCCTAGTATCCCGAACTTGTGCACGGGCATTCGCAGCACCCCGCGGCAAGGCTTGTCAGGTGACCGCCAAGGTCCTCCGTGGTTCCTTTGGAGCCATTCAAGAGCAAAGTATTCAAGCCAAGGAGACAAGACCCCGGCAAGAGGAGCTTGCCGAGAAGGCCAACCGAGGCATCTCAAGGAACTTGCCGCGATGCGCCACGCGTCCCGGCAAGACCCGGTGAGCGACAAGCTTCCCGACGCGACAAGACAATGACCGCGGCAAGCGCCGCTGTACTAGAGTAGGGGTACCCTAGTATCCCGAACTTATGCACGGGCATTCGCAGCACCCCGCACAAGGCTTGCCAGGTGACCGCCAAGGTCCTCCATGGTTCCTTTGGAGCCATTCAAGAGCAAAGTATTCAAGCCAAGGAGACAAGACCCCGGCAAGAGGAGCTTGCTGGGACGCAACAAGACAACGACCGCGGCAAGCTACCACTCTGTACCCGCGCTCCAGCACATCCACCAACGTGTCGCCTCGACTTTTCGGTAGCGCGCGTGGCAAGAGGTGTGCAGCCGCGTGCGAGGTGGCGGCACGCCGACAAGATTGCCATTGTGGCAAGCGGTGGCGTCCCTGACGGTCCCTTTTCGCACTATTTGGGCAACGCAGACGGGCATTTAATGCCTTTGTCCCCTGCCGTCAGGGTTAGGTATGATACACTATATAGGTAGTTGTACCAACCGCAACACCTTTCCATTTTTACCCTTGTCTATGTTGCCACCTGTCGGTGACCCCTTGAGCATATAAAAGGAGGCCCATGCGCAACGTAGAGGTGGGGTTCGAAGGCAGAAAACACTCACGCTCGGTCTCGTTAGCAGTTAGCGTGTACTGTAGCACTCAGCGCTCCCGAGCAAGAACTCAATACACTCAGACATGCAGCAGTAGGAGTATTATCTCTCTGGAGAGCTCCAAAGCTGGGTAAACTGCTCGTGTGCTTCGCCTCGATCCGCTCTTCGCGCAACCTCCGCCCCCCGCCGGACCGAAAGGGGCTCGGTCCGCCGGTCCCATAGGTGTCCGTGGATCAGTTCTCCCACGACATCTTTGGCGCGCCAGGTAGGGGGCGTCGAGGTTGTTCAACCTGATCCGACGTTCACACGAGCTAGATCTTCATCTTCTTCATCAACATGCCACCGAAGAAGAAGGCTTCGGAGGTGGCTGCTCCGTCCACATTGATCCCACCGCCACCGGAGCAAACGGGTGGTGGGGTAGACGCCGGCGGAGGAACGGGCGTCGACGAGGGAGCTCACGGTGCTGCCAGGTCCAAGGACAAGGCTGCGCAGACCTCGGCATCCATACATGCACCGCGCCCATCTCAGGAGGCGTGGGACCGACAGCGTCATGGTACTCGCGGTACCATACTCTCGTTGGACCAAGATCGAGCTGGTGGATCCCGGGGTGCTCAAGACCAGCATGCATGCCAACATGCTGGCACGAGCAAGACACGGTCGCCTGGACGGGATACTGCTCCTTCTAACATAGTTAGAAGTCCGAGCATATCCCGCTCCTCGCATGGTTCGCCACTACCGCCCACCACTCCAGCAGAAGCTTTAGCACGAGCTCAACTGCTCCTGGATTACCCTCCAACGACGGACAAGATCGACGAATGGAGGGCCACCATTCAGAGTCTCATTGGCTTCGCCAACGGCGACACCCCACGGCAGCCGAGTACATTGCAGCCGCGGCAAGACTGCTAGGCACGAGCCGATGGCGACAAAACCGGTGGGGGTGCAACCACCATGCACTCTCCACCGCGAAGGCCAAGATCGCCGACTCACCGGATCCACCTCGACAACGACTCCACCACGTCATCAGATCCACGAGCTCGTCGCGATCAGCGCCAAGTTCTGCACGAACGATAGCAAGAAGACGCTCGTACTCGCATCGAGCGTCGAAGAGAAGCGCGGTGTCAATCAGACCAGCGCGCTGGGCCCACTGTCGACATGCATGCACCGGGGGAACCAGGTGACTTGCCGTACGCGGTAGGTTGCCCTGCGTTCACTCGTGAGCTGCGGCAAGTCCGATGGCCCAAAGACGAAGAATTTCAAGCCGATGTACGGAGAGAAGCACGACGGCAAGTCGCATCCGTCGGAGTTCCTCGGCATCTACACCATCGCGTGCAAGCTGTCGAGGCGGGACGACAAGATCCTTGCCAACTACTTCCGCCGGTGCTCAAGCCCAATGTCGTCCTAGCTCATGCACTTGCCGGACAACTCCATATCCTCCAGGGCAGATCTATGCCATCAGTTTGTCGGCGCCTTTACAGGCGGCCACAAACCTCATGGCCAAGAGAGCGACCTTCATCTGCTCACCCAGAAGGAAGGAGAGCCCCTGCGCAAGTACATTCAGAGATTCAGCCGTGTACAACACAACATCCCAGATGTCCACCCTGCCGCGGTCATTAGCGCGTTCCATCAGAACGTGCGTAACCGCAGGATGCGGGAGGAGATGGCGATGTGCAAGATCAGAGACGTCAGTGAGCTATATGCCCTGGCCGACAAGTGTGCACGTGCTCAGGAAGGGAGGAAACTCCCCGGAGAGAATACAGGAGCAGGAGGATCTGACAGCGAGGATGCTGCCTCGGCAAAGAAAAACCGGCGGCGGAACAACCGGAAGAAGAAAGGCAAAGATGTGCTAGTCGTTGAGCGGTCCGGCAACAGAGGTGGCGCCAAGGAAGCCGAAGCTATTGTGGCGGTCACCGACAAGCAGGACGGCACCAACAAGCAGTACTGCAAGATCCACCGCACCAAGGGCCATGACCTCCAGAGCTACAAGAAGGTCGAGCAGCTTGTCGAGCAGCAAAAGGCTGAATACGAGCGACGCGACAAGGAGAAGGCCCAAGAAAGTACTGGAGGATCCGACAAGAAACGTCCCGGCCGAGGAGGACGCCGCAGCAAGGCCAAGCAGCGGCAAGGAGACAGACCTCCCCGCGGCCACAACAAGGATGAAGATGACGACGACGATGAAGATATGGATGATGACGAGACCGGTGAGCAGGAGTTCCAGAAAGCCACAGAGGTCCTGTGCGTTGACGGTGGTGCTTCTCTGCATACTTCACACCGCCAGCTCAAGCAGTGGGTGCGGGAAGTCAATGCGGCAGAACCACCCGTCGAGTCACGCAAGCCTCTGAAATGGTCCAGCACGCCTATCATCTTTGATATTGAGGACCATCCCGATCGATAATCGGTCGGTGCTTGCCGATGTTGGTTTCACCAACTATCCGCAACCTCAAGGTCACTAAGATGCTAGTTGACGGCGGGGCGGCTTGAACCTGATCTCCTCGCGGTACTCGAAACTCCAGATCCTCGACAATGAGCTCAAGAGACCGGCACATTCCAAGGAATCAATCCGGGAAGGAGCAAGCCGAAGGGAAAGATCACATTGCCGGTGACATTTGGCAGCGACTTGAACTTCAGGACTAAGAGGGTCACTTTTGACGTTGCTGATTTTCCATTGCCTTACAATGGGATACTAGGCCGTCCAGCACTCGCCAAATTCATGGCAGCCTCTCACTATGCATACAACATGCTGAAGATGCCAGGCCCGATAAGTGTCATCTCTGTCCCTCGCGACAAGAAGGATGCTCTTATCTGCACCGACAAGATCTACCGGGAAGCAGCAGCCGCAACAGATCGCAAGTCACTTGCCGTTGAAGCTCCCGGGGGGAAGAAGAAGACCAAGTCCGGCAAGAGTTCTGATGCCCACTCCGGCAAGCGCACCTCTTCGGAGTGCTGCGCTACCGTCGAGGACGCACCATCGAGCTCCACCGGCAAGCATAAGAAGGCAATGGCAGCTCCACCAGAGACCAAGAAGGTGTCCGCCAAGGAGGACGGCACTGGTGGTACCTTCACCATCAGTGCCACTCTCGACCCTAAATAGGAAAGTGCGCTCGTTGCTTTCCTGCGGGCGAACGTCGACGTGTTTGCGTGGCAACCGTCTGGCATCCCCGGTGTTCCCAGGAAAGTAATCGAGGACCACCTTGCCGTCTGTCCTCATGCGCGGCCCGTCAAGCAGAAAGTCAGGAAACAAGCAGTGGAGCGCCAAGAATTCATCGCAGAAGAAATCAAGAAGTTGGAAGCATCAGGCCTTGTCAGAGGAGTGCTCCATCCTACGTGGTTGGCCAATCCTGTAGTCGTGCGCAAGGCAAACGAGAAATGGAGGCTTTGTATCGACTTTACCGATGTCAATAAAGCTTGTCCCAAAGATCCATTTCCCTTACCGCGCATTGACTAGATTGTTGACTCCACGGCTGGATGTGACTTGCTTTCATTTCTTGGCGATATTCAGATACCATCGATCTTCATGGCGAAGAGGATGAGGAGAAGACTGCATTCATCACTCCATGTGGCACATACTGTTTCATACGGATGCCTTTCGGTTTAAAGAATGCTGGTTCAACATTTGCAAGGGCACTCCATGACGCTTTTGAGCCACAAATGCACAGAAATGTGGAAGCCTACATGGATGACATAGTGGTCAAGAGCAAGCACAAGGCAACTCTGATTCAGGTGGACGAAACCTTTGCAAATCTGCGCAAGATCAACCTCAAGCTTAACCCTGAGAAGTGTGTGTTTGGAGTCCCCTCCGGCAAGCTTCTCGGGTTCTTCGTGTCTCAGCGGGGAATTTAAGCCAATCCCGACAAGATCAAGGACATTGAGCAGATTGAAGCACCAAAGCGCGTCAAGGATGTACGGAGACTTGCCGGTTGCGTGGCTGCTCTCAGCAGGTTTATCTCTAGGTCTGCTGAAGCGCCTACCGCCATTTTTCAAAATATTGAAAAAGGCAGGTCCAATGAAATGGACTCGAAGCGGAGGCTGCGCTGCGCAGACTTAAAGAGATACTGTCCTCCACTCCAACACTTGTCGCACCTAAGCCACAAGAAAAGTTGTTGCTGTATATAGCGGCAACCAATCAAGTGGTTAGTGCTGCGTTAGTAGCGGAGAGGAGGCGGATGATGAGCCAAAGAACCACGGCAGATGCATCCGGCGACAAGCGGGGACTTCACCGACAAGCTTTGGTCCCGACAAAGATGGATCTGCGCAGACGCGTGAAGAGATACAGAAGAGAATGGTGCAGCGCCCAGTTTACTTTGTCAGTTCCCTTCTGCAGGGGCTAGGTCAAGGTACTCGCGGTGTGCGAATTGCTTTTCGCCTTCTCATGGCCTCGAGAAAGCTGCGCCATTACTTCCAAAGACACAAGATCACAGCTTGTCACTCGTTTTCATGAAGAGGATCTGCAGAATCCGAAGCAACAGCGGGATTGTCGAGTGGGCTTTGGAACTGTCAAGCTTTGGCCTCAAGTTTGAGAGCACTTCAACTATCCAAAGCGAGCATTGGCAGAATTTATAGCGAATGGACGCCAACCGAGGGAGTCTGGACTAGGGGTGTCCGGATAGCGGACTATCAATATCCGCGGACTCCCGGACTACGAAGATAGAAGATTGAAGACTCGGCTCGTGTCCCAAGGTACTTTACTTGGCGTGGAAGGCAAGCTTGGCAATACGGATATGTAGATCTCCTACCATTGTAACCGACTCTGTGTAACCCTAGCCTCTCCGGTGTCTATATAAACCGGAGGGCCATAGTCCATAGGACGCAACATTACATCTCAACAATCATACCATAGGCTAGCTTCTAGGGTTTAGCCTCATTGATCTCGTGGTAGATCTACTCTTGTACTACCCATATCATCAATATTAATCAAGCGGGACGTAGGGTATTACCTCCATCGAGAGGGCTGAACACAGGTAAAAACCTTGTGTCCTCGTCTCCTGTTACCAACCGCCTAGACGCACGATTCGGGACCCCCTACCGAGATCCGACGGTTTTGACACCGACATTGGTGCTTTCATTGAGAGTTCCTGCGTGTCGTCGCCGATAGAGCGGATGCCTTTACCCGTCTTCAAAGACGGTGTTCTCACCGAAGGGGCCCTGGCCGCTGGTCAGAAAATCCGGCTCGGCGGTTTCCTTATGACCGCCTGTCCGGCCGTCGCTTCGGCAATGACTTCTCAAGTCGTCGAAAGCAATCTTCGAGTCAGCCCTAAAGCTGCCGAACAGTTAGATCCAATCGAGCTCTCGTCTGTTAACGAGCTCTTGGATCGCATCGCCGCCCTGGGAGTCGCAACAGACTACAATCAGATTGGGCTTAGAACTGATCTGAGAGAGATTAACTCTCCCCAGATTACCCACCACATCGAAGTGGTAGAAGAACGACTCGGCAACTCGTTGCCATTGTTGAAAACAATCTGTGTCCGGACTCCCGAACCCTCCACGCCGGATTCCCGCGGAGGTACGGACTCTGATCGAGCATTGAACCTAAAGTCATCGTCGCTCCGGACTCATTGGGCTGTTTCCAATGAATCAAGCTTCAAATCGGAAGTCCTCGCCATTGAGCCCAAAGATGGGCGGGGATCCGGATTTTATTCCACCCTCCCGCCCGGACATATGCGACTTATATCTAGTTTGGCAAGAGCCACGGAAGCAGTACATCATTCTTGGGCGATTCCTCCCGGTTATGGACAGGATAAAGGACTGCCGAGAGGAGAACGCAATCTCAATATTCTCGCAATAAGCGCACGGACAAGGGAATCTGAGCGCCGTCGATCGTCACAAGATTACGCGTTTCACCGATCTGGCGTCCATAGTGCGAAAATCTTGTCGACGGAAAGTTTCGGAAAACTGAAAATAAATTTTGGGATAATCCGCCCCAAACCCAGTCCATGGTAAAAGGGCCTCACAATCAGGCCCGGATGCAAAGATCAAGAAGCAAAACCCAGAAGGGAAACGGAACCGTCTTTGGAGGGATGGCTCAATGGACCTGTAAACTTCACAATACGGGAGCTATCCCAACGCATAGCCTTCGAGCATGTTGGATATTACGGCGGTGGCCAAAAGTGGCGAAGAGCTTCGCCCGGAAACCACTCCAACAATACCAGCACGGTGTCAGCAGTCTTGAGACTTTCACATCAAATAATATGCGAAACGAACAATCCGCGAACTCGCCAAGTCTACCAAGTAGCAACAGCAAATCCATGGAGCGACACAGCTATCACCTTCAGCGCTAGCGCGAGCCCACATCTCGAACTACGAGCCCGGCCAAGACCGGTACTTAGTCCCATAGTGGGCGGCTTCGGTCGACAAAGGTCCTCATGGACGGCGGCAGCGGACTAAACCTCATTTACGAGGAAACCTGCGGAAAATGGAAGTCGATTGGAGCCGTATAGAGCGAAGCAAAGCACAACCTTCAGAGGAATAATCCCTAGGCGGAAGCGCGCTGCACCGAAAAATCACACTCGATGTGGTGTTCGGCTCTCCGGACAATTACAGATCCGAAGAAGTCACGTTCTGTAGCCCCGTTCAGCAGCGGCTATCCGCCATATTAGGGCGAGAGGCATTCACAATTTTTCAAGCAATACCCCATTACGGGTACATGAAGCTCAAAATGCCGGGCCCGGCGGAATAATCACTCTCGTCGCTGATCCGGACACAAGACTCCGGGCGAAAATAAGACAGCCGCACTAGCCCTCGAGGCACTATCCGAAGCCTTAGCGGCAGAGGAACTTACCGCGCTACGCTCTACGGTAAACAGGGACGACGTGATACTCGATAAAAGATCCAAGTCCACCTCCTTCAAACCAGCAGATGAGATAGTCAAATTTCAGGTCCACCCAACGGACCCAACAAAGACGGCCTCCATCGGGGCACAGTTGAACCCCGAAGTCGACGCCGCACTGCGCGAATTCCTTCGGGAAAATTGGGACATCTTCGCTTTGGCACCCTTCGGACATGCCGGAATCCCTCACAGTTGGCGAACACAGCCTAAACATCCTAAAAGGATTCAAACCAATCAAACAGGCTCTTGACGATTTTCCGAGCCCAAAAGACAAGCAATGGGAGAAGAGCTAGCCAAGTTATTGGAAGCCGGATTCATCGAGATATCAAACATCCGGATGGCTAGCAAATTTGGTGATGGTACCAAAGAATGACAAATCCTGGCGCTCTGCGCCGACTTCAAAGACCTCAATAAGGCTTGCCCAAAGGATCCTTTCCCCTCCCCGCATCGATCAAATTATCGATGCCACGGCGAGACACGATTCGTTGTGCTTCACGGATGCATACTCGCTATCATCAAATCAAGATGGCGGAAGGAACCAAGCCGCAACGGCATTCATCACTCCATACGGACCATTACGCTTCAACACGATGCCCTTCGGACTCAAAAATGCGGCGCAACAAATCAGCGCATGATTCAAACATGTCTCGCTACCCAGATAGGCAAAATAGTCGAGGCATACGTAGACGACGTAGTCGTCAAAACAAAACACGTCGAAACTTTAGTAGACGATTTGAGGCTCACATTCGACAACCTCGGAGCATATGACATTGTGAATCCGGAGAAATGTGTTTTTGGCGTACCAGTAGGAAAGTTCTTGGGCTTCATAGTATCCGTAGAGGAATTGAAGCAAATCCGCCAAGATCCGAGCTCATCACGCTTGGATATCCCAAAGGACCTCAAGCAAATACAAAATTAACAGATGCGTGGCAGCCTTAAGCCGTTTATCTCCCGTTTAGAGAGAAGGCATTGCCTCTTATCGCCTCCTAAGGCGCACGAACACTTCGAGTGGGCGGATGCAGCTCGCTTGGGACTCGCAGAAATAAAGGCCATATTGGCAACAATCCGGTCTGGCTGCGCCCAATCAAGGCGAACCGATGTTGTTATACATCGCTGCAACACATCAAGTTGTGAGCGCTGTCCTCGTCATCGAACGAGCAACAGAAGGGCATAAATTCCCTCTTCAAAAACCAGTGTATTACGTATCCACTGTGTTAACACCCTGCAAATCCCGTTACCCGCACTATCAAAAGATAGCATACGCGGTGTTCATGGCGTCCCGGAAGCTCCGGCACTACTTTCAAGAGTGTTCGATAACAGTGGCTTCTGAAGTGCCACTCAATGACATTATAAATAACCACGATGCAACGGGCAGGATTGCAAAATGGGCCATTGAGCTCTTGCCATTCGGCATAACTTACAAACCTCGACGAGCCATAAAGTCGCAAGTCTTGGCTGACTTCGTCGCTGAATGGACTGAAGCCGAACTACCTAAAGAGTACGGCGCATACTCCAATTGGACTATGCACTTCGACGGCTCCAAAATGTTGGCGGATGGGGTGGCGTTGTACTTACGTCCCCACCGGAGATCTGATCCAATATGTACTTCAAATAATGTACACGGACTCCAACAACGCAGCCCAAATCGAGGCCTTGTTACATGGTCTCCGGATGGCGATCTCCATGGGCATTCAATGCCTAGAGGTGCGTGGGGATTCAAAACTCGCAATATCCCAAATAAATGGAGACTTTGACGCCAAGGATCCGAAAATGGCAGCATATCGTAATGCTGTCACGAAAATGTCATTTCGGTTTGAAGGACTCGAATTCCATCACATAGCCCGAGATAACAACCAAGCGGCCGACATTTCGCACGCATCGCGCCAAACGTGATGTTGTCCCTCAAATATCTTCCGAGCGGCTCTTCAAGCCATCCGTCTTTGTGGGAAGAGGAGTCCGTAGCGACAAACCGGAGAAAGCCGCACCAATTGGTGACTCGGCAGACAACGTAACACAATCCGCCCACGACATAATGGCGAGAATCGCCGCGTGGGATGAACCTTTCCGCCTACTTACTTAGGCAGGAGCTCCCAAGACCAAAATGAGGCCCATTGCATAGTCCGCGATCGAAGGCCTACAAGGTTCATGAGGGTGAACTTTATAAGAAAAGTACTACCGAGTCCTTCAAAGATGTATCTCCGCAGAAGAAGGGCGAAACCTCTGGCTGAAATTCATGCGGACTAGGTGGACACCACGCAGCAGCCCGGCCCTGGTAGGAAAGGCGTTCGTGCATCGGATTTTATTGGCCAACAGCTCGGGCAGATGCACATGACTTGGTCAGCGATCGTCGGTTGCCGACTCTTCGCTAATCGAGCCATATGCCACCCACGCCCTCAAAACCATACCCATTACCGGCCGTTCATGTGCAGGGGCTTGACATGGTGGGGCCCTTAAAGGGGAACCCACAAGAAAAAATACCTGTTGGTTATGGTGGATAAATTCACCAAATGGATAGAGGCCAAACCGGTCAAAACGGCAGAGTCGGACCAGTGATAGACTTTATATCGAGGTGGTACACCGTTACGGAGTCCCCCATAGCATCATCACCGATAACGGCACGAACTTCACAGCCGATGAGGTCAAGGCATGGTGCAAAAATATGGGCATTAAGCTCGACTATGCGTCAGTCTATCACCCTCAAACCAGCGGTCAAGTGGAAAGAGCAAGCGGTCTAATAATGAGCGGCATCAAACCCAGACTAGTGAGGTCACTCACTAAATCAGACACCCAATGGGTCGAGGAGCTCGACTCCGTACTCTGGGGGCTGCGGACAACGCCTAACCGTACTACCGGATTCACAATATTTTTCATGGTATCTGGCGCGAGGGCAGATTGCCTGCGACATTATTCATGACTCACCTCGAAAGCGCATGTACGAGGAAAGAGAAGCCTAGCTTGATCGGCGGGACAGCTTGGACACATTGGAGGAAGAACGTGACGTCGCGAAGGCTCGTTCCGCATTTTACCAAAGCAGCAGCTCGAAGATATCGAAGCAGCAGAAATACGGGCCAAGACCTACAACGTTGGTGAACTAGTTCTCGCTGCGGACAAGAAAAAGGACAAGCTCAAACCGGATGGGAAGGCCCTTCATCATTGACCAAGTCTTGACCGGCGGAGCGCATCGTCTTAAATGCGTCGGACAACCGACTCGAGCGAACCCTTGGAGCGCAGCCGCCTCCGACGATTCTATGCCTAGCGCCGGACTAAGAGTTCGCCCCTTCCCCGTCAATCTTTTATACTTCGTCATCTTTTATATCTCTTTTTTCCCTTTTAAAATTAACAAATCCCTTCGGGGCCTATTTTCGCATTTTTTGCATACATACGACGTGCCACCCTTTTCGTTATTCCTGGGGCTTCTTTTACGAAGCTCAACTATCTGAGTTTTATACCCAACACATGTGTCATGCTTCCACATGTACCTTTTACTCGCCATTATATGCATCGATATGACTTAAGTTTTGGCCAAGCTGGGTTGTTCGGCTCTGTGCTTACCCCTCGTTCCCGATTGTTCGACTAGGTGGTAAAGGAGCACCTCTGTGATTATTTGCCGGGTCACCGGATGTGTACCTCGGTCGGGTGAAGCCGAAAGCTAAGCGTTCTTAAGGGAATATTTGGTCGGTGATTTAAAAGATGACTTTTACCTATTTTTCCATCTGCCCCAGATGTTTTATCGCTCCATTAGCAGTCAGGACATGCACTTTAGGGCATGCCACCCCAAATAAAGGAACCCTTAACGGAACTATTCTCCTGGAAGATGTTTCTTACTAACCATGTAATATAACATAACTAGTTGGGCACTTGCACGATAAAGCACCGATGACCCCTCGCCTAGTCTCCATGCATACCACGGTTATTTATTAACCACAAAGGTATTCGGACACACTCTGGACTCTAGGGTCCCGAGGTCGAAGCTTAAAAGGTCGGCAACGGCAAGCGATCTACAATCCAGCTAGAAGGCATTTCACATGTCATTTTTAGGATAACATACATTGTCAAGTTTATTGATTGTATTCCTCCTCAATCCCGTCTAACAGTGCTGTCTAGCTTACAGATCCGTTGGGAGAATTCGCAGCCAGTTCTACTGGCTGTACACTAAACTCACAAGGATCTCCTTCCGTCGGGCCCCACCGGTCCAACCGGCCATATGGTTGGGATCCGCCTTCTTGTACCGCGTCTTGACCATGGCCCAAGCCTCCTCGGCACCTTGACGGCGGTCAAACCTTCCACAAATGGAAGCGCTGCCGCACTCTCGTAGCTTCTCTGCAAGCTCCCGAGGCTCTCGGGCGGGACGAGGATGGCCATAAAGCCCGTGATGACGCCACTCATTGCTGTCGAACTCGTTCGCCTGATCATAACAGTTCGGGAAGTTGATCACCCATTGATACGGGCATCTCCTCTGCGGGACTGCCCGTGAGTATACCTACAAGACATATCACGTCAAATCGCTTCCTCGCCGAACTCTTCTTCCTACGAAAGTTCGTTCAAGCACTTACTATAGACGCTGCGACGAAGCCGTTGATTCTCCTTAATGGGCCGGACAGCTCGGCTCAGGCACCCTTCAGCTCTTCTCCGAGCTTGGCATTGGCATCTTGAAGCTTGTTCCTTTCTGCTGAACCCTGTTTGACACATTTTCGCCGACTTTTAGTCTGGCGTAGTAGCGATACTGTCCGGATCTTGTTCGGCAGCACCTCTGATGTCATTATTAGACTCACGCGCACGCCGCAGACGCGCTTATATTCATTTATACAAATGTGTTACCGGGAGGGTCTTTTCGTCTCCTCCTGCGGCAGCAAGTGCGACCTCAAGTTGGGCCTTGCAATCTTGCAGCTCCGGGACAGTGGGCGTTCTTCCGTTAAGAGCACGAAAGTTTACATGATCCTTAAATCAGTTAACATAACTAATTCAAGTCTCGGGGCTCTTGGTGTATACAACCGTTAAATTTCCCTTACCCGTATGTCTTTAACATCTGCTCGTAGCTCTGGTAAAACCATTTTGGGCAGCAGGAGATGCGCGTCCCCCGCTTTAAAGGCATTTAACGCCTCGGGAAAATACGCCTCTTGAAGAACTGTCGTGGCGTCTATGATTCATAGCGCTCTCCACCTCCGACGTTGTGGCGACGATCATCGGTATCCTCCGTTGGAGTAGGACCGGTTCGCGTCTTGCGCTCGCCTCCCCCTCCGGTCCGGGCGTTGGAGCTGGCGGGAGTTGATTGAAGTTCACGTGCTCGAGTCCGCCGAGCACTTTTCTCCTATGAAGATCATGAGCACTTAGAAAGTTCCTCGGAACATTGCTCGAAGGGTCAAAAGCGAGCTATACCTCTGCGGCGACGCTCCGCTGCACGGTGCTCCTTTTCCTCCCGCTGGTTGGCCCGACCCACAGAAGTCGGTCGCCGCAGCTCGGCTTCTGCCGTAATGGCGCTTCTGTAAAATACCATCGTTTGCGAAGGTCGAGAATAGGCAAGGATAAAATGAGCGGTGTCCGGACTTGGTCTTGGTCACTGGGATGCGAACTCAGCCGGGGTAGTCCGCCCGTAATGGCGACTAAGCGCATCATCAATGCTTAGCCGGTGATACACCCGTCGATTAGCTCCACCCCAAGGTCGGATCCTCTTCGGAGGCCGGACCCAGGGATCCTTCCGGGTCCTCGGGCTGTGGAGCGGGACTCACCATGTCCTCCACGGTCCGGCGTAAACTCTGCGCCGAAGACATAACATGAGAAGCTTAAACTTCGAAAATACGGGTAAAAGCCCTCTTGAGGCATTCACTTACCCATCCTCGTGGATTGACCATAGAAAACCCGTTCATGGGGTTCGGACGAAGGAAGTCCTCCTTCTCCCCTTATGCAGGCGGATAGGATCTTCACCGGATCCTCGGTCGAATCCGGCCCTTCTGGCCGTCTTCGGTAGTGTCATCTTCCTGTTGAAATTCCACATGGGTGGCCTCTATATTGCAGTGGCTGCACCCCGCTTGATGCACGTCGCCATGACTCCAATCATGGTCAAGCGGAATGAGCCATTAATCTTATCCGCCCATCGTAATGGGCGCTTTTGTCTTCCTCCAAATGGGGCTCATGGGCGCCACCGAGGCGTTTCTTCAAGGGAGCGGCATCAAACTCCGGGAGGCCGATCCGGACTGGGTCGGGCAATGGAGCGTCTACTATATAAAACCACTCCGAGGGCCAGTCTTCGGACGCCCTCTTGGGGGTGCCGGATAGGTATCCGGTCCCAGCGATGCGCCATATTTCGGCGCCGCCCACTTGATATATGGACCCCTGGTGAGAGCGGGTGCGAGGCGAATAGCCTCTTCCACAATGCGAAATGGGGCTCGATGCCCGGAATAGCTCGCAAAGAGCTCGTAGCCCGCGATGTGCAACATGAAGCGGGCGTGAGGTGAGGGAGCTGAAGTCCACAGAACTTCAGAGCCAGCGGAGGAACAGGTGTATTGGAAACCAGGCCCCTTATTAGATAAGGGACAAAGCACACCCGCTCCCCCTTGTTGGGGTTTGGGTTGTCCTCCGCCTGGCTCCCTCCCCGATAAGTAACCAGTCCGGCTCAGACCGGAACCATGAAGGCTGGAGGGAGCCATCCCTCTTTTTGGAGCTTTACTAGCTCGTTGTGCGAAATGGAGCACCTCCTCCAATCCCCCGGCGATGGGCTGGGAGCGCGTGAGGAAGAGCCGCGTTGACGATCCATGGTGGAATGGATTTCAGGGTCAGAGGCGCTTTGATGGAGTATACGCGGGAGGAAGATGGTGCGGTTCGGATCTGGATCCTTGCCCCTTTAATAGGCAGGTGACCCGCACAACCAGGGGGTAAAATGTAAAGACTCCTGGCTTTACGCATTCGTGACAGCGTGGAAGAGGGCCATAATTTGGCGTAGAAGCCAAGAAGCACAGATATTCAAGGTAAAGCCGGACATTGTTGGGCAGAACATGGAATTGAAGGAGAACCCGCCTTTGCAACGCCAAGACCACAAGCACGCTGGACTTATCGTCATTGAAGCCTGGTTCGGGGCTCTTGAGGAGTCTGGACTAGGGGTGTCCGGATAGCGGACTATCAATATCCGCGGACTCCCGGACTACGAAGATAGAAGATTGAAGACTCGGCTCGTGTCAGGAAGGTACTTTACTTGGCGTGGAAGGCAAGCTTGGCAATACGGATATGTAGATCTCCTACCATTGTAACCGACTCTGTGTAACCCTAGCCTCTCCGGTGTCTATATAAACCGGAGGGCCGAGTCCGTGGGACGCAACATTACATCTCAACAATCATACCATAGGCTAGCTTCTAGGGTTTAGCCTCATTGATCTCGTGGTAGATCTACTCTTGTACTACCCATATCATCAATATTAATCAAGCGGGACGTAGGGTATTACCTCCATCGAGAGGGCCTGAACACAGGTAAAACCTTGTGTCCCTCGTCTCCTGTTACCATCCGCCTAGGCGCACGATTCGGGACCCCCTACCGAGATCCGCGGTTTGACACCGACACCAACACGGATGAAGAAATTCGAAAACGAGCATCCCGTCAAGGAAGCAAGCAAAGAGTGGCTGATGTACTTTGATGGTGCCTTCTCGCTGCAAAGGCGCCGGTCTTGGCGTGCTACTTATCGCACCCACCGGAGAGCACCTCAAGCACGTAGTCCAGATGCACTTTCCCAAGGAGCAAGCAACAAACAATACCACAGTATGAAGGTTTGCTTGCGGTCTCGAGATCATAGCAGACCTTGGGATCAAGAAGCTCATTGTCGTGGGTGACTCACGACTTGTCGTCCGCCAAGTGAACAAGAATTATCGAGTCCGTTGATGGAAGCTTACGTTGATGAAGTGAGAAAGTTAGAAGAGCACTTTGACGGCCTACAGATGGAACATGTTCCAAGAGCTCGAAGCGACATTGCCGATGGCTTCGTCAAGTCGCGCCGCACTTAAGTTACTGTGGAACCAGGGATCTTTGTGCTCAAACCGACTCAACCGTCTGTCAGAACGCCATCAAGCGGACAGAGCAAGAAGAGGAAGTTGATTTCTGGTGACTATTTTCCGGCAGAGCTCCCCAAAGCCGCCGTCAAGAAGGTCCCCAAGATCAACACCAAGGGTGCTGAGGAGCAGTCTGCTCCGGCAAGCCCTAGGATTTGTTTCGTTGAAGCAGACGCCCCGACAAGTTTTGCTCGGCAAGCTTGCCGGGAGCGTCAACTCCGGTGAGCCGAGTTCTCACCGTAGAAGCGGATGTTCCCGCAGCAGCAGATGTGCCTTTAGTCCTTGTTGTCGAGCCGCAAGCTCCAGCATGGGCACAGCAGATTGTCCGTTTCCTTCAGACAGGAGAACTTCCCGAAGAGCAAGAAGAAGTAGAAAGAGTAGCCCGACAGTCAAGTATGTACCAGTTTGTCGACAACACACTATACAGAAGAAGACTCAACGGTGTGAAATTGAAGTGTATTCACCGGGAAGATGGACAAAAGCTGTTGGCAGAGATACATGGAGGCATATGTGGTCACCACATTGGCGCTAGAGCGCTTGCCGATAAAGCATTCCGGCAAGGTTTATTTTGGCCGACAACCCTCCAGGATGCAACTGCACAAGTAATCAAGCGTGAAGCGTGCCAGTTCCATTCCAAGCAGATACACTAGCCAGCTCAAGCTCTCCAGACGATCCCTTTATCCTGGCCATTTTCGGTCTGGGGGCTAAACATCCTCGGCCCCTTTCCCGAAGCTGTCGGGGCTTTGAGTACTTATGCGTTGCAATCGACAAGTTCACAAAGTGGCCGAAGTGGAAGCGATGAGGAAGGTGACATCACGATCGGCGATCAAGTTCTTGGTCGATTGTTTGCCGCAGGGATCCCTAACGGGATCATCACCGACAACGGCACGCAATTCACGAGCCGCACCTTCATGCGACGTCCAAGATCTTGGCGCCAAGGTGCCGCTTCGCTTCATTGCTCATCCGAGAAGCAACGGTCAAGCGGAGAGGGCAAATCTTTGAAGTGCTGCGCTGGCTCAAGACCAGGACTTTCGACGAGCTGCGCAAGTGCGGAAAGAAGCTGGATTGAGGAGCTGCCGGTGGTTCTTTGGTCGATCGGGACGACGCCAAATCGAGCCAGCGGCTAGACACCTTCGCTCTAGTCTATGGAGCAGAGGCGTTCTCCCCACGGAACTCATATACGGGTCACCTCGAGTGCTCGCTTATGATGAGCTTGAGCAAGAGCAGCTGCGACAAGATGACGTTGCTCCTTGAGGAAGACCGTCTTGAGGCATTTGACGAGCTGCTCGCTACCGAGCAAGCTTTGCGCCGCTACCATAGCCACAAAGTTAATGCGAAGTCTTGAGGAAGGCGACCTTGTTCTTGGCGCATACGTCGCCAAGAATTCCAACAAGTTGGCGCCGAAGTGGGAAGGCCCTTACGGGTGAAATGAGTCACTAGGCTCAAGGCTGTCCGCTTTGAGACCGAAGATGGCATTCGGTGAGCAACTCTGGAACATTGACAATCTTCGTAAGTTTTACTCGTAAAGCGCGGTTGCGGAACCTGTTCAAGAACCACCTTTTGTACAAGTCTTGCGCTGTTGCATGTAATCCTTTGTACAAAGCCGGGCGCAGACCCCGTGCATAAGTAAAGCGCATGTGCTCCGCATATCTTGTCAATTTCATGCTTTCTATCTTTTGCATGTGTTATCTGACACTTTGTGCAGTGCCTACCCCCGGTAAGCAATAACGAGCCGTAAGGCTCCATATCTTTATTTTCTCTTCTTTCTCTTTCTCAAAGAAAGGAAGGTTCCCACGCCCACAAGTTTGCTGGGGGGAAAGGAGAAGATAATGGTGTGGACCAAGCGTCGTTCAAGAAAGTTTTGCCTTACCGGGAAGCAAACGACAGAAAAGCTAAGTTGCCAAAGTTTGAGCAATCAGTTTTAAAAATTTTAAGTTATCTTCCTCGAACGACCGTGCTTTGTATGGAAAACCTGTGCGCGGAGGAACCAATTCGTAACTAGTTGCGCCCTTACTTTGTTTCGAGTCTTCTCAACAACTTAAGTGAGCTGCGACTAGTTGCGACAAGGTTTCTTGTCGGTAGCGGCACCGCCAGTAGGCTGCTGACGTCCTGCACTCAGCGCTCGCGGCTAAGATGCCCGCACCGACAAGTTCCCTAAAAGCGTAGGGCAAAAACATACAAAGGAAGGAATCAAGTAAAGGAAATAACATAGCAATCGATACCCAAAATAAAGTTATATTACAAGATAACATGTCGCAGCTCTAATAGATTGTTCTCGTAACATGACCAGCAGCGACAAGAAAAGGAGAAAACGGGCGGCCTAATCTACGCGATCGCCCTCAACCCTCTTAATCTCGCTCACCTTGTCCACAATGGGTGCGACAAGGGTCTTGAGCGCTTCCAGATCAGCATCCGGCGGCAGCTTGTTGAGGACATTGGTGAGGTTGAGGCCCGGGTTGCGGAAGGCCACCTTCACCAACACCTTTTGAAGAACTCCCGCGCAGATCATGTGCGACTCGTCGGCTAGCTGCTTTGGGATCCTTTACTGGAGTCGCTAGAGGGCCATCGCCACGCCTTTGAAGAACAAGCTGAGCTTGGCGCTGGGTTGGAGGTTCTCATCGGAGGGGCGGCGGAAGTTTCTGAGATTGGAATAGCAACTGGCGAGATGGGCGAACTGCCCCTGTTTCCCCTGCTTATAAAGAGGGAGGGGGCGGACGTTCCGTCTTTTCGATTAAAGAAACCACCCACGATCTCTCCCACGACGCCGCATTCAACGCGTGCCGTTCGGGGAGGGCACGGTGGATACGGAGTAAGATACGGCGTAACCCGGGCGCGTGCCGTGCCTGTTTTGGGCTGGCCCAACAACGCTTCGGCACCGTGTGTGGCCCAGCCGGGGCTCTGCCGGTGTACTAGGTAGGGGTACCCTAGTATCCCGAACTTGTGCACGGGCATTCGCAGCACCCCGCGGCAAGGCTTGTCAGGTGACCGCCAAGGTCCTCCGTGATTCCTTTGGAGCCATTCAGGAGCAAAGTATTCAAGCCAAGGAGACAAGACCCCGGCAAGAGGAGCTTGCCGGGAAGGCCAACCGAGGCATCTCAAGGAACTTGCCGCGACGCGCCACGCGTCCCGGCAAGACCCGTGAGTGACAAGCTTCCGGACGCGACAAGACAACGATCGCGGCAAAGGCGCTTGCAGCGCAAGTTACCACTCTGTACCGCGCTCCAAAGACATCCACGAACATGCATACAGGAGCTTTCCAGGCCAGCGTGGCAAGAGGCTGTGCAGCCGGCGGTGCGAGGTGGCGTTTACGCCGACAAGATTGCCATCGTGGCAGCGGTGGCGTCCATAATGATCCTTTTCGCCTTTGTTTGGGCGACGCTTGACGGTTTGGGCAACATAGGCGGGCATTTAATGCCTTTGTCCCTGCCGTCGTGGTTAGGTATGATACCTTTGTATAGGTAGTTGTACCAACCGCAACACCTTTCCATTTTACCCTTGTCTATGTTGCCACTGTCGGTGACCCCTTGAGCATATAAAAGGAGGCCCATGCATAGCGAGAGGGGGGGTTTGAAGGCAGAAAACACTCATGCTCGGTCTCGTTAGCAGTTAGCGTGTACTGTAGCACTCAGCGCCACGAGCAAGAACTCAATACACTCGGACATGCGGCGCAAGAGGAGTATTATCTCTCCGGAGAGCTCCGAAGCTGGGTAAACTGCTCGTGTGCTTCGCCTCGATCCGCTCTTCGCGCGACCTCCGCCCCCCGCCGAACCGAAAGGGGTCGGTCCGCCGGTCCCATAGGTGTCCGTGGATCAGTTCTCCCACGACAATATGATATTGTTGAATCTGATGATGAACTTGAGAATGAAAATCTTGAAACACCTACTAGAACTAGTCCTCCTAGATATGAATTACCAAAAGGTACTAGAAGGTTATACTATGAGTTAGGAGGCAACTAGAGATATTCTTGCTTGTAAGGATAGAGATGATCTGGAGAAATTATTATGCAAGTATAAAGAAAGATCTCTGAATGCTAAAATGAAATCTGATCCCGAGTTTGCTACTTCACCTATTGTTATTGCAGATAAGGATTATGAATTCTCTGTCGACCCAGAGTTAATCACTTTGGTTGAATCTGATCCTTTCCATGGTTATGAAACTGAAACTATTGTGGCACATCTTACCACTACAAAAGAATACACTTCCATGATGATACGTGTTTGTCATAGTAGGTCGCGTTTTTTGTCATGCATGTACATCCATGACGATTTTATGACAAAATCAAGATAGGCATACCTATGCTGTCGTAGAAGTGTTCCATGACATTACCAAAATTATCATCACAGAAGTGTCCACTTCCATGACGATAAATCGCGTGTCACAGAAGTGCTTTCGTCAAGGGTGACCGACACGTGGCATCCACCATAACGGGACACCGTTAAGCTATCGAGTACGGATTTGGATCCGGTAACTCGTTAACAGCCCGGACCAATTGGGATTTTCCATGTGTAAAATTCTCATTGGCCAGAGGAATCACGTGTTGGCTCATCGTTGGGACATATGTCATCCACTCATTGGACAGGAGGCGCCTATGATATGTCGACATGTGGCATGGCCCAATAGAGGCCCATTCCGGTGAAAAGTCCGACCCGTTTGACTTGGTCAAAAGGTAACGGGCCGACCCACGAAAAGCCTGTTAACGGCCTATTCGTATATAGCCCATTTACGTCCTGCTAACTCCCGACCCGTTATGGCCTATCGGAATTAAGCCCAGTACCTTCATCTCGACCGTCCAATATGATTCCAGCCCATTGTAACTTCCGGCCCATCTATGGCCCATGATGTCTTTCGGCCCATATGGGGTCCTCTATAACTCTTGGCCTATTAAAGGCCCGAGATGAAACTGGCCCATAATGAACAGTGTATCGCTTTATACCCATTAACGACCCATTATTCCGTCGGCCGTTTCCAGCCCATGTTAACTTTCGGTCTTCTAAGGGCCCATTTATTCTTGGGCTCATTTCTAGAATTCGATTAGTTACAGTCCGTCACTAGCTTGTTCCGTTTGTGGGCCAAATTCAGCCCATGGTTACATTCGGCCCGTTTGTGGCCCATTAACCCGTTGCGCTATTTTCATAGCGTTATCAAATGCGTCCTATTAACGGCCCGTTATGGTCCACGAATAGTACGACCCATGTTTTGCGAAATGATTATATGCACCATAGAAGGCCCATGGATCCTACGGCCCGTAGAAGGCCCATGGATCCTATGGCCCGTAGAAGGCCCATGGATCATACGGCCCGTAGAAGGCCCATGGATTATACGGCCCGTAGAAAGTCCATGGATTCTACGGCCCGTAGGAGGCCCATGGATCCTATGGCCCATAGAAGGCCCACGGATCCTACAGCCCGTAGGAGGCCCATGGCTACAACAGTCCGTGTGTTGCCATGATTATTGTGGCCTAGTTACCAAAAATAGGTTATTGTGGCCACTAGAAAAATGCGGAAAAAGAACTATAGTGACTACAAGCAAACAACTGAACAAGACAATAAGGAAATAAATACGCAAGCAACTAACGCTAGCCTATTACATCTATTACACATATTACATCCACTGGGCATCAAAGTTCGCCACCAGTGCAAATATAGGGAACAAAGCAGCATATTACATACATTGGCCGTCAAAATTGGCCACCAGTGCAAATAAACGAGGCAGCAAAATAAGTCCATACCTGAAACAACTTCAGAAGAGCTCAAGAAACATTATCCTGGGTATCCACCATGCTGGCAATAAGCTTAGCAAGCTTATTAGCTTTGTCATGTTTGGCGCTAAAATCCTCCAACGCTTGTTGTTGCACCAAAAAGTATGCATCTAAATGCTCCAGGGACTTATGTAGTCCTTCCGCTTCTTGTCGCAGCACAGCTGATTGATGTCTTTCAGCTTGTAGTTGAGATTCAAGAAGCCGAACTGATTCAGACAGTGAGTTTGAATAGCTTGTGCAAGCGGTAGTCGCCAGTAACTCGAACAGTAAACCAAGGCGGGACTTTGGGGTTGCCTCACTGTCTTCAAGATAGTTTTCCTTAGCCGTTTTATCAGCTTTTTTGGAGACCAACAAGGATGTCTCACGATCCTGAACCTTATCTGCATTACTTCCTTTATCATTGCTTAGTAAGGCACTCTTCCCCAATATTCTGTCAGCATTCTAAAAGAAGAAACAAGCAGACACATAATAGGTTTAGCATGTACTAGTATATGAAACTCATCTTGGTGAACCAGTTCATTAGTAAGGTGGACAAGATTAAACTACCAAGTCTTCTATTGCCAAGTAGTACATTATAAAAGCATCAAAAAAACATATATCTATGTCCTATAGTCACTGCATTGTCTTGCCAAATCAAAATAGAGACACGGTTCAAATCATATCAGTTCAAGAGAAAGCAGCACTGAAATAATACAAAGCGTGGGAAACTACACGACACACCAAGATTTCATATGGGTAGACAACGGGTTTACATGTACAACAACACTATTGGCCCTGTTATGATGCTAGTAATGTGCATGATATGAGAAGTCAACTGTATACACAATTGAAATTGAAATCAACAGAGCTATTTATAAGAGGAAACCTATTAAAGAAACATGCGTAAACATACCTGTTGTGCCATTGGAGTTTCCATTGGATCGTTCAATTTAAAAATAAGTTTGTACGAGTAAATATAGTGATACAAGAGCAAAGTAGTATGCACGATAGCAATGGAATCTTAAATGAGAACAGTTGTTCTTCAGGCTTAAGCACTTGTTCTACATGAACAGAGTACAGTAAGACGCAAGCATATAGTACTTTAAAAATAAAATGAGCTCATAGACCTTACCACATTCTTGGTTCGGGACCAGTAAAGAACAAGGCATTCCCAGTCATCGTCCAGTAAATGTGTCTCAGGAGAAGGTAAGGGAATTTGATGAGTTTCTTTGCCGGTGAAGTACGTTTTCTTTAGGTAATTCCGATACTGCTACCAAGCATTCTTGAAGATAGCAGAGGTATTAGCACAGGTTACCTCATCCTGTGTTTCCAAATCGATCCTTCTCTATCGAGAAAAATGGGAAAATTTGTTGTATTATAACTATCATGGAGGTAGAATGTATGGAACAAAGCAAAGTAATTGCCATGAATAACATTACTTACAAATAAATCTTGGACAAACACCTACAACTGGCATTTTCCTTCATCTTTAGTATAATATTTCCATGATGGGAAGATACGCACATAGGATTTAACAACATCAAATGTGATAGATGCTAAACTATGAATGGCTGGTTGTGCTTCCTCCACAGGAATAGGTGTACTAGCTGGTGGAGTTGGGGTTCGCCATGGTAGTACTGGCACTTTGGACACTGGAGCTGCCTTACTAACTGCTCTTGTTTGGGGGCTCTGTGGTGGAGATGGTGTTGTGTTAACAGGAACTGGGTTACTATCTACTGGTTGGGGTTAGATTGGGTGAAGCTGGTGCTCTGTCCATCGCAATAGGGTAAAATCTGCGAGAGTCTGAGTTATGTGTGCTAGGGCTAGTTCTCGTGCATGTACAACCGGGGTGCTATCTCCACCAAGAGGTAGCACTGTTTTATTTGAAGGCCGCGTTTTTACTCCGCTAGATACTGCCATCACCCGCTCCAATCCAAATGGCTGATAAACAGGAAACATAGTTGAATGTACATATATTGTATGAGAGACAGATGCAATAGATAGTGTGGAAAAAAGAGGGCATTAAATAGTTGACATGTATATTGTTTAACTAAAACGGATAGCATGACATAATTTCACATATATGATGTCTATCTAAACTGGATAGCATAGCATAACATAATTCAAAGATATGATGACTAACTAAATAGGATCGCATGACATAATTCACATACATGTTATCTAAGTAACCAGGATCGCATGATTTAATTCACATATGTGATTTATATGCTAAGCAGAGGGCATTCACATATATGATATCTGAACTAAGAACATGGTGTCGAATATATGTGCATATGATGTCTAAACTATGCAATGCAAGACACCATATGCATGATATGAGCAGTAGAACC
This sequence comes from Aegilops speltoides, assembly GCA_021437245.1. Taxonomy (NCBI): domain Eukaryota; kingdom Viridiplantae; phylum Streptophyta; class Magnoliopsida; order Poales; family Poaceae; genus Aegilops; species Aegilops speltoides. The sequence goes on from CM038145.1 coordinate 357,185,834, forward strand.
GTGCCAATTCAGAGCATACACCTCGGTGGGGGAATAGGACTGGTCATCTGTCTCTAAATCCATCTCTGAGGAGCTATCGGGACCCATCAAGAGATCTGCTTCGACAGGTAGCACAGTCTGCTTTGAAGGCCTTGTTTTCACTCCAGATTTTTCCATCACCCACTCAAATGGATGATTCACAGGAAGAATAGTTTAATGTACAAACATTGTCGACAAATGGAAATTAAAAGAAGAAAAGGATGGGCTAGATATCATTCAAATATATGATACCTGGTTAAACAAGATGGAATTGCACATTTCACATATATTATGGCTGGCTAAAAGACATGAGACTGCATAATTCCCATATATGATATTAAAACTAAACAGGTGGCATTACAGAACATGTTTAAACTAAGCAGATGACATATATGATGTCGAAAGTAGGCACTGCAAGGCAACATATGCATGATATGACTAACATCATCATGCCAAGTTAGAGCAAGCACCTTGGGGGGGGGGGGTAAATAGGAGTGGCCAGCTATGTCTGAATCCTCCTCAGAATAAATATCTTCCTCTGGATTACAATCTGGAGAGGGGTGGGGGGAGGGTTTGTCATTGAACCCACCATGGAGCAATGTCTGCATGACATTGTATTGCCGCGCAAAACTCTTCTCTTTTTCTCTACATGTTCAGCATGACTGTGTACAATATCTGACACGCATACAAAAAATATAGTGAGATTATGTAAGGAGAGCATGCAGAAATCTAGAGTAATGGTAACAACCATTGGATGGATCCAAAAATAATGATAGCGGGCCGATGATTGCTTTAATTTAATAAAAAACAGATGATGATTGCTTTACTATTTGTTTCCCACCCAAGATGAACAACATAGGCATACCCTAGGTGAATCAGATATTAGACAAAGATACTATTCATTGCTACCTCGATATGTGCCCCACAACTAATTTAGAACTCAAGTTTGAACATCAATTTGGACCTGACTTGGAGTCTAAGAGGTGAATAGGAAAATAAAGTAGCAGGTAACATTAAGCAATGCATAATGTAAGCAGAAACAAAAGAGCGCGACCTCTCTTGTGGACCCGTGTACTTCTCAGGTTCATCTGCTGAGTCGATGATGGTGATGCTGTTGTGGTGAGTGCCAGCGGTAGGGAAGGAGATCTAAGGCGGTGAAAGACGGTCAGGAGTCGTGATGTCTGGTTTGGTGGATGCTTCTGTCGATGGAGCAGCTTAGGTGAGGTGGACGACGTCACGGCAGGAGCAGGACAAACCACACAAAGTTTCCTTCGACACCTACCTGTAACTGAAGTAATTATGTAAGGGCTCATTTGGCTTGCATGATTCTAAAAACGCATGGATAGGGAAAACATCAGAATAGGATAGAATGCACATGGTAAATGGAGCATTTGTAAACATAGGATTTCGGTCAACTTGGGTGTTTGGTTAACAGGAACTGGAAGAGCAGAGGAATGCAAAGAAACATGGCCAAAATAAAGTGGAACCATATGAAAGCGTGTACAGTTAGAATGTTATTCTGCCACTAATGCACTTGGTCTTGTTTTCATGCATAGGATTTTGAAAAGTAGGTCCTGGTGGATGTTTTGCTCCATTCCTTTCAACAAAATGCATGAATAATTGAATAGTAGAGTGCCATAGGAAAAATTCCTATTGCTATGTTTTTCCGTTGAACCAAAATAGCCCTAATGGATCGACATGAATGTAGAGTAATAAGTGATGCAACAAGTGTACAACCTCTTTGCCATAGCCGTGTCGACCTCAGCATCATTGGGTTGGTCGCTGAAGAAGTTGAGGCAGAGGTGGCTGTCGAAGGTGTGGAGGAAGATCTGAGGAATCTGTAGACGGCGTCCAGGGCACTACTCTATTGTGATGGATCGTTCTATCGTTGGAGCAGCTCCGGTGAGCCGTAAGACGTCAAGGCTGAAGCAGCACAAGACATACATCGCTAATCTTAAGTGGGATTCTAATAGCATCTCCAATAGATGATGTAAAATAGATGTAAAATTTACATCACCAAAAACCACCTGACTACAACAGATGAGGTAAAAACTATTGAACTTAACTGTTGAAACTGAAATTTACTGTGGAATCTGAATGTTACTGTCGAAACTGAACGCAATGGTAGCAGAGAGGCACTTGACATGTAGTTTAGGGAGGGCATGTAGTTCATCTTCAACCTGCACCCCTCTGAGCCGCCAGCCACCACCGGCAGCCCCACCGGCCCCCACGCCACCTCGCCGCCCCAAAACAACTCCCCACCGCTGGTCCGCCGCCGCCCCACCGTCCCGGCCAACCCTCTAGTCCCCGTCCACCACCCTGAACCCTAAGATAGATAGTAGGGTACCTCTCCGGCGAGCCACCATCCCCATTGCGGGTGGTTCTTCCTTAACTCCGGCGAGCCCCCCCTGAAAATCGATTGACCCAAAAGTCGATTCAATCGACTGAAGTGTAGCTAAATCAGAGCAGAGCAGCATCACGAGTGAGGGGGAGAGCAGCAACAGCAGCAACGCGAGCGAGAGCCGGAGCAGCAGCAGCTGTGCGAGGGAGTGAGGAAGCGAGAGCCGGAGCAGCAGCAGCAGTGTGAGCGAGTGAGTGAGAGCTGGAGCAGCAACAGCTGGGCGAGCGAGCAAGCGAGCAAGAGCCGGAGCAGCAGCAACAACACGAGCGAGCAAGCGAGAGCAGGAGGAGCAGCAGCAGATCCGGCTGGTACGGCCGCTGCCGCCGAAGGGGCCTCACACTTGGGGAGAGCCGTCGTGGAGATGTCGCCCGCGGTGCCAACTTCAAGGTAGCCGCTCCATGCGGGTGCAGGATGGAGCACCGTCAGCACCGGGAGGTCGAGTTAAGGAGAAGGTGCGATGCGATGCGTGTACAACCTCTTTGGTGGCGCTGAGTAGGCCTCGGCTTCGTCCGAGGAGTCGGTGAGGATGCTGCGGTTCTAGTGGAGCAGGTTAAGGCGGCGCTGTGGGGATGGAGCAGCCGCGATAGACGAGGCGATTGTCGGTGCCAAAACCGGCGGATCTCGGCTAGGGGGTCCCAAACTGTGCATCTAAGGCTAATGGTAACAGGAGGCAGCGGACACGATGTTTACCCAGGTTTGGGCCCTCTCGATGGAGGTAATACCCTACTTCCTTCTTGACTGACCTTGATGATATGAGTATTACAAGAGTTGATCTACCATGAGATCATAGAGGCTAAACCCTAGAAGCTAGCCTATGATTATGATTGTATGTCGTCCCACGGACTAAGCCCTCCAGTTTATATAGACACCGGAGGGGGCTAGGGTTACACAGAGTCGGTTACTGAGAAGGAGATCTATATATCCGAATTGCCAAGATTGCCTTCCACGCAACGGAGAGTCCCATCCGGACACGGGATGAAGTCTTCAATCTTGCATCTTCATAGTCCAATAGTCCGACCAAAGTATATAGTCCGGCTGTCCGAGGACCCCTTAATCCAATACTCCCTCAGTAGCCCCTGAACCAGGCTTCAATGACGATGAGTTCGGCGCGCAGATTGTCTTCGGCATTGCAAGGCGGGTTCCTTCTCCGAATACTCCATAGAAGATTTTGAACACAAGGATCGTGTCCGGCTCTACAAAACAAATTCCACATACCACCGTAGAGAGCACAATATTCCACAAATTTAATCTGCTGACACCTTTTCGTAGCATGACATCACGCCACGGCCCGGTTATTACGAACCGTTTTTCCCAGCCTGCCAGTGCACGTATTGCGAGGCAGTTTTATTGGCACGTCTTGTCGAAGCAGAGATTGTGTGCCCCCTTATCACGGGATTCCCATCAATATGGGTGTGGGTAACCCAACCGCGCTTGTTAATATGACTCCTCGATTTTAGGCAAGTTCCAAATGGCCACGCGGGGAACGCTTGATATTCATCCTCTTTATAAAGGGGCCAAGGCCTATCCTTTATGTTTGTTACAACATCATTCTGAAAAATTGCTCTCTGCCAGGACTGGATAAGAAAGGCGGAGAGGATCAGGTGTTCGCCCCCCCTTCCCGAAGGCTCACCGGATCCTTTATTAACCAGGATGCTTGAGCGTGCACCGTATCAGGTGCCATCAGGAGAAGATGAGGGGAGGAATAGAGAAGCCACAGGCGGGCTTCATACTTTACACATCCAAATCGGGGGAGTAAGTGCCTCCGCGAAGGAGCATAATCGGGGAGGTGAATCTAAAATCCCCTCTCCTCACGGGAAGAAGAGGGTCGCCTCTGAAGACTTGGAAACAGAGGTTTCCAAACGAGGGAAGAAACCCTCGCCAGGGGGCCCTGCCCCAGAGGGCGTCCTTACCACACAACGCCCGCAAGGGGGCCAGCCCTCAACCGAGCTGTAAGTAAAAAAGGTACTTTGGTAAATATATCCTGTTTTATCTCTGAGAATAATAACCGAGACATATATCTTGCAGTCCGGCTCGTAACCCTTCTCCACAGAGTCCGTCTTCGGGGGATCTTCTTCCGGAGATGATGGAGAGCGAAACGCCTCCTCCTGCCTCCCCGCCACATGGGGCGGACGACCCGAGGTGTCGTCACGGAGGATTTCTCCTGATCCGCCAAGGCGTGAGTTAACACTCGGCCGCCTCAAGTCCGAGTATTCGCTCCCTCAGAGGGCAAGAAAAAGTCCGGGATTGTCCGGCACACGACCGGACACACTGATGGGTCTTCTGGAGCGGGCGGCTATCTCAAAGGCGCATCATACCTTAATGGGTGGGGTGGTTGAGAAGATTTCATCCGCCAAAAGCGGGTTGAATGAAGCTTTTACGAGCCTGCTAAGAGGCTTTGAGGTACACAAAATAATATATGTATTTTTGACGGTACCGCACACGCTAGGTGTGCTCTGTATAGATAGTAGCCCCTGAGACTCTGGTTGCCATCCAGAGGTGGCAAACGGAGGATCATAGTCCCAGGTAATGATCGTGCTGCTGCCATGTGCAAGCGTCTGAGGGTCCGGCGGCTGACCGGACTGCTGATTTTGCCGAACTGAAGTGGCAGCTTGACATGGTAGATGCCGACATCACGCTTGTGAACAAGCGGCTTGACGAGGCACAGGGTATGTATTTTCGGCTTATCATCAAATATTAAGAGGAGCATGATGCTAGTATCTATAATATGCTGTGACTACAGATGGAGCTGCCACCATGGAGACCCTTCGGGAGGAACTTGCCTGAGCCAAGGAACAAGCCAGAATAAGTGATGCAGCCGCCCTAAAGGCGGTCAAAGAGTTAAGAGCCGAATAGGCTGCTCATCGCCAGAGCGAAGAAAAAATAGCCAAGATGGCTGTTGAGCTGAAAGATGCCGCCGACCGCTATGAGCTCCTTGAAAAGGAAAGCCAAGCGAAAGCGACTGACCTGAAGAAGGCCTTGGAGGCAGCCAAGGAAACTCACTCTGAAATTAGAGGGATAAGGGAGGAGCTTCGTGAAGCTGGAGATATCATGGCTGGGATGCCCTTTTTGTTGCGAATGAAGTTCGAAGATCCGAAGTATGCCCCTGTGGATCAGTTATGGAGTGCTGCAGACGCATATGCAGACTTGGCAAAGAGTGTTGTTGACGCGACTGAGTTTTACAAAGATCGAAAAGATCATCAAGTAGAAAGGTTATTCTGGTCGCAGTTCAGTGCCCCGACGCGTCCGCTGCCGTTGAATGAAAAGATGGCCACATAGGCCGAGCTCCATAGGTTGTCCAAGCTTGCTATGAGATCTGTCGAGGATCATCTCTGGCTGAAGGGACCAAGGCCGGACAGTTATTTTGGTTTGGTGCAACAACTCCTTGGTGTTGTGTCGCATATCGACGCTGTGAAGAGGTCGGCGTGCATAGAGGGCGTGCGGATGGCTCTTGCCCGTGTTAAAACATATTGGGCAGGGATGGAGGCCACCGCTCTTGCAACCCGGGGTCCGGCGGGAGGCCAGGACCCGGCCGAGCACTATTTTGAAGAAGTCCTAGAAGGCGCCCGTTTAATAGAGGCTCAATGCTCGAAGAGTGCCATGTTTGAGTGACATGTATCTGAATTGTAAAAACAATGCTATTTTGATTATAAAGGTTGTGTTTATACTTTTGCCCGAAAGTATTATAGTGCCTCATGTGCGACCGTTTATTTATGTATATAACCTGAAAGTTTGCAGTCGTCGGCTTTCGCCCCCACGCATGTAATGCGGGGGTGTTCAAAAAAAGCGCGTAATCACACTTGATCCAATGTCTTGGTCCATTAAGGAGGTGATAGCGCGGCGAACCAGGCAATCGAACTATATAGCTTTAACACTTTCACTTAGCCATAGGAGTTTGACGGTGGGGCTACTATATAGCCCCTAGCACTTCCGCGTTCATCCGAATATGGTGCGCGTTCGTACATGACCGGGAAACTGGTCCTTCGTTAATGCGGAGGAATCATGAAGATTCCGCTGAGTCATCAAGTGGTTGACTAGTCTCGCGCTTTATCATGACAATCAGTTTTCGGCTTTCCCTACTGAGGTGCTCATCCAGATGAACTAGGGCACAATCGCAGTAGTTCTCCCGGTGCCACCTTTGCCGATAGAGCGGAACGTAAGGTAGCAAAACACGGGAGCCGGGCAAACCCAACATTTGACCAAAGACATGATTTAGAGTTGATGCATATAAGGCCAAACTCGCGACGCCGAACACTCCCTAAGGTATTCGGACTTTACAACATATACTGGGCTGAGTAACGCCCTCGATAATAAGCCCTGCATTTCCAGGTACATGCATTAGTCTGGCGTGACGAAATGCCAATAACGCCAGTATCCATCCCGGTCGTGTTAAGTGTCCGGAGGGGAAGAAGAAACAAGAGACATTAAAAAAGGTTTACACAGGGTCTTAATCTAAAAAGAAACCTTTGAGCGGGGCCCTGCTGCACGTCTGCGCCTTTACCTCCGTTGTGCCGTATCCTGGAAGGCTGTAGCACGATGATCATCTGAAAAAAAGGAAAAACCCAGGTGAAAGACTTCGTGCGAGAAATTGGTTATTCTGAACCGATCATGAAGATGCAATCTCTTATTGTATTAATAGGGTCAAGCCGAACTATGGGCTTTTTTACATGCGTGCAACCCCTAGCGCCACCTATGGGGGTATATCCATCGTCCCAAGCTCAGGTTTATCTGGGCTATTACAACATGTGGTGCGCTGGACTCATCTAACCGTGTCCATGGTCTATACGACCGATCATTTATTCTGGTTGGAGAGGCCGTTTAGTGTTCGGCTGCTAGAGCCGCCACATATTATTCCGCACATAAACAACACTCTATATTTCCGCTAACTGTGATGACTCCACGTGGACCGGGCATCTTAAGTTTGAGATAAGTGTAGTGTGGTACTGCATTAAAACGAGCGAAGGCCATTCTTCCGAGTAGTGCGTGATAGCCGCTTCGGAATGGAGCGATGTCGAAGATTAATTCTTCGCTTCTGAAGTTGTCAGGAGAACCGAATACAACCTCTAGTACTTAGAGAGCCCGTGCATCGGGCCTCGACGCCTGGTATTACTCCTTTAAAGGTAGTATTGCTTTGGCTGATTCTTGACGGGTCTATCCCCATTTTGCGGATAGTGTCCTGGTATATCAGATTAAGACTACTACCGCCGTCCATGAGGACTCGGGTGAGATGGTATCCGTCGATTATTGGGTCGAGCACCAAGGCAGCCGACCCTCCGTGCCGGATACTAGTCGGATGATCCCTGCGATCGAAAGTGATCAGGCAGGCCGACGAAGGATTGAACTTGGGGGCGACAGGCTCTACAGCGTATACATCTCGGAGTGCATGTTTGCGCCTTCTCTTTGGTATGTGAGTTGCCTAAATCATATTCACTATTTTGACTTCTGGTGGGAATTTTTTCTGTCCCCCAGTGTTTGGCTGGCGAGGCTCATCCTCGTCTTCACTTGGCGTCTCCCTCCCTTTGTGCTCGGCGTTTAGCTTGCCGGCCCGCTTGAAAACCCAGCATTCTCTATGGGTGTGATTTGCAGGTTTTTTAGGGGTGCCATGAATCTGACATAATCTGTCTAGAATCTTATTTAGGCTGGACGGTCCATCTTTGCTGCCTTTAAATGGCTTTTTCCATTGACCGGGTCGAGAGCCCCTGAATCCGGCATTGACCGTCGTGTTATCTGGGTTGTCTTCATTGTTCCGACGCTTGGTTTTATTGCGTCGTGGCTTCCCATTGCCATCCTTGACTTTGGATGTGCCTGGGTCGTTGGTGCTGCTACGGGCCAGCCAACTGTCCTCGCCCGCGCAAAAGCGGGTGATAAGGCTTGTTAGGGCCGCCATTGTCCTCGGCTTTTCCTGTCCGAGGTGTTTGGCAAGCCATTCGTCCCGGACACTGTGCTTAAAAGCCGCTAAGGCTTCGGCATCCGGGCAGTCGACGATTTGATTCTTCTTAGTGAGAAACCTGTTCCAAAGCTTTCGGGCTGACTCTCCGGGTTGTTGAATTATGTGACTTAAATCGTCTGCGTCTGGAGGTCGGACAAAGGTCCCTTGAAAATTGGCCCTGAAAGCATCCTCAAGTTCCTCCCAACTTCCAATCGAGTTTCCGGGGAGGCTTTTCAACCAGTGCCGAGTTGGTCCTTTCAACTTGAGGGGCAGGTATTTTATGGCATGGAGATCATCTCCGCGAGCCATGTGGATGTGAAGGATAAAGTCCTCAATCCAGACCCCAGGGTCTATCATTCCGTCGTATGCCTCTATATTCACAGGTTTAAATCCTTCTGTAAATTCATGATCCAGCACCTCATTGGTGAAGCACAGAAGGGTGCGCGGCACCCCTGTATTTGGATGTATCATGGCATGCTGTCGACAGTTGTTGTGTTCGGTGTTGATTTTGAGCTGGTATTCGATCAATATGATCGGTTTGGTGGCTGTGATCCTGCGTTGGGGCACGCTTCCTAGATCCATAGATGGACCTGGCCGATTTTTTGTCTAGGAGCTCACGTAAATCGTGTGCTGACTTGTGTGCAGCGTCATTAGCCGCCCTGTCGCGGCCACGAGGTGGTCGGTCCGGCTGATCGGCCGTATTATTTTTCGGTGGAATGGGCTCGATGGCCTCGTCGTCGAATTTGGGCAACAGCTTGCTTTTTGGATAGCTCTTTGTGTGGCGATCGCCACAGTATTTTTCTTCAATGTCAAACACTTTGTTCCATCTACGGTTGAGCGTATCCTGCGCGGCCTTAAGCCTTTGCTTCTGCTTCTTCAAGCTCCTCGCAGTGGCAATAAGCCTTCTCTGGAGGTTCTCTTGCTCCAAGTGTTTTTCCGGGATGATGTGTGCATCGTCCTCCGTACTGTTCTCCTCTCCGGAGACATGTTGATGAATTTTACCCTCGGGATTGCTGTCATCGGACATCTGCTCCGGACTATGTTCACCGTCCCCTGGCTCATCCTGCTCCATTGCTGGGTCCATGGGGTCGTCGTTTCCTTTGGAGTCGACCGGGGTGTTGTTCTTTCTTGAGCTATTATTGCTGTTTTTACTGTGGCAGGATTTAGAGCGGCGCCTACGTCGTTGCTTTGGTTGCTGCTTGATGGGATTGTCCTCCGTTGCATCCTCGCCATTGCTTTCTTTTGGGGTGTCCACCATGTATATATCATATGATGAGGTGGCTGTCCAGCGCCCCGTGGGCGGTGGTTCCTGTTCGTCTCTAGCATCGTCGTCCATACCGTCGATGTCTTCGGAGTCGAAATCAAGCGTGTCGGTTAAGTCATCGACAGTGGCTATGAAGTGGGTGGTGGGTGGGTAACGAATTTCTTCGTCGTCCGCTTCCCACTCAAGAGCGGACATAGTTCGGCCAAGAGTCTCCTGATAGGGGGAGAGACTTTAATGAATTTAGCACGTCACCCAAGGGCGAGTGCTAAAAGATGTCCGCAGAGGTAAACTCCATGATCGGTGCCCAATCAGATTCGATAGGCACGGACGCACGCGGTTCGGAGCCTGTAGCCTGAGGCGAGTCCGAGGGTCCGATGACACCGACCTCGTAGGAGGTGAGGTCAGTGTTCGGCTCTATCGCCGCTGAGGGTGCGGCCTCCTTGGCGGGGTCCATCCACCCGTCCTTGGATGGCACGATCTGCCCCGGATTGATTCCCGGGGCCGCCGCAGGCGCGATCTCCCGAACACTGTCCGATGGCAGATCTAAGTCATGCTCGTCATGACTGTTCGGCGCACCTGACATGGGCTCGAATCCATCGAAGATCAAGTCTCCGCGGATGTCGGCAGTATAGTTCAAGCTTCCAAACCTGACCTGATGGCCAGGGGCGTAGCTATCGATCTGCTCCAGATGGCCAAGCAAGTTGGCCCATAGTACGAAGCCGCCAAATACAAAGATCTGTCCGGGGAGGAAAACCTCACTCTGGACCGCGTCATTGAAGACGATTGAAGGAGCCATCAAGCCTTATCGTGACGACACAATGGAACTCTCAATGAAAGCACCAATGTCGGTGTCAAAACCGACGGATCTCGGGTAGGGGGTCCCGAACTGTGCGTCTAAGGCTAATGGTAATAGGAGGCGGGGGACACGATGTTTACCCAGGTTCGGGCCCTCTCGATGGAGGTAATACCCTACTTCCTGCTTGATTGATCTTGATGATATGAGTATTACAAGAGTTGATCTACCACGAGATCGTAGAGGCTAAACCCTAGAGGCTAGCCTATGATTATGATTGTATGTCGTCCTACGGACTAAGCCCTCCGGTTTATATAGACACCGGAGGGGGCTAGGGTTACACAGAGTCGGTTACAAAGAAGGATATCTATATATCCGAATTGCCAAGCTTGCCTTCCACGCAAAGGAGAGTCCTATCCGGACACGGGATGAAGTATTCAATCTTGTATCTTCATAGTCCAACAGTCCAGCCAAAGTATATAGTCCGGCTGTCCGAGGACCCCTTAATCTAGGACTCCCTCAGCGATCGTCAGAGCAGCTCCTTGGAGGTGGAGGATGGGGAAGCTGAACCGGCGAGACAATGAGATGGACGACGGATCCTCATCCGGGGAGGTGGACGAGGGACGTCGAGCTTTTGCAGTGGATGACATCATCGGGGAAGAGGCTTCGGCTGGGCAGCGGTGAGGTGGCGGACGGAGGAGGGTGGGGTTTCTTGGCTGGAGCGAAGACGTTATGGCGGTCTGGGATTTTGAATGGCAAAAAGGAGGTGATGAGAGGGGGTGAACCATGACTTAGGGACGCGCTTGTCCAAAATGTAGGGTGTGTTACAAAAGTACCCCCATCGATTTGAACTAGCAGCCCTTTCGGCTCAGGGTTAGAAGGGGGATTTCGCGTGTCGGGATTTAGCAACTGGAGGGAGTTTTCGCGCGCGTTGTAATTTTGGGATAGCAAGCACGGGTTGTGAAGGCACCAGTTTTGGGAGCACACTATCTGAATTTTCGGGATATAACAAGGCGTGGGTTGAATTTTTGGGACAAGCCTAACGTGTAATATTGTACTTGTACGTACCAAATCAATTCACACTTCCCTCAACGAAAAACAACGAAAAAATAAAAATATTCACACCACACAAAGAGAGAGTCTTGTCCCATTATACTATACAAATGCTATTCAAAGATACTCCCTCCTTCCATCTATATAGGGCCTAATTCGTTTTTCGATGCTAACTTTGACCAAATATTAGAGCAATAATATATGACATGCAACTTACACAAAGCACACCGTTAAATTCATGTGTGAAAGGAGCTTTCAATGATATAATTTTCACATTGTGCATGTCATGTACTATTAATCTTGTCAATAGTCAAAGGCGGTCTTAAAAAACTGAAAGTGCAACTATCCCTGGGTGGTTTTGGTAATTCCTAACAACATATAGCTCATTGAGCTAATGCTATTTGAAGATAAGTATTTCAGGAAAGCTCAATGATTGGCATGGCATGGATGAGAAAAATGGATTCCTCAAAATGCTAAGGACAAAAGGATTGGCTCAAGCTCAAAGCTCAAGACTCTACATTTTCTATTTTAGTGATCCAAGATCACATTGAGTCTATAGGAAAAGCCAATACTATCAAGAAGGGATGAGGTGTTGCTTAATGAGGCTCTTGCTCAAAATGCTTAGTGATATGCTCCAAAGCCGTCAACTACTTTCTCACATCCACATATGACCCAAACCAAAAGTAAAACTCAGCCCCACCGATTCTTTCTATCCGGCACCACCGAGTTCAGATGCCATAGCCACTGCCACAAACCCTAGTCTTTTCGGTCTCACCGATGGGGATCTCGGTCTCACCGAGATGGGATTGTAATCTCTCTGTTTCCCTTCATAACGTTTGGGTCCAACCGAGACGAGATCGGTCCCACCGAGATTGCAATGCAAACTCTGTGTTTCCCTTTCGTAACGTGTCGGTCTCACCGAGATGAGCGAATCGGTCCCACCGAGTTTGCCTGACCAACTATCTGGTTAGCTTATTACCAAAATCGGTCACACCGAGTTTGTGTAATTGGTCTCACCGAGAATACGTTATGCCCTAACCCTAACCATATCGGTCCCACCGAGTTGACATGTCGGTCCCACCGAAAATCCTAACGGTCACATTATTTGCTAAATCGGTTCGACCGAGTTTCACGATTCGGTCCCACCGATAATGGTAAGTTGTGTGTAACGGTTAGATTTTGTGTGGAGGCTATATATACCCCTCCACCCACTCTTCATTGATGGAGAGAGCCATCAGAACATGCCTACACTTCCAACATACATTTTCTGAGAGAGAACCACCTACACTTGTGTTGAGGTCAAGATATTCCATTCCTACCATATGAATCTTGATCTCTAGCCTTCCCTAAGTTGCTTTCCACTCAAATCTTCTTTCCACCAAATCCAAATCCTGTGAGAGAGAGTTGAGTGTTGGGGAGACTATCATTTGAAGCACAAGAGCAAGGAGTTCATCATCAACACACCATTTGTTACTTCTTGGAGAGTGGTGTCTCCTAGATTGGCTAGGTGTCACTTGGAAGCCTCCGACAAGATTGTGGAGTTAAACCAAGGAGTTTGTAAGGGCAAGGAGATCGCCTACTTCGTGAAGATCTACCCTAGTGAGGCAAGTCCTTCATGGGCGACGGCCATGGTGGGATAGACAAGGTTGCTTCTTCGTGGACCCTTCATGGGTGGAGCCCTCCGTGGACTCGTGCAGCCGTTACCCTTCGTGGGTTGAAGTCTCCATCAACGTGGATGTACGATAGCACCACCTATCGGAACCACGACAAAAACATCCGTGTCTCCAATTGCCTTTGCCTTCTCAAACTCATCCCCTTTACCTTCATATGCAATTGTTTTACATTCCGCTGCTATACTCTTAGAATTGCATGTGTAGATTGATTGCTTGACTTGTGCTAAGTTGCTAAAATTTGCCAAGAACTAAAATAGGGAAAAGGCTAGATTTTTATTTGGTCAAGTAGTCCAATCACCCCCCTCTAGACATACTTTCGATCCTACAAGTGGTATCAGAGCTTTGGTCTCCATTTGCTTTGATTTCCATAGCTTTTGGTAGTCATAGCCTTGGTTTCACAACCTAGGAGAGTATGGCATCTAGCGAGGAAAATTACCACCATAGAGGTCCTTACTTTGATGGTACTAATTTTGCTAATTGGAAGCATAAGATGAAAATGCATATTCTTGGGCATAACCCCGCCGTTTGGGCTATTGTGTGTATTGGCTTGCAAGGTGAATTCTTTGATGGGAGAGAACCGAACCGTGAAGCTACCGCGGAAGAGTTGAAGATGCTGCAATACAATGCTCAAGCTTGTGATATCCTCTTCAACGGATTGTGCCCCGAAGAATTCAACAAAATCAGACGTCTTGAGAATGCAAAGGAAATTTGGGATACTTTGATGGACATGCACGAAGGTACCGACTCTGTCAAGGAATCCAAATTGGATGTGCTTCAAAGTCAACTTGACAAGTTCAAAATGAAGGATGGTGAAGGTGTCGCTGAAATGTACTCTAGGCTTCCTCTCATCACAAATGTGATTGTCGGCTTAGGAAGTGAAGAGATGACCAACAAATTCATCATCAAGAAGATCCTAAGAGCCTTGGATGGAAAATATGATACCGTGTGCACATTGATCCAAATGATGCCCAATTACTAAGATCTCAAGCCAACAGAAGTCATTGGAAGAATTGTTGCTCATGAGATGTCACTCAAGGATAAGGAAGAGCTCCACAACAAGTCAAGTGGTGCTTACGAAGCCTCATGTGAAGCTCCCACATCATCAAGTGAGAAAGAAACCTTCAATGAAGAATTGAGCCTAATGGTGAAGAACTTCAACAAGTTCTACAAGAGTATAAGCAAGGAAAGAAGTTCCAAGTCAAGGTCCTACAATGACAAAAGATCTTCTAGTCGTGAGCGTAATTGCTACAATTGTGGAAGACTCGGACACTATTCCAATGAGTGTACGGCTCCCTACAAAAGAAGATAAGAATCACCATCAAGAGAAAGAAGGATAGAGATGATCGTTATGAATGAAGAACATCTTGGAGAAGCAAGGATTTGAAAAGGAAGGACAAGTCATCAAGGAGCTACACAAAACAAAGACATCAAGCTCATGTTGGTGAATGGGTATCCGGCTCCGACTCCGACAATCACTCCGAGAGAAGCTATCACTCCGACTCCGAATATATTCAAGATGAAGGTGTTGCCGGTCTAGCACTTGTGTCAACCAACACCTATGACATATTTGATTCACCAAATGTAGGACTTGGAAGATGCTTCATGGCTAAAGGCCCAAAGGTATCACACCCTGGGTATGTTGATTTCAATAGTGATGAAGATGACTTGTTAGGTGATGATGATTTACTTGTTGACAACTCTAGTGATGAATACTATGATGAAACATCAAATAATCATGCTAATCAAGATAAAATGAATGACAATGATAAGGAGAAGATCTAGCTCCTAACTAAAGAATTAAACACTCTTAAGTTAGCTCATGAAACTATCTTAGGAGATCATTGAGAACTTTTAAGGACTCATGAGAAGTTGCGCTTTGAAAAGCTCAACCTTGAGCAAGAACATGAGTTTTTAAAGGCAATCAATGATGATCTTCGCAAGAAAAGTTCTTCTTACATTGCCAAGCGTTTACTCTTATCTACTTACATGCCTTAAGTCAAGTCCAGTAACAAGAACAAGAAAGATTCTTCCTCTAGTAGTAACAATAATCATGCTAAATCCAATATTGTTGCTTCTAGTAGTTCTCTTGATTCCACTAATGATTCTCTTAGCCAAGTTACACTTGAGCAAGAAAATAGCTTATTGAAGGGAATTATAGAGAAAGGTGTTTACAAGAGCCTTGCCGAGAGTATGTAATTCGAGGAAATTGTGCGCAAGCAAGGAAGGCACCGGAAGAACCAAGGTGTTGGTTTTGAACAAAAGTTCAATGCCAATGGAGTTGAGTGGGAAGAAGATCAATACCCTAAGAAGAAGTTTGTTCCTCAATAAGAGAAGTATGATCCTACTTCTTTCAAAGGGACACAAGCTCAAGATGATCTTCCACCACAATACCACAAGCAAAAAGGCAAGGACAAGCTTCAAGAGGAGATTGATGCATTCGAAGAAGCTCCTAAGGCCTTGGTCAAGTGGGTTCCCAAGACTACATCAAGTTCTACTTCATCAAGTACGACTACAACTCCAAGGATTCCCATCAAGATGATGTGGATCCCGAAGAAGGAGAACTAGAGAGTTCTTGAGGGTGACTCTGCCAACATACTTCACTCTTATCATTTTGGCGAGAACAAGTGTAATCAACTTCCACATCTTGCACTAGTTCATGGAGTCACAAACCCTCTTGTTAGTAAGACAAGGGACAAGGTAATCTAACGCTTTCATAGACATCATCTTGTGTGTGTGCATCACTCTATATCTATGGATATCCTTGTTTGTTCCTTGTGGGACTAACCCGTGTAGGTATTGAAAGTGCAACTCACTCCAATGGATTGCTCCAAATGATCTACATCAACATTGAGCATCCACATCTTCAACACCTACATGAAGTCATCATCGACAAAACCCGAGGTTAGTTCATCCTTCTTAGGGGGGATCTCACATCTAGGGGGAGCTTTACTCTAAGAATTGAGCTAAAGCAACTCTAAGGGTGTGAACACAATGATGCTTTATGTAAAAGTGGTAACCCCAC
The DNA here is from genome assembly GCA_021437245.1 of Aegilops speltoides. NCBI lineage: Eukaryota > Viridiplantae > Streptophyta > Magnoliopsida > Poales > Poaceae > Aegilops > Aegilops speltoides. Next base: position 357,201,984 of record CM038145.1, read on the forward strand.
TTGTGCTTAAACGATGAGTATGACCTATGATCAAATGTTCTGATTTGACTCCTAAGTCAATATGCTCATATATAGATGACCTAGTCATCGCCAATTGCTTGATAGATGCTAGAATTGTGTGTGCATGCTCTGTCACATATTTCATTTGCCATTTTATTGTGTGAGCATGTTGGTTGCATATTTTACTCATTCGAGGACATCCACTTGTAGCTTTGATTGTTTGGTTTCTTTTCTTTTGCCAAGTGGGTGGACAAGAATGCCTAAGAACCTTCTCTAGCTATCTATGCTTTTCTTGTCTCAAACTCTATTCATGCTATATCACAAAGTTTGATCAAGTCACATTTCAACCACTCTGTGTGAGGAGTACTCGGAGTCCCCGATTCGTCATAGACTTAAACTTCCAAAACCTATTTGTGCGTTTCGGTCTGACCGATTCATCCATTTCGGTCATACCAAGATCACTAAGTTGGTCTAGGTTTTCAATCTCGGTGCAACCGATTTGAACTTTTCGATCACAACGAGTTGCAGTAACTGCTTGCAGTAATGCATCTCGGTGCCACCGAGTTGTTCCACTCATTCACACCGACAGGGTCAGGCTATATATACTCATGGGTCAAATTTTGGAAAATCTTCCGAAACCTTTCGCCCGCGCTCAGCCTGCCCTGCCTCATCAGGTCTTCGGATCGTCCTCCTCATCGCCAGCGACCTCCCGCCACTGGTCTCTACCGTCGTCAATGGGATTCTGCTCCGCCGTTGCCACCATAGCAAATCCATTGCCGCATTAGGGTATGGATTTGAATCTTTGTGCTATTCTTAACTCCGATTCCTAGCACATTGCATTGCCATGAATCTTGCCACGTTTGAAATCTTCCTATCCAGCAAAATCACTCCATAGATTAGTTTTGGATTGAAAATTTAGGGTTAGGTTTCCGCCAAATTCATCTCGGACCGACCGAGTTGTAGAAATCGGTCTCACCGATTTGGCTTAGGCCATTGCACATGTGATTCTCGGTCCGACCGAGAATTGCAAATCGGTGTGACCGAAATCGACTCTCTGTGAAACGCTAGCAGTCTCGGTGCCACCGAACTGTGACTCGGTCTGACCGAGTTCACAAGTTTAGGTTCCAAAAGCTGCTTCAGTATCACCGAGTTTACAAATCGGTAGCTCCGAAATGCTTTCTGTGGAAAACTAAAACTAAGTTTTTGACTCATTTTTTTTGCAAAAACCTCTGTGCTTTGTGATGCTCATCTACTCTACCTCATCTACATCTATTCACAGGGTCTGCTATCCGAGTTTGCATCATGTCAGATCAGAGTGACAGTAAGAACAAGTCTGAGGAGCAAGTTCACATGAGTGAGGGCACTAGTCCCTCCAGTACCTCAGATGATGGCAGCAGGAGCACACCCAACAATTTGCCAAAGGCAGCCACCAGGACAAGGAACACCTGCCCATCTACCCTGATTTTTAGGACACCACCATTGTGTGGATGAAAATGAACCATCATATGTGCAAGCACAAGAGAAGAAAGAGAAACCAAGGGCTGAGAAAGCTGCAAAGATGCCAACTGCTGAAGAGGCATCTCAGATATTCCTGAAGAGCAAGCAAGATCAGCTTGGCTACTTGATTGCCTCCACCTTGAGGATTGAGAAGGGCTTGGCCACCCTTACTCAAAACCAGGAGAGTTTGGAGAGAATCATAGAGCATAAATTTTATGCTCTTGATGTCAAAGTTACTGAGATCCAAACTGCAGTTGAGCAACTTCAGGAGGATGTGGAGGAGAAGAAGGGCAAGTCTACCACAGATGCTTTTGCTAGAGTGCCCAGAGGATAGTGATCTGCTGCAGTGCCTGTTCCAGACACCAGAGCTACATCATCTGCACCAACTACAACTTCAGTGCCTCCAGCTCCAGCACCCACTCCACCAGCTCCAGCTACATCAATAGAAGCTTTCGTGCTTGGAGCCACTCTACACCATCACATGAAGACCAAGCCTGAGAGTCGTTTAGCACTGTGCATTTTTTTGTGAACTTTTTGGTAACTTGTTGCCAAAGGGGGAGAAAAATGTATAGATCATAGGCTTTGAGAGAGAGTGTTGCTTTGTTCTCTCTTGTTTTTGGTGGTTGAACTTTGTTATTTTTGTGTGTTTGCTTGATAATTTATGCCTTTTGTGAGTTACTTGGATGATCATGTGTTTGATCATATTCTATGCTACATTAATGCTTGTTGGATGATATTATCTCTTATATTCTCATATTCATTCACTTTGCTTGGTGATGAGCATGTGTTTATTTATTATCATTTTGAGCGCTCCACCAAGATGTATGTGACATGGAAGAGTAACCCATGATCCTAATTCATTGTGCATTTGTAGTCCAAAGCAAATTTAAAATAATGCACAAATTTAGTGGGAGCTCTTGCTTTTCACATACTTCTCAAAGCGACAATGTTTTTCAATCTTATTATCATTTGTCGAAACTTTGATCTATATGTTGTCATCAATTACCAAAAAGGGGGAGATTGAAAGTGCAACTATCCCTGGGTGGTTTTGGTAATTCCTAACAACATATAGCTCATTGAACTAATGCTATTTCAAGATAAGTATTTCCTGAAAGCTCAATGATTGGCATGGCTTGGATGAGAAAAGTGGATCCCTCAAAATGTTAAGGACAAAAGGATTGGCTCAAGCTCAAATCTCAAGACTCTACGTTTTCTATTTTAGTGATCCAAGATCACATTGAGCCTATAGGAAAAGCCAATACTATTAAGAAGGGGTGAGGTGTTGCTTAATGAGGCTCTTGCTCAAAATGCTTAGTGATATGCTCCAAAGCCCTCAACTACTTTCTCAAATCCACATATGACTCAAACCAAAAGTCAAACTCGGCCCCAGCGATTCTTTCTATCCGGCGCCACCGAGTTCAGATGTCATAGCCACTGCCACAAACCCTAGTCTTTTCGGTCTCACCGATGGGGATCTCGGTCTCACCGAGATGGGATTGTAATCTCTCTGTTTCCCTTCGTAACGTTTCGGTCCAACCCAGATGAGCGATCGGTCCCACCGAGATTGCAATGCAAACTCTGTGTTTCCCTTTCGTAACGTTTTGGTCTCACCGAGATGAGCGAATTGGTCCCACCGAGTTTGCCTGAACAACTCTCTGGTTAGCGTATTACCAAAATCGGTCCCACCGAGTTTCTGTAATCGGTCTCACCGACATTACATTATGCCCTAACCCTAACCATATCAGTCCCACCGAGTTGACATGTTGGTCCCACCACAAATCCTAACGGTCACATTATTTGCTAAATCGGTCCAACCGGGTTTCACGATTCAGTCCCACCGATAATGGTAAGTTGTGTGTAATAGTTAGATTTTGTGTGGAGGCTATATATGCCCCCACCCACTCTTCATTCGTGGAGAGAGCCATCAGAACATGCCTACACTTCCAACATACATTTTTTGAGAGAGAACCACCTACACTTGTGTTGAGGTCAAGATATTCCATTCCTACCATATGAATCTTGATCTCTAGCCTTCCCCAAGTTGCTTTCCACTCAAATCTTCTTTCCACCAAATCCAAATCCCGTGAGAGAGAGTTGAGTGTTGGGGAGCCTATCATTTGAAGCACAAGATCAAGGAGTTCCTCATCAACACACAATTTGTTACTTCTTGGAGAGTGGTGTCTCCTAGATTGGCTAGGTGTCACTTGGGAGCCTCCGACAAGATTGTGGAGTTGAACCAAGGAGTTTGTAAGGGCAAGGAGATCGCCTACTTCGTGAAGATCTACCCTAGTGAGGCTAGTCCTTTGTGGGTGACGGCCATGGTGGGATAGACAAGGTTGCTTCTTCGTGGACCCTTCATGGGTGGAGCCCTCCGTGGACTCGCGCAGCTGTTACCCTTCGTGGGTTGAAGTCTCCATCAATGTGGATGTACGATAGCACCACCTATCGGAACCACGACAAAAACATCCGTGTCTCCAATTGCGTTTGCCTTCTCAAACTCCTCCCCTTTACCTTCATATGCAATTGTTTTATATTCCGCTGCTATACTCTTAGAATTGCATGTGTAGGTTGATTGCTTGACTTGTGCTAAGTTGCTAAAATCTGCCAAGAACAAAAATTGGGAAAAGGCTAGATTTTTATTTGGTCAAGTAGTATAATCACCCCCCTCTAGACATACTTTGGATCCTACAAAAATGCATTACGCCCTATATAGATGGAAGGAGGGAGTATGAATCCATGTTATGTCCAATTAAATTTTTCGCTGGCTGTATAATGCATGTAACCTACTCATACTAACATTTTAGTGCATTCCAAATGCTTATACTACCGCTGCAATTTGAACTGAATTTGAATTTGTTTCTCTATTTCAATAAGAATCTATAATCATGATTGTTGCCAACTTGAACCATCATTCATGTATTACCTTAACAACACACCACATGATTACTATAGAGATAGATGCGAAATATGTGTACTATATGAAATCGAATTCAATTTTTTGAATACACTTGATGTTGATTCCAAATAATAGTACATTTGATGTACTAACTATATATTCATAATCTAAATCATGTTCCATATGTACACCGTGTTTATCACACAAAGTATAGTGCCCCGCGCCCTACATTATGACAAGTATTTAGCCCTGAGCTGCAAAAGCCACACATTAGCCCAAATTATAATCAATGTTCTATATATTATATGTAGTACTAGCAAGATGCCCATGCATTCCATGGAACATCAACATGATCAAGGGCAAGCCTTATTTGCAAATATGGAGAGGGGTGTGGGTATCTTTTTTCCAAATTGCCATAGTTTCCTTCCTATCCATCAGATATAAATCGGGCGGCCTATATTGCAGGATGGCAGGCACACCATCATCAACAACTTTGTTTTTTATAAGAGTAGAGATAAAATATATTATATGTAGTATAACATGTTCATAACCACACCATGTGTATTACCGTTATATATATTCACACATGCTCAGTTTAAAGCACTATGATAAATTCTTCAAATATTCGTATTCGCTTTTTATAATGAGTTATGATCTCTTTTCGTCTTTTACACCCACGCCAATCCTCCTATCTTTGTAGCTACTGCTAACTTTCTCTCATGCATGCACACGTCCACATCCCTCTCACCCTCCCTCAGCATTCTCTAGCTCCATCGTGCAAATTCGTCTTTTCACTTTAGGTCGTTCACCCACGATGTGTGTAGCCCCCCAGCTCCTTCTTTACGGCACACATCGATCGATATGCCTCTCTAGCCAGGTGTGCCTAGCACAAACACAATCTTCCCCTCTTCTCTTATCACCGTACATGCCTCACTCCCACCACTCTTTTCATCGATCTCGTACTCGCACACTCCTTCCCCCTCAATATAGTATGCCTCTCGCACCACCTCCTAGATGCATCCCTCTCTCTCTATCCTTCTCCCCGTGCCTTATTTGCTTCTGACATATACATGCATGTATACCGATTGATCTCCCAACATATACCTAGGTCGACTTTAACTATTTTCCCCCCACCCATCGATCGACGTACCTCACAAGTTATGTCTCTCCTTTCTCTGACAAAGGACGATTGATCTCCTATGTAGTTACGTCCGCTTACTACAGCCATATCGCCCCCCTCATCATTCGTGCATGCCTCCTGACCCGTCTCTCACATGCACATGCACAGTCAGGCAGCCATCCCCTCTCTTATTGATATTGTAGGCGTGCCCTCCATTTGTCTAGCAAGCCTCCCCCACCATTTGTTAGAAGCAACTCCACTGCCACCCCCTCCAACACTCTAACTTTGTCTCTCTCCCAAACTTATTCCTCTCCTACACATATGCATGGATGCCGATCGATCTCCCTTAATACATAAGGTAGGACTCTCTCCTCCTCCACACATATACCAGCCATTGTACCTCTATAGTTAATTAGGCCTCCCCCACCACACACCGATAGTCGAGCATTGTAGGTAGGTATCCATGCCACAGAGACAAACTGCACCTGTCCCCTCTCACGTTCTAGTAGGCCAGCACTCTATATCTTTGACGTGGGCACACACAAATTTGACGGCACTCTTTATCAATCGTGTGCGCACACACACACACATCATCCCTCTCTTCGATTCTATGGATACCTCAAGCCGAAGATACCTCCACTCTCTTCTCGTGGATCACCCCCTCTATATATATGATATATCCAGGACTCTATTTCACACACATTGCATATGTTACATTTTTTGATTGACCCCCCCCCCCAAAAACACTCATGAACCCACACATTATATCTCTCTACATTTGTATCTCTCTCACACAACCCCACATAGGTGGTGTACGTACACAAGAAGAGAATAGGTGCATGTACTCATGCTTCGTACCCAGCCACACCCGCGCGGGTACACGGTGGAGCTCATTTCTGTACAGAATGGCAGCTCACGTGCTAATTTTGAACGCGTGTAGCGGTTGTTTACCTATGGAGGTCATGTACCACGCATGCACGAAACAAAGTTCGACTTGATGCGTTAGCGCGTTATTTTTAAATAAAGTTATATCGCTCAATGGCACGTACACAGAATATAAAATGATTTTTATGGAGAAAAAGGTAGTCCGCTCCACTATATATAATGGAGCCTGCCTACCTGGGTTTGTCTCTCTTCAGAGTATCTCACACAAGGCTGCGGTGGCCTCTCTCTCTCTCTCTCACCGTTGATCACTGATCCGGCCGCATCCCGTCCGCCGGCGGAAAGGGAGGATGTGCATCGTTTCTCCGTTTGACGGTGCTAGGGCAGCACGTCCTGATATATGGTACACGCCGTTCTCTCTGACCAAGCTCCGGCGCAGTAGGGCCTATGCCACCTGCCCGCTGCCGCAGTATGGGCATATTCCGCCCGGCGCCGCTCTCCTAGTTACATCCCGACGACCTCCAGGTATCCCCTCCGGCCTTGCTCCACTGCCTGTCTTCCCACGTCGCTGCATGTGGATCTTCCATAGTTCTTTGCCCAAAACATAGCTCGTCTGGCATACTTTCCATATTGCAATCTCGTCCTCACACCGTTTTAGACAAACACAACCATGTTGTTATCTTCCCTTAGGACAAGGAATATGCTTGTTTTTTGTCGTCGCATGTGTCATCAACTGTTATTGGCCAGTAATTGTTTCCTTTCTACCTCTTTTTTGCAAACAGGGCTATCCATTTCACCTTGTTGCTATTGCGACATTTTGGTGAACTGCACAAATCACTTTTTTCTTAAGAGTGTTTTGTGCAGTTGTACTAAAATGTAACACAGGCAACGTCTCTACATTTCAGTGCGACTGCACAAAGGGAGATTGGTTTTGCTCTATCCTCCTCATCCAACTCCAAGCCTAATCTTCTCCAACTAGTTAGTCTTAAGAGAGACTGCAAAGGTGACCTGCTTCTATTTGTGTGTTTATTGTTTCATCAGCAGTCCTCTATTATCGTAATCACACTTAATATCTTGGGAACAGGGACGCTCAACTCTATTTTAGTGAAACTGCACAAAATGATCGGAATGTTGCGTGCTCCAGACAGCTACTTTTTTCCCCCAACATGCCTTGTTGATTTAGATAGAGCTGGGGGGACGTTGCTGCCAATGAAAGCATGGATCAATTTTAATTTAACACCTTCTCACAACTTTGTCTTCAGTTGTGATGTAAATATTAGCTCTGATATGCTAATCATTGAGATGCATTAGCAATTAGTTTTTTATTGTTTTTGAAAGAGCATAGATGGCAAGACACACTAAAAAAGCTGAAAGCTCAGAGTATTGTACAATTTCATGTCGTTGGAAAATTATTTGTATAGTACGTCAATTATGTAAACAAATGCTGGAAGCTTGATAGCATTGCCAGAAGCCTCTTCTGCATCCGGGTCCATGTGCCATGCACAAAATTATACTCCTCCGTTCCTAAATATTTATCTTTTTACAAATTTCAAATGGGCATATTTTAGAGTGTAGATTCACTCATTTTGCTTCATATGTAGTCACTCGTTGAAATCTCTAGAAAGACAAATACTCCGGAGTATATTTAAGAACCGAGGGGGTAGTGCACAACCGCATGAGAGACTCAACCTGGTCGTTGCACTGCATTAATGAGCAGTAAAACCATAAGCCCCACCTTCCCCACTGTAAGTTTCTCGGAAGAAGCAACCATCAATACTATGCTCTTCTTTGAATACGCTCATACTACTCCATCCGTCGCTGTTTATAAAGCGCGCTTCAAAAAAATCTCTAGGACCAAGGCGACTAGCGATCGGCCTGAAAAATAGCATTGGTAGTTATAACACGATATCTATTATTAGAGGAAATAATGCATACACACATGCATGCACTGCTTCCACCCCGGGTACACACATGCATGCACTTACTCCACTCTGTAGTACATCGAGAGAAAATTGTGGACTTGATTGCGGTTACCACGCCCTAATTAATTGAGCATTAAACCAAACGCATCTAAAGTCTCTCTGGTGGTGGAAATGCATTGAGAGAAATGCATCAGAATGAAGCGCACCCTGTAAACTGTGAGGGAGGGAGGAGTAGTACGAAGGTGCAAAACCAAGTATGTGTATGGCCAGTCGGTCAACGCACCTCCTCTTGGCATATCACTGACCTGTGGGACCGAGTGTGAGCAAATAGATCTCAATTGACGGCAAAATGGCCAACCTGCCGTTCCTTGAGAGAGAAGAGGAGTGAGAACACACAGGCGGGCTCGCACGGAGGCCAAGATATATTCGAGCATGGTTGATCGATATCATCATTACATGTTCGATGTTTTTTGATACTATACTATTGGGCTGCCGTTTTCCGCCACTCTCCTGAATAAATGTGTACTTTATCAGAGATTAAAATAAAATAAGAGTACATACGCTCCATCGTGTGGTTCTAGTAGTAGTACTACTCGTATTACTAAACCTTGCGCTTGACTCTTCGCCTCTTCGTGAAGTCGAACAATGATGGTACTCCGCATGTTGGGTACTACAGTGTATGCCTCTTGTAATCTGACACCGAATGAACTGATGCATGTCCACCGCCTGGACGAGGGTAGGTTGCATTAGTCAAAAGGCATAAGCGAGAATCACCTTGTCCTGCAAGCTTCTCCTTGTTCTGCGAGTTGATGGGACACACCAAAAAGTAGTGCTAGTCCATACTCCCTCCTTTTCGGTTAATATGGCTTAATCTTTTTGCAGGTAAATGAGAGAGCTTTATTCATATATAAGCATTCTTAGGACGATCAGCCAAGAGACTGGTCACTAGGAAGCGAGGTACCCTGCAAAAAAAGAAGAACGAAGCAAGGTGTTCCATCAAGCCAGCTCTCGGCCACATTCAAAGTGCAGCAAGCACGGTTTGCACAAAGATGCGCCGCAAGGTTTGCTGACCTGTTTACATGCTGAATAACGAAAAAAGAGGAAATATTACCGAGCGCTCCTATCTGTAACAGGATATGAGCCAGAATTAAGCGAGAATTCTGGCAAGTGTTCCATGCAATCAACTTCCATTATCACATGCGAGAACCCTCGAAGAGAACTAAATGTGTTGAAGATTGCTTTATCACATTTTTAAAATATAATAAGAGTGCAGACGCTCCTCCATCCGGTTCCTAGTAGTGTAGTACATACCTCTGTAGACTATCGTAGTAGTACTAGTACTAGTAAACTTTGCGCTTGGCTGTTCGCCTCTTTGGGAAGTCGAACAATAATAGTACTAGTGTAGTGTATGCTTCTGACAATATGACACCGAATTAACTATTGCACGTCCACCGCCTGAGTGAGGGAGAGCTTGCATTAGTCAAAAGTTTCTCCTTGTCCTGCGAGCCACCACGCGCAAGCTTCTCCTCGTTCGGGAAGTTAACCGGACACGACAAAGTAATGCTAGTCCATACTACCTCCTCTCCGGTTAATATGGCTTAATTTCAAACGAGATAAATACACTGTCTGTCATTGTATATTTGTAAAAATACAGTCAGTGGACTTCATAATATGCTCATTGCGTTCAATACATTTTCCGGTGTTTATACGGTCACTCTGGCTGAGTATGTGTGTGCATGCACCTGTAGGTTGAGGACTTGAGCGTGACCATGTGTGTTTCGTCGTGTTCTCGGACATGCATGCATTAGGGCATTGCACGCATTTTTACGTCCATGTGTATGCGTGACTGTTGCATGCATGCACGAGGTTGTAGTCCCTTACATTCACATGTTCATAAGTCAATGCTTTGTCAAAATGTTGCATGCAAGGTTTAATCATTCGTTGTTCACGCATGCATTCCCGATATTAATACGTTGGTAAAGACAATTTTCTTGAGGAAAACGAGCCCATGAATTGAGTACTTAAAGGGGACCAATAAGCCAGGACGGAGGGAGTACCAGTAGTGAACCGGAAGGAGGGAGTAGGGACTAGTAGTACAGTATTACGTAACAACGTCCAGTAACAAAATTCCTCTATGCGTATCCTATCTACGTGTCATGCAAGAAAATAGAGACAAGTACAAGTGAGACTCAGGAACGGTCATACATGTAGGGGGAGTACGTGTAGGGGCCACTAAGGAGCAGTCAAATCACACAGTAAGTTAGTCAGAAGAAGCAACCATCATGTCACTCTTCAATGACACATACGCAATATAAAATGGTTGATATGGAGAGAAAAAGAAAACCACTATATATACACTAGCAGGAGCCTAAGCTACAAGCCTGCTTGCTTGGGTTGCTCTCTTCACAAGCATAGAATGAAGGTGGCCACACCGCTGGTCACATATCCAGCCCGATCCCGTAGCTGGGGGAAGGGAATGTTCTACGTAGACACGGTCGACATCGGCTTGGGAGAAAACCCACAGTCAGTGCTTCCCAATCGGGGGTCCCCACGGTATGGGTTGATGCCGCATCCCAACCGCCCTTTAGATATAGCCCGACGTCCCAGGTAGTACATCTTCCTTTTGGAGCCGGCTTGCTCCACTGCCGCAGCTTCCCACGTAGCTCCATCTCCATGTCGATCTTTCTCTACTTCTACCGACTTCTATTTGTGATGAGTATATGTCTCATGAACTAGTGCCACTACTATTATTCTAATCACACTTCTTCAATATCTTTGCCATCAGGGATGCTCAGCTCAATTTTAGTGGAACTGCACATAAGCATCGTATGATCCGAGGGTGCCAGCCGTCTTTCCTTCGACAGGTTCTACCTAGCCAGGAAATTAAATCATGTTTAGGGTTTAGGGTTTAAGTCATAGTGACCCCATCAGTAGTTTTTCTTTCGTACATGCTCTCACAACTTTTGTCTTTAGTTGTGAAGTAAATATCGGCTATGATCTATGAATCATTGAGATGCATCAGCATGCGTGTTAGTTTTCCTTTGTATTTGATGGAATGTTGTAACGGTGCAACTGAGGGAGTCCTGGATTAGGGGGTATCCGGACAGCCAGACTATATACTTTGTCCGGACTATTGGAGCGTGAAGATACAAGACTCAAGACTCTGTCCCGTGTCCGGATGGGACTCTCCTTTGCGTGGAAGACAAGCTTGGCGATCCGGATATTATATTTCCTTCTTTGTAACCGACTCCATGTAAACCCTAGCCCCCTCCGGTGTATATATAAACCAGAGGGTTTAGTCCTTAGAGGGACGAACACAATCATAATCATCATAGGATAGCTTCTAGGGTTTAGCCTCTACGATCTCATGGTAGATCAACTCTTATACTACTCATATCATCAATATCAATCAAGCAGGAAGTAGGGTTTTACCTCCATCGAGAGGGCCCGAACCTGGGTAAACATTGTGTCCCTTGCCTCCTGTTACCATCAGCCTTAGACACACAGATCGGGACCCCCTACCCGAGATCCGCTGGTTTTGACACCGACATTGGTGCTTTTATTGAGAGTTCCTCTGTGTCGTCGCTGCAAGGCTCGATGGCCCGTCTCATTGTCAAGACAACATCCCCTCTGGGGGAGCGCTGGCTGTATGCCAAACTCCGCGACTAGGCGGCTTCATCATGGCCGCCCAATCGGCTGTCGCGCCGACGATGACCTCTCGGGTCATCACGAATAGCCTCCACGTCAATTCGGAACTCGCCGAACAGATGGATCCGATGGAGCTCTCCTCCCTTAATGAGCTCTTGGATCGCATCGCTGCTTTGGGAGTCGCCACAGACTATGACCGGATTGGGCTTAAACCCGACCAAAGGGATATTATATCCCCGCCGGTCACCCACGAGATTGCGGTAGTGGAGGAGCCACATACGGATTACCCCTCTATTTTGAGGACGAATTATGTACGGATCACCGAGCCCCTTGAGCCGAACACCCGCTCAAGGGAAGACACGACCTAGACCCCGGACTTAGAATTGGGTATTGGGCCGAAAAAATTGGGCAGCACCCCGGATCCCGAGCTGTCAAGCCCGGAAGCTCCCCTGCCCCAGGGCGTTAGATCGGATCAGAATCCAGATTCAGCTACACCCACCCACATGGACTTAAACCGTCTCTCCCATATCATACAAGAGCCCCAAGAGACAATACATCACTACTGGGCCAGATTTCTCCTTGTGCTAAACAAGGTCAAGGACTGTCGCGAGGAGGACGCAGTCTCACTTTTCTGCAAAAATTGCACGAACAAAGGAATCCTTAATGCTATAAGTCGCCGTGACATAGTACACTTTGCTGACTTGGCAACCATAGTATAGAAGTACTGTGCGATGGAAAGCGCCTGGAAAACCCAAACAGAATTTTGGGATAGTCCGGCTCTCACTAAAACCTTTGTCCGAGCTAAACAGGCGAACTCTCGCAAGTCAGCCGATCTAACCCCCAAGAAACCAAAGCCCACCCCAGGGCATGGAACCGTATTGGAAGAATGGCTCAATGGGCCATGTAAACTGCACAGCATGCCGAACAGTACACCAACACATAGCCTTAGAGCATGTTGGATACTCTGACAGGTAGCAAAAAGTGGCGAGGATCTTCTTGTAAGCCATAAAGCAGAACAACATCCTGCCAAATAAAACAATATGGTACTAACAGTCTTCGAGACTTTCGCCTCAAACAATAGGCGCAAGCGAGCTCATCGAAGCTCCGCTGAAATCTGCCACGTGGCAAAAATAAATCCGTGGAACGACACTGCTATAACTTTTACTGCCAGTGATGAACCTCAATTCCAGACAGACCGGGAACCAGCTGCTTTGGTCCTTAGCCCAATCATGGACGGCTTTCGGCTCACTAAAGTACTCATGGACGGCGGAAGCGGATTAAACTTGATCTACGAAGAAACACTCAGCAAGATGGAAATTGATAAAAGCCGCATTGAGCAAAGCGGCACAACCCTCAGGGGAATCATCCCTAGTCGGTAAGCACGGTGTGCGGGAAAAATCACACTCGATGTGGTATTCGGCACTCCGGAGAATTACCGGTCCAAAGAAATCACATTCCAAGTGGCTCCTTTCAGCAGCGGATACCACGTCTTTTTAGGGCGGGACGCGCTTACAAGCTTTCAAGCTATACCCCATTACGGGTACATGAATCTTAAAATGCTCGGACCCAATGGAATCATCACTCTAGCCAGTGATCCGAACGTCGCACTTCGCGCTGAAAACAAAACCGCATCACTAGCCCTGGAAGCATTATCCGAAGCCCTAGCAACCAAAGAACTAACAACGCTGCGTGCCACCATGGACAGGGACGACGTGATACTCAACAAGCGACCCAAGTCCACCTCATTTAAACCCGCAGATGAGATAGTCAAATTCCAGGTCCATCCAATGGACCCCACGAAGACAGCTTCCATCGGGACACAGTTGAGCCCCACAATGGACGCCGCATTGCGAGACTTCCTACGTGAGAATTGGGACATTTTCGCCTGGCACCCCTCGGACATGCCGGGAATCCCACGCAGACTGGCCGAACACATCCTCAATATACTAAAAGGATACAAGCCTGTCAAGCAGACTCTAAGGCGCTTTTCAGAGCCCAAACGGCAAGCCATGGGGGAAGAGCTAGCCAAGCTACTCGAGGCCGGATTCACCAAAGATATCAAGCATCCGGATTGGGTGGCAAATCTGGTAATGGTACCAAAGAAGGACAAATCCTGGCGCCTATGTGTCGACTTCAAAGACCTCAACAAGGCTTGCCCCAAGGGTCCCTTCCCCCTCCCTCACATCGACCAAATCATCAACGCCACCGCAGGACATGACTCGCTGTGTTTCCTCGATGCATACTCTGGATACCATCAAATAAAGATGGCAGAGTCTGAGCAAGCTGCAACGGCTTTCATAACGCCATATGGTCCTTTCTGCTTCAACACTATGCCTTTCGGGCTTAAAAATGCCAGCGCAACCTATCAACGCATGATTCAAACATGCCTAGAAAAGCAAATCGGCAAGACAGTGGAGGCATATGTGGACGACGTGGTCATACAAACAAGACACATTGAAACCCTAATAGACGACTTGAGGCTTACGTTCGACAACCTCCGAACATACGACATCAAGCTAAACCCGGAAAAAGTGTTTTCGGAGTGCCCTCTGGGAAGCTGCTCGGCTTCATTGTTTCCAATAGAGGAATTGAGGCGAATCCGGCAAAAATCTGAGCTCTATCGCAGTTGGCTATCCCAACAGACCTCAAGCATATCCAGAAAGTAGCTGGATGTGTGGCTGCCTTAAGCCGCTTTATCTCCCGGTTAGGAGAAAAGGCATTACCTCTTTACCGCCTTCTTCAGCGCACCGAACACTTCGTGTGGACGGATGCAGCTGCGGCCGGACTGGACGAAATAAAGACCTTATTGGCCAGTAATCCAGTCCTAACAGCGCCAAATAATGGCGAACCTATGCTGCTGTACATAGCTGCAACACATCAAGTTGTAGTGCAGTGCTCGTCATCGAACGAGAGGCTGACGGATACAAATTCCCGCTCCAGAAGCTGGTATATTACGTATCCATGGTCCTCACCCCATGCAAATCCCAATACCCACACTATCAAAAGATAGCATACACGTTCTTCATGGCATCCCGGAAGCTACGACAGTACTGAAGGAAATATGCCCTAGAGGCAATAATAAAGTTATTATTTATTTCCTTATATCATGATAAATGTTTATTATTCATGCTAGAATTGTATTAACCGGAAACATAATACATGTGTGAATACATAGACAAACATAGTGTCACTAGTATGCCTCTACTTGACTAGCTCATTAATCAAAGATGGTTATGTTTCCTAACCATAGACATGTGTTGTCATTTGATTAACGGGATCACATCATTAGGAGAATGATGTGATTGACATGACCCATTCCGTTAGCCTAGCACTTGATCGTTTAGTATGTTGCTATTGCTTTCTTCATGACTTATACAAAGTTCCTACAACTATGAGATTATGCAACTCCCATTTACCGGAGGAACACTTTGTGTGCTACCAAACATCACAACGTAACTGGGTGATTATAAACGAGCTCTACAGGTCTCTCCAAAGGTACATGTTGAGTTGGCGTATTTCAAGATTAGGTTTTGTCACTCCGATTGTCGGAGCGGTATCTCTGGGCTCTCTCGGTAATGCACATCACTATAAGCCTTGCAAGCAATGTAGCTAATGAGTTAGTTACGGAATGATGCATTACGTAACGAGTAAAGAGACTTGCCGGTAACGACATTGAACTAGGTATTGGATACCGACGATCGAATCTTGGGCAAGTAACATACCGATGACAAAGGGAACAACGTATGTTGTTATGCGGTTTGACCGATAAAGATCTTTGTAGAATATGTAGGAGCCAATATGAGCATCTAGGTTCCGATATTGGTTATTGACCGGAAACGTGTTTCGGTCATGTCTGTGTTCTTGAACACTGTAGGGTCCATGACGCTTAAGGTTTCGATGGATGCTTATATTATGAGTTTATGAGTTTTGATGTACCGAAGGAGTTCGGAGTCCCGGATGAGATCGGTGACATGACGAGTAGTTTCGAAATGGTCGAGACGTAAAGATTGATATATTGGATGACTATATTCGGAGTTCGGAAAGGCTTCGAGTGATTCGGGTATTTTTCGGAGTACCGGAGAGTTACGGGAATTCGTTGGGGAGTATATGGGCCTTATTGGGCCATACGGGAATAGAGGAGAGAGGCCAAAAGGAAGGAGGCCTGCGCCCCCCCTCCGGCCCGAATTGGACAAGGGGCGCAGCCCCCTTTTCCTTCTTCCTCTCCCCCTCTTTCCCCTTCTCCTACTCCAACAAGGAAGGAGGGAGTCCTACTCCCGGTGGGAGTAGGACTCCTCTTGGCGCGCCCCCTCCTAGGCCGGCCACCCCCTCCCCCTTGCTCCTTTATATACAGGGGCAGGGGGCACCTCTAGACACACAAGTTGATCTTTGTGATCGTTACTTAGCCGCGGTGCCCCCCTCCACCATATTCCACCTCGGTCATATCATTGCGGTGCTTAGGCGAAGCCCTGCGTCGATAGAACAACATCATCGTCACCACACCGTCGTGCTGACGGAACTCATCCCCGACACCCTGCTGGATCGGAGTCCGGGGATCATCATCGAGCTGAACATGTGCTGAACTCGGAGGTGCCGTACGTTCGGTGCTTGGATCGGTCGAATCGTGAAGACGTATGACTACATCAACCGCGTTGCCATAACGCTTCAGCTTATGGTCTACGTGGGTACGTGGACAACACTCTTCCCTCTCGTTGCTATGCATCACCATGATCTTGCGTGTGCGTAGGAAATTTTTTGAAATTACTACATTCCCCCACAGTGGCATCCGAGCCCAGGTTTTATGCATAGATGTCATATGCACGAGTAGAACACAAGTGAGTTGTGGGTGATACAAGTCATACTGCTTACCAGCATGTCATACTTTGGTTCAGCGGTATTGTGAGATGAAGCGGCCCGGACCGACATTACGCGTACGCTTACGCGAGACTGGTTTCACCGTTACGAGCACTCGTGCTTAAAGGTGACTGGCGGGTGTCTGTCTCTCTCACTTTAGTTGAACCGAGTGTGGCTACGCCCGGTCCTTGCGAAGGTTAAAACAGCACTAACTTGACGAACTATCGGTGTGGTTTTGATGTGTAGGTAAGAACGGTTCTTGCTCAGCCCGTAGCAGCCACGTAAAATTTGCAACAACAAAGTAGAGGATGTCTAACTTGTTTTTGCAGGGCATGTTGTGATGTGATATGGTCAAGACGTGATGCTATATTTTATTGTATGAGATGATCATGTTTTGTAACCAAAGTTATCGGCAACTAGCAGGAGCCATATGGTTGTCGCTTTATTGTATGAAATGCAAACGCCCTGTAATTGCTTTACTTTATCACTAAGTGGTAGCGATAGTCGTAGAAGCAATAGACGGCATAAACGACAATGATGCTATGATGGAGATCAAGGTGTCGCGCCGGTGATGATGGTGATCACGACGGTGCTTTGAAGATGGAGATCACAAGCACAAGATGATGATGGCCATATCATATCACTTATATTGATTGCATGTGAGGTTTTACCCTTATGCATCTTATCTTGCTTTGATTGACGGTAGCATTTTAAGATGATCTCTGAGTAAAATTATCAAGAAGTGTTCTCCCTGAGTATACACCGTTGCGAAAGTTCTTCGTGCTGAGACACCACGTGATGATCGGGTGTGATACGCTCTATGTTCAAATACAACAGGTGCAAAATAGTTGCACACACGGAATACTCAGGTTAAACTTGACGAGCCTAGCATATACAGATATGGCCTCGGAACATGGAGAACGAAAGGTCGAGCGTGAATCATATAGTAGATATGATCAACATAGTGATTTTCACCATTGAAAACTACTCCATCTCAAGTGATGATCGGACATGGTTTAGTTGATTTGGATCACGTGATCACTTAGATGACTAGAGAGATGTCTGTCTAAGTGGGAGTTCTTAAGTAATATGATTAATTGAACTTAAATTTATCATGAACTTAGTCCTAGTAGTATTTTGCAAATTATGTTGTAGATCAATAGCTTACGTTGTTGCTTTCATATGTTTATTTTGATATGTTCCTAGAGAAAATTATGTTGAAAGATGTTAGTAGCAATGATTCGGATTGGATCCGTGATCTGAGGTTTATCCTCATTGCTGCACAGAAGAATTATGTCCTTAATGCACCGCTAGGTGACAGACCTATTGCAGGAGCGAATCATGAGATGTTATGAACGTTTGGCTAGCTCAATATGATGACTACTTGATAGTTTAGTGCACCATGCTTAATGGTTTAGAATCGGGACTTCAAAGACATTTTGAACGTCATGGACCATATGAGATGTTCCAGGGGTTGAAGTTAATATTTCAAGCAAATACCCGAGTTGAGAGATATGAAGTCTCCAACAAGTTCTATGGCTAAAAGATGGAGGAGAATCGCTCAACTAGTGAGCATGTCCTCAGATTGTCTGGGTACTACAATCGCTTGAATAAGTGGGAGTTAATCTTCGGATAAGATCTTGATTGATGAATTCTCTAGTCACCATCACCAAGTTAGTAGAACTTTGTGATGAACTATAATATGCAAGGGATGACGAAAACGATTCCCAAGCTCTTCGTGATGTTGAAATCGGCGAAGGTAGAAATCAAGAAAGAGCATCAAGTGTTGATGGTTGACAAGATCACTAGTTTCAAGAAAAGGGCAAAGAGAAAGAAAGGAACTTCAACTAGAATGACAAGCAAGTTGTCACTCCCACGAAGAAGCCCAAAGCTGAACCAAAGCACTGGCGAGTGCTTACTTCGCAAAGGAAATGGTCCACCGAAGCGGAAATACCTCGAATATTTGGTGGATAAGAAGGATGGCAAAGTGAACAAGGGTATATTTGATATACAGGTTATTGATGTGTACCTTACTAGTGTTTATAGTAGCCCATGAGTATTTGATACTTGTTCGGTTGCTAAAAGTTAGTAACTCGAAACAGGAGATACAGAATAAACGGAGACTAGTTGAGAGTGAAGTGACGATGTATGTTGGAAGTGGTTCCAAGATTGATATGATCATCATCGCACACTCCCTATACTTTCGGGATTAGTGTTAAACCTAAATAAATGTTATTTGGCGTTTGCGTTGAGCATGAATATGATTTTATCATGTTTATTGCAAAATGGTTATTCATTTAAAGTCAAAGAATAATTGTTGTTCTGTTTACATGAATAAAACCTTCGATGGTCATACACCCAATAAAAATAGTTTGTTGGATCTCGATCGTAGTGATACACATATTCATAATATTGATGCCAAAAGATGCAAAGTTTATAATGATAGTGCAACTTATTTGTGGCCTTGCCGTTTGGGTCATATCGATTGTAAAGCGCATGAAGAAACTCCAAAAGATGGATTTTCGGAATCACTTGGTTATGAATCATTTGATGCTTGCGAACCGTGCCTTTTGGGCAAGATGACTAAAACTCCGTTCTTCAGAACAATAGAACGAGCTACTGACTTGTTGGAAATAATACATATCGATGTATGCGATCCAATGAGTATTGATGCTCATGGCAGGTATCATTATTTTCTGACCTTCACAAAGATGATTTGAGCAGATATGAGTATATCTACTTAATGAACCACAAGTCTGAAACATTTGAAAAGTTCAATGAATTTCAGAGTGAAGTGGAGAATCATCGTAACAAGAAAATAAAGTTTCTGTGATTTGATCGCGGAGACAAATATTTGAGTTACGAGTTTGGTCTTCAATTAAAACAATGTGGAATAGTTTCATAAACTCACGCCACCTGGAACACCACAATGTAATGGTGTGTCGAACGTCGTGTCGTACTTTACTAGATATGGTGCGATCTATGATATCTCTTATCGGTTTACCACTTTGTTGTTTTGGGGTTATGCATTAGAGACAGCTGCATTCACGTTTAATAGGGCACCATCTAAATCCGTTGAGGCGACACCGTATGAACTATGGTTTAACAAGAAACCTAAGTATGCGTTTCTTAAAGTTTGGAGTTCGATGCTTATATGAAGAAAGTTTTTCAACTTGATAAGCTCGAACCCAAATCGAGAAGTCGTCTTCATAGAATACCCAAAGGAAGCTGTTGGGTACTCCTTCTATCACAGATCCGAAGGAAAACATTCGTTGCTAAGAATGGATCCTTTCTAGAGAAGGAGTTTCTCTCGAAAGAAGTGAGTGGGAGGAAAGTAAGAGCTTGATAAGGTAATTTGTACCTTCTCCCGAATTGGAAAGTAGTTCATCACGTAAATCAGTTCGATGATTCCTACACCAATTAGTGAGGAAGCTAATGATGATGATCACGAAACTTGAGATCAAGTTACTACAAAACCTCATAGGTCTTCCAAAGTGCAGTCCGCACGAGTGGTACGGTAATCCTGTTCGGAAGTCATGTTACTAGACCATGATAAACCTACGAACTATGAGGAAGCGATGATGAGCCCAGATTCGCGAAATGGCTTGAGGCCATGAAATCGAGATGGGATCCATGTATGAGAACAAAGTGTGGACTTTGGTGGATTTGCCCGATGATCGGCAAGCCATATTGTATAAATGGATGTTCAAGAGGAAGGCAGATCTGATAGTAGTGTTACTATCTACAAAGCTCGACTTATGCAAAAGGTTTTCGACAAGTTCAAGGTGTTGACTACAATGAGGTTTTCTCAACTGTAGCGATGCCTAAGTTTGTCCGAATCATGTTATCAATTGCCACATTTTATGAAATCTGGCAAAAGGATATCAAAACTGCATTCCTTAATGGATTTATTAAAGAAGAGTTGTATATGATGCAACCAGAAGGTTTTGTCAATCCTAAAGGTGCTAAAGTGTGCAAGCTCCAGCGATCCATTTATGGACTGGTACAAGCCTCTCGGAGTTGGAATATACGCTTTGATGAGTTGATGAAAGCATATGGTTTTATACAGACTTTTTGAGAAGCCTGTATTTACAAGAAAGTGAGTGGGAGCTCTGTAGCATTTCTAATATTATATGTGGATGACATATTGTTGATTGGAAATGATATAGAAATTCTGGATAGCATGAAAGGATACTGGATGACATATTGTTGATTATAAACGTCACAACGTAACTGGGTGATTATATGTGGATGACATATTGTTGATTGGAAATGATCGAGACGTAAAGATTGATATATTGGGCGACTATATTCGGAGTTCGGAAAGGTTTCGAGTGATTCGGGTATTTTTCGGAGTACCGGGGAGTTACGGGAATTCGTCGGGGAGTATATGGGCCTTATTGGGCCATACGGGAATAGAGGAGAGAGGCCAAAAGGAAGGAGGCCTGCGCCCCCCATCTGGTCCGAATTGGACAAGGGGCGCAGCCCCCTTTTCCTTCTTCCTCTCCCCCTCTTCCCCTTATCCTACTCCAACAAGGAAGGAGGGAGTCATACTCCCGGTGGGAGTAGGACTCCCCTTGGCGCGCCCCCTCCTAGGCCAGCCGCCCCCTCCCCCTTGCTCCTTTATATACGGGGGCAGGGGGCACCTCTAGACACACAAGTTGATCTTCGTGATCGTTACTTAGCCGTGTGCGGTGCCCCCCTCCACCATATTCCACCTCGGTCATATTGTTGCGGTGCTTAGGCGAAGCCCTGCATCGATAGAACATCATCATCGTCACCGCATCGTCGTGCTGACGGAACTCATCCCCGACACCCTGCTGGATCGGAGTCCGGGGATCGTCATCGAGCTGAACGTGTGCTGAACTCGGAGGTGTCGTACGTTTGGTGCTTGGATACGACTACATCAACCGCGTTGTCATAACGCTTCCGCTTACGATCTACGAGGGTACATGGACAACACTCTCCCCTCTCGTTTCTATGCATCACCATGATCTTGCGTGTACGTAGGAATTTTTTTGAAATTACTACGTTCCCCAACAACTACTTTGAAGAGTGTTCGATTATGGTGGCCTCTGAAGTACCACTCAACGACATAATAAATAACCACGACGCTACGGGCCGGATTGCTAAATGGGCGATCGAGCTCCTTCCGTTTGACATAACATACAAGCCACGGCGGGCCATCAAGCCGCAAGTACTGGCTGACTTTGTCGCCGAATGGACAGAAGCTGAACTCCCTAAAGAGTACGACATGTACTCTAACTGGATCATGCACTTCGACGACTCTAAAATGCTGGCCGGATTGGGAGCAGGTGTAGTCCTGACGTCTCCCACCGGAGACACGGTCCAGTACGTACTCCAAATATTATACACAGACTCCAACAATGCAGCAGAATACGAGGCTCTATTGCACGGTCTTCGGATGGCAGTCTCTATGGGCATTCAACGCCTAGAGGTGCTTGGGGATTCAAACCTCACAATATCACAAATAAACAGAGACTTTGATGCCAAGGATCCGAAAATGGTAGCCCACCGTAATGCCGTCCACAAAATGTCAGCTCGGTTCGAGGGGCTCGAATTCCACCATATGGCTCGAGAAAACAATCAAGCGGCGGATATCCTCGCCCGCATCGGTGCTAAACGCGACCCTGTCCCATCTAACATATTCCTGGAAAGGTTGTTCAGGCCATCCGTGATATGGGAAGGGGAGTCCGGCAACACTAGCACGGATCCGAATACACCCCCAGGTTCCAAACCATCAGACATAATCAGAGGCTCCACCACCGAAAGAACACCTTCGGCCCATGAAATCATGGTTGTAATCACCTCGTGGACTGAGCCTTTCTTGGCCTACCTAAATAGGTAGGAGCTCCCCGAGGACCAAAATGAAGCACGTTGCATCGTGCGGCGTTCTAAAGCTTACAAAGTCCATGAAGGGGAACTCTATAAGAAACGTGTGACCGGAGTGCTCCAAAGGTGCATCTCCAAAGAGGAAGGGCGGCAGCTCTTGGCTGAAATCCATGCCGGACTGGGAGGGCACCACGCCGCGGCTCGAGCACTAGTCAGCAAGGCCTTCCGTACAGGCTTTTATTGGCTGACAGCCCGAGCAGACGCACAGGACCTTGTCCAACACTGCGTTGGTTGCCAGCTCTTTGCCAATCAGAGTCATATGCCCCCTACCGCTCTCCAAACAATCCCCATTACTTGGCCCTTCGCGGTCTGGGGGCTGGATATGGTCGGACCCCTTAAAGGGGGAAGCCATAAGAAAAAATACTTATTGGTCATGGTGGACAAGTTCACCAAATGGATAGAAGCTAAACCAGCCAACACGGACAAATCCGGACCAGTGATAGACTTCATATCTGGGGTTGTACACCAATACGGCGTCCCCCACAGCATCATCACTGATAATGGCTCAAACTTCACAGCCGATGAAGTGAAAACTTGGTGCGGCAACATGGGCATTAAGCTCGATTACGCCTCCGTCTACCATCCCCAAACAAACGTCCAGGTCGAACGTGCAAACGGTCTCATCATGAGTGGCGTCAAACCCAAACTAGTGCGATCCTTGACAGAATCGGACACGCACTGGGTCAAGGATCTCGACTCCGTACTCTGGGGGCTGCGGACCATGCTGAATCGCACCACTGGATATACACCATTTTTTATGGTGTACGGCGCAGAAGCAGTACTACCCTGCGACATAATACATGATTCGCCTCGCGTACGCATGTACGAAGAGAAGGAAGCCGATTTGGATCGGCAGGATAACTTAGATGCCCTGGAGGAGGAGCGCGACGTCACAAAAGCCCGTTCCGCATTCTATCAGCAGCAGGCTCGACAGTACCAAAGCAGAGAAGTGCGGGCCAAAACTTATAATATTGGCAAACTCGTTCTACGCCTACCAGAGAAGAAGAAGGACAAGCTCAAACCTAAGTGGGAGGGTCCCTTCGTCATTGATAAAGTTCTCACCAAAGGAGCGTATCGCTTACTTAATGCATCCGATAACAGACTCGAGCCGAACCCATGGAACACGGCCAGACTCCGGAGATTCTACGCCTAGCGCCGAACTCAATGTTCGTCTCCTTACCCCCTCCTTTTTAATTATGTTCCCTCCTTTTTCCTTTCTCGACCTTTTTCCTCTTCACACAAAGTACTCAATACGGTGCGGGCCTTGGATCACTCCGCCGCACTATGTGTAAGCCATATACAGGGGCTTCCTATCTGGAAGCTAAATATAATTACTTTAATGGCTTTTTCCCATCACATATGCGTTCTTTTTCCATATGTGCCTTTTCTTCACCATTATATGCATCGATATGACTTAAGATGTGGCCATGCTGGGTTGCCTGGCTCTTGTGTTTATGCCCTACATTTCCGTTAATTTGGCTAGGGCATAAGGGGAGCACCTCTGCGATTGTTACTGCCGGTTCAGCCGGATGTGTACCTCAGACTGGGTGAAGCCGAAAGCTAGCGTTCTTAAGGGAATATTCGGTCGGTGAGCAAAGGATGTTCCTTTCGTTTATTACAACATAAATCCCCAGAAGTTTTGTATCCTGCGTCTTTTTTCGCAGTTCAGACATGTACATTGTTGCATGCGTACCCAGGGAAAGGAACCCCTAACGGAACTATTCTCCCTGGAAGATGTTTCTTACTATCCATGTAATATAACATAACTAGTTGGGTACTTGTCTGTTCAAGCACTTATGACCCCTACGCCTGGTTTCCACGTATACCCCGGTTCTGTATAACTGAGCGAGTATTCGGATACACCCCAAACTGCTGGATCCGGGGGCTGAAGTGAAAAGGTCTGCCATGACAAATGATTTTAATCCGGCTAGGGACTACTTATGTCCATTGAATTACACAGTCACTTGGACTGACTATATTCCTCCTCTATACCATCCAACAGGCTATCTAGCTTACAATCCTATTGGGAATACTTTGCAGCTAACGCTACCTGGTCACACACCAGACTCACGGGAATTTCTTGCCCATCTAGCCCCGCCGGTCCAACTTCGGCCCTATGGTTTGGGTCAAGCTTGGTGTAGCGCGTCTTCACCATAGCCCAGGCTTCTCTTGCACCTTGTTGGCAGGCTGACATCTTCCATAATCGGAAGCGCTGCCGTGCTCCTTGGAGCATATCCACGAGCTCCCCCATGCCCTTCGGCAGGAAGCTTGATGGCCACAAGGCCTGAGCAATGCCCTGCATCACCTGCCGAGCTTGCTCGTGCAGCTGTGAGAGGTCTTGCAACAAATCGCCTGCAGACGTGGGCATCTCCTCTTCAGGGCGGCCCGTCAACATACCTACAAATAAAAACTCTTTCAATATGCTTCCTCGCCGAACTGTACTACAGTTCGTCTAGGCACTTACCATAAATGCCGCGATGAAGCCTTTTGTTCTCCTTCACGGAGTCCGCCAGCTGAGCGCGAACATCTTTTAATTTGACGTCCAGCCGGACATTGGCATCTTGAAGATTGTTCTTCTCCTGCCTAACTTGCGTAAGAACATGCTCGCCAGCTTTTAGCTGCCTTTGGAGATGCGACTCATTATCTCTTACGACCCCCGGATTCACCCCGGCATTGTCTGCAGAATTTAATGTTAGACTTATCATACAAGCCACTTACTAACTGGTACATCTCCATACAATTGAGACAAATGTTACTAGATGAGGCCTTCTGGGATTCCTCTAGCTTGGCAACCGTGGCCCTCAGCTGGGTCTTGCACTCCTCCAGCTCTCGAGACAATTTCTCATTCTTATCTACAAGGACCTATGCATAAATTGATCCCTAAAACAGTTGTTCCAACCGTTTCAAGTCTCATGGGCTACTGCTATACATGCTTATCAAATTTTCTTACCCATATATCTTTGGCATACTGGTCCGTCGCTCGGGCAAGCCCGCCATGAGCAGCTCAGATGTATGCGTCTCCCGAATTGAAAGCATTAAATGCCTCTTCGGAAAAGATGTTGTTGCGAAGTACGGCCCGTCGGCGCCGGTGATTCATGGCGCTCTCTACTTCGGAATTCGTGGTGGAGAGCATGTCCGCATCCTCTGTCGGAGGACAATGCGGCATCGGCCCCGCGTCCGCCTCCTCTCTTGAAGCCGGTTCTGGAATCCGGCTGGTGGAGGCGTGATTGGCAGGATCTCCGGATATAGTCCGGCTACTCCTCTTTCTGCTAGGACACGGAGGAAGCTGTTACATTTCAAACACAATAATCACATAGCAGGTTTTTCCATACCTCTGTAGCGGCGTTTCCGCCCTAACCGCTTTCCTCTTAAGCCTGCCCGATCTGGACACCCTTTGCCGACGAGTCCCCAGGGGCTCGGCGCCGCGCTCTGACCGTCGTCTCTACAAAAATATGACACTTCAGGTGTAAGGCATGGCATCAGAAAGGAGTCCTCTTCGGATGATAGGGTTTTTGGCTTGGCTTACACGCGATGTAGGTAGCAGTCCGGGATAGTCAGTGATAATAGCCACTAAGGTGCCATCGCAGCTCGCCTGATAAAATATCCCGTTGACGAGCTCCACAGTAATATCCGGATCTTCTTCGAGTCTTGGACTAAAGGCCCTTCTAGGGTCCTCTGGCTGCGGGGAGGGGCTGGAGATTCCTTCTACGACCCTCCTCAGTTCCTGCTCGAAAATATCGAGGTAAATCATCTTGACGAAGAACGCCAGAATGAGTGAAGCGGGGGAAAGAGTGGCGACTTACCCAGCTTGGGGGGTTGTACATAGAAAACCCATCCTGCGGTTTAATGTGAAGGAATTCTTCTTCTCCTCCTTTATACAGATCGGACAATATCCTCGCCAGAGCAGTGGCGGAGTCCGGACCCTTACGGCCACAGCGGGTGGCATCATCTTCCCCGTTGTAGCGCCACATGGGCTTCCCTCGATATTGAAGCAGCTGCACTCCCCGCATTATGCATATTGCCATAACCTCGACTATCGTCAGCCCGGATTTGGCCAGTAACTTTATTCTGCTCATCAGGAAGTGTATTTCCCTGGTATCCTCCACTTGGGGGCCCCGAGGGCGCCAACTTCGACGTGCCTTCGGTGGAGTGTTACTGAACTTAGGGAGACCCGTCCGGACTGGATCCAGAAGGGGAACATCTTCTTCATAAAACCACTCCGAAGGCCAGTTCTCCGGTGCCTTCTTGGGAGTACCGGATAGGTATCCGGTCTCGGCGATGTACCATACTTCGTCTCCGCGCACTTGACATAGGGACCCCCCCAGGTTGCGAGGGACAAGGCAGAACAACTTCTTCCATAACCCAAAGTGAGCCTCGTAGCCTAGAAATAGCTCATAAAGGGCAACGTATCCTGCTATATGCAGTACGGAGGAAGGGTGAAGTTGTGCAACTGGAGGCCGTAGAACTCCAAGAGCCCGCGAAGAAATGGGTGGATAGGAAACCCGACGCCCCTTAGCAGATGCGGGATGAGACATATTCGCTCCTCTGGGGATGGATTAGGAGATCCCTCCGCTTGCTCCCCGCCATTATAGGTGGCTAGTCCAGCTCGGATGGGGACCATGAACGCCGGTGGGAGAAACCCTTGGGTCTGTAACTCTATCAAACGGCTGTGAGGAACTGAACACTCTTCCCAGTCACCCGGCTTGGAGCGAGGGGAGTGAGAAGAAGAGCGGCGGCGACCGGCCATGTTGGAATGGGTTTTTCCGGAGCACTCTGTTAGATGCTTGCTCGAGGGAAGAGGGTGAGGTTTGGATCTGAGAATCCTCGTCTCTTCAAATAGACGGTTAGCCTGCCGAACCGGGGGTGGCAAATGCAAAAATGCCTCGGCTCCTCGTATTCGCTCGACACGTGGAGATTGTCATTATTGAGGCACAGAAGCCGAGGAGTACAACATTGATGTGAAGCCGGACACGGTTTAAGTGTCCGACAACTACTTTGGAGAATTCGGAGATGGAACCCGCCTTGCAATGCCGAAGACAAAACTGCGCACCGGACTCATCGTCATTGAAGCCTGGTTCAGGGCCTACCGAGGGAGTCCTGGATTAGGGGGTATCCGGACAGCCGGACTATATACTTTGTCCGGACTATTGGAGCGTGAAGATACAAGACTCAAGACTCCGTCCCATGTCCGGATGGGACTCTTCTTTGCGTGGAAGACAAGCTTGGCGATCTGGATATTATATTTCCTTCTTTGTAACCGACTCCATGTAAACCCTAGCCCCCTCCAGTGTCTATATAAACCGGAGGGTTTAGTCCTTAGAGGGACGAACACAATCATAATCATCATAGGCTAGCTTCTAGGGTTTAGCCTCTACGATCTCGTGGTAGATCAACTCTTGTACTACTCATATCATCAATATCAATCAAGCAGGAAGTAGGGTTTTACCTCCATCGAGAGGGCCTGAACCTGGGTAAACATTGTGTCCCGTGCCTCCTGTTACCATCAGCCTTAGACGCACAGATCGGGACCCCCAACCCGAGATCCGCCGGTTTTGACACCGACAGCAACCTTGAACTAGGAATAAAAATGGAGTAGAAAGTTTCCGTTTTTTTTTGGAGAAAAAATGGAAACGGAGAGAAACCAACATTTCGTTTCGTTGGATCACGCCATCGAGCAAAACTAACATTTAAAGCACGTCTGTCGCATTCGTGTCTCACCCTCCTCCATGGCTCGACCCCACATGGTCGCTCAGCATGCCACTCACCACAAACCGAGTATACGATAACTTTCCCGCCTGCTTGTCGATGGATCGTGCCATGGAGTACTAGCACTATTGGAAGAGATTGACGAGTTGGGGGAGGATAGCTAGCTGTAGCACGGACTCTCAAGAACTTTTTACATGCATGTTTTGGCCGGCTATTGCGACCTTTGAATGCGGAGCAGTCGCGTGCACCGGGAAGCGGCACGGGCGACGCTCTCTTGGCCGGCATGCCGCTTCAATGCTGGCGCCATTGATAGGTCGCGTCTGCTCTGGCCGGCATGAATGCGGCATTGACCATTTCAGGCGAGAAGCACACGCGGGTGATGAAGAGGGTTCGGGTTGGTCAGGAGCGGGCGTGACAGCGGTCCGGACTCCCGCAAACAAGAGATGATGTACATATATATTTTTGCGTATATAATTAACAATGTAAATAATGTGCCAATTGGACAAATATGATTGGAGATGGAGATGGAATTTTACGTAAACACGGATATGCATGTCATGTCTATGTGTGTGTGCGCGACGACTCTCGCGACCTGGAAGCAGGGCCATGTTTTTGATCGAGTTTTCTTTCTTGGTACGTTAAAAAATTGTCCGCCAATTTTCGTTTCTTTTTTCCGGGAACGCGCGTATTCTATTTAAAAGCACTGCTATGGAGAGATTTTTTTACTCCATTATAGCCTCTTGTTTGATAGGGTTTCTTGCGTCTTGCTCTCTCACCTCTCCATATCAAAACAAGATGATAGTGTCCACTCTATCTCTCTCCTCACCGGTGGTAACAGATCCGTCTGAATCCCGTCCGCTGCGGGAGGTGAGGAGGTGCAGCCTTGATGTTGTCGCCGTCAGCGATGGAGGAAGCCGATGCGCACCGTCCTCTCGGAGCTGACGCTGGCACGGACAAAGGTCCTCCGCACCCTTGTCCGCTGCCGTCGTGTGGGCAGATCCCGCCCGCCCGCCTAAGCGACATCTCGCCCACCCGAGGTATAACTTCTTGTACTGGTCTAGCTCCCCAGGTTGCTGCATGCGGGTTTTTTTCTATGCGACTACTCCCCAGCTCCCCATGTATAGTAGCTAGGGTTCATCGGCTGGTCCAACATCACCTACTATTATAGAGGAAATGCCACTCGAAAAGTTGTCCTGATTTGTGCCTCGGTGGAGGTATACATGTTGTTTCGACTAAAAGTACATGGTGGTTGTGCGGTCATTGTCCATATGCTACTATTGCTGCTGCTAATCTAATACTATCACTGGTTAAATGAAGAAATGTTTTTTTCTCGGGTATCCTGGTTTAGTTCCCATCAAGATAATCATGATGCTTTTGTTTGTTGGTGTACTTTTCATTAATTCTTATTGACAATTGAGATGTTGTTGTTAATCTTGTACCACTACCAAAACAAAGTAACAACACTATATCCCTTTTTTATATTTTTGTAAACAACGATGCGTATCTCCATACCCGAGCATGTCTTCCTCAATCTTAGTGGAACTGCACACAATTGATGGCCATTGTTGTTCCGCCTCACTATCCTCTGCCACGTGGTTCTTCCTTCCTCGAGCTTGATTACTGAGAAGAAACAGACCACAGTGAGGATTGGTCAAACTTCATAGGTTCCTCACCCAAACTTGATGCCAAATGGATGATGCATCACCATGATGACCTATCGATGCTCATGGTTGCGCCTCATGGTTGCATCAGCTGGTGAAGCTGATCGATTTTCAATGAAAAACAAGCTGTCTTCCATTAGTGATCTTTGCTTCTTACCCACAAAGATGATATCCTTCATCAGTTCACCTTGGTTGCATTGGAGACGCAGTCGTCTTTCACATTTGTGCAATTTTATCACACAATTGGCTATGAACCAAATGTTTCCTCGAAGAAGGATCGACGTTGGTACTAAGAGCATAAGTTTTGTATTGATTTCTAAGCCTTCTCACAACTTTGTCTTCAGCTCCCCTGTAATTTTATTTGTCCAGCTATTAAGTTTGATTAAAAAAATGGTGTGGACTAGAAACCTGGATGGACGTAGTAGCCCTCCATTTTTATTTACTCCGCATATTAGATTTGACTAAAGTCAAACTTTGTAAAGTTTGACCAAGTTTAGGCCGAACACAACAAACCGTAATTATTGAGAGAGGGCAAACTGTACATACTCTCAAACCTTTCCGATAACTAAAATTAAAATTCTTTATATGTACACACTCTCACACGTTTCCGATAATTTTGCGCATGTGTGGTTGTTCACTAAGGGAGGGTAGTGTACCACTCGTGAAGGACAGGAAGTGCGTCCTGGACGCGTGGATCGTTAGTTCATCGGAAGTAGTAGTTTTCTTCACTAGTACATTAAATAAAGAGTTTCATTTTGTACTTACACAATTTAAAATGATTGTTATGGAGAGAATAAGAAAACCACTCCACTATATTAGTCGTATACACGAGTACTATATGGACGCAACTTCATTGACTTAGTGCACCTGCCTTTGGGTTTATGACAGGTGGGCCCAAAATGTGGCTGGCCCACCTGTCATACAGCCAAAAGCAGGTGCAGTTAAGGCACCAAAGCTCAGTCCGTACTATAGTACATATGTTATATAAGCTGGAGCCTCGGCGCTTGTTCGCTAGGGTTTGCACTCTCCACACTCTCGCCGTACTACATACATATATATACACACTGGAGGCTCAGCGTTCCTTTGCTAGGGTTTGCTATATTCACAGTCTCTCACCCTCTTCACCAGATCTAAACAAGACTGCGTTGGCCTCTTCTCTCTCTCTCCCCCTCACAGTTGGTGAAGGAGGCGTCCGGATCCCGTTGCACCAGGAAGGGGAGGAGGTGCAGCGTTCACTCTATCACCTTTGGCGAGGGAGGCAATCCAATGCCGGCTGTGCTGTTCTCTTTCACCAAGCGCCTGTGCGGGAGGGCCACCGACCCCTTCTTCCTCATTGTCGTAACTAGTGTGGGTAAATCCATCCTCCCGCCGCACGCCTTGCCACATCCCAACAACCCTAAGGTATAAGTTTCTTTGAAACCGTCATTGCTCTAGCTGCGTGCGGATCTTTTAAGATTATGTAGTCGAATCTAGGTCTTGGTTCAAAGAGGAAAGAAGGGTGCGGTGGGGTGGAGCATGAATCTAGGACGTGGTTCAATGAGGAAAGGAGGGAGGGAAAGTAGTATAGCCTGGCTATCCAGCCGCTTTGTTGGTCGAAAAGGGAAAAGGGGTAACCCAGTACACACATTTGTAAGGAACCGATCTCTTTGTTGAAAAGGGAAAGAAACTGGGGGGGTCGGGTAGTTTCGACAGGACTAGATTTGTTGCCCTCACATAGGAAAAGGTTCAAAGAGAACAAATATGGCACCAACGCAGATATGCTGCTTGGCTACATACTCTGCATCACCCATTTATACATGTGGACGCACATGGTGCTGGCATGTCCCATACAACTATTTTGCTGTTGTTAATCTAAGAATGCCGCTGGAAAATTGAAGCAATGCCACTGTTAAAAGTAAATTACATTTTTTAATGAATGTTGTTTTAAGAGAATGTCTCTGTTAATATGAATCAATGCAACCGTTTTAGAAATGCTACTATCCTACTTTGTTTTCCATCAAGATAAGTTAGATGCTTCTTTTTGTCGCCGTTTGTTTCATCCCCCTTTATCGGCCAGAAATGTCACACCGGCGACTTTGCTTCATTTTAGTGCAACTGCACAAAACGAGATTGGATATCCTATTCGTGTTGGCAGATCCGTAGGTGATCTTGTGTGCGTCATGACAGGTTGGTACTTGCCTTCATCCACATGATCGTGCAGTGTGTTTTGAGATGTTGTGCTACTTGTATTGGTACTGTTTTAAATAAATGTTGAATTGAAGCTATTGTATTTCTCTCTTTTCCCATTAAGTAGTCAACACAAATGGTACCGACCCAGACATGATGCTTGTTGCTTTGTTACAACAAACTCTGCATCACCCCCTTTATAAGTAGATGGAAGCACATGGTGTTGTTGCGCCCACTCTCCCTGGAACTGTTTATGCTTTTTGTTAATCTAATGCCGCTGGTAAAATTAAGCAATGCCACTCTCAGAATTAACTACTGAATCTTAGTTCAAAACTGGAACACTCGTTAGGGATTGGCGGAATTACCATTTTTGTGGCCGCATGTTTCATCCTCCTTTATTTGCCAGTAATTGATTCCTGTTTTGCCTCTGTTAAAACAAGGATATCTATTCAACTTGTTGCTATTGCGACATTTTGCTTCGCTACGCGAAACACTTATGTTTTAAGAGTGTTTTGTGCAGTTCTACTTGAATGTCACACCGGCGACTTTGCTTAATTTTGGTGGAACTGCACAAAAGGAGATCGAGATTTATTTTAAGTCTTCCTCGCAAGTTGTTTCAAATCTTGGTCTCATCCACATGATGCTGCAGTGTGCTTTAAGATATTGTGCCACTTGTGTTGGTACTGTTTTGGATAAATGTTGAATTGAAGCTATTGAACTGCTTTCTTTTACCATTAGGTGAGCAAAAATTGTTCCAACCCAGACATGATGCTTGTTTCTTTGGTACCAAAAAACTCTGCATCACCCCCTTTATAAGTAGATGGAAGCACATGGTGTTGTTGCGCCCACTCTCCCTGGAACTGTTTATGTGTTTTGTTAATCTAGTGCCGCTGGTAAAATTAGCAATGCCACTCTCAGAATTAACTACTGAATCTTAGTTCAAAATTGCAACACTTGTTAGGGATTGGCGGAATTACTATTTTTGTGGCCGCATGTTTCATCCTCCTTTATTTGCCAGTAATTGATTCCTTTTTTGCCTTTGTTAAAACAGGGATATCTATTCAACTTGTTCCTATTGCGGCATTTTGCTTCGCTACGTGAAACACTTATGTTTTAAGAGTGTTTTGTGCAGTTAAACTTGAATGTCACACCACGACTTTGCTTAAATTTTTGGTGGAACCGCACAAAAGGAGATCGAAATTTCATATATGCGTTGGGATTTCTTTCAAGTCCTCCTCACGAGCTGTTTCAAATCTTGGTCAAGAAAGGTCAGTACCGACTTTCATCCACATGATGCTGCAGTGTGCTTTGAGATGTTGTGCTACTTGTATTTGTACTGTTTTGGATAGATGTTGAATTGAAGCTATTGAACTGCTGTCTTTTGCCATTAAGTGAGCAAAAAATGTTCCAACTCAGAAATGATGCTTGTTTCTTTGTTACAAAAAACTATACATCACCCCCTTTATAAGTAGATGGAAGCACATATTGTTGTTGCGCCCACTCTCCCCTGGAACTGTTTATGCTTTTTGTTAATCTGATGCCACTAGTAAAATTAAGCAATGCCACTCTCAGAATTAATTAACTACTGAATCTTAGTTCAAAACTGCAACACTTGTTAGGGATTGGCGGGATTACCATATTTGTGGCCGCTTGTTTCATCCTCCTTTATTGGCCAGTAATTGATTCTTTTTTTGCCTCTGTTAAAAAGAATCAGTCACATTGTTTTAGGAATGGTACTATCCTGCTTTTCTTTGTAGTTCTTTCTACATGTTTAACCAAGGTATTGTTAAGATAATGTCTGTTAAAATGAATCAGTCGCATTGTTTTAGGAATGGTATTTTTTCTGCTTTGTCGTTCTTTATACATGTTGAAACAAGGCATTGTTAAGATAATGTCTCAATTAATAGGAATGAATCACACTGATGGAGAATTGCTACTCTCCTGCTTTGTTTCCCATTAAGATAAGGTAGACCAGTAGATGTTTTTCTTCTGGGAGTACAAGTCATCAACCATTATTTCTCAGTAATTGTTTCCCTTATACCTATTGTTGCTTACAGGGATATCAAAATTAAAGCTCGGTTTTATTCCAACTTTGATTTTAGTTGAACTGCACAAAAGGAGCCAATGTGTCTAAGGTAAACTGCCGCATTACTGGGTCCAGTTGGTCGTACCACTTTGCAGAAAGAAGCAGTCAACGTTTGTGCTACATTATAGAAGGAATGATCGAGAAGCTTTACAGAGTATTAGTAGACGCTGGTGAGGTGACTAGTCCGCAAAGAGCATAGGAAACTCTACAACACGTGGAGTGTGATACGTCTCCATCGTATCTACTTTTCCAAACACTTTTGCCCTTGTTTTGGACTCTAACTTGCATTATTTGAATGGAACTAACCTGGATTGATGATGTTTTCAGCAGAACTGCCATGGTGTTATTTTTGTGCAGAAATAAAAGTTCTCGGAATGACCTCAAACTCCACGGAGAATATTTTTGGAATCAATAAAAATACTAACGAAAGAATCAAGGCCAGGGGGCCACACCCTGTCCAGGAGGGTGGGGGGCGCGCCCTACCCCTGGACGCGCCTCCCTGCCTCGCGGGCCCCCTGATGCTCCACTGACCTCAACTCCAACTCCATATATTCACGTCCGGGGAGAAAAAAATCAGGAGAGAAGGATTCATCATGTTTTACGATACGGAGCCGCCGCCAAGCCCTAATCTCTCTCGGGAGGGCTAATCTGGAGTCCGTTCGGGGCTCCAGAGAGGGGAATCTGTCACCGTCGTCATCATCAACCATCCTCCATCACCAATTTCATGATGCTCACCGCCGTGCGTGAGTAATTCTATCGTAGGCTTGCTGGACGGTGATGGGTTGGATGAGATTTACCATGTAATCGAGTTAGTTCTGCTAGGGTTTGATCCCTAGTATCCATTATGTTCTAAGATTGATGTTGCTATGACTTTGCTATGCTTAATGCTTGTCACTAGGGCCCGAGTGCCATGATTTCAGATCTGAACCTATTATGTTTTCATGAATATATGTGAGTTCTTGATCCTATCTTGCAAGTCTATAGTCACCTATGATACGTCTCCAATGTATCTATAATTTTTGATTGTTCCATGCTATTATATTACCCATTTTGGATGTTTATGGGCTTTACTATACAGTATACACTTTTATATCATTTTTGGGACTAACCTACTAACCGGAGACCCAGCCCGAATTGCTGTTTTTTTTGCCTATTTCGGTGTTTCGAAGAAAAGGAATATCAAACGGAGTCCAAACGGAACGAAACCTTCGGGAGAGATCTTTTTGGAACAAACACACTCCAGGAGACTTGGAGTGGACGTCAAGAAGCAGCCAAGGCGGCCACGAGGCAGGAGGGCGCGCCCTAAGGGGGGTGGGCATGCCCCCCACCCTCGTGGCTCCCCTGACCGACTTCCCTCACCTATATATATCTATGTACCCCGAAAACATCCAGGAGCACCACGAAAACCTATTTCCACTGCCGCAACCTTCTGTACCCGTGAGATCCCATCTTGGAGCTTTTTTCCGGAACTCCGCCGGAGGGGTAATCGATCACGGAGGGCTTCTACATCATCGCCAGGGCCTCTCCGATGAGTTGTGAGTAGTTTATCATAGACCTTCGGATCCATAGTTATTAGCTAGATGGCTTCTTCTCTCTCATTGAATCTCAATACAATGTTCTCCTCGATCTTCTTGGAGATCTATTCGATGTAACTCTTTTTGCAGTGTGTTTATCGAGATCCAACGAATTGTGGGTTTATGATCAAGTTTATCTATGAGAAATATTTGAATCTCCTCTGAATTCCTTTATGTATGATTGGTTATATTTGCAAGTCTCTTCGAATAATCAGTTTGGTTTGGCCTACTAGATTGATCTTTCTTGCAATAGGAGAAGTGCTTAGCTTTGGGTTCAATCTTGCGGTGTCCTTTCCTAGTGACAGCAGGGGTAGTGTCGGTGTCAAAACCGGCGGATCTCGGGTAGGGGGTCCCAAACTGTGCGTCTAGGCGGATGGTAACAGGAGACGAGGGACACAATGTTTTACCTGTGTTCAGCCCTCTCGATGGAGGTAAAACCCACGCCCCGCTTGATTAATATTGATGATATGGGTAGTACAAGAGTAGATCTACCACGAGATCAAGGAGGCTGAACCCTAGAAGCTAGCCTATGGTATGACTGTTGAGATGTATGTTGTCCTACGGACTAAAGCCTTCCGGTTTATATAGACACCGGAGGAGGCTAGGGTTACACAGAGTCGGTTACAATGGTAGGAGATCTACATATCCGTATTGCCAAGCTTGCCTTCCACGCCAAGGAAAGTACCATCTTGACACGAGCCGGAGTCTTCAATCTTGTATCTTTGTAGTCTTGGAGTCCGGCGGATATTGATAGTCCGGCTGTCCGGACACCCCCTAGTCCAGACTCCTCAAGAGCCCTCGAACCAGTCTTCAATGACGATAAGTCCGGCGTGCATAATGTTCGGCATTGCAAGGCGGGTTCCTCCCTTGAATAATCCAGAGAAGATAATGAACACCAGGATAGTGTCCGACTCTTCAAAAATAATTTCCACATTCCACCGTAGAGAGAATAAAATGTACACTTAGCTCAATCTGCTGACGTATTACGCGGCATGTCATCACACCGCAACCAAGCCTTCGTTTGAATCGTTTTTACTATACCACCTCAACACGTTTAGCGAAGCGGTTTCCTTGGCACGTCTTGTCAAAGCAGAGATCGTGTTCCCCTTATTCCTGGATCCTCATCAATACGTGCGTGGGTAACCCAACCATTCCCGTCGCCACACCTCCTCTATCGAAGGGGAATCCCAAACGGTCACGGAGACGGCCCTTGGTATTTCTTCCCCTTTATAAGAGGACCAAGGCCTGTCCTTATTCTTCAATCTCGCATCAAATCTCTTCTCCGCTCCCGGCCCAACATCCAGAGCCTCGATTCGGCGCCTCGGATCATAATCATGTCGGCTCCAACCTCCGGGGCGGTGGATGCCCTCCTTCGTCACGGAGGAGGACATATTGAAGTTGCGTGAGGCCAAGCACGGCCCACGAGGTTTCGACAGTTGCTGCCCAAGGTCAGCTGTGCCAGCCCCAAGCCCGTGAATATGTCGCCAGTATCCCACCTCCGTCGGGTTTAGGCTTCCCGACGGATCCCTTCGTGAGAGGGCTCTGTACTACTACGGGCTGGACTTTCACGACTTGGCTCGAGTCTATCCTCCATATCTCCGCATTCATCATTGTTCTGAAGCCTTCCTCCGCGTCATCCCCACTTTGGCCTATGGTGAAGACCTTCAAGGTGGAGCCGAAGATGGTCGGGGCGTCAGCGAGTCTTGCGGGCGACCATAAGCAAGAAGGTCGATGCCCGTGGCACGAGGGTTCCTTCAAGAGGAACTCGGTTGTGGCAGCAGGAGTGGTTCTATATCACCGCTCAGAGGCGTGCAGCAAAAGCAGCCGCCCTCACTCCGCCCGGGACCTCCACGCCAACCGACGCCGGGTCAACCAAGGGCTCAACTGGGGCCGTCAAGACGCGTGCCCTCACTGCGGGCGGATTCGAGATCTCCAAGCGAGGAGATCGACCGATCAAGGTGATGCGAGGTTATGCTAATCGTGCATCTTCGCCTGCAAACGCCGTCCTCTCCGTCTATGGGAATTCAACCGGAGGGACCTCGGATTCTCAACACTTCATGGGTGCGACACCCATGGAGATGTCTAAGTTGTTCTTCGGACCGCGGTGGCGTGTCCGGATTTAGCCGAGGATGCAGCCTAAGCGCGTCGCCGGATACTCTGTAAGTAGCTCGAGTCCGGACATTCATTTCGTTACGTGCCTTTCTAGAGTTCGCCTCGACCCTTTGTTCTTACAGGAATGGGTGGCGCGATCAAGGCTGATCAGGTGTCCGGCCCCCCTCCCAGAGACCGCACCGGAGCCCGTGCTGGTCAGAATGTTGGAGGTTGCCCCCATAGAAGGGGGCGACGGGGAAAATAAAGGAGCTAATATTTCGCCCAAAGGGGCGACTGAAGAGGGGGGAACCAAGAATCCCTCCCTTCAGGGGGAGAAGAGGACCGCCTCCGAAGATCCGGAGGCCAAAGCCCCTAAGCATGGGAAGAAATCCTCACCGGGGGGTCCGGCGTCCGGAGAGAATCCGGACGCACAATCATTGCCGAAAGATCAGCCCTCCAACGAGCCATGAGTATGACAAGAGGGAATTAATTAGTAGGAAAATACCTTCATTTATGCTTCTGTGGGTAACCGAAATATTTATATTGCAGTTCGGATCTGCAGCCTTCTCAGATGAGTTCATCTTCGGGACCTTCTTAGGAGATGATGGAGAGCGATCACGCCCCATCCGCAGCGCCGCCAGATGAGGCGGCCCGAACCCAAGTAAATCACGGAGGGTATCCCCGAGTCCGGAGGGGCCAGAGTGTTCGGCACCTACTAGTGTCCGGCCGGGAGAACTGAAGAATCTGCTTGAGAGGGCGTCCATTTCAGAAGATCACCGTGCGTTAATGCGTACGGTGATTGGAAGGATTTCGTCCGCCGAGAGCGGATTGCGTGATGCCGCCATGAGTTTGCTGGCGGGATTTGGGGTATGCAATAATGACGCACCCCTTCGTCTTTTAACAGTTTTGCATATAAAAAATGCGCCCTGTATAGATAGTAGCCCCTGAGACTCGGTAGGTTGTCGGAAACGACAGCGTGCCGAGGATCGAAATCTTGTAATCTCAAGCAATGAATACTTCCGTCCCTATACAGGTGGCGGATAGTCTGAGGGCCAGCCGGACTAATGAGTTTGCCGAATTAAGTCGGCAACTTGACGTGGCGGATGCTGATATCACGCTTGTCAACCAGCGACTTGACGAGTCGCAAGGTAAATAAATTCTCCGCAGTGGCTTTATTTAAGGGGGTCGAAGCCCTCCTCTGATAAATTGTATGCTATTGTACAGACGGTGCTGCTGCTGTGGAGAGCCTTCGGGCCGAACTTGCTCGAGCTAAGGAGCAAGCCCGAAGGAGTGATGCGGCTGCCTCGAAGGCGGCCGAAGAGTTGAAAGCCGAGAAGGCTGCGACCGCCGAAAGAGGCGGAGGTGGCCGAATTGGCCATGAAGGTAAAAGATGCTGCCGACCGCTATGAGGCTCTTGAAAAGGAGCGTTTATCGGAGCGGGAAGACCTGAAGAAGGCCACCGCCGAAGCCAAGGATGCCCGCTCTGCAATGCGGGCTATGAAGGAGGAACTGCGCCAGGCCGGAGAGATTGTGGCTGGCAAGCCTATTCTGCTGCGTCGCTAGTTTATGGATGCAAAGTATGCTCAATTTGAGCGGCTGTGGAGTCCGGAGGATCCGTATATGGACTTGGCTGCAAGCGCGGCTGATGTCGTTAAGCACTTCCGGAGCCAGGGGGATCACGAGACGGAAGAGCTGTATTGGTCTCAATTCCACAGTCCGGATCGCTCCCTTCCATTGACAGACCAGTTGGCCGAATGGGCCGAGCTAAATAGATTGTTCGGACTGGCCATGACTGACATCGTGGCCCATGTCTGGCCAGAGAGGTCCAAGGCGACGAGCTACGCCGTCTTCATCGCAGCAATTCCTTGGAGCGGTGCCGCATATAAAGGACATGAAGCGGTCGGCCTGCATCGAGGGCGCGTGGATGGCTCTTGCCCGTGTGAAGGTGCATTGTCCGGAGATGGATCCCACCGCTGTTGCCGCCCAGGGTTCGGATGAAAGCCGGCTCCCTGTCGAGCACTACTTCGGGGAAGTTATGCGTGGCACTCGTATAATAGAGTCGCAGTGCTCGAAAAACATCACGTTCAAATGAACGTATTAGCTTGTAAATCAATGATTATGTTATAACTGCTTTTTATACTTGTGCGTTCCAAGTAATAAAACTTCTCCTGTTTGGCCGTTTACGTATACTTGTGTATAACTTGAAAGATGGCAGTCTTCGGCTTCAGCCCCCGAGCACAAGGTGCTGGGGTGTTTGCAAAAATAGCGTTTTCACACTTAATCCGATGTCTCGGTCTGTTATAAGGAGGTGGTAGCGAGCTAACAAGGCAATCCGGACTATAATGCTTTATCACTTTCACTTAGCCAGTGGAGCTCGAGGGTGGGGCTACTATATAGCCCCTTGTGGCACCGCACGTCTCCGTATTCAGGGTGCATATGTGCCTGACCGGGAAACGGTCCTTCGTCAAAGTGGGGAATTCTAAACATTCCGGTAGTCGATCGAGTGGTTGACGGACTCTCCAGATCATGATGATCGGTTTTCGGCTTTCTCATCGAGGTGCTCGCCAAATTAACTGGGCACAATCGCAGAGTTCTCCGGTGCGCGTTAGCCGATGATACGGAACGAAGGCAGCAAAACACAAGAGCCGGGCAAACCCAACATTTGACCAAAGACATGATTCGAAGCTGATGCATATAATGCCTAACTCGAGACGCCGAACACTCCCTAAGGTGTTCGATCTTTATAGTAATGGGCAGAATGATGCCCTGAGCCCCTGGTGTCCGGGTACGGGCATGGTCTTCTGACGCGGCCGAAGCCAAAGCGTCAAGCTCTGCTTTGGCTATGGGAAAAACCAAGGGAGAATAACAACAAGAGACAGTAAAAAAAGGTCTACGCAGGGTCTTAATCTGAAAAGAATCCTTGCAACGGGTCCCTACTGCACGTCTGCGCCTGGTCTCCGTTGCGCCGTTATCCTGGACGGGTATGCACGTTGTTCATCTGTAGAAAGAGAGGAACATTTAGTTTTAGAAACAATTCGAAAAATATGTAAAATAAGAAATATAAATAATTAAAGCAAGGTCTATATGAAACCGCGATTGTTTGTGCGCGCAGCCCCCTGTGAAGGGGTATGCTGCTAGGAAGCCCCTAGCCTGCTGAGGCCGGATTCATCTATCCGAGTCCGGGGTCCTTAAATGACCCTCGCACTGAAATGGCGCCACGCGGACCGGCCATCTTGAGTGTAAGAGACACGTAATGCGGTATGGCGTTGAAGCGGACAAAAGCCTTTCGTCCCAAGAGTGCTTGATATTCACTTTCAAATGGGACGATATGAAAATTAATTTTTAGCGTCGACAATTGTTCGGCGATCCGAACACGACTTCTAGTAATATAGAGCCTGTGCACTTGGCGTAAGGGCCTGGCGTCACTCCTTTGAAGGAAGTGCGGCTGTGTCGAATTTTGGTAGGGTCTATCCCCATCCTATGGATTGTGTTTGAATATAGCAGGTTTAAGTCACTGCCTTCGTCCATTAGGACGTTAGTAAATTGTAATCCGTCTATTATGGGATTCAATATCAGGGGAGTCCGTTCCGCGTTTCGAAC
This sequence comes from Aegilops speltoides, assembly GCA_021437245.1. Classification (NCBI taxonomy): domain Eukaryota; kingdom Viridiplantae; phylum Streptophyta; class Magnoliopsida; order Poales; family Poaceae; genus Aegilops; species Aegilops speltoides. The sequence continues at coordinate 357,243,597 of CM038145.1, forward strand.
GCTTCTGGAATAGTCCAGGTGGTCGAAAGTGATTGGTTTTAATATCCAATCTCTACGGTCTGCTGGGTTGGACCGTGCGAAGCTCTTTTTAGGAAGTGCCGCACTATTTTTCCGTGTTATCACATGAAGTGAATTTACTGCTTTGACCCCTTGAGGGAAAGCCTTTTGTTTTCCGGTGCTCTGCTGGTGGGGTTTGTCTTCTTCGTGTCACATCCCTAGTTCTGGTATGACCTAGACTAGCTAGTCACTTGTGCATCATGTTTAAATTTCATTTAAATTTGAAATGAGGATTTGAGAAACCCTCAGAATCATTTTTAGAAATGACCCAAATAAAAATTGCTCCAAAAAGGTCCAAGAAAATGTTCATGTCTTTCTCTGAAAATATTGGACAGAGATAAAAATCAAACCAATATTTTTAGGAGCTCATAAGTACTTATTTTGGGCATTTGGATTAATCCAGTAATTATTTTGCTTTGGATATATATTATTATATATATATAATGTTGTCCAAAAATTATGCCACTTGCTGAGGAGCTCTGGAATAATATAGTTAGCTCCTGCAAAAATTGGCATAAGTAAATAAAATGATTTAGTATTTTAACTAAATCAAAACAAATGTCAGAAATAGAAAACAGAAAACAAAAGAAAGGGAAAAGCTTACCTGGGCCTCCTCCTGTCTTGGCCAAAGACCGTGCTTGATCTGGGCGGCCCAGCCCCCCCTCCTCTGTCGTCTTCGTCTTGACAGGGGAGGGGCGCGTGCGACGCGCAAGGCTCCGCCCGCGCCACCTCCTCCCCTGCTGCCTGCTGGCCTCCCTCGTCGCTCTCGATTTACCCGGACGGCGCCACGCACCTCCTTGCCTCTCTCCTCACTCTCCCGCTCTCACTCCCTTCCCGGATCTCTTCCTCTCCAGCGCCCGGCCTGCTGCCGCCACCCCTCGCCGTCGTCGCGCCCTGCCTCCCCTCGTCCCTCCGTCGTGTCCACGCGCTCCGCCGCCAGGGCTCGCCGCCTCGCCAAGCCGCAAGGCGCGGAAGCAGTGGAGCCTCGCCATCGAGCTCGACCCGCCGCCTCTGCACCGAGATCGCCCGGCGATCAGCCGTCCCCGACGCCTTCCCGAGCCGCTCGAGCTCTCTGCAGAATCGCGGTGAGCTCCGCCGTTCCCCTCCTCCGCGTAGCCGGCCGATGCGCCGTAGCCTTCTCCCCATCTCGGCCGTAGCACCTCGCCGCCGTTCATGTCGCCGCCGGCGCCCTAGCCACCGCAGAGCTCGCAACCGAGCACGCCACCGTGCTCCTGGTGCCACGAGGGTGCCGCAGAGCCCTCGGGTGGCCTCCCCTGCTTGCCAGTAGCCGCGCCCCTTTCGAGCCCGAGCTCGGCCGCCGCCGCAAGCTCTGCTCGGCGAGCTCCGGCACCCCACGGTCTCCGCGTGTCCCACTGGATCTTGTGAGCACTGGCTTCGTACAGAGTGGTCTCCGCCGCCCGATTGGTCGCGGAACGGCGATTCAAAGCCCTCCGCGTCGGCCTCGCCCGGCGTCGAGCCGCCGGCGGGTTTGACCCCGCTGACCAGGGGTTTGACCTCCCCTGGGTCACTGACAAGTGGGGCCCGGCCCTGCTAATTTTAGCTTAGGATTAGTTTAGTAACTAATTAACTCTGTTAACTAACTGTGTCACTGACGTGTGGACCCCACACGTCAGGTTTGACCCAGGTTGACTGCTGACGCAGTGCTGACGTCAGGCTGACGCATTTATCCATTTTTTCTGGATTTAAATTAATCAGGAAATTCCAGAAAATGATTTAAACTCCAAAAATTCATAGAAATTCAACCGTAGCTCAGATTGAAATAATTTATATATGAAAAATTATCAGAAAAATGCAATCTTTCCATCTGTACTAGTTTCATGCATGACAAACCAACTTATACATGCTGAATTTGAGGAAACGCATTATGGCATAATAAGAGACTTAATTTAGAATTGCATTTGAGCTTAGGGTTCAAATGGACTTCAAACCAAATGACTACTAGTTGCATTAGCTCAAACAACATCACATCTTCATGCCATGTTCATGCATCATATTGTTGCATATGCTTGTGTATTGATTGTTGGCACTGTTCCTTCTCGATAGGTCTTGCTCAGGAGACCGTTCGAGTACTGTCTATGAAGCGATTGCCTCCTTGTTGATCTACCGTGCAAGCAAACCCCTTGTTCATTCCGATAAAACCCTACTCTCGCCTCCTGCTCTCAATTAATGCATTAGGACAACAACGATTCATACGCTACTTTGTCTTTGCGGTAGTTGAACCCATTCCTCTGCATGACTGTCATTGCCACGATAAATAGTTAAAACCCACTAGCATGTGTAGGAGTTGATTGAGCCCATGTTGTGTTCCTACCATGCTATGCCTGCTATTGCTTAGAGTTGTGTCAGTCTGGTTCATTGGGAATGAATTGGAGTGTTACGATATGTTACGATCTTCGAGAGTGAACGTGTGAACACGATTTGGTAAAGGTAGCGGTGAGAGGCCATGTAGGAGTACATGGTGGGTTGTCTCACCGAACCGTCCCTAAGCACTTGAGTTCTATGTATGTTGTCCAATGACTCGATACTACCACACATTGGGCTCCGGCGCCCAAGCCCTCTCGACTTATTAACCGACTTGATCTCTGTCCAGAGTCGCAACTAGTTTCGTGTTTGTAGGTAGTGCTATTTTTCTACCAAGTGGCACCCGGCAGGTGGGCTTGGGACAGACTAGGCACAGTGTGGCACGGTGTACCAAGTGGCACCGGATGGTGGGCTTGGGAACCCTGCTCACATCGTTTGGGGCCGTGAGCGACACCCGCCGGATCTCCTTACGGATGGAACCGAATAGGCGATAAACCTGGGCTAGAGTCTTGTGGGGTTAGTCGGTCGTGGCCGACTCCTCGCCAAAGCCCGCTTGAAGGTTGCCGAGATACACGACGTGTACATGGTGGTAAGTGGCGAGGCGTGTGTGAAGAAGTACACCCTGCAGGTTAACATGATCTATTCAATAGCCGGGTCATGGATATGGACTTCTTGGATGCTTACATGGTACATAGATAACTTGAAGTGGATACTCTAAAATGCTCAAGAAAAGTGTGAGTACTATGGATGGCCTTCTCGAGGGAGACGGGATGAATCCATAGTAGTGTATTGAGTGGTGATTAGTGGACTCTGCAGCGCCTATATCACCTCAAAGAAGTTCGTAGTCGAGAACAGGATAGCCACAGAGTCAAAGCTGGCTTGTCGCAACTAAACCCCACATTACCCTCTTGATACAAGTGCATGTATGATAGGATCGATGTAAGTCTTGCTGAGTACCTTTGTACTCATGGTGCTTTATTTATGTTTTTGCAGCGGAGACTTGGTCTTACTAGTGTTCTCGTGGACTTGACGAGTAGCTTGTACCTCAGCTACGATCTTGATCGGATGTTGTAGTTAGTCGGGCTCTTCACCTTTTCATTTGTAGATGTCTGCACCTGGACATGTAATGCTTCCGCATGTTGCTTGTATGTTTCGTATGATGGGTCTTGTGACCCCTGCTTGCAATAAATGCTATGATGGCTCTTCCGAGCCTTTATCTATATGAGTTGTTGAGTTATCTGTGATGTCATGTTGTACAGCACATACTTGCATGTTATGCGACGTGTAATGTGTATTGCTATGTGTGGGATCGACTATCTAGTTGTTTATCTTTAGTAGCCCCTCTTACGGAAATGTCTCCTAGTGTTTCCACCGAGCCTGGTAGCTTGCTCTTGCTCCGGAACACTTAGGCTGGCGGCATGTGTCCTTCTTCGCTCTGTGTACGTCCCTTCGGGAAATGTCACGCGATGAACACCGAGTCTGTTAGCCTAGTGCTACAGCCTGGATTCACTTTCGATGACCGACACGTTCGATCTTTGGGTCATGGATGCCTGTCCTGTAAGTTTGTGCCACTTTGGGTTTACGACTAGCCATGTCAGCCCGGCTCCTTATCATATGGATGCTAGCGACACTATCATATCGTGTGCCAAAAGGCGCAAACGGTCCCGGGCAAAGGTAAGGCGACACCCGTGGGGATACCGTGCGTGAGGCCGCAAAGTGATATGAAGTGTTACATGCTAGATCGATGTGACATTGAGTCGGGGTTCTGACAGCTTTGGTATCGAGCTCGATTGTCAGAGGATTACCAAGCCAAACTGGTCGAAGTTGGGTCTAGAAATTCTTTAGTTATGTAAGGGAATTGATTGTGGGAAGGAACGTAAGGCTCTTTTTACTTCTTATACCTCATGGCCTTCGATCCGAAAGTCATCCTATCTTTCTGCGGGGTTAAGGAACTAGGCTTCTTCCGTCTATCAGATCACGTGTTACTACTCCGTAGTTCCATAGGATTGGTTGGTCGAGTCATATTCCAGTTTTCGAGTACTTCGGTGTAGTCTATCTAGTATGATCTCGTAACCTTCAAGTGGTGATGTTGAGTATGTTACTACCCCATTTTAGCAGGATGTCTCATTACGAGCATTTTACTACCGTTATCTTGCGGAATTGCCCTAGGAGTTCGGAGATACTAATTTCCTTGTCCTACATTCTGTGGCCTATAGTTGATGCTTGATTCCGTCCTTCGCTTCGTTTCTCAGGATGTCATCAGCTAAGCGAAGCTTTGTTGCTCGTAGTCAGTATCACGGAGATGGTAGGGATGAGGATCCTCCCGACCAACCTTCATTGACAGAGTTCATGTTAGAGATGGAGAGAAACAAGCGTGAGTCTAACCGCTTGTTGGCACGTATTGAGGAGAACACCGCACATCGGTTCAAAGGGTCTGCAACCATTCATGACTTCATCCGCTTGCACCCACCTACCTTTCATCACTCCATCGAGCCGCTCGATGCAGATGACTGGCTCCGTAGCATCACTCACAAGCTCCGTTCTGCGAATGTAGCTGAAGATGACAAGGTCACCTATGCCACATACCATCTGGAAGGTCCTGCTAGTCTTTGGTGGCAGAACTATGAGGCTATGCTTCCGATTGGCGATTCCTACTTGGAGGATTTCACCGAGGCTTTTCGCGAGCATCACATTCCTCGAGCCCTCATCGATCGCAAGAGAGAAGAGTTCGTAGTTTCACCCAGAGTAAGATGGTTGTTGATGCTTACAGCCGAGAGTTTGAGAACCTCGCCCGTTATGCCACAGAAGAAGTGTCCACGGACGCCAAGAAGCAGGCTAGGTTCCGGAAGGGTCTCAACCCCAAGTTGCGTCGAGATCTCCACTTGCATCATTGTGATACGTTCCAAGCTCTTGTGAACAAGGCCATCAATGCAGAGACAGCTCAGCTCACTTACGAGGAGTCTCGTAAGCACACCCGTGATTTGGGATCTTCTTCCGGTTCTGGTTCTCTAAAGCGCCGGATTTGGGTTCCGAACTCTGCTCTTCCTCCCGGATATTTACCAAGACCATCCTATGTGGTGCCTCCCCCAGCTCAGTCGTATGTTCCACCCAGGCCTACTGGTAGACCGCTTGCCAGTGCGGGACCACATCCAACTTCAGGGACTTGCTTCACATGCGGGAAGCCAGGACACTATGCACGTGACTGCCCTCAGACTAGTTATGCTCCACCCCAGCCCGAGAAGACTGTTGGCTGTGTTAAGCCATCACGCAAGATGATCAGTGTCAAGTCAGCTCCCACTGAACGTGGACGTGTGCATCACGTCTCAGCTAGTAACGCTCATGATGATCCGGATGTCGTTCTTGGTACACTCCTTGTCAACTGTCATCCAAAGATCGGTTACATTCGACATGGAGCATCTCACTCCTTCATTTCAAAGCTATGCTAATTTGCACAACATGTCATTTTGTGATATGCCCTCTCCACTAGTCATTCAAACCTCGGATCCAAATGGCAAACTTCTAGTGTAAGCCATGGTAACGAGATTCTTGTTGATGACTTGTATTCCTTGCATCACTTATAGCCCTCAAGTCTCAGATATTAACATCATCTTGGGTATGGGTGGATGACAGCTCATTATGCCAAGATTGATTGTTACACCAGTGCATTCAGCTTACACACCCATCCGCAAGATAGTCACCGTCTCCACTAGAGTTGCAAGGCGTCGGCTCTATTCTCTTAATGCCAGCCCTCTTCCGGACCTTCAAGATATCCCGTAGTCCGTGACTTTCCGGATGTCTTTCAGAGGAACTGCCGGTGTTCCACCGACAGAGATGTAGAGTTAAATCATAGACCTTATCCCAGAACTGCTCCAATCTCTAGGAGACCTTACAAGATGGCACCCTTAGAACTAGCCGAGCTTAAGAAACAACTTGATGAGTCCTTGCAAAGGGTTTCATCCGTCCTAGTTCTTCTCCTTGGGCTTGCCCGTCCTCTTCGTCACAAGAAGAAGGATGGTACGGACCGGATGGTTGTAGATTATCGCCCGTTAATTTGGTCACGATAAAGAACAAATATCCGCTCCCGGGATCAACGATCCGTATGATCAGCTCATTGGATCCTCGATCTTCTCCAAGATGGATTTGAGGTTAGGCTACCACCAAATCAAGATCGAAAACGGGACATCCCCAAGACAGCCTTTGTCACTGTTATGGCCAAGACGAGTACACCGTCATGTCCTTTGGCCTAACCAACGCTCCAGCCACATTCTCCGCTTGATGAACTCGATCTTCATGGAGTACTTAGATAAGTTCGTCGTGGTTTACCTCGATGATATTCTTATTTACTCAAGAACGAACAAGAGCATGCCGAACATCTTAGACTTGTGCTAGAAAAACTCGAGAGCACCGCCTTTACGCCAAGTTCTCCAAGTGTGAATTTTGGTTGCGAAGTGACCTACCTAGGCCACGTAATCTCCGGTAAGGGCATTCTGTCAATCCCGAGAGAGTTAAGGCCGTTCTCGATTGGACTCCACCAAACCGTTAAACAAGTTAGGAGTTTCCTTGGTCTAGCCAGCTATTGTCGCCGCTTTGTTGAAAACTTCTCCAAAGTAGCTAAACCCTCACGGAACTTCTCAAGAAAGATAAAAAGTTTGAGTGGTCCCCACAAGTGTGAGTACAGCCAGAACCGAAAAGACGCTCGACTTCTGCTCCCATACTTGTGCCACCGGATTTCACTAAAGACTTTGTTATCTACTGCGACGCCTCACGACAGGGACTAGGTTGCATTCTTATGCAGGATCGTCATGTGATTGCCTATGCATCTCGACAGTTGCATCCACATGAGGAGAATTATCCCACACATGATCTAGAGCTTGCAGCCGTAGTCTATGCACTCAAGACCTGGCGACATTACCTCCTTGGTAAACGTTGCGAGATCTACACCGATCACCAGAGTCTCAAGTATATCTTCACCCAACCAGATCTGAACCTTAGGCAAAGACGTTGGTTAGAGTTGATCTCAGATTACGACTTAGGGATTACCTACACTCCAGGCAAGGCTAATGTCATGGCGGATGCTCTAAGCCGTAAATCCTATTGCAACAATCTCATGTTGCAGCAGGGCCAACCACTTCTCCATGAGGAATTCTGTAAGCTTAACCTTCACATTGCTCCTCAAGGATTCCTTTCTACCTTGGTGGCGAAACCTGACCTTGAGGATCGGATTATCGCTGCTCAAAAGCAGGACACGGGTATTTCCCGGATCAAGAGAAACATTAAGAAGGAAGTTGGTGGATGTTTCTCTATGGATGATCGTGGTGTTGTTTTCTTCGTGAATCGCTTGGTGGTTCCCAAGAATCAACATCTTCGACAACTGATTCTTAAGGAGGCGCATGAATCCCCTCTCACGATTCATCCCGGTAGTACTAAGATGTATCAGGACCTACGCCAGAGGTTCTGGTGGACTAGGATGAAGAGAGAAATCGCTGACTTCGTTGCTAATTGCGACGTTTGTCGACGCGTTAAGGCAGAGCATCAAAGACCTGCTGGCACCCTTCAGCCTTTAGCTATTCCTGAATGGAAATGGGATAAAGTTGGTATGGACTTCATCACCGGCTTTCCCAGGACCAAGAGAGGGAATAACGCTATCTTCGTAGTCATTGATCGTCTTTCCAAAGTGGCTCACTTCCTACCTGTTCGAGAGAGTATCACTGCTAGTCAGCTCGCTGACTTATATATTTCTCGAATAGTATCACTTCACGGTGTTCCACTAGAGATCAATTCAGACCGTGGCGCGTCTTTTCACTTCTCATTTAGGAGAGTTTCCAAACCGCCATGGGAACCCATCTTTCCTTCATGCCGCTTTCCACCCTCGGTCAAGTGGTCGGTGGAAAGGGTCAACCAAATTCTCAAGACATGCTTAGAGCTTGCGTTATCTCATTCGGTATGGATTGGGAGAAATGTCTTCCTTTCGCCGAGTTTGCTTATAACAATAGCTATCAATCCAGTCTCAAGAAAGCTCCTTTTGAGATTCTCTATGGACGAAGATGTCGAACACCTTTGAACTGGTCGAAACCGTGAAAGACAATTCTTTGGACGGACCTGATCCAGAGGCGAAGAGCAAGTTCGCATCATTCGTGAGAATTTGAAAACAGCCCGATCTCGTCAAAAGAGCGAAGATGATCGTCATCATAAGGATATGACTTATGAAATTGGCGACAAAGCTTACCTTCGGGTTACTCCTTTGAAGGGTACCCATCGTTTCGGTATCAAGGGCAAGTTGGCTCCTCGTTACATTGGTCCTTTTCGCATTCTCGCTAAACGAGGAGAGGTTGCCTACCAGTTGGAACTACCCCCACATCTTTCTCGAGTTCATGATGTCTTCCACGTCTCTCAACTCAGGCGTTGCTTCTCGGATCCTATCCATGAGTGGACCACGAAGCGCTTGATCTCCAAGATAACCTCACATACCGAGAGTACCCGGTTCGCATTCTTGATCAAGCAGAGCGTGTCACTCGACGTCATAACATCAAGTTTCTCAAGGTTCAGTGGTCTCATCATTCCGAGAGAGAAGCTACTTGGGAGCGAGAAGATCGTCTTCGACTGGAGTACCCCGCTTTCTTTCCGTCGACCCCCGAATCTCGGGACGAGATTTTTTCAAGTGGGGGCGAGTTGTCACATCCCTAGTTCTGGTATGACCTAGACTAGCTAGTCACTTGTGCATCATGTTTAAATTTCATTTAAATTTGAAATGAGGATTTGAGAAACCCTCAGAATCATTTTTAGAAATGACCCAAATAAAAATTGCTCCAAAAAGGTCCAAGAAAATGTTCATGTCTTTCTCTGAAAATATTGGACAGAGATAAAAATCAAACCAATATTTTTAGGAGCTCATAAGTACTTATTTTGGGCATTTGGATTAATCCAGTAATTATTTTGCTTTGGATATATATTATTATATATATATAATGTTGTCCAAAAATTATGCCACTTGCTGAGGAGCTCTGGAATAATATAGTTAGCTCCTGCAAAAATTGGCATAAGTAAATAAAATGATTTAGTATTTTAACTAAATCAAAACAAATGTCAGAAATAGAAAACAGAAAACAAAAGAAAGGAAAAGCTTACAGGCCTCCTCCTGTCTGGCCCAAAGACCAGGCGGTCTGGCCGGCCCAGCCCACCCCTCCTCTGTCGTCTTCGTCTTCGACAGGGGGAGGGGCGCGTGCCCGACGCGCGCGCGCTCCGCCGCGCCACCTCCTCCCTGCCTGCCTGCCTGGCCTCCCCTCGTCGCTCTGGACGACCCGGACGGCGCCACGCACCTCCTTGCCTCTCTCCCTCACTCTCCCGCGCTCTCACTCCCTTCCCGGATCTCTTCCTCTCCCGCGCCCGACGCGCTGCCGTCGCCACCCCTCGCCGTCGTCGCGGCCACTGCCTCCCCCTCGTCCCTCCGTCGTGTCCACGCGCTCCGCCGTTGTGGGCTACGCCTCCTCGCCAAGCCGCAAGACGCCGGAAGCAGTGGAGCCTCGCCATCGAGCTCGACCCCGCCGCCTCTGCACCGAGATCGCCGGCGACCGTACGCCGTCCCCGACGCCTTCCCGAGCCGTCTGAGCCTCTCTGCGTAACCGCGGTGAGCTCCGCCACCGTTCCCCTCCCTCCGCGTAGCCGACCGTACGCCGTAGCCTTCTCCCCATCTCGGCCGTAGCACCTCGCCGCCGTTCATGTCGCCGCCGACGCCCTAGCCACCGCAGCCCGCAACCGAGCACGCCACCGTGCTCCTCGGTGCCACGAGGGTGCCGCAGAGCCCTCGGGTGGCCTCCCCTGCGCGCCGTAGCCGCCCCGCTCGAGCCCGAGCTCGCCGCCGCCGCAAGCTCTGCTCCGCGAGCTCCGGCACCCCACGGTCTCCGCGTGTCCCATCTGGATGCTTGGCGAGCCTGGCTTCAGAGGTGGTCTCCGCCGCCCGATTGGTCGCCGGAACGGCGATTCCGAGCCCCCCGCGCGTCGGCCTCGCCGGCGCCGAGCGCCGGCTGGTTTGACCCACGACCGGGGTTTGACCTCCCCTAGGTCACTGACAAGTGGGGCCCGGCCCGCTAATTTTAGCTTAGGATTAGTTTAGTAACTAATTAACTCTGTTAACTAATCGTGTCACCGACGTGTGGACCCCACACGCCAGGTTTGACTCCAGGTTGACTCTTGACGCTTGAGGTTGACGTCGGTCGACGCATTTATCCATTTTTTCGGATTTAAATTAATCAGAAATTCGAAAATGATTTAAACTCCAAAATTCATAGAAATTCAACCGTAGCTCGATTGAAATAATTTATATATGAAAAATTATCGAAAAATGCAATCTTTCCATCTGTACTAGTTTCATGCATGACAAACCAACTTATACATGCTGAATTTGAGGAAACGCATTATGGCATAATAAGAGACTTAATTTAGAATTGCATTTGAGCTTAGGGTTCAAATGGACTTCAAACCAAATGACTACTAGTTGCATTAGCTCAAACAACATCACATCTTCATGCCATGTTCATGCATCATATTGTTGCATATGCTTGTGTATTGATTGTTGGCACTGTTCCTTCTCGATAGGTCTTGCTCAGGAGACCGTTCAGAGTACTGTCTATGAAGCAAGGCCTCCTTGTTGATCTACCGTGCAAGCAAACCCCTTGTTCATTCCGATAAAACCCTACTCTCTCGCTCCTGCTCTCAATTAATGCATTAGGACAACAACGATTCATCGCTACTTTGTGTTTGCGGTAGTTGAACCCATTCCTCCGCATGACTGTCATTGCCACAAGAATAGTTAAAACCCACTAGCATGTGTAGGAGTTGATTGAGCCCATGTTGTGTTCCTACCATGCTATGCCTGCTATTGCTTAGAGTTGTGTCAGTCCGGTTCATTGGGAATGAATTGGAGTGTTACGATATGTTACGATGTCGAGAGTGAACGTGTGAACACGATTTGGTAAAGGTAGCGGTGAGAGGCCATGTAGGAGTACATGGTGGGTTGTCTCACCGAACCGTCCTTAGCAATCGAAGTTCTATGTATGTTGTCCAATGACTCGATACTACCACACATTGGGCTCCGGCGCCCAAGCCCTCTCGACTTATTAACCGACTTGATCTCTGTCCAGGAGTCGCAACTAGTTTCTGGTGTTTGTAGGTAGTGCTATTTTTCTACCAAGTGGCACCCGGCAGGGTGGGCTTGGGACAGACTAGGCACAGGTGGCACGGTGTACCAAGTGGCACCCGGATGGTGGGCTTGGGAACCCTGCTCACATCGTTTGGGGCCGTGAGCGACACCCCGGCCGGATCTCCTTACGGATGGAACCCGAATAGGCGATAAACCTGGGCTAGAGTCTTGTGGGGTTAGTCAGGTCGTGGCCGACTCCCTCGCCAGGCTTCCGCTTGAAGGTTGCCGAGATACACGACGTGTACATGGTGGTAAGTGGCGAGAGCGTGTGTGAAGAAGTACACCCCTGCAGGGTTAACATGATCTATTCGAATAGCCGGGTCCGCGGATATGGACTTCTTGGATGCTTACATGGTACATAGATAACTTGAAGTGGATACTCTAAAATGCTCAAGAAAAGTGTGAGTACTATGGATGGCCTTCTCGTAGGGAGACGGGGATGAATCCATAGCAGTGTATTGAGTGGTGATTAGTGGACTCGTGTGCGCCATATCACCTCAAAGAAGTTCTGGTAGTCGTAGAACAGGATAGCCACAGAGTCAAAGCTGGCTTGCTGCAACTAAACCCCACATTACCCTCTTGATACAAGTGCATGTATGATAGGATCTGATGTAAGTCTTGCTGAGTACCTTTGTACTCATGGTGCTTTATTTATGTTTTTGCAGCGGAGACTTGGTCTTACTAGTGTTCTCGTGGACTTGACGAGTAGCACTGTACCTCAGCCACGATCTTGATCGGATGTTGTAGTTAGTCGAGGCTCTTCACCTTTTTCATTTGTAGATGTCGTGCACCTGCACATGTAATGCTTCCGCATGTTGCTTGTATGCTTCGTATGATGGGTCTTGTGACCCTGTTTGCAATAATGCTATGATGGCTCTTCCGAGCCTTTATCTATATGAGTTGTTGAGTTATCTTTGTGATGTCATGTTGTACAGCACATACTTGCATGTTATGCGACGTGTAATGTGTATTGCTATGTGTGGGATCGACTATCTAGTTGTTTATCTTTAGTAGCCCTCTTACCGGGAAATGTCTCCTAGTGTTTCCACTGAGCCCTGGTAGCTTGCTACTGCTCCGGAACACTTAGGCTGGCCGGCATGTGTCCTTCTTCGTTCCTGTGTCTGTCCCTTCGGGGAAATGTCACGCGATGAACACCGGAGTCCTGTTAGCCTAGTGCTACAGCCTGGATTCACTCGCTGATGACCGACACGTTCGATGTTGGGTCATGGATGCCTGTCCCTGTAAGTTTGTGCCACTTTGGGTTTACGACTAGCCATGTCAGCCCGGGCTCCTTATCATATGGATGCTAGCGACACTATCATATACGTGTGCCAAAAGGCGCAAACGGTCCCGGGCAAAGGTAAGGCGACACCCGTGGGGATACCGTGCGTGAGGCCGCAAAGTGATATGAAGTGTTACATGCTAGATCGATGTGACATTGAGTCGGGGTCCTGACACTTCGCTTGACGCGTCGAGCCCCTTGTGTTCGGCATTTAGTCGGCCGGACTGTTTAAAAACCCAACAATCCCTGTGGGTGTGATTTGCAGGCCTTCCGGGGGTACTGTGGATTTGACATATCCGACCCAAGATTTTGTTTAAGTTGGACAATTCGTCGCTGTCATCCTTAAGAGCCTGTGTCTTAGTATTGGGCCGCGAGCTTTTGAATCCGGTGTTAACTGCCGTGCTCTTTGGGCTTTTTCCTTTATTCCGACGCTGTTCTTTTCTGCGCCGTGATTTTCCATTTCCATCTCTTATCTCGAATGTACTTGGGTCGCTGGTGCTGCTTCTTGCTAGCCAGCTATCCTCCCCCGCACAGAAGCGGGTCATGAGGCTTGTTAGTGCGGACATTGTCCTCGGTTTCTCTTGACCGAGGTGCCTGGCGAGCCATTCGTCTCGGACATTGTGCTTGAAAGCTGCTAAGGCTTCGGCGTCCGGACAGTCGACTATTTGGTTCTTTTTGGTAAGAAACCTGTTCCAGAATTTCCGCGCTGACTCTCCGGGCTGTTGGATTATATGACTTAAATCATCTGCGTCCGGAGGACGGACATAAGTCCCTTGAAAATTCGCTCTAAACGCGTCCTCGAGCTCTTCCCAACTTCCAACAGTGTTTTCTGGGAGGCTTTTGAGCCAATGACGGGCTGGCCCTTTGAGCTTGAGGGGTAGATATTTTATGGCGTGGAGATCGTCTCCTCTGGCCATGTGTATATGCAGTATATAATCTTCTATCCAGACTCCACGGTCTGTTGTTCCATCGTAGGCCTCTATGTTTATGGGTTTAAACCCTGCTGGGAATTCATGGTCCAGCACCTCATCGGTGAAACATAGTGGGTGTGCGGCGCCCCTGTACTTGTATGTGCCGCTATCACCGGACACTTGACGTGTTGCTTTGCTTCCTGGGGCATTCTTTTTGGGTCCGTAGATGGACCTGGCTTGGCCATTTGACGGTGGAGGCTCTATGGCCTCTTCGTCGAATTCTGGTAGCAGCTTACGCTTCGGGTAGCTCTTCGATTGGTGGCCATTGCCGTATTTATCTGCGGTTTTGAGTACTTTGCTCCATCTTATTCTGAGCGTGTCTTCCGCTGTTTTGAGCTTCCGCTTTTCCTTCTTCAGGCTTCTTGCCGTGGCGATGAGCCTGTGCTTAAAAAGCTCTTGTTCGACATTGTCTTTGGGTGCGACGAGTTCGTCGTCATTGAGGCTTGCTTCATCTTCGGAGGGAGGTATATAGTTATGATCCTTAACCTCTTTGACTGCCGCCCTTTCGTGAGGGCTTGCTACGCATCCTCTGCTATTTGAGTCTTCTTTGGAGGGATTGTCTTCGGCACTCTCGGGGTATTGTTATTTCTGTGCGGAATCTCTATTCTTCTTTGTGGTGGGATTTAGGCGGTGCACGACGCCGGCGCTTGGGCTGCTTCTTTAGAGAGTCTCGCCTCTCGCTTCTTCGCCATCCCTTCTTTTGGGGTATCCACCATGTATCGTCATATGACGAGGTGGCCTTCGGTGTCTGTAGGCATTGGTTCTGCTAAATCTCCGGCATTGTCGTCCATGGCGTCGATGTCGTCGAGTCGAAGTCTAGCATGTCGGTTAAATCCTCGGCAGTGGCTACAAAGTGGGTGGTGGGTGGGCGCTGAATTTCTTCGTCGTCCGTATTTCAACCATCCCGCCATAGTCCGCCAGACTCTCCGATAACGAGAGATGCTTTAATGAATTCAGGATATCGCCGAAAGGCGAGTGTTGGAATATGTCCACGGCGGTGAATTCCATAACCGGCGCCCAATCCGGATCGATTGGCAGGGGCGCAGGAGGTTCGGAGTCCGGCAAGGAGTCCGGCGCCTCGGAATCGCGAGTTTCGCGGGGGACAAGATTGGTGTTCGGCTCCATCGCCGTGGATGTTGAAGCCCCTAGGGCGGCGTCTATCCACCGCCCTCGTCCGGGCGATCGGCTCGGGCTAATGGCAAGCGGATCCGAAAAGGGCCACCAAAGGCTTTGCTCGATTGGCGAGCTAAATCGTGTCCACCGTCATAGTGCGGCGCGCTTGGCTGTGGCTCGAGTCCGTCGAGGATCAAGTCTCCGCGACATCGGCCGTGAAGTTTAAGCTTCAAATCGACTGACGGCCGGGCGTAGCTTCGATCTGCTCCGGATGGCCAAGTGAATTGGCCCGCAGGCGGCCGCCGAATCTGAAGATCTGTCGGGGAGAAAAGTCTCACTGGACAGCGTTGCTGGTTGAAGATGCCATCAAGCCTATCGGTGACGACACGAGGAACTCTCAATGAAAGCACCAATGTCGGTGTCAAAACCGGTGGATCTCGGGTAGGGGTCCCGAACTGCATGCGTCTAGGTGGATGGTAACAGGAGACGAGGGACACAATGTTTTTACCTGTGTTCAGGCCCTCTCGATGGAGGTAAAACCCACGCCCTGCTTGATTAATATTGATGATATGGGTAGTACAAGAGTAGATCTACCACGAGATCAAGGAGGCTGAACCCTAGAAGCTAGCCTATGGTATGATTGTTGAGATGTATGTTGTCCTATGGACTATAGCCCTCCGGTTTATATAGACACCGGAGGAGGCTAGGGTTACACAGAGTCGGTTACAATGGTAGGAGATCTACATATCCGTATTACCAAGCTTGCCTTCCACGCCAAGGAAAGTACCATCCAGACACGAGCCGGAGTCTTCAATCTTGTATCTTCGTAGTCTTGGAGTCCGGCGGATATTGATAGTCCGGCTGTCCGGACACCCCCTAGTCCAGGACTCCCTCAGGTAGCAAGGCACGTATTGTATTGTTGCCATCGAGGATAAAAGGATGGGGTTTATATCATATTGTTTGAGTTTATCCCTATACATCATGTCATCTTGCCTAATGTGTTACTCTATTCTTATGAACTTAATACTCTAGATGCATGTTGGATAGTGGTGGATGTGTGGAGTAATAGTAGTAGATGCAGGCAGGAGTCGGTCTACTTGTTGCGGACGTGATGCCTATATACATGATCATGCCTAGATATTCTCATAACTATGCACTTTTCTATCAATTGCTCGACAGTAATTTGTTCACCCACTGTAATACTTATGCTATCTTGAGAGAAGCCACTAGTGAAACCTATGGCCCCCGGGTCTATCTTCCATCATATAAGTTTTTAATCTACTTTATTTTGCAATCTTTACTTTCCAATTTATAACATAAAAATACCAAAAATATTTATCTTATCTTATTATCTCTATCAGATCTCACTTTCGCAAGTGGCCGTGAAGGGATTGACAACCCCTTTATCGCGTTGGTTGCAAGGTTCTTGTTTGTTTGTGTACGTACGAGGGACTTGCGTGGAGCCTCCTACTGGTTTGATACCTTGGTTCTCAAACTGAGGGAAATACTTACGCTACTTTGCTGCATCACCATTTCCTCTTCAAGGGAAAACCAACGCAGTGCTCAGGAGGTAGCAAGAAGGATTTCTGGCGCCGTTGCTGGGGAGGTCTTCGCACAAATCAAGACATACCAAGTACCCATCACAAACTCATCTCCCTCGCATTACATTATTTGCCATGTGCCTCTCGTTTTCCTCTCCCCCACTTCACCCTTTGTCGTTTTATTCGCCCTCTCTTTGTCGTTTGCCTTCCCTTTGCCATGGCTGAGTCAAAAAGAGCTAAGGGTTCTCTCCCGAGTTGTAGTACTTTGGATAGTCCCTCTGTCCTCTCTAAGCTCATAAATAATAATGCTATGGAAAGACCTACCGGGGTTACCAATGAGAGTTTGAATAATTTTGATGAAGATGACTCCAGAATTTTTCGTTATCTACTGGATGAGTCTTTAAAAGATGCTTGGGATAGGCTATTAAGGATTCGAGCTAGCTATGTGCCACAATATCAAATTGAGATATACTTAAAGAGCTTTTATATTGGCTTACCCGCTTCTTTCAAGAAAGTTTTAGATTCTATTTTTGAAGAAGGCTTTCTTGAAGGGGATGCTATAGATACCTATGAAAAAATGAAAACTATATTTGGCCACCCCATGAATGATAAGGTTGAATCCACCACTCTCTTATGCTTTTATCAAAACGAAATTATCAAAGAGATGAAGGCTAGCTTAGATGCAAATTTCCGTAACGTTCTTAATATTTCTTCCTCCATTAATGGCAATGTGCTTTCCCAAAATAGAAGGATAAATGCTATAGATAAGAAATTTTCTCTTTTCTTTCCCAACACCAAAGATGGCAATGCTTAGATCTATTCTCGCTTTTATGCCTAGCTAGGGGCGTTAAACGATAGCGCTTGTTGGGAGGCAACCCAATTTTATTTTTGTTCCTTGATTTTTGCTCCTGTTTAGTAATAAATAATTCATCTAGCCTCTGTTTAGATGTGGTTTTATGTTTTAATTAGTGTTTGTGCCAAGTAGAACCTATAGGACCATCCTGGGTGATAGTTAATTTGATCTTGCTGAAAAACAGAACCTTTTGCGCGCACGAGAATAATTTTAATAAATCACAGAAACGTGTTTTGTAGTTGATTTTATTTTGCAGTAGATAAATAGATAAATTTCCTAGGACTTCCTATTTTGGTAGGATTTTTAGAGTTCCAGAAGTATTCGAAAATTACAGATTGCTACAGACTGTTCTGTTTTTGACAGATTCTGTTTTTCATGTGTTGTTTGCTTATTTTGATGAATCTATGGCTAGTATTTGGGGGGGGGGGGTATGAACCATAGAGAAGTTGAAATACAGTAGGTTTAACACCAATATAAATAAATAATGAGTTAATTACCGTACCTTAAGTGGTGGTTTTTCTTTCTTGCACTAACAGAGCTTATGAGATTTCCTGTTGAGTTTTGTGTTGTGAAGTTTTCAAGTTTTGGGTAAAGATTTGATGGACTATGGAATAAGGAGTGGTAAGAGCCTAAGCTTGGGGATGCCCCTGGCACCCCAAGAAAATTCAAGGACAACCAGAAGCCTAAGCTTGGGGATGCCCCGGAAGGCATCCCTCTTTAAATCTTCGTCTCATCAAGAACTTTACTTGAGCTATATTTTTATTCACCACATGATATGTGTTTTGCTTGGAGCGTCTTGTATGATATGATTATTTGCTTTTTAGTTTACCACAATCATCCTTGCTGTACACACCTTTTGGGAGAAACTCACATGATTCAGAATTTATTAGAATACTCTATGTGATTCACTTATATCTTTTGAGCTAGATAATTTTGCTCTAGTGCTTCACTTATATCTTTTTAGAGCATGATGGTGCAATTATTTTGTAGAAATTACTGATCTCTCATGCTTCACTTATATTATTTTGAGTGTCTTTTAGAACAGCATGGTATTTGCTATGGTTATAAA
The DNA here is from genome assembly GCA_021437245.1 of Aegilops speltoides. Lineage (NCBI taxonomy): Eukaryota > Viridiplantae > Streptophyta > Magnoliopsida > Poales > Poaceae > Aegilops > Aegilops speltoides. The sequence continues at coordinate 357,262,001 of CM038145.1, forward strand.
GTTGGTCCTAATATGATGGGCATCCAAGTTGGGTATAATAAAAACTATCATAGAAAGTTGCATTGAATACTATGAGAAGTTTGATGCTTGATGATTGTTTTGAGATATGAGGATGGTAATATTAGAGTCATGCTAGTTGGGTAATTGTGAATTTGAGTAATACTTGTGTTAAAGTTTGTGATTCCCATAGCATGCACATATGGTGAACCGTTATGTGAAGTCCATGGATTATACGCACTCTCACCCTTCCACCATTGCTAGCCTCTCTTGTGCCGCGCAAATTTTGCCGGTACCATAAACCCACCATATACCTTCCTCAAAACAGACACCATACCTACCTATTATGGCATTTCCATAGCCATTCCAAGATATATATTGTCATGCAACTTTCCGCCATTCATTTATTATGACACGCTCCATCATTGTCATATTGCTTTTGCATGATCCTGTAGTTGACATCGTATTTGTGGCAAGGCCACTTTCATAATTCTTTCATACATGTCACTCTTGATTCGTTGCATATCCCGGTACACCGCCGGAGGAATTCACATAGAGTCATATTTTGTTCTAAGTATAGAGTTGTAATTCTTGAATTGTAAGTAAATAAAAGTGTGATGATCTTCATTATTAGAGCATTATCCCAAGTGAGGAAAGGATGATGGAGACTATGATTTCCCCACAAGTCAGGATGAGACTTTGGACTTTATGAAAAATAAAAGAGGCCAAAGAAGTCCAGATAAAACAAAGGAGGCCAAAGAAGCCCACCCAAAAAAGAGAGAAAATGAGAGAAGGGACAATGTTACTATCCTTTTCCCACACTTGTGCTTCAAAGTAGCACCATGATCTTCATGATAGAGAGTCTCCTATGTTGTCACTTTCATATACTAGTGGGGATTTTTCATTATAGAACTTGGCTTGTATATTCCAATGATGGGCTTCCTCAAAATGCCCTAGGTCTTCGTGAGCAAGCAAGTTGGATGCAGACCCACTTAGTTTCTTTTTGAGCTTTCATACACTTATAGCTCTAGTGCATCTGTTGCATGGCAATCCCTACTCACTCACATTGATATCTATTAATGGGCATCTCCATAGCCCGTTGATACGCCTAGTTGACGTGAGACTATCTTCTCCTTTTTGTCTTCTCCACAACCACCATTCTATTCCACATATAGTGCTATGTCCATGGCTCACGCTCATGTATTGCGTGAAGATTGAAAAAGTTTGAAAATACTAAAGTATGAAACAATTGCTTGGCTAAAACCAGGGTTGTGCATGAATTAAATATTTTGTGTGATGAAGATAGAGCATAGCCAGACTATATGATTTTGTAGGGATAGCTTTCTTTAGCCATGTTATTTTGAGAAGACATGATTGCTTTTTTAGTATGCTTAAAGTATTATTGTTTTCATGTCGATATGAACTTTTATCTTGAATCATTTGGATCTGAACATTCATGCCACAATAAAGAAAATTACATTGAGAAATATGCTAGGTAGCATTCCACATCAAAAATTCTATTTTTATCATTTACCTACTCGAGGACGAGCAGGAATTAAGCTTGGGGATGCTTGATACGTCTCCAACGTATCTATAATTTTTGATTGTTCCATGCTATTATATTACCTGTTTTGGATGTTTATGGGCTTTACTATACACTTTTATATCATTTTTGGGACTAACCTACTAACCGGAGGCCCAGCCCGAATTGCTGTTTTTTTGCCTATTTCAGTGTTTCGAAGAAAAGGAATATCAAACGGAGTCCAACAGGAACGAAACCTTCGGGAGAGATCTTTTTGGAACAAACGCAATCCTAGAGACTTGGAGTGGACGTCAAGAAGCAGCCGAGGCGGCCACGAGGCGGGAGGGCGCGCCCTAGGGGGGTGGGCGCGCCCCCCACCCTCGTGGGCCCCTCGTGGCTCCCCTGACCGACTTCCTTCGCCTATATATATCTACCTACCCCGAAAACATCCAGGAGCACCACGAAAACCTATTTCCACCGCCGCAACCTTTTGTACCCGTGAGATCCCATCTTGGAGCCTTTTCCAGTGCTCCACCGGAGGGGGAATCGATCACGGAGGGCTTCTACATCATCGACAAGGCCTCTCCGATGAGTTGTGAGTAGTTTACCACAGACCTTCGGGTCCATAGTTATTAGCTAGATGGCTTCTTCTCTCTCTTTGAATCTCAATACAATGTTCTCCTCGATCTTATTGGAGATCTATTCGATGTAACTCTTTTTGCAGTGTGTTTATCGAGATCCAACGAATTGTGGGTTTATGATCAAGTTTATCTATGAGAAATATTTTAATCTCCTCTGAATTCTTTTATTTATGATTGGTTATATTTGCAAGTCTCTTCAAATTATCAGTTTGGTTTGGCCTACTAGATTGATATTTTCTTGCAATGGGAGAAGTGCTTAGCTTTGGGTTCAATCTTGCGGTGTCCTTTCCGAGTGACAGCAGGGGCAACAAGGCACGTATTGTATTGTTGCCATCGAGGATAAAAAGATGGGGTTTATATCATATTGTTTGAGTTTATCCCTCTACATCATGTCGTCTTGCCTAATGTGTTACTCTGTTCTTATGAACTTAATACTCTAGATGCATGCTGGATAGCGGTCGATGTGTGGAGTAATAGTAGTAGATGCAGGCAGGAGTCGGTCTACTTGTTGTAGACATGATGCCTATATACATGATCATGCCTAGATATTCTCATAACTATGCACTTTTCTATCAATTGCTCGATAGTAATTTGTTCACCCGCCGTAATACTTATACTATCTTGATAGAAGCCACTAGTGAAACCTATGGCCCCGGGGTCTATCTTCCATCATATAAGTTTCCAATCTACTTTATTTTGGAATCTTTACTTTCCAATCTATATCATAAAAATACCAAAAATATTTACCTTATCTTTTTATCTCTATCAGATCTCACTTTTGCAAGTGGCCGTGAAGGGATTGACAACCCCTTTATCGCGTTGGTTGCGAGGTTCTTGTTTGTTTGTGTAGGTACAAGGGACTTGCATGGAGCCTCCTACTGGATTGATACCTTGGTTCTCAAAACTGAGGGAAATACTTACGCTACTTTGCTGCATCACCCTTTCCTCTTCAAGGGAAAACCAACGCAGTGCTCAAGAGGGAGCAACCTACTATGTATTATGATCCGGCAACCCCGAAGTGACAACAATCAGGACCACTCCCGTAGATGACGTAGTTTGAGGAGTTCATGTATTCACTAAGTGTTAATGCTTTGGTCCGGTACTCTATTAAAAGGAGGCCTTAATATCCCTTAGTTTCCAATAGGACCCCGCTGCCATGGGAGGGTAGGACAAAAGATGTCATGCAAGTTCTTTCCATAAGCACATATGACTATATTCGGAATACATGCCTACATTACATTGATGAACTGGAGCTAGTTCTGTGTCACCCTATGTTATAAATATTGCATGAGGAATCGCATCCGACATAATTATCCATCACTGATCCAATGCCTACGAGCTTTTCACATATTGCTCTTTGCTTAGTTACTTTACCGTTGCCACTGTTACGATTACTACAAAACTGCTACTGTTACTTTTGCCACTATTACCGTTACTTCCATACTACTTTGCTACTAAATACTTTGCTGCAGATATTAAGTTATCCAGGTGTGGTTGAATTGACCACTCAACTACTAATACTTGAGAATATTCTTTGGCTCCCCTTGTGTCGAATCAATAAATTTGGGTTGAATACTCTACCCTCGAAAGCTGTTGCGATCCCCTATACTTGTGGGTATCAGAGTGCATTGGGCAAGAAGTGCCCAAACAAGTACAAGAAGCCATGACAGGACTCCAAGTCTGTCAATGTCATTCTAAGCAACAATGATGGAGCGTCTGAGTATGGTAATCTGTTTACCGTACTTTCAGTTTGTTAGTCCACTGATTGATGGGTTGACACCGGGACCAATATTCATGTGTATGTGCTGATGTGTCTTTGTTTTTTGCAGCATATAAATACAAAATCCACAAGGATGCTCAGCTTGATTTTAGTGGAACTGCACAAAATGTTGAGATGTTTTGTGTCCTCCATAATACTTCATCATGCACAATACATCAAATGGTTCTCTAATCATTCGTCGTCACCTTGAGCCACCGGACTATCAGCTGACAAACTGATGAAAAACCCTGCCCGTTCCACAATCATAGGAAACACATATTTTGAATGGGAAAAGCTTGTCAAAGTTTAATCATTGGTGTTAGCAAGAAGACATTAGTTTAATATATTGGAATTGGAAAACCTTGTCAAATTTTGCTCATTGATGTTGGCCAGAAGACATGCATTTGATATTTTTGAGTGGGACGCCCTTTGTTGTGAGCAGCGTCGATCGTTTTTCCTATTCCCGTGCTCAGTTTAGAAGTAAATAGTTACTCTGCTAAGATGCATAGTCACATGAATGTTGACTTATGTAAGGTATTTTAAGAGTTTGTTCTGAATATTGTCTATGTAATGCCAGGCCTTGTGTGTTTGATTGCAAAGTTGAGCTTGTAATGTTGTGGCATGCGACATCATGAGTTGTTCACCGTGCCTCCTAAAAATAATGCTTCGTATTGTTTTGCATGTTAATCTAATGCTAATGATTTGCTTGTTAAGAAGATCATCCTCTTCTATTGTTTCTGTGCTTAAGAAGTTCATCGTCTTATGTTTCATTCATAGCCTACGACAAGTAGGGTAGGTTAGACATGAAACCATATGATCTTCCGACCAACTCATCTTGGATCGTCGTTTTCCAACCAAAACCGCTTGTAAAAATGACGCTTGTAAATAAAAGCAGATGGTCTCGGGCGAAGCGCTTGGTTGGCCGATTTCAACTAGTAAAATATACACTGGTCCCTCAAATTACACGCGTAACCCGCCGGTTTTACTTATAGACCTCGGGCCCTCAGTTTCATTACGCCTGTATTTTACGCGTTGTTTCCGATGACGAGTAAATTACACTTGTATCTTAATATAGGTGTGAAATAAACCAGAGCTCCCAAGCGCGGCCTTACCGATTCATGCCGTCTCAGTCTCTCAAAGGTGCTCATAGGTGTCCGATGATCCTGGCTTCCTGAATGAGCAGTGGGCGCTGTATCAGACCATCCATAAGGCCCGCGAGGCCCTCTCCATCGTCCTTCGAGTTGTTGCGCTCGCCGTGGCGCCGAGCATTGTCAACATGGTCAACAAACATGAGGATTCAGGAGATGATTTTATTTTGAGTGTATGACAGTAGGGACCCACTAGGGTCATAGCCGTACGTACGCAAGTGCCTCCTTATTATGTACAACTATATTTTTTTTTGCTTCCTCCTGGTTTCCTGACATCACGGTCCCACACCATTGTCAACCTATGTAGTCAATATAAACGAGAGAATTGCACAAGGAGCGGCCGACAGCTAGGACCAAGCAGCTCGAGCAGTATTTCTGTTTTTGAGGCATGAGCACTGCAGAGTTTTTCTTGAGCGATGTTTTCGTTGTTGTTCAGAGGAGAGCAAGGTATTAACTGGGCGGGCTGTAGCCCGTCTAGCCCAGGTCAGATATCCAGCCCAGATATTATTATTTTTCAAGATGAGAATGGCTAGCCCAGCTATAATGTTTTTTGAGGAATACCCACGCAAGGTCAACTTGTTATTCTCTGCCCCGCTGGGCTGCAAATATTTCCTAGGAGGGATGCATTAAGCTTAACAGGAAAATGGGCTTTAAGAAATAATAAATAGGATGTAATTATAAAAACTAGGTAGTAACTATAAAAAAATGCACCAAACACTTAATTAGTTTAAAAATTATTGTTTTTGGATTTTGAAAATTTTAATTTCATAAATTGTTGCGCGCGCAATGTTTCGTTGGATTTTTACATAATACAAATTTATATTTAATCTGACTAGAAATTTCAGATAAAAATATTTTGGATCCCATCAAAATGTGGGAAATTTTTATTGAATTCTGTTTTGAACAGTTGGTTGAAATTATTAATCGTTGTCCTAGCTAGAAAATGGGTTGTACTTTTAACAGACTGTAAATGGGCTATAGTAAATTCCATTAGAATTCAAAAATGGGTTGTACATTCTTACAAATCGCAAATGGGCTATAAGTTCTCTGCTACACACTTGTGGGCCTACTAAGTTGACGCGTCCCCTAAAAAAAGTAAGTTGACGCGTTTGCAAGGCTTTGTCAACTTATAGTCAACACACGGTTCTAGCAGCAGTGGCCGTTGGATGTCTATCCAACGGATGTCGTGCTTCTTCTTCAATCTCGAATATTCTAGCTTCACCCGCCCAAAAAATGATTCCTCCCCCTGACATCTGGGGCACATCGTTTCTTAGGCTGACCTGTGGGCCTACTAAGTTGACGGGGACGGAGGGCTTTGTCAACTTAGTCAATATAAACCATTCTAGCTGCAGTGATCGTACGATGTCCATCCAACGGCCATAGTGCTTCTTCAACCTCTTGTCTTCTGGCTCCAGCCGCCCAAAGTTGCGCCGGTCGTGCCGCCTGCTCCTGCCTCCCATGGCCAGCTGTGCTGCCGCGGAGGCCTCACCGCCACTACTACTCCCACCGCTGGCCAGGCCATCCCTCCACTCACCCACACCCCCTGTTATTCTGTGGCGGCGGCAGCCTCACACCGAAGCCGAACCAGTGAACCCTCATACTCCTCTCTGTGTGGGCATCCACTGCTGCATCTTCCCAGGCTCTGCACCGTTCCCTTCCTAGGCCTTGCCATTGTCCACCGCCCTGGTGCTCTCGGAGCGGCATGGTCAACGTGGTCAAGGAACAACTTCCATCAGATGTGGACTGTACGTGTAGAGGCTAACAGCTGGGTCCATGACTGCACACAAGGAAATGCCTCCTTATTACGCGCAAAATAATGATTCCTCCAGCTGACATCTGGGACCCGCCAGAAGGGCCTCTGTATTTCACGAAAAAAATGTCCCCCCCCCCACTAACAGGTCGGACCCACCAGCTATATCTTCGCACGCAAGAAAGTGCCTCCTTATTACGCATAAAAAATGAATACTCCCCCTGCTAGCTGGGACCCAGCATAGTGGGAGGCTGACTTGTGGGCCTACTAAGTTGACGGGGACGGAGGGCTTTGTCAACTTAGTCAATATGAACGATTCTAGCTCCAGTGACTGTACGATGTCCATCCAACGGCCGTAGTGCTTCTTCAACCTCTGGTCTTCTTGCTCTAGCTGCCCAAAGCAGCGCCGGTCGTGCCGCCTTCTCCTGCCTCCTGTGGCCGGCTGTGTTGCCACGGAGGCCTCATCGCCCCCTACTACTCCCACCGCTGGCCAGGCCATCCCTCCACTCACCCACACCCCCCGTTATTCTGCAGCGACAACAGCCTCACACCAAAGCCGAACCGGTGAACCCTCATACTCCTCTCCGCGTGGGCATCCACTGCCGCCTCTTCCCCGGCTCCGCGTCGTCCCCTTCCTAGGCCTCGCCATCGTCCACCGCCCTGGTGCTCTCAGCGCGGCGTGGTCAACATGGTCGAGGAATGACTTCCATCAGAAGAGTACTGTGTGTGGAGAGGCTGACAGCTGGGTCCACGGCCGCAGCAAGAAAGTGCCTCCTTATTACGCGGAAAATCATGATTCCTCCACCAGACAGTAGGGACCCAGCGGACGGGCCACTGTATTTCATGAAAAGAACGTTTCCCCCTGACTATTGGGACCAGCTACATCTTCGCACGGAAGGAAGTGCGTCCATATTATGGGAAAAAATGATTCGCCCCCTGACTGTTGGGACCCACCAGCTACATCTTCGCACACAAGGAAGTGCCTGACAGTCGGGACCCACCTTGTCGAAGCGTACGTAGCGTTGTCATTCCGGTCGCGAATGTGCACGTACATACTGGTCGATGTAGAGGCGCGCACATGTCGTAGTAGAGGCACGCACGTAGCATGTACACGTACGTACAGCGGCCAGGGTACAAGAAAGAAAATATGGCCACATACGTACATACGGGCGGGGTCTTGAACACCAACTTGCGCATACGTACGGCCAGGGCTCGTGTACATGGCTGGGTCGGAATGGAGAAACTGCGTCGTCGTCGTGTTCATGGGGAGGCAACAGAATGCGCCGTGTTCATCGGGAGGCAACCTAACGCGTGGGAGCCAACCGGCTTGGACGGAACAGCCGATGGGAACGAGGCCCGGCGTACCGCAGAATAGAGGAAACGACCTTGTGTTCGACCGGCCACGATCGAAACGGGATCCTATTCATCGGAAGGGGTCTGGTGTACCGCAAAACGGAGGAAACGGACTTCTGTTGGACCTCCTACGGTCGAAACGGGGTCATGTTGATCGGGAGGGGTGTGGCGTACCGCAAAACGGAGGAAATGGACTTGTGTTGGAGTGCTACGGTCGAAACGGGGGTCCTGTTCATTGGGAGGGCTGTGGCGTATCGCAAAACGGGACTCCATGGGATATTGTTCATCTCCACCGTCGACCTCCTCCAGCCTCCACCTGCGACTATTCATCCATGAGCTCCTGTTCATCCAGCCTCCATGTGCCCTCCTCTGCTGGCTACTGTTCAACCAGCCCTCTCCATGGGGTCCTGTTCAACCACCCCTCCACAGGCTACTGTTCATCCAGCCCTCCACCAGTTACTGTTCAACCAGCCCTCCATGGGGTCATCCTGTTCATCCAGCCCTCCACGGGGTACTGTTCATCCACTCCCAACCGGCTCGACCGGGATCCTGTTCATCCAGAGGCAACACCACGGGGTCCTGTTCATCCACCCCCACCGGGAATTGTTTGTCCAAACCCCCTCCGCCCCCCAACAACGCTCACTGTTCATCAAGGGAAGGAGGCAGCAGGGTTCGATCGGCTTCAGTTAGTAGCAGTAGTGAAGGAATCACTCGGGTTCAGTAATGTAGCTAGTGCAATCGCTCGGGTTCAGTTAGAGCCCAACGCCTCGCACACACGTGCATACGTGTACGAGAGAAACGTGCATCGCTCGGCCCATGACCACCCACCATAACCGGGAACTCCCTGAAATTTTCCTCGCCCTTGCTTCTACCATGGTGTTTTCCGTCATGGACGGCCCAAAGAATGTCATGCAGCTGCGTCTCCGGCCCGCCCAGGACGAAAAGCCCATTTTCTATCATGATTTTTGTCATAGAAGTAGGAGCCCACCACATCTATGATGATACCGGGTTTTGTCACAATTATCATCATAGAAGTGTCATAAGTATGACAGAAAAAATTCGTTCAGCCCAAAATGTCACGGATGTGTCTTTTTTTTGTAGTGTACTAAGTTGAATGATATAGCTACCCTTTTTGCTCATGATGAGAAGATTTGCTACTACTATATTCTCAAGTTATTTCTGTTCTCATTAAAGGGTGATGCTAAAGCTTGGTACAATACTCTTGCTCCTGGTTTTGGGCGTAGTCCCCAGGATATGATCTATTACTTCTCTGAAAAATATTTCCCTGCTCATAAGAAACAAGCTGCCTTGCAGGAAATATTTAACTTTGCAAATTGAAAAGGAGAGTCTCCCACAAGCTTGGGGGAGGCTTCTCCAATTGCTTAATGCTTTGCTTTATCATCCTCTTCAGAAAAATGAAATACTTGATATCTTCTATAATGGACTAACCGATGATTCTAGGGACTTCCTAGATAGTTGTGCTGGTTGTGTTTTCAGGGAACAAACTATTGGGCAAGCTGAGGAATTATTGAATAACATATTGAAGAATTATGATGATTGGACTCCTCCTGAAACACCTATCAAACCCACTCCGAAGAAGAGGGGTATCTTATATCTCAGTCCTGAAGATATGCAAGTGGCAAAGAAATCTACGAAGGAAAAAGGTATTAAAGCCGAGGATGTTAAAATTTTACCACCTATCGAAGAAATACATGGGCTTGAATCACCACCACCACCGCCTAAGGTGGTAGAGGTAAAATCTTTAATGAAATTCAATGATAGTGATGATCCTCGTAATAAACATCCTAGCCAATGCCTTTATGAGTTTGATAATTACATTAGAAAGCAAGATCACTTCAATGCAAATTTTATGGAACAATTGAAATACAACTCTGATATGATTGCTCGCTTAAGTGAGTTGCTATTTAGAATCTCAAATGATATTAGAGGTGTAGGAAAACATGCCTCTATGGTTCAAACTCAATTAGAACAAGTTGCTAAATCTCAAAGAGAGATACTTGATGAAATGAACAATAATATAAGTGACTTTGCTATTAGAGTAGCAACTAGGGGAGGTAAAATGACTCAGGAACCACTTTATCCTGAGGGACACCCCAAGAGAGTTGAACAAGACTCTCAAAGAATTAACACTGATGCACCTAGTCCTTCTAAAAAGAAAAAGAAGAAGAAAAATGATAAGATTTTGCCTGCCTCTAGTGAACCTGAAATAGAAAAACCTCCTGATAAAGATAATGAAGTTTCTATCCCTGATGCTGAAACTCTATCTGGTAATGAACACTCACCTTCTGATAATGAAAAATATAATGATGAGGTTCATGAAAACACTCAACCTAATGATAAAGAACCAGATAATGATGTTGAGATAGAACCAGTTGTTGATACTGATTACCTACAACCTAAGAATAAAAGATATGACAAAAGAGACTTTGTTGCTAGAAAACATGGAAAGGAAAGAGAACCATGGGTTCAAAAGCCTATGCCATTTCCACCTAAGTCATCTAAAAAGAAAGATGATGAAGAATTTGAACGCTTTGCTGAAATGATTAGGCCAGTCTTTTTGCGTACTCACTTGACTGATATCTTGAAAATGCCTCCTTATGCAAAGTATATGAAAGACATCATCACCAATTAATAAGAGAAAAATACAGGAAGCTGAAATCTCTACTGTGCTTGCTAATTACACTTTCAAAGATGGAGTACCTAAAAAACTTGGAGATCCGGGAATACCAACTATACCTCGCTCCATCAAAAGAAACTATGTGAAAACTGCTTTATGTGATTTGGGAGCTGGTGTTAGTGTTATGCCTTTCTCTTTATATAAAAGACTTGATTTGAATAAACTCACACCTACTGAAATACCTTTGCAAATGGCTGATAAATCAACTGCCATACCTATCGGTATTTGTGAGGATGTGCCCGTTGTTGTTGCTAATGTTACTATTTTGACTGTGTTTGTTATACCTGAGATGCCCGAGGATGAAAACATGTTGATTATCCTTGGTAGACCCTTCTTGAATACTGCAGGGGCTGTTATTGATTGCGACAAAAGCAAGGTCACTTTTCATATCAATGGTAATGAGCATACGATGCATTTTCCGAAGAAATAATTCCAAGTGAATGGTATTAATGTTATTGAAAAATCTCCGACAATCACTATTGGAAGTTTTCAACTACCTCTACGTACTGTTAAAAAGAAATATGAAATGCTTATTGTTGGGGACATTCATATCCCCATTGAGGTAACTTAGTGATTTACAAAAGTTCTTCGGTTTCATGCTAACCGAAAGTGGTTGTTAATAAGACTTGATCAACCTTATTAATGGATCATTTTTGAGAGGTATGAAGTTGATGAATTTAGTGAGCACTATCTTTTGTCCCTACCTTTGTTTTCTGTTTTTATTAGTTAAATAAAATAAAATGCCATGCTTTATTAGTTTTCTGAGTTTTCCGTGCAATAAAAAATGACCCAAAAATAAAAGTTCTCAGAATGCTCTAAAAATCTGATACGATTTTTGTCTGAATATTTATGAATTCCCAGTGCAAATTATATCAGAGGGAGGTGCACTAGGTGGGCACAACCCACCTGGGCGCACCAGGACCCCCAGGCGCGCCCTGGTGGGTGCTGCCCACCTGGTGGGCCCCCTCACTTACTACTTCCTCCCACACCACTCCATTCACATAGAAAAAAATCACTACCACTCTCTCTCTCTCTCTCTCTCTCGTGTTCTTGCTCCCAAAACCACAGATTTCGATCTCTTTGCTCGAAGCTCCATTTCTGACACTGTTTCGGGGATTTGTTGCTTGGTATGTGACTCCTACATGTGTCCAATTAGTTTTTGTTTTAGTGGTTATATTTAGAATAAATAGCTACTCTTGGTGCTGTTGTAGATGAGCTTGCATGTTGAATTCTTAGAGTTTTAAGTAGTTTGAATGCTTGTTATGGCCTCTATACATTCCTATGAGTAGTTGCTATCATTCTTGTGAAGTTTTGTTAATAAATTTTTTGTGACCAAATTTTTTTTCCAGAAAATTGAACGCAAACATTATGAGCTTCTTTGGAAGGAGTTCTTCGAGGAGGAGATCCTCGGAGGCATCCTCTAGCAGCAGCTCCGTTCGCTGGTCCTATGTTGAACCAAGCGAAAGTTCCATTCAAAGTGCCACCACCAAAACATGCTTATGGCCATGCAACGATTACATGCAGAGGTTGTTCTTGATAGCAAGGCTCGAGCTCACAACGCAGCAGTGGAGGCGGCACGGCAGGCTGAGGCATCAGCATCGAGGGCCTCCGTGAGCTACCAAGCCGACTACCATCCAGGCTACTGACTGATTACCAAGCTAGGCCAAAAGCCTAAGCCTGGGGGAGTACGTATTCCCACCAACATTACATTCATGTTCACACATTTCATTCCATTTGTCGGTGTCCACACCTTTTCATTGTATCATCCATGTTTAATTTATTTTCTTGCTTTCTTCTTGTGTGTTTGAAAAACTTTGAGAAAATCCCAAAAATATGCTTCTTGCTTCTTTTTGATTTTTATTCCTAGTTTAAATTGTTGTAGTACTAAAAAGAAAACCCAAAAAGATTTCCTTGTTCTTCTTTTACTTGTTGGGAGCTTTCCCGTGTAAATAGTTTTTCTCGTTTTTTGCTTTTCCCTTCTTCGTTTGCTTGCTTTCGAAAAACCAAAAACTCCAAAAAAATATTTCAGTGTGTTTCTCTGAATTTCTTTTTCTTTTATCGAGTCATACCGAGGAGAAGAGCACAATTAAAATGTTGAGTAGCTCTCATTTGCATTGTTGATCTAACAAAGAGCCCATATTACATTGTCTTCTCCTCTTGAATAAAATGTTTGCAGATTCCAGCTTAGTCCACAACACTCTCACACTATTATTATTTCAAATCGTTCGGTCGTGCAAGCGAAATGCAATAATAATGATATTAGATGAACTGGCCGTGGTAGAGAGAAATGGGTATGAACTTGACTTGTTCTGTTTTTGTAAATATGTTTAACCTAGTATCCATGCTTCAGCCTATTATGATCAAACATGTTTGTAATGACAATTAAGATTATAGTTTCTCATGCCATGCATAAGTAGCTAGGTGTGAATAATGACTTATCTTGGATATCAACATTGTGTTAAAATGATTGTGATGTAGTATGATGATATGGTATCCTCCTCTGAATGTTCGAGTGGCTTGACTTGGCACATGTTCATGCATGTAGTTGAATCAAAACCAACATAGCCTCTATGATATTTATGTTCATGGTGTTCATATCCTACTCATGCTAGTATCCAATGTTACTTATCATAATGCATGTTCATGAGCGTTGTTGCTCTCTAGCTGTCCGCTTCTCAACCTAATTGCTAGCCTTCCCTGTACTAAGTGGGAACTCTGCTTGTACATCCAAAAAACCTGAAACCCAAGTTATTCCAGATAAGTCCACCATACCTACCTACATGCGGTATTACCCTGCCGTCATAAGTAAATTTGCATGTGCCACCTCTAAAAAATTCAAATAAATATCCTTTTTGTGTGCCTGATCGTTCATGGAACGACATGAGGTAGTCGGTATCTTCCATGCTAAGCGGGTTATTCTCAGGTCGAGTGTTTATTCACTTGCCATCGCTTGAGAAAAGGGCGGTAATAGGGATGCCTAGTCCCAAACTACAAAAAAAGAGCTTACAAATAATCAAACAAAAACTCCCAATGGAGTCATAACCTTTACATTTCTGCTTGGGAACCGCCACTAGCGTGCTTAGCATGGAAGATATTGATAATTGATGGTCGTGAAGTGAATGAGAAGGGTGCATGTCTCAAAATATCATTTACCTGTGTTTTAAAAACGTGAGCTCTGGCACCGTTGCAAATCACTGCTTCCCTCTGTGAAGGGTCTATCTATTTAATTTTATGTTGTGTCATCACCTTCTCAAATAAGCGCCGTAACACGAGAGCACCTTCTTTGTCATCGATGCATTGTGTATAGCTAATGTTGGGTGCATCATGACTGGATCTTTTCTACCATGAATTACAATGTTTAGTCACTGCATGAACTTTGGGGGTGATCTGCATTTATGTTTTGCGGTCTCAGAAAGGGCTAGCGAGATACCACTATTGTCATATTATATCATGGTTGTTTTGACAACGTGTTGCTATTTGAGATATCTTATTATTGCTCTCTAGTCGTTTATGTCATTGATATGAGTTAATATAATTTTTAAGAGTTATTGTCAACATGGTTAGTTATAATCCTTGCTGAAAACCTGGGTGCTATTTAAGCTTACTTATGAAACAAGAGCAAAAGAGTTCATAAAAGTTTTTCTTTTTCACTTTCAGTTTATCAACTGAATTGCTTGAGGACAAGCAAAGGTTTAAGCTTTGGGGAGTTGATACATCTCCAATGTATCTACTTTTCCTAACGCTTTTCCTCTTGTTTTGGACTCCAATTTGCATGATTTGAATGAAACTAACCCCGGACTGATGATGTTTTTAGTAGAACTACCATGGTGTTGCTTTTTGTGCAGAAATAAAAGTTCTCGAAATGGAATGAAACTTTGTGAGGATTTTTTATATCAAATAAGAGAATTTCTGGAGCCAAGAGGTACCTAAGGGGGGCACCTGGGTGGGCACAACCCACCAGGGTGCACCAGCCCCCCCCCCCCCAGGCGCGCCCTGGTGGGTGCTGCCCACTTGGTGGCCCCGCTGACCCTCAAACCGACGCTATAAAATCCCATATTTTCAGAAAAAATGAGGGAGAAATAAGTATCGAGTTTCACAGGACGGAGCCGCCGCCGTCTCCTATTCTTCATCGGGAGGCCAGATCTAGAGTCCGTTTGGGGCTCCAGAGAGGGGGATCTTCGATCTTCGTCATCACCAACACATCTCTATTGCCAATTCCATGATGCTCCCCACCGGGAGTGAGTAATTTCTTCGTACGCTCGCTGGTCAGTGAGTAGTTGGATGAGATTCATCATGTAATCGAGTTAGATTTGTTAGGGCATGATCCCTAGTATCCACTATGTTCTGAGTTTGATGTTGCTATGAATTTGCCATGCTTAATGCTTTTCACTTTGGGCCCGGGTGCCATGATTTAAGATCTAAACCGTTTACGTTATCACCATTATATCCATGTTCTAGATCCGATCTTGCAAGTTATAGTCACCTACTACGTGTTATGATCTGGCAACCCCGGAGTGACAATAGTCGGGACCACTCCCGGTGATGACCGTAGTTTGAGGAGTTCATGTATTCACCGTGTGCTAATGCTTTGTTCTAGTTCTCTATTAAAAGGAGGCATTAATATCCCTTAGTTTCCAATAGGACCCCGCTGCCACGGGAGGGTAGGACAAAAGATGTCATGCAAGTTCTTTCCATAAGCACGTATGACTATTTACGGAATACATGCCTACATTATATTTATGAACTGGAGCTAGTGCCGTATCGCCCTAGGTTATAACTGTCTCATGATAAATATCATCCAACGAGTCACCGATCCAATGCCTACGAATTTATCTTATATTGTTTCTGCTAAGTTACCACTGTTGCTACTGCTATCGTTACTGCTACAAAATCATTGGTATCACTATTACTATTACCGTTACTACTGCTGCTATCATCAAAACTATCATACTACCGTGCTACTAATCACTTTGCTGCAGATAATTAATCTCCAGGTGTGGTTGAATTGACAACTCAGCTGTTAATACCTTCAAATATTCTTTGGCTCCCCTTGTGTCTAATCTATAAATTTGGATTGAATACTCTACCCTCAAAAACTGTTGCGATCCCCTATACTTGTGGGTTATCAGGGAGCCATGAAACCACTTTTCCACCGCCGCAACCTTCTGTACCCGTGAGATCCCTTCTAGGGACCTTTTTCGGCGTCCTGCTGGAGGGGGCTTCGATCACAGAGGGCTTCTACATCAACACCATTACCTCTTTGAGGAAGTGTGAGTAGTTTACCACAGACCTACGGGTCCATAGTTATTAGCTAGATGGCTTCTTCTCTCTCTTTGATTCTCAATACCATGTTCTCCACAATGTTCTTGGAGATCTACTCGATGTAATATTCTTTTGCGGTGTGTTTTCCGAGATCCGATGAATTGTGGATTTATGATCAGATTATCTATGGATATTATTTGGTTCTTCTCTGAATTCTTATATGCATGATTTGATATATTTGCAAGCCTCTTCTAATTATAAGTTTAGTTTGGCCTACTAGATTGATCTTTCTTGCAGTAGGAGAAGTGCTTAGCTTTGGGTTCAATCTTGCGGTGTCCTTTCCCAGTGACAGTAGGGGCAGCAAGGCATGTATTGTATTGTTGCCATCGAGGATAAAAAGATGGGGTTTTCATCATATTGCTTGAGTTAATTCCTCCACATCATGTCATCTTACTTAATGCGTTACTCCATTCTCTATGAACTTAATACTCTAGATGCATGCTGGATAGCGGTCGATGTGTGGAGTAATAGTAGTAGACGCAGAATCGTTTCGGTCTACTTGACACGGACATGATGCCTATGTTCATGATCATTGCCTTAGATATCATCATAATTATGCGCTCTTCTATTAATTGCTCAACAGTAATTTGTCCAACCATCGTAATATTTGCTATCTTGAGAGAAGCCACAAGTGAAAACCTATGGTCCCCGGGTCTCTTTTCCATTATATTGAATCTCTTTTACATCTTACTAGTTTTTGATATACTATTTTGCAATCTTTTACTTTCCGATCTATAAACCAAAAATACCAAAAATATTTACTTTACCATTTATCTATCTCTATCAGATGTCACTATTGCAAGTGACCATGAAGGGATTGACAACCCCTTTATCGCATTGGGTGCAAGTTGTTGATTGTTTGTGCGGGTATTCGGTGACTTGTGGGTAGTCTCCTACTGGATTGATACGTTGGTTCTCAAAACTAAGGGAAATACTTACGCTACTTTGCTGCATCACCCTTTCCTCTTCAAGGGAAAACCAACACAAGCTCAAGAGGTAGCAATGGAGCATATGAGATGTTCCAAGAGTTGAAGTTAATATTTCAAGCAAATGCCCGGGTTGAGAGATATGAAGTCTGCAACAAGTTCTATAGCTGCAAGATGGAGGAGAATGGTTATGTCAGTGAACACATACTCAAAATGTCTGGGTATTATAGTCACTTGACTCAGCTGGGAGTTGATCTTCCAGTTGATTGTGTCATTGACAGAGTTCTTCAATCACTGCCACCAAGCTATAAAGGTTTCGTGATGAACTATAATATGCAAGGGATGAACAAAACAATTCCTGCGCTCTTCGCAATCCTTAAAGCCGCGGAGGTAGGAATCAAGAAGGAGGATCAAGTGTTGATGGTTAACAACACTGCTAGTTTCAAGAAAAAAAGGCAAGGGAAAGGAAGGGAACTTCAAGAAGAATGGCAAGCAAGTTACCACTCCTGGGAAGAAGCCCAAAGCTGGACCCAAGCCTAAAACTGGGTGCTTCTACTGCAAAGGTACTGGTCACTGGAGGCATAACTGCCCCAAGTATTTGGCGGATAAGAAGGATGGCAAAGTGAACAAAGGTATATTTGATATACATGTTATTGTTGTGTACCTTACTAATGCTCGTAGTAGCGCCTGGGTATTTGATACTGGTTCGGCTGCTCATATTTATAACTCGAAACATAAGCTACGGATCAAACAAAGATTGGCTAAGGACGAGGTGACGATGCGCGCCGGGAATGGTTCCAAGGTCGATGTGATCGTCGTCGGCACGCTACCTCTACATCTACCTTCGGGGTTAGTTTTAGACCTGGATAATTATTATTTGGTGCCAGCGTTGAGCATGAACATTATATTTGGATCTTGTTTAGCGCAAGACGGTTATTCATTTAAATTAGAGAATAATGGTTGTTCTATTTATATGAGTAATATCTTTTATGGTCATGCACCCTTGAAGAGTGGTCTATTTCTGTTGAATCTCTATCGTGGTGATACACATATTCATAATATTGATGCCAAAAGATGCAAAGTTGATAATGATAGTGCAACATATTTGTGGCACTGCCGTTTAGGTCATATTGGTGTAAAGCGCATGAAGAAACTCCATACTTATGGGCTTTTGGAATCTCTTGATTATGAATCATTTGATACTTGCGAACCATGCCTCATGGGCAAGATGACTAAAACTCCGTTCTCTGGAACAATGGAGCGAGCTAATGACTTATTGGAAATAATACATACCGATGTATGCGGTCCGATGAGTGTTGAGGCACGCGGCGAGTATTGTTATTTTCTAACCTTCACAGATGATTTAAGCATATGAGTATATCTCCTTAATGAAACACAAGTCTGAAACATTTGAAAAGTTCAAAGAATTTCAGAGTGAATTGGAGAATCATCGTAACAAGAAAATAAAGTTTCTACGATCTGATCGTGGAGGCGAATATTTGAGTTACGTGTTTAGCCTTCATATAAAACGATGTGGAATAGTTTCACAACTCACGCCACCTGGAACACCACAGCGTAATGGTGTGTCCGAACGTCGTAACCGTACTTTATTAGATATGATGTGATCTATGATGTCTCTTACCGATTTACCAATATTGTTTTGGGGTTATGCATTAGAGATAGTTGCATTCATGTTAAATAGGGCATCGTCTAAAACCATTGAGACGACACCGTATGAATTGTGGTTTGGCAAGAAACCTAAGCTATCATTTCTTAAAGTTTGGGGTTGAGACACTTATGTCAAAAGGCTTCAGCCTGATAAGCTCGAACCCAAATCGGATAAGTGCGCCTTCATAGGATACCCTAAGGAAACGATTAGGTACACCTTCTACCACAGATCCAAAGGCAAGATATTTGTTGCCAAGAATGGAACCTTTCTAGAGAAGGAGTTCCTCTCGAAAGAAGTGAGTGGGAGGAAAGTAGAACTTGATGAGGTAATTATACCTTCTCTCAATTTGGAAAGTAGCACATCAGAGAAATCTGTTCCCGTGATGCCTACACAAACTAGAGAGGAAGTTAATGATGATGATCATGAAACTTCAGATCAAGTTACTACTGGACCTCGTAGGTCGAACAGAGCATGTTCCACACCAGAGTGGTACGGTAATCCTATCCTGGAAGTCATGTTACTAGACCATGGCAAACCTACGAATTCTGGAGAAGCTATGATGAGCCCAGATTCCGACATGGCTTGAAGCCATGAAATCTGAGATAGGACCCATGTATGAGAACAAAGTATGGACTTTGGTGGACTTGCCCGATGATCGGCAAGCCATAGAGAATAAATGGATCTTCAAGAAGAAGACTGACGCTAATGGTAATGTTACTGTCTACAAAGCTCGACTTGTCACAAAAGGTTTTTGACAAGTTCAAGGGGTTGACTATGATGAGACCTTGTCACCCATAGCGATGCTTAAGTCCGTCCGAATAATGTTAGCAATTGCTGCATTTTATGATTATGAAATCTGGCAAATGGACGTCAAAACTGCATTCCTCAATGGATTTCTTAAAGAAGAGTTGTATATGATGCAACCAGAAGGTTTTGTCGATCCTAAAGGTGCTAACAAAGTGTGCAAGCTCCAGTGATCCATCTATGAACTGGTGCAAGTATCTCGGAGTTGGATTCTACGCTTTGATGAGGTGATCAAAGCATATGGTTTTATACAGACTTTCGGTGAAGCCTGTATTTACAAGAAAGTGAATGGGAGCTCTGTAGCATTTCTAATATTATATGTAGATGACATATTGTTGATTGGAAATGATATAGAATTTCTGGATAGCATAAAAGGATATCTGAATAAGAGTTTTTCAACGAAAGACTCGGTGAAGCTGCTTATATATTGGGCATCAAGATTTATAGAGATAGATCAAGACGCTTAATAGGACTTTCACAAAGGGCATACCTTGACAAAGTTTTGAAGAAGTTCAAAATGGATCAGTCAAAGAAAGGGTCCTTGCCTGTGTTACAAGGTGTGAAGTTGAGTCAGACTCAAAGCCCGACCACTTTAGAAGATATAGAGAAAACAAAAGTCATTCCCTATGCCTCAGTGCTACTTATTGAGCTTGCGTTGGTTTTTCCCTTGAAGATGAAAGGGTGATGCAAAAAAGTAGAGATAAGTATTTCCCTCAGTTTGAGAACCAAGGTAACAATCCAGTAGGAGATAACGCACAAATCACCGAATAGCTACACAAACAATCAAACAAACTTGCACCCAACGCAATAAAGGGGTTGTCAATCCCTTCACGGTTACTTGCAAAAGTGAGATCTGATAGAGATAGATAAACGATAAAGTAATTATTTTTGGTATTTTCGGTTTATAGATCGAACAGTAAAAGATTGCAAGAATAGTAGATCGAAACCTAAAATTGTAGATCGGAAACTTATATGATGGAAAATAGACCCGGGGGCCAAAGGTTTCACTAGAGGCTTCTCTCAAGATAGAAAATAATACGGTGGGTGAACAAATTACTATCGAGCAATTAATAGAAAACCACAAAGTTATGAAGATATCTAAGGCAATGATCATGAATATAGGCATCACGTCTGTGTCAAGTAGACCAAAACAATTCTGCATCTACAACTTGTCCACACATCGAACACTATCCAGCATGCATCTAGAGTATTAAGTTCATGAAGAATGGAGTAATGCATTAAGTAAGATGACATGATGTAGAGGAATTAACTCAAGCAATATGATGAAAACCCCATCTTTTTATCCTTGATGGCAATAATACAATGCGTGCCTTGCTACCCCTACTGTCACAGGGAAAGGACACTGCAAGATTGAACCCACCAATCTAGTTGGCCAAACCAAACCGATAGTTTGAAGAGAATTACAAAGATATCAAATCATGCATATGAGAATTTAGGGAAAATTCAAATAATATTCATAGATAAGCTGATCATGAATCCACAATTCATCGATGTCGGCAAACACATCGCAAGTATTACATCAAATAGATCTCCAAGAACATCGAGGAGAACATGGTATTGAGAATCAAAGAGAGAGAATAAGCTATCTAGCTACTAGCTATGGACCCGTAGGTCTGTGGTAAACTACTCATGCTTCATCGGAAGGGCAATGGTGTTGATGTAGAAGCCCTCCGTGGTGGAATCCCCCTCCGGCAGGACGCCGAAAAAGGCCCCTAGATGGGATCTCATGGGTACAGAAGGTTGCGGCGGCGGAAAAGTGTTTTCGTGGATGCCTCTGTTGGTTTGGGGATATATGGGAATTTATAGGCGAAAGAATTAGGTCAGGGGGTGCACGAGGGGCCCACAAGGGTGGGGGCGTGCCCTACCCCCCTGGGCACGCCCTCCATCCTTGTGGCCGCCTCGTGGCTCCTCCGACTTCATCTCCAAGTCTCTTGGTTGTCTTCTGGTCCAAGAAAAATCATTGCGATAGTTTTATACCATTTGGACTCCGTTTAGTATTTCTTTTCTACGAAACTCAAAAACAGGGAAAAAACAGGAACTGGCACTGGGCTCTAGGTTAATAGGTTAGTCACAAAATTAATATAAAACAGCATATTAATGCATATAAAACATCCAAAATAGATAATATAATAGCATGGAACAATCAAAAATTATAGATACATTGGAGACGTATCAAGCATCCTCAAGCTTAATTCCTGCTCATCCTCGAGTAGGTAAATGATAAAAACATAATTTTTTATGTGGAATGCTACCTAACATATTTTTCTGTGTAATTTCCTTTATTGTGGCATGAATGTTTAGGTCCGAAAGATTCAAAACAAAAGTTTAATTTTGACATAAAAACGATAATACTTCAAGCATACTAATAACATGGCCAAAGAAAGCTATCCCTACAAAATCTTATAGTCTGGCTATTCTCCATCTTCATCACACAAAATATTTAAATCATGCACAACCCCGGCGACAAGCCAAGCAATTGTTTCATACTTTTGATGTTCTCAAAACTTTTTCAACTTCCACACAATACATGAGAGTGAGCCATGGATATAGCACTATAGGTGGAAGAGAATATGGTGGTTGTGGAGAAGACAAAACAAGGGAGATAGTCTCACATCAACTATTGCCATGCAACGGATGCACTAGAGCTATAAGTTTATGAAATCTCAAAAGAAAACGAAGTGGGTGTGCATCCAACTTGCTTGCTCACGATGGCCTAGGGAAAATTGAGGAAGCCCATCATTGGAATATACAAGCGAAGTTCTATAATGTAAAATTCCCAGTAGTATATGGAAGTGATATCATAGGAGACTCTCTATCATGAAGATCATGGTTCTACTTTGAAGCACAAGTGTGGAAAAAGGATAGTAACATTGCCCCTTCTCTCTTCTTCTCTCATTTATTTTTCTTATTTGGGCCTTTCTCATTTTGTTGCCTCTTTTTTTATTTTATTTTGTTTTTCGTCCGGAGTCTCATCCCGACTTGTGGGGGAACCATAGTCTCCATCATCCTTTCCTCACTGGGACAATGCTCTAATAATGAAGATCATCACACTTTTATTTACTTACAACTCAAGAATTACAACTCGATACTTAGAACAAAATATGACTCTATATGAATGCCGCCGGCAGTGTACCGGGATGTGCAATGAATCAAGAGCAACATGTATGAAAGAATTACCAAAGGTGGCTTTGCCACAAATACGATGTCAACTACATGATCATACAAAGCAATATGACAATGATGAAGCGTGTCATAATAAATAGAACGGTGGAAAGTTGCATGGCAATATATATAGGAATGGCTATGGAAATGCCATTATAGGTAGGTATGGTGGCAGTTTTGAGGAAGGTATATGGTGGGTGTATGGTACCGGTGAAAGTTGCGCGGCACAAGAGAGACTAGCAATGGTGGAAGGGTGAGAGTGCGTATAATCCATGTACTCAACATTAGTCATAAAGAACTCATATACTTATTGCAAAAATCTGTTAGTTATCAAAATGAAGTACTACGCGCATGCTCCTAGGGAGATAGATTGGTAGGAAAAGACCATCACTCGTCCCCGACCGCCACTCATAAGGAAGACAATCAAAAAATAAATCATGCTCCGACTTCATCACATAACGGTTCACCATACGTGCATGCCACGGGAATCACAAACCTCAACAGTACCATGACTCTAATATCACCATCTTCATATCTCAAAACAATCATAAAGAATCAAACTTCTCATAGTATTCAATGCACTTTATATGAATGTTTTTATTATATCCTTCTTGGATGCCTATCATATTATGACTAAATTTATAACCAAAGCAAATTACCATGCTGTTTAGAGACTCTCAAAATAATATAAGTGAAGCATGAGAGTTCATAAATTTCTATAAAATAAAACCACCGTCGTGCTCTAAAAAGATATAAGTGAAGCACTAGAGCGATATTGCCTAGCTCAAAAGATATAAGTGAAGCACATAGAGTATTCTAATAAATCACGATTCATGCGTGTCCCTCTCAAAAGGTGTGTATAGCAAGGATGATTTTGGCGAACTAAAAAGCAAAGACTCAAATCATACAAGACGCTCCAAGCAAAACACATATCATGTGGTGAATAAAAATATAGCCTCAAGTAAAGTTATTGATAGATGAAGATGAAAGAGGGGATGCCTTTCGGGGCATCCCCAAGCTTAGGCTCTTGGTTGTCCTTGAATATTACCTTGGGGTGCCTTGGTCATACCCAAGCTTAGGCTCTTGCCACTCCTTATTCCATAGTCCATCAAATCCTTACCCAAAACTTGAAAACTTCACAACACAAAACTCAACAGAAAATCTCATAAGCTCCATTAGTATAAGAAAATAAATCACCACTTTGTGGTACTGTTGCAAAGTCATTCTTTATTTATATTGGTGTAATATCTACTGTATTCCAACTTTTCCATGGTTCATACCCCCCGATACTACCCATAGATTCATCAAAATAAGCAAACAACACGTAGAAAATAGAATTTGTCAAAAACAGAACAGTCTGTAGCAATTTGTAACTCTCGAATACTTCTATAACTCCAAAATTCTGAACAATTAGGACAACATGGGAAATTTTTGTATCAATCCATAGAAAAAATAATTAGATCAAAATCACATTTAAATAAAATCCAGGAAATTATTTACTAGGTGTATAAGTTTCTGTTTTTCAGCAGGATCAAAACAACTATCATTGTAAGCTATCCCAAAGGTCTTACTTGGCACAAACACTAACTAAAACACAAAACCACATCTAACCAGAGGCTAGATGAATTATTCAAAGCAAAACAGGGGCAAAAAGTAAAGAACAAAAATAAAATTGGGTTGCCTCCCAACAAGCGCTATTATTTAACGCCCTTAGCTAGGCGTTGAGATTTCAACGATGCTCACATGAAAGACAAGAATTGAAGAGCAAAGAGAGCATCATAAAACACGTGACAGACACATCTAAGTCTAACATACTTCCTATGCATAGGCATTTTATAAGCAAACAAATTGTCAAGGCAAGCAAAAACTAGCATATGCAAGGAAGAAGAAAGAGACGATAGCAATCTCAACATGAAGAGAGGTAATTTAGTAACATGAAAATTTCTACAACCATATTTTCCTCTCTCATAATAATTACATGTAGGATCATAAGAAAATTCAACAAAATAACTATCACATAACATATTCTCAACACGATCCACATGCACGCAAAGTTGATACTCTTCAGAAAATAGTGGGATTAACATTAACTGAAGTCATGACCTCTCCAAACCAGCTTTTATCAAGAATTTCATAAGATTGAACATTCTCCAAATATGTGGGATTTAAAGTTGACATCTTCCAAACCCACTTTCAATATTATTGCAAACATTACTATCAATCTCATATACATCATGGGGCTTAACTAAATTTTCAAGATCATAAGAAGAATCACCCCAATCATGATCATTGCAACAAGTAGTAGACATAGCAAAATTAGCACCCCAAGCTTAGGGTTTTGCATATCATTAACACAATTAATGTTAATGGAATTTATAATAACATCATTGCAATCATGCTTTTCATCCAAGGCACTATCGTGACTCACTTTAAAATTTTCTTCTTTCAACACTTCATCACACTTTTCAGATTCACAAATTTCAAGCAAGACCTAATAGAGATAATAAAGTCCACTCAATTCACTAGCAATTGGTTCATCATAATTGAATCTTTTAAAAATATTAGCAAGTGGATGAGGATCCATAAACTTTTAGCAAGCGAAGATGCAAGCAAAAAGAAGGCACATGGTAACACAAGCAAACAAAAGATCAAACGGAAGAAGGGCGAAGAAAAGGAAAATCTTTTTGAAAATCATTTTAGAGGTGGGGGAGAGGAAAGCAAGAGGCAAACAACGAATAATGTAATGCAGGAGATGACAGTTTATGATGGGTACTTGGTATGCTTGACTTGGTGTAGATTAATTTCCCCGGCAACGGTGCCGAAAATTCTTCCTGCTACTTCTTGAGCTTGCATTAGTTTTTCCCTTGAAGAGGAAAGGGTGATGCAGCATAGTAGAGATAAGTATTTCCCTCAGTTTGAGGACCAACATATCAATCCAGTAGGAGACAACGCACAAAGCACCGAATACCTGCACAAAGAATCAAACAAACTTGCACCCAACACGATAAAGGGGTTGCCAATCCCTTCACGGTTACTTGCAAAAGTGAGGTCTTATAGAGATAGATAAACAATAAAGTAAATATTTTTGGTATATTTTTATAGATCAGAAAGTAAAAGATTGCAAGAATAGTAGATCGAAAACTAAAATTGTAGATCGGAAACTTATATGATGGAAAATAGACCCGGGGGCCATAGGTTTCACTAAAGGCTTCTCTCAAGATAGAAATAATACGGTGGGTGAACAAATTACTGCCGAGCAATTGATAGAAAAGCGCAAAGTTATGATGATATATAAGGCAATGATCATGAATATAGGCATCACGTCCGTGTCAAGTAGACCGAAACAATTCTGCATCTACTACTACTATTACTCCACACATCGACTGCTATCCAACATTCATCTAGAGTATTAAGTTCATAAAGAACGGAGTAATGCATTAAGTAAGATGACATGATGTAGAGGAATTAACTCAAGCAATATGATCAAAACCCCATCATTTTATCCTTGATGGCAACAATACAATATGTGCCTTGCTGCCCCTACTGTCATTGGGAAAGGACACCGCAAGATTGAACCCAAAGCTAAGCACTTCTCCCATTGCAAGAAAAACCAATCTAGTAGGAGAAACCAAACCGATAGTTCAAAGAGAATTACAAAGATATCAAATCATGCATATGAGAATTTAGGGAAGATTCAAATAATATTCATACATAAGCTGATCATAAATCCACAATTCATCGGATCTCGGCAAACACACCGCAAAAAAAGTATTACATCGAATAGATCTTCAAGAACATCGAGGAGAACATGGTATTGAGAATCAAATAGAGAGAAGAAGCCATCTAGCTACTAGCTATTGACCCGTAGGTGTGTGGTAAACTACTCACGCTTCATCGGAAGGGCAATGGTGTTGATGTAGAGGCCCTCCGTGGTCGAATCCCCCTCCAGCAGGACGCCGGAAAAGGGCCCTAGATGGGATCTCATGGGTACAGAAGGTTGCAGCGGCGGATAAGTGTCTCCGTGGATGCCTCTGTTGGTTTGGGGATATATGGGAATATATAGGTGAAAGAATTAGGATAGGGGGTGCACGAGGGGCCCACAAGGGTGGGGGCGCCCTACCCCCCTGGGCATGCCCTCCATCCTTGTGTCCGCCTCGTGGCACCTCCGACTTCATCTCCAAGTCTCCTGGTTGCCTTCTGGTGCAAGAAAAATCATCGCGAAACTTTTATTCCGTTAGGACTCCGTTTAGTATTCCTTTTCTGCGAAACTCAAAAATAGGTAAAAATAGGAACTGTCACTGGGCTCTAGGTTAATAGGTTAGTCCCAAGATTAATATAAGATAGCACATTAATGCATATAAAACATCCAAAACAGATAATATAATAGCATGGAACAATCAAAACTTATAGATACATTGGAGACGTATCACTCAGCCATAGGTTCTATCATGTATGCTATGCTGTGTACTAGACCTGATGTGTGCCTTTCCATAAGTCTGGAAGGGAGGTACCAAAGTAATCCAAGAGTCGATTACTAGACAGCGGTCAAGAACATCCTGAAGTACCTGAAAAGGACCAAGGATATGTTTCTTGTTTATGGAGGTGACAAAGAGCTCGTCGTAAATGGTTACGTCGATGCTAGCTTTGACACTGATCCGTATGACTCTTAAGTCACAAACCGGATACGTATTTATATAGAATGGTGGAGTTGTCAGTCGGTGCAGCTCCAAGTAGTGTTGGAAATATGCCCTAGAGCCAATAATAAAATGGTTATTATTATATTTCCTTGTTCATGATAATTGTCTATTGTTCATGCTATAATTGTATTGACCGGAAACTGTAATACATGTGTGAATGCATAGACCACAACAAGTCCCTAGTGAGCCTTTAGTTGACTAGCTCGTTGATCAACAGATGGTCATAGTTTCCTGACTATGGACATTGGAAGTCATTGATAACGGGATCACATCATTAGGAGAATGATGTGATGGACAAGACCCAATCCTAAGCATAGCACAAATCGCGTAGTTCGTTTGCTAAAGCTTTTCTAATGTCAAGTATCATTTCCTTAGACCATGAGATTGTGCAACTCCCGGATACCGTAGGAATGCTTTGGGTGTACCAAACATCATAACGTAACTGGGTGGCTATATATAAAGGTGCACTACAGGTATCTCCGAAAGTGTCTGTTGGGTTGGCACGAATCGATACTAGGATTTGTCACTCCGTATGACGAAGAGGTATCTCTGGGGCCACTCGGTAATGCATCATCATAATGAGCTCAATGTGACTAAGTAGTTGGTCACGGGATCATGCATTACGGAACGAGTAAAGTGACTTGCCAGTAACGAGATTGAACAAGGTATTGGGATACCGACGAGAATCTCGGGCAAGTAACGTACCGATTGACAAAGGGAATTGTATACGGGATTGCTTGAATCCTCGACATCGTGGTTCAGCCGATGAGATCATCGTGGAACATGTGGGAGCCAACATGGGTATCCAGATCCCGTTGTTGGTTATTGGCCGGAGAGCTGTCTCGGTCATGTCTCCTTGATTCCCGAAACCGTAAGGTCTACACACTTAAGATTCGATGATGCTAGGGTTATAGGGAAGGTTTGTACATGGTTACCGAATGTTGTTCGGAGTCCCGGATGAGATCCCGGACGTCACGAGGAGTTTCGGAAAGGTCCGGAGGTGAAGATTTATATATGGGAAGTCATCATATGGTCACCGGAAGTATTGAGGGGTTTATTGGTATTGTACCAGGACCACCGAAGGGGTTCCGGGGGTCCACCGGGAGGGTCCACCTGCCCCGGAGGGCCCTTAGGGGTTGTATGTGGAAGGGAACCAGCCCCAAGTGGGCTGAACGCCATCCCCCCTTAGGGCCCATGCGCCTAGGGTTGGGGGGAACCCTAAAGGGGGCGCCCCCTTTGGCTTGGGCGCCAAGCCCCCTCCCCTTGGCCGCCGCCTCCCTCTAGATCTCATCTAGAGGGGCCGACCCCCTTCCCCTTCACCCTATAAATAGAGGGGAGGAGGAAGGGACACTGCACCACATCCAAGGCGCAGCCCTCCCCCTCTCCAACACCTCTCCTCCTCCATTTGAGCTTGGCGAAGCCCTACCGGAGAACCACTGCTCCACCACCACCACGCCGTCGTGCTGCTGCTGGAGCTGTCTTCCTCAACCTCTCCCTCCTCCTTGCTGGATCAAGGAGCGGGAGACGTCACCGGACTGCACGTGTGTTGAACGCGGAGGTGCCGTTGTTCGGCGCTTAGATCGAATCCACCACGATCTGAATCGCTACGAGTACGACTCCTTCATCCGTGTTCTTGTAACGCTTTCGTGTCGCGATCTTCAATGGTATGAAGATGCACTCCCCTCTCTCTGGTTGTTAGTTTCTTCATAGATTGATCTTGGTGATGCATAGAAAATTATCAATTTCTGCAATGATCCCCAAAGTGGCATCATGAGCTAGGTCTATGCTTAGTTTCTATGCACGAGTAGAACACAAGTTGTTGTGGGAGTCGATTTTGTCAATTTACTTGTCACTACTAGTCTTATCTTGATTCGGCGGCATCATGGGATGAAGCGGCCCGGACCGACCTTACACGTACACTTACATGAGACAGGTTCCACCGTCTGACATGCACTAGTTGCATAAGGTGGCTAGCGGGTGTCTGTCTCTCCCACTTTAGTCGGATCGGATTTGATGAAAAGGGTCCTTATGAAGGGTAAATAGCAATTGGCATATCACATTGTGGTTTCGGCGTAGGTAAGAAACGTTCTTGCTAGAAACCTATAGCAGCCACATAAAAACTTGCAACAACAATTAGAGGACGTCTAACTTGTTCTTGCAGCATATGCCATGTGATGTGATATGGCCAAAAGGATGTGATGAATGATATATATGTGATGTATGAGATTGATCATGTTCTTGTAATAGGAATCACGACTTGCATGTCGATGAGTATGACAACCGGCAGGAGCCATAGGGGTTGTCTTAATTTATTGTATGACCTGCGTGTCCTTGAATAACGCCATGTCATTACTTTACTTTATTGCTAAACCGTTAGCCATAGAAGTAGAGGTAATAGTTGGCGAGACAACTTAATGAAGAGACGATGATGGAGATCATGGTGTCATGCCGGTGACGATGATGATCATGGCGCCCCAAAGATGGAGATCAATAGGAGCAAAATGATATTGTCCATATCATGTCACTATTTGATTGCATGTGATGTTTATCATGTTTTACACCTTATTTGCTTAGAACGACGGTAGCATAAATACGATGATCCCTCGTAAAATTTCAAGAAAGTGTTCCCCCTAACTGTGCACCATTGCAAAGGTTCGTTGTTTCGAAGCACCACATGATGATCGGGTGTGATAGATTCTAATGTTCGCATACAACGGGTGTAAGCCAGATTTACACATGCAAAACACTTAGGTTGACTTGACGAGCCTAGCATGTACAGACATGGCCTCGGAACACAAGAGATTGAAAGGTCGAACATGAGTCATATAGTAGATATGATCAACATGAAGATGTTCACCGATGATGACTAGTCCGTCTCACATGATGATCGGACACGGCCTAGTTGACTCGAATCATGTATCACTTAGATGACTAGAGGGGTGTCTATCTGAGTGGGAGTTCATTAAATAATTTGGTTAGATGAACTTAATTATCATGAACTTAGTCTAAAATCTTTGCAATATGTCTTGTAGATCAAATGGCCCACGCTAATGTTGCCCTCAACTTCAACGCGTTCCTAGAGAAAACCAAGCTGAAAGACGATGGTAGCAACTATACGGATTGGGTCCGGAACTTGAGGATCATCCTCATAGCTGCCAAGAAAGCATATGTCCTAGATGCACCGCTAGGTGAAGCGCCCGTTTTCCCAGCAACTCAAGATGTTATGAATGCCTAGCAGTCGCATAGTGATGATTACTCCCTGGTTCGGCGGCATGCTTCTGACTTAGAACCAGGGCTCCAAAAGCGTTTTGAGCAGCACGGAGCATATGAGATGTTCCAAGAGCTGAAAATGGTTTTCCAAGCTCATGCCTTGGTCGAGAGATATGAAGTCTCCGACAAGTTCTACAGTTGTAAGATGGAGGAGAATGGTTCTATCAGCGAGCACATACTCAAAATGTCTGGGTTGCACAACTGCTTGTCTCAGCTGGGAGTTAATCTCCCAGATGACACGGTCGTCGACAGAATCCTCCAGTCGTGTCCACCTAGCTACAAGAGCTTTGTGATGAATTTCAATATGCAGGGGATGGTGAAATCCATTCCTGAGGTATATTCAATGCTGAAATCAGCGGAGGTGGAGATCAAAAAGGAACATCAAGTGTTGATGGTCAATAAAACCACTAATTTCAAGAAAGGCAAGGGTAAGAAGAACTTCAAGAAGGACGGCAAGGGAGTTGCCGCTACCGATAAGCCGCTTGCTGGGAAGAAGCCAAAGCATGGACCCAAACACGAGACCGAGTGCTTTTATAGCAAGGAAGCAGTCATCGAAGCGGAACTACCCCAAGTACTTAGCGGACAAGAAGGCCGGCAACACCAAAGGTATATGTGATATACATGTTATTGATGTGTACCTTACCAGTACTCGTAGTAGCTCCTGGGTATTTGATATCGGTGTGGTTGCTCATATTTGTAACTCAAAAAGGAGATGCGGAATAAGCGGAGACTGGCGAAGGAAGAGGTGACGATGCGCGTCGGGAATGGTTCCAAGGTCGATGTGATCGCCATCGGCACGCTACCTCTACATTTACCTATGGGATTAGTTTTAAACCTCAATAATTGTTATTTAGTGCCATCTTTGAGCATGAACATTGTATCTGGATCTCGTTTAATGCGAGATGGCTACTCATTTAAATCTGAGAATAATGGTTGTTCTATTTATATGAGAGATATGTTTTATGGTCATGCCCCGGTGGTCAATGGTTTATTCTTAATGAATCTCGAACGTGATGTTACACATATTCATAGTGTCAATACCAAAAGATTTAAGGTTGATAATGATAGTCCCACATATTTGTGGCACTACCGCCTTGGTCACATTGGTGTCAAACGCATGAAGAAGCTCCATGCAGATGGACTTTTGGAGTCTCTTGCTTACAAATCATTTGACACGTGCGAACCATGCCTCATGGGAAAAATGACCAAGACTCCGTTCTCCGAAACAATGGAGCGAGCAACCAACTTGTTAGAAATCATAATACTGATGTATGTGGTCCAATGAGCGTTGAGGCTCACAGTGGCTATCGTTATGTTCTCACCCTCACTGATGACTTAAGTAGATATGGGTATGTCTACTTGATGAAACACAAGTCTGAGACCTTTGAAAAGTTCAAGGAATTTCAAAGTGAGGTAGAGAATCAACGTGACAGAAAATAAAGTTCTTACGATCAGATCACGGGGGAGAATATTTGAGTCATGAATTTGGTACGCACTTAAGGAAATGTGGAATTGTTTCACAACTCATGCCGCCTGGAACACCTCAGCGTAACGGTGTGTCCGAACATCGTAATCGCACTCTATTGGATATGGCGCGATCTATGATATCTCTTACCGATTGGCCGCTATCATTTTGGGGATATGCTTTAGAGATAGCTACATTCACTTTAAATAGGGCACTGTCTAAATCTGATGAGACGACACCGTATGAATTATGGTTTGGGAAAAAACCTAAGCTGTCGTTTCTAAAAGTTTGGGGATGCGATGCTTATGTCAAGAAACTTCAACCTGAAAAGCTCGAACCCAAGTCAGAAAAATGCGTCTTCATAGGACACCCTAAGGAAACCATTGGGTATACCTTCTACTTCAGATCCGAAGGCAAGATCTTTGTTGCCAAGAACAGGTCCTTTCTGGAGAAAGAGTTTCTCTCGAAAGAAGTAAGTGGGAGGAAAGTATAACTTGATGAAGTACTGCCTCTTGAACCGGAAAGTAGAGCAGCTCATGAAGATGTTTTTGTGGTGCCTGCACCGACTAGAGAGGAAATTAATGATGATGATCAAGGTACTTCGGATCAAGTTGCTACTGAACTTCGTAGGTCCACAAGGACACGTTCCACACTAGAATGGTATGGCAACCCTGTCCTGGAAATCATGTTGTTAGACAACGGTGAACCTTCGAACTATGAAGAAGCGATGACGGGCCCAGATTCCAACAAATGGCTTGAAGCCATGCAATCCGAGATAGGATCCATGTATGAAAACAAAGTATGGACTTTGACAGACTTGCCCGATGATCGGCGAGTGATAGGAAATAAATGGATCTTTAAGAAGAAGACGGACGCGGATGGTAATGTTACCATCTATAAAGCTCGGCTTGTCGCTAAGGGTTATCGACAAGTTCAAGGGGTTGACTATGATGAGACCTTCTCACACGTAGCGAAGCTGAAGTCCGTCCGAATCATGTTAGCAATTGCCGCATTCTACGATTATGAGATATGGCAAATGGACGTCAAAACGGCATTCCTTAACGGTTTCCTTAAGGAAGAATTGTATATGATGCAGCCAGAAGGTTTTGTCAATCCTAAGAATGCTGACAAGGTATGCAAGCTCCACCGCTCCATCTATGGGCTAGTGCAAGCATCTCGGAGTTGGAACATTTGCTTTGATGAAATGATCAAAGCGTTTGGGTTTATGCAGACTTATGGAGAAGCCTGCGTTTACAAGGAAGTGAGTGGGAGCTCTGTAGCATTTCTCATATTATATGTGGATGACATACTATTGATGGGAAATGATATAGAACTTTTGGAAAGCATAAAGGCCTACTTGAATAAGTGTTTTACAATGAAGGACCTTGGAGAAGCCGCTTACATATTAGGCATCAAGATCTATAGAGATAGATCGAGACACCTCATAGGTCTTTCACAAAGCACATACCTTGATAAGATATTGAAGAAGTTCAATATGGATCAGTCCAAGAAGGGGTTCTTGCCTGTATTGCAAGGTGTGAAATTGTGCTCGGCTCAAAGCCCGACCACGACAGAAGATAGAGAAAAGATGAGTGTCATCCCCTATGCCTCAGCCATAGGGTCTATTATGTATGCCATGCTGTTTACCAGACCTGATGTAAACCTTGCCGTAAGTTTGGTAGGGAGGTGAAAGTGCGTTATATCAACTAGAGGGGGGTGAATAGGCGATTTTTATGAAATTCTTCACTGAGGAATTTGCCGGTGAGGAAATTCCTTAGCGAAGAACTATTTGCAGCGGAATATGTACTCAGAGGTAAACATTGCAGGATACACACATAGTCAGCATGATGAAATGAAGACTAAGAAAAGAGTACGGGAAGCGTAAACACAGGATAACAAGATGAAGACAAATAGATCAAGAAATTGAACTGAGGAATTTGTGAAAGTCTTCACCAAAGTCTTCAAGCACGATATGAACAACATGCAACATGTAATGAGGAAATAGATGAGTTGAGGAAATAGAACCGTTAGTTGGTGAAGACAATGATTTGGTAGACCAGTTCAACTGCTGTCTCGGTTATACGTCTGGTTGGAGCGGCCGAGTATTTAAACTCGAGGACACAGATCCGGACACCCGATCTCGAGCCGCAACTCAGGACACCCATCCTCACCGTATTCTCCTTGAACTAAGACCACGCAGCCTCGCCCAATCACTCGTGGTAAGTCTTGGTGACTTCCAAACCTTCACAGACTTGGTCACTCGGCGATCCACAATTCCTCTTGGATGCTCTAGACCTTGACGCCTAACCGTCTGGAAGAAGCACAGATCTTCAAAGGTAACAAGCGTCGGATCCACGCAGATCAATTTCTTGATGATGCTCAATCACTTGGGGTTTTGTGGGTTTGGTTTTGGGATTTTCCTCACTTGATGATTTTCGCTCAAAGTCCTCGGAGGATGGGTTGCTCTCAAATGACAAGTGTCAAGTTCTCTCGAGCAGCCAACCAACTAGTGATTGTAGGGGCGGCTATTTATAGCCTAGGAGCAGCCCGACATGATAAGACATAAATGCCCTTCAATGATATGACCGTTAGGTGGATAAGATATTTTGCTCACGCCAGCAAAGACAAAGAACGGTCGAAATTTGACTCTCAAAGTCCTCGGGGCTATCATGTTCTCATTGTAGGCAACTCAGACTTTGGCGAATTCCTAACTCCTCGATCGAGCAAAGTCCTCGGTGAATGTAAGAACTGCGTCTCACATCGATGAATTTGATGAATCTGTATGAGATTTCCAATGGCTTCACTCAAGGGATTGGTAGGTGTAGGATTTTGAGTTGAGCATCACATGGAAATTTTTCCTTAGTATTTCCTCGACCCCTTTAACGAAGACGGTGTTTCCTATGACTCAAGAAAGAGAAAATGAAACTACGAAAACAAAAGTCTTCACGCTTCATATTCCTCGAATGAATATCAAGTCTTCATGGTCACACCAATTTCTTCACTTTCAAAGTCTTGAAAAACTTCAAAATATCAAAGTCTTGATTGAAGAACTTCATTTTTAGGGTCGACTTTCTCTGTAAATATCAAACTCCTCATAGACTTATAGACTGTGTACACTCACACAAGATCAGATACTTAACCTATAAGTCTTCAATACACCAAAATCACTAAGGGCACTAGATGCACTTACAATCTCCCCTTTTGGTGATTGATGACAACATAGGTTAAGTTTTCAACGGGAATAAACATATGAAGTGTAAACACTGATATTGAGGAATTTGATTGCAAGATATAGAAGAACTCCCCCTGGATGTGTGCATAATGAGGAATTTAATCATGGAGATCTCCCCCTATATCTTGTAATTCATACACGCATTTGATATGTAATATGAAGAATTTGAAATGCATGATGAAATATGGTGCCTGATGAGATTCAGCATGCGTGCAATGATATTGACGAGGAATAAGCATGCAGAATAACACATCAAAAGTATCAGAGCACAGTGCAAGTCAGCACAATGCACCGGTCAAAAGTGTCAGGGCACCATCGGACTTAAGATTACAACTCGATCCAATAAAAGTTTCGGAAGAACGAGAGTTGTAACTTAAAAAAAACGCCCATAGTATAAACCCGCTTGAAGATTAACTCAGATTTCTCCCCCTTTGTCATCAAATGACCAAAAGGATCGAAATTGAGGACTAACGCCTCAAGATATTCAAGTTGATGGAGGGCGCGGCGTTGTCGGGTTGTTTGTTGAAGTAGGGCCTGCCGCAGATGTCTTCCAAATCTTCATATTCATCGGTTTCACGCGATGAAGAATAAGAGCTGGCCACGGATCGGGAACTTTGACTCTCTTGAATTTCTTCGAGGTGGTGCAGACCAGTCAAAGCTTCCTCAAGACCCATAGTCTTCAATTCTCCTTGGAATATACATGATTAAGAACAGCCCAGTGCGGTTGAGGGTTTCATGAAGGTAGTAATGGTTTTCTTCACTGCATTATGCGTTGAGGTCATGTTGTGAAGAATTGCAGCAAATTGGCGCTTCACCCATTTCTGATTGCATTCAACCTTCTGATGAAGACTGAGGAGTAACTCACGATCAGTCATCACCCTAGGTGCAGTTGCTTGAGGCTGTTGCTTGGTTGAGGTATTTGCGGCAGTGTCATGCATTGCAGAATCGTCATTGGTGGAGTAAGATGCAGCCTTGCGAAATTGACCATCCAATGGACGAGTGCCTTCATCAATTACAGCTGCTGCCTTGCCCTTGTCATCAGATGATGATGTGGTCGCTTGAGGACTTCAATGGGAGGCAAGTAGCTGCCATGATTGAGTGTCACCTTGTAGTTTAGTGAAGATCTTGCCCGATGAATCTCATGATCCAAGGCGATATGGCTTCAGCTCAAAAGGTGACATTGCAACATTGGCCAGAGTCCTCATGAAGAAATCATGGAAGTTGACAGGAACGCCATGAATGATATTGAAAAGCATGTTCTTCATGATGCGTACGACATCTTCTTCATTTGAGTCGTGGCCTTTTATGGGACTCATTGTCTTCGTCAAGATTCTATAAACAGTCTGAGGCACATACAGCAAATCCTTGACGAGGAATTTGGTTCGAGGGGCTTGACCTGGCTTCAGTGGCTTCATAAGCACTTGCATAAAGTGATCAGATAATTCGCGGTCATTGTAGATGCAACGTGCAGATTCATGGGGAGGATCAAGAGGAAGGACACGAAGCAATTCTGTTGCTGATGCCTTGCAGTGAGTATTCTCTGTCATCCAATCCAATACCCATGAGTTGATATCTTCAAAGATCTCCGGTGATGTGCGGTGGCATAGAATCGAAGAATGAGTTCTTCATTCGAACCACATATATCGGTCTGAAATTCAGCAGCCTCGCATCGTGAAGAACACGGAGTAATCGCTCAAGCACGGTAGTGATTCCATATCCACATGAGGAATATGCTCATGGTGAAGATCTTGTCCTTGTCAAATATCACCGAGGAGTAGAAGTTTGCTTGTGTTGGAGTCGAGCGTCTTTTCCTCATTCGAGCAGAGTCATATGGATTATAAGCAGTGAAGAACACGTGCTCAGAAAAGAAGTCTTCAGCCTTGAATTTTTGCTTGCTTGAGAACGGATTCTTTGGCTTGGGCAGAGGAATATCTGTGATTTGCAACACAACCTCAGGAATCGCGATCTCAGGTTCTTCAGGCTGAGGAATTTCTGGTTCCTCTCCTTGTGCAGTTTGAGGATCAGCAGTGGGTTCTTCAGCGCTAGTGGCTGGAATTTCTTCATTGACAGATGAAGTGGGATGAGTTTCTTCAGAGCCCATTTGAACAGTTGTAGCCGGGGACAGAGGAACTTGTTGAAGCGGAGTGAAGAGAGGAGTATTGGGATGCTGACTTTCCCAAAAGTCATCGTTCATCACTGGTGTAGTGCATCCAATATCCGTCTTCGTCTTTTTTTCAATTTCTCAACACCGCCTCTTCACCGTGAACCGAGGCACGGTGAGGAAACAACTGGGGTTGAAGGAAAGCTTCCACTTCAATTTCTTCATCAAGCTGTTACGAGGTAGCAACAGATTGATTTTCTTCATCGATCCGCTTGGGATCTTGTAGTCTTCTCCATAAGGAACAATCTCCTTGGGCGACATGGAGGAAATGGGAATGGCATCAATAGGATTTTCAATCGAGCTGGTCATTGGCTTCATTTTCTTCGCAGTCAAGAATTTGACGCTTGGTGATGCCTTCCTCTTCTTCACCGCAGCTCGTTCTGCAGCCTTTGTCTTCTTCACTTCATAGGCGAAGGAAGAATTGGAGTTGGTGTTGGTGCAGGAGGAGCCGAGGATTGTGGTACAGTTTCTTGGTATGAATCGGTGCGATTGCCTGTTTCCTTCAGATTCTTCAGCGCACCACTAGTGGATGCCCAGGAATTTCTTCAAGATTTGGAATGGAGTCATCAGCCACGAAGTTGTGTTCTCATCAAGACGCTGAAAGTCATCAGCGATCTTGGCATGTTCTTCAAAGAGCTGAGCAGAGTCTTCAGCCTGAGGATTTTCTTGTTGCGATGGGGCTGCAACAGTTGTCATTTTCTTCGTCAGATTGATGAATCTCACCTTGGCTCCTTGCCAATCAGCATTGTAAGCTTCGAAATCCTTGTTGAGGGCTTGGATTTCAGATTGAGCTTTGAGAAGTTCTTCAGGAGTCAAGTTGACTAAGTTCTTCCTCAGAAGCTTCTCCTTTCTGACTTTTGCTCTCTTCAATTCACGAGCCTTTTCAAATTTCCATTTCTCTTCAGCGATGAAATGGTTAAGCATATGACTTTGACCAGGAGTCAGTGGCAGATCCGGAATGGGAGTATTAGGATCCTGATGCCATAGGTCAATGAAGTCAAGGATCTTCTTCGGATCCAAAAGCAGAGGCACACTTGTTCTTTTGGCTCTAGCGGCCTTGGTCGATCTGTCTCGATGATTTCTTCAAGTTCTTCATCGAGGCTTCATCATCGAAGGCACATTGAATGCAACCTGTTTCTTCTTTGGACTTGGCGAGGACCGCGGCCCATTGTTGCCTTTGTCTTTAGCAAAGTGGGGCTGTTGAGGACATTGGTGCGGTGGAACTTCTTTGAGACACCGAAGCAATTGAAAACCCCGAGTCCTTTGACACGTAGCAGATGCACAGTGTTGAGGACTTGGAGGAGCTCTTGAGGATTTTGAATGAGCAGCAGCAGATCGAGGAATTTGCCGTGAGGGCGGGCCGAGGAACTGGGCCGTGAGGGCGCCTGACGGTGAAGCACTTGGCTTATGAGCAGGCTTCTTTGGCATTGATTTCTCGGCTTGACCAAGGG
This sequence comes from Aegilops speltoides, assembly GCA_021437245.1. Taxonomy (NCBI): domain Eukaryota; kingdom Viridiplantae; phylum Streptophyta; class Magnoliopsida; order Poales; family Poaceae; genus Aegilops; species Aegilops speltoides. The sequence goes on from CM038145.1 coordinate 357,301,049, forward strand.
CTCAGAAGCAGCAGCAGCAGAGTCCTCATTGAATTTCCTCACCGCCTCCTTGGCTTGTCTTGCCAATTTGGCTTGGCGCTGGACCATTCTTCAGAAAGTCTTCACCACTCTTGATGCTAGTGGGATCGCGACTTGGCAGTGCGGTGGAGCTCTTGGGCATGGAGGGTTTAAAGCGAATTTCCTCATGTACTTGGGAGTGACATAGCGGTATTCCTCCATTCTCGTGCCCATCTTCTTTCTATCCTCTCATCGCACTTTGCGCTGATTTTTGGTCTCCTTGCCAAACTTGGATTCATCAAAAGATAGTCTTTGTATATTTCCTCAGAATCTCAAAGGCAGTCATGACTTCCGATTTCTTTCCTCCCTTCGTGGTCTCTTGCTTTCGCCATTTTCTTGGTGAGGAATTTGAACAATAGAGCACTCAAGAAGTATGCAGTTTTTCTTCGAGGAACGCTGCAAATGAGTTAAGTTGATGAGAACCTAGTGATTCAAAGGCGGACATGAGTACCTGTGAGCAGAGTGTAGGTGCGAGGAATTTGGAGAGGTCATATCGTTCTCGTAAGATTTTTCAAGAGGAACAAGTTTTGAGGAATTTGACCAGTTGAGCCTTGAGGAATTTCACTAAGCGTTTTGTCTTAGGTTCAGAGTTGTCTGATTGAAAATCCGCACAATTGAGGAATCTTGAAGAAATGAATGCTTAGAGAGATAAATCAAGAGCATATAGTGTGTGAGGTGTTCATATGTGAAGATTTGAAGAGCAAAAACACCTTTGAAGATTTTCAGAAAGATTTGAGAATCAACGCGAGTAATAAAAGTGACTTTTAATTACCCGAACTGAAGAACACAATGAACAGGAGTGAACTGTAGTGAAGTTCGTCACGTTAGATCTCCCACGCCCTAACTTGGCAGAGGGAGACGGCTACGGCGGCGGAGTGAAGATTTCCGCGACGGGCGCGAGTCTGACGGCGATGAGGTCGAGGCAGTGAAGCTTTTCCTCACCGGCGGCGATGGAGTAGCGGTGGCGCTAGGGTTTGAGGAGAGCTCGAGCGAGAGACAGCGATCGAGCGGAGTAAATGAAGTGAGGAGGGTAGAGGGTATTTATAGCCACGGTGAAAAACTGTTCGCCAAGATTTTGGGACTAACGTGCCCTCGCCCTTTCTCCTTCACGCGACATGTGTCACCCACGTCATCGTGAGATGAGATCGTAAGATCGTGGGTGATTAAACTAATACATCGTGGGATGCGGAACGGTTTGAGCGGTAAAACCGAAAACTTGGATAAGATTTGTTTAAAAGTTTAGTTCGCAATTTCTTCATTTGTCAAGGACCGGTGAAGACTTTGAACAGTTTCAATCGTAACGCACATGAAGAATTTGTGAATAGATTGGATTGAGTATAGCATAGAGGGAAGGGTCCGATCACATTCACTTAGCGTAAATCGCAACTTGAAGAAATAGCAATAAGTGAATGTTGTAGAGGACATAAACTCATATATATATATATATATATATATATATATATATATATATATATATATTTCCAATGAAGAGAAACGAGCGAAAATATTGAAGATTTTGCAAAGTTGAAGAATTTGAAAAGCGAGGAATTTCAAAATGAGGAAAAACTCAAATTGAAGATTTTCAACTTTTGTGGTGGCGTATTCACCAGTATAAGAATGATGATTTCAGACACGCGTACAATTGTCGAGGGTTACGAGAATCAAATTCTTCATTAATTTCTTCACACTTAGAATGTTATTCTTCATTGATTGAGGAAAAACGTTTCTTCATGTGTTTCACATCTAAGTCATCAATTATGCATAAGGGTTAGGATGTGTGTCCTTTTCAAAGGACATTCGAAGATTCTAAGATATTTAGCTCACACCGCAACTTGCTAAATCTCTTCTCATCCAAGGGCTTGGTGAAGATATTAGCTAGCTGTTCTTGATCTTCACATGCTCGATGGAGATATCGCCCTTCAAACACATGATCACGAAGAAAATGATGACGAATCTGGATGTGCTTAGTCTTTGAGTGCTGAGCGGGTTGTGAGCAATCTTGATGGCACTCTCATTGTCGCAGAGGAGAGGCACATTCTTCACATTGACGCCATAGTCCTTGAGGGTTTGCTTCATCCAAAGCAGTTGAGCACAGCATGAGCCAAAGCAGCAATGTATTCAGCTTTGATGAGACGGTGATACGCAGATTCTGTTTCTTCGAGGACCAACGGACCAAAGATCGTCCGAGGAAATGACAAGTGCCGATGTTGACTTGCGGTCCACACGATCACCAAAGCATAGTCGAGTCGAATATTCAATGAGATCAAAAGCAGAGCCCTTGGGGTACCATAGTCCTAGTGTTGGTGTGTGAGCTAGATATCAAAGAATATGCTTCTGACCTTATGGTGTGATTCCTTGGTGCAGCTTGAAATCGGGCACACATGCAAACACTAAGCATTATATCTGGCCTAGATGCACATAAGTACAATAAAGAACCAATCATGGAGTGGTATACCTTGTGATTGAAATCAATACCATTTTCATCAGTGCATAGATGGCCATTTGTGGGCATAGGAATTTTGACGCCTTTGCAATCTTGCATGCGAATTTCCTCAAGACATCTTTGAGGTATTTCTCCGAGATATGAATATGCCATTCTTGCCGATTTAATTTGAAGACCTAAGAAGAATTTCAATTCTCCCATCATAGACATTTGATATTCTTCACTCATCATATAGGCAAATTCATCACTATATCGTTGGTTAGTACAGCCAAAGATAATATCATCAACATATATTTGGCACACAAACAGTTCACCATCATATGATTTAGTAAATAGAGTAGGGTCGAGTGAACCGGGTGTGAAGCCATTCTTCACGAAGAATTCCTTCAATGTGTCGTACCACGCCCGAGGGGCTTGCTTGAGGCCATAGAGAGCCTTATTGAGTCTGAAGACTTTGTCAGGATTCTTGGGATCTTCAAAACCTGGGGGTTGAGCAACATATACTTCTTCCTCAAGCTTACCATTGAGGAATGCACTTTTGACATCCATTTGATATAAGATGATATCATGATGGTTAGCGTAGGCAAGTAAAATGTGAATAGCCTCAAGTCTAGCAATAGGTGCAAAAGTTTCATCAAAATCAATTCCTTCAACCTGTGTGTAGCCTTGAGCTACTAGTCGTGCCTTATTCCTCACCACAAGGCCATTTTCATCTTGCTTGTTGCGGTAGATCCACTTTGTGCCAATGATATTATGCTTGCGAGGATCAGGCGATTGACCAATTCCTGACATTGTTCAACTCGAATCGATGTAATTCTTCTTGCATAGCCTGAATCCACTCCGCCCGTAAAAGCTTCATCTACCTTAGTGGGCTCGAGATAGACACAAAAGCATAGTGCCCACAAAAGTTAGATAAGTGTGAGGCTTTTGAGCGGGTGAGAGGACTGGTGCGCTAATGTCATCGATGATCTTCTCCACTTGCACTTCTTTTGCAACGCGTGGATGAGTTGGTTGTCGCCGAGGATTTTGATCAGCATTTTCTTCAAAGACCATTTTCCTCATCATGTTCTTCAGTGCATCACTCGACGTTCTTCACGAACAGGAATGAATTCTTCAAAGAGATTCTTCAAGAGGAATGACATCCTCGGTTGCCTTGAGCTTGATAGCATCCTCGGTGCTGGTTCATCTAACACAAAAGGTAGGTGCTCTCTTTGCGAGCCATTAGTTTCATCGAACCGCACATCTACAAAGGTCAACAATCTTGTGAAGAACAATGTTGAAGACTCAGAGGTGTGCGAGTCCTTTCCGTAACCAAGCATAAAACCTTCATGTGCTTTGGTGCAAATTTAGAATTGTGGTGAGGATCTCTAATCCAACATTTAGCAATCAAGACTTTGAAATAACTCACATTGGGTTTCTTGTCGTTGAGGAGTTCATAGGCGATCTTCTTGAAGAATTTGTGAAGATATACTGCTGATGATGTGGCGAGCAAGATCAATTGCATCAATCCAAAAACGCCGAGGCGTTTTGTATTCATCAAGCATAGTGCGAGCCATCTCAACAAGAGTTACGTTCTTGCGCTCCACGACGCCATTCTGCCGAGGAGTATAAGGAGCAGATAATTCATGAGTAATACCAAGTTCATCAAGATAGGCATCAAGACCAGAATTCTTGAACTCGGCCCATTGTCACTTCGATATGCTTGATCTTCACACCAAAGTTGGTTGAAGCCCTCGAGGAAAATCGCTTGAAGACTTCCCGCACTTCATGTTTGTAAGTAACAATGTGTACCCATGTGTATCGAGAATAATCATCAACAATGACAAAACCATATAGAGATGCATCATTAGTGACTGCTGAATAATGATTCGGTCCGAAGAGGTCCATGTGAAGCAATTCGAATGGACGGGTAGTGGTCATGATAGTCTTCGTTGGGTGCTTGGCCTTGGTCATTTTTCCGGCTTCACATGCTCCGCATAAGTGATCCTTGAGGAATTTGACATCCTCAATGCCAATGACATGCTTCTTCTTCGCAAGCGTGTTCAAATTCCTCATGCCTGCATGACCAAGTCGTCGATGCCATAGCCAGCCTTCTAAAGCTTTTGCAAGTAGACACATGGCTGGTTGTGGTCCTGTAGAGAAATCAACAATATACAGATCTCCTCTCCTAAAGCCTTCGAAGACTTTGGAATTGTCAGCTTCCATAATCACAACACAAATGATATTTGCCAAAGACAACAACCATATCAAGATCACAAAGCATTGAGATCGACATGAGATTGTATCCTAAGGACTCAACAAGCATGACTTTGTCCATGTGCTTATCCTTAGAGATAGCAACCTTACCAAGACCCAATACCTGACTTTTGCCTTTGTCAGCAAATATGATATGCTTCAGAGGTGACGGTGATAAAGGAGCATCCATCAATAGATTCTTGTCACCGGTCATGTGATTTGTACATCCACTATCGAGGACCCATTCGGTGGTTTTGGGTTGATCATCCTGCAGATGAATTAGTATAACTTACAATCTCATATGCTTCATCGGTGAAGAATATGATATCAAGTTCATCGATGAATTTCATCAAGCAAGAAGCAGATATAGCAAGATGAGGACGTGTGAAATGAAAGTTCATTTCATCATGATTCGCTGCGTCCTTTCGTGCATTTTGTCGTCCCCAAAGAAATTCTTCAGATGTTAGAGCACGCCTGGAGACCTGACCCTGCAGAAGGGATTAGTTCTTTTTCTTCACCACCCACATCTGGAGGGGTGGCAAAGAGTTCATCATCCTGCGAGCACCATGTGAGAAAGGTGGCAAAAGATGCCAAACCATTTCGCTTAGCATGAGAGAGGTTAGTGTATGCATATGGGTAGGCAGAGTAATTCTTTGAGGACTTATGAACATAATGGTTTGAAGAATAATGCACATATTCATAGCCCTTAGCTTTGCCCTGCAAGACAGATTTGTTAGCACGATGATAATCATATGAGGACTTTGATCCAGTTGAGGAATTTGATCCTCGTGAAGAATTTGGTCCATATGAGGATTTGGATCCATATGAAGAGTTTGGTCCATATGAAGAATTTGATCTGGGGTTCCTGTTCTTCACAAGTGGTGTCATGAGGACATTCACCTGAAGACTTTCAACACAACTTTTGGGAACCCAGATTTTCTTCATAGGGGAACCGTTCTGCAGGTTAGTGCCAACATATCTAGCAAATACTTCACCATTCTGATTTTTGAACAGTTTATAGTTGGAGTCAAATGACTCATCAGAAGAGTGAGGAGATTCACAAGTAAAGCCAGACAAGTTAGATGGATCAACTGGAGGTCCCTTTCCAGCAACCCATGAGGTTTTGGGATACTGCTCAGGCTTCCAATATGTTCCATCGGCGTTAAGTTTCCTCTCAAAGGCAATACCCTCTTTCCTAGGGTTTCTGTTGAGGATCTGCTTTTTGAGCACATCACAAAGTGTTTGATGCCCTTTGAGGCTTTTGTACATGCCTGTCATGTACAATTCCTTCAGCCCTGCATTGTTAGTGATACTAGCATTGTCCTCAGATGAGGAGTTAGTGATAGCAGAGGCAGATGAAGAATTTGTAACAGTTGAAGCATTTGAACATTCGGTGAAGAATTTGCAGATTCACGTTCAATGCACTTTAAGCATGGAGGAACAAATTCTTCCTGAGAAGCGCTGATTTGTTGAGCTAGTAATGAATCGCGCTCCTTCTGAAGATCTTCATAACATACTCTTAGCTTTTCAAGATCTGCCTTTCTTTGAATAGCTTCAAGAGAAAGCTTCTCCTTGTCTTGCTTTTCTTGAAGAAATTCATAAGAAAGTTTCTCATGATCAGACAAGAGAGAGTTATGATGACCTTGAAGGTTATCATACTTAGACCAAGTCTCTGAAGATTTTCATCGGGGCTTTAGTGCGATCCATTTCTTCACCCAACATATCATCACTTTTATCTAGCATGTTTTGAACCTTTTCAAGAGCCCGTTGTTGTTTTACAACAATTTTAGCAAGTTTAGAGTAGCTAGGCTTGAGATCCTCATCAGATTCATTTTCACTAGAGTCGGAGGAGTTGTATTTGAGTACCTTAGCTCCTTTTGCCATGAAGCAATAGGTGGGAGCGTAGCCATCATTATCTTCATCAGGCTTGTCGGTGGAGTCAGTTTCTTCAATGTTGAAGATGGACTTGTCGACGAAAGCGAGTAGCAACGCCGACTCGCCACACTGACTCAGATTCTTCAGACTCCTCCTCTTCATCATTTTCCTCAGATTCAGCTTCAGAGTCCATTTCCTTGCCAATGAATGCCCGAGCTTTCTTGGAGCTGCCCTTCTTGTGAGATGAAGATTTTGATGGTTTTGAAGACGAAGATTTTGATGATTTCTTCTTCTTCTTCATGTCATCAAAACTGTAGTCCTTGTATTTCTTCTTCTTCATTTCCTTTTCCCACTGAGGACAATCTTGAATGTAGTGACCAGGCTTCTTGCATTTGTGGCAAAGTCTTCTCTTGTAGTCACTGGATGAGGAATCATTTCCTCTTGAGGATTTTCCAAAACGACCACGTCTTGTGAACTTTTGGAATTTCTTCACAAGGAGAGCTAGATCCTGGCTCAGTTCTTCAGGATCACCAAGGCTACTACTAGAATCCTCACATTCAGAGTCAGACACAACCTTAGCCTTCAGGGCACGTGGTTTGCCATAGTTTGAGCCATAGAGATCTCTCTTTTCAGCAAGCTGGAACTCGTGGGTGTTAAGCCTTTCGAGGATATCAGCAGGATCAAGCGATTTGTAGTCAGCACGTTCTTGTATCATCAGTCCCAGAGTATCAAATGAGGAATCAAGCGATCTCAGCAGCTTCTTCACAACTTCATGATCAGTGATGTCAGTGGCACCGAGGGCTTGAAGCTCATTTGAGATGTCAGTGAGGCGATCAAAGGTTTGTTGGACATTTTCGTTGTCGAGTCTCTTGAAGCGGTTGAAGAGATTCCGAAGAACATCAACTCGAGAGTCACGCTGAGTTGAAACTCCTTCATTTACTTTGGACAGCCTATCCCAGATAAGCTTAGCAGTTTCCAAAGCACTCACTCTCCCATACTGTCCTTTGCTCAGATGGCCACAGATGATATTCTTCGCTTGAGAGTCGAGTTGTTTGAATCTCTTCACATCGGTAGCGGTCGGTGTTTCAAAGGATGGGACACCATTTTCCACAACATACCGTAGATCATTATCAATTGCCTCAAGATGCATTCGCATCTTGTTCTTCCAAAGAGGGGTAGTCTGTTCCATCAAAGGTAGGACACCCAGCCGAGACCTTGATCATACTGCGGTCGACATAACTAGAACTCCGTGGTTAAACCAAAATCACACGTAACAAGGAGTACCTTGCTCGATACCAATTGAAAGTGCGTTATATCGACTAGAGGGGGTGAATAGGCGATTTTATGAAATTCTTCATCGAGGAATTTGTCGGTGAGGAAATTCCTTAGCTAAGAACTATTTGCTGCGGAATATGTACTCAGAGGTAAACATTGCAGGATACACATAGTCAAGCATGATGAAATGAAGACTAAGAACAGAGTACGGAAGCGTAAACACAGGATAACAAGATGAAGACAAACAGATCAAGAAATTGAAGCGAGGAATTTGTGAAAGTCTTCACCAAAGTCTTCAAGCACGAGATATGAACAACATGCAACCTGAGAATGAGGAAATAGATGAGTTGAGGAAATAGAACCGGTCAGTTGGTGAAGACAATGATTTGGTAGACCAGTTCCAACTGCTGTCTCGGTTGTACGTCTGGTTGGAGCGGGTGAGTATTTAAACTCGAGGACACACAGTCCGGACACCCGCCTCTCGAGCCGCAACTCAGACACCCAGTCCTCACCGTATTCTCCTTGAACTAAGACCACGCAGGCCTCGCCCAATCACTCGTGGTAAGTCTTGGTGACTTCCAAACCTTCACAGACTTGGTCACTCGGCGATCCACAATTCCTCTTGATGCTCTAGACCTTGACGCCTAACCGTCTGGAAGAAGCACGATCTTCAAAGGTAACAAGCGCCGGATCCACGCAGGATCAATTTCTTGATGATGCTCAATCACTTGGGGTTTTGTGGGTTTGGTTTTGGGATTTTCCTCACTTGATGATTTTCGCCAAAGTCCTCGGAGGATGGGTTGCTCTCAAATGACAAGTGTCAAGTTCTCTCGGAGCAGCCAACCAACTAGTGGTTGTAGGGGCGGCTATTTATAGCCTAGGGAGCAGCCCGACATGATAAGACATAAATGCCCTTCAATGATATGACCGTTAGGTGGATAAGATATTTTGGTCATGCGCCAAGAAGACAAAGAACGGTCGGAAATTTGACTCTCAAAGTCCTCGGGGCTATCATGTTCTCTTTGTGTAGGCAACTCGCCTTTGGCGAATTCCTAACTCCTAAGTCGAGCAAAGTCCTCGGTGAATGTAAGAACTGCGTCTCATCCATCGATGAATTTGACTGAATCTGTATGAGATTTCCAATGGCTTCACTCAAGGATTGGTAGGTGTAGGATTTTGAGTTGAGCATCACATGGAAATTTTTCCTTAGTATTTCCTCGACCCCTTTAACGAAGACGGTGTTTCCTATGACTCAAGAAATAGAAAATGAAACTACGAAAACAAAAGTCTTCACGCTTCATATTCCTCGAATGAATATCAAGTCTTCATGGTCACACCAATTTCTTCACTTTCAAAGTCTTCAGAAAGTCTTCAAAATATCAAAGTCTTCAGTTGAAGAACTTCATTTTTAGGGGTCGACTTTCTCTGTAAATATCAAACTCCTCATAGACTTATAGACCTGTGTACACTCACAAACGCATCAGATACTTAACCTATAAGTCTTCAATACACCAAAATCACTAAGGGGCACTAGATGCACTTACAGGAGGTACCAAAGTAATCCCGGCATGGAACACTGGACAGCGGTCAAGAATATCCTGAAGTACCTGAAAAGGACTAAGGATATGTTTCCCGTTTATGGAGGTGACGAAGAGCTCGTAGTAAAGGGTTACGTCGATGCTAGCTTCGACACAGATCTGGATGACTCTAAGTCACAAACCGGATACGTGTATATTTTGAATGGTGGGGCAGTAAGCTGGAGCAGTTGCAAACAAAGCGTCATGGCGAGATCTACATGTGAAGCGGAGTACATGGCAGCCTTGGAGGCAGCACATGAAGCAATCTGGATGAAGGAGTTCATTACCGACCTAGGAGTTATTCCCAATGCATCGGGCCCGATGACTCTCTTCTATGACAACACTGGAGCTATTGCCCTTGCCAAGGAGCCCAGGTTTCACTAGAAGACCAGGCACATCAAGCGTCGCTTCAACTCCATTCGTGAAAATGTTCAAGATGGAGACATAGATATTTGTAAAGTGCATATGAATCTGAATGTCGCAGATCCGTTGACTAAACCTCTTCCGCGAGCAAAACATGATCAACACCAGAACTCTATGGGTGTTCGATTCATCACAATGTAACTAGATTATTGACTCTAGTGCAAGTGGGAGACTGTTGGAAATATGCCCTAGAGCCAATAATAAAATGGTTATTATTATATTTCCTTGTTCATGATAATTGTCTATTGTTCATGCTATAATTGTATTGACCGGAAACCGTAATACATGTGTGAATGCATAGACCACAACATGTCCCTAGTGAGCCTCTAGTTAACTAGCTCATTGATCAACAGATGGTCATGGTTTCCTAACTATGGACATTGGATGTCATTGATAATGGGATCACATCAGTAGGAGAATGATGTGATGGACAAGACCCAATCCTAAGCATAGCACAAATTGTGTAGTTCGTTTGCTAAAGCTTTTCTAATGTCAAGTATCATTTCCTTAGACCATGAGCTTGTGCAACTCCCGGATACCGTAGGAATGCTTTGGGTGTACCAAACATCATAACGTAACTAGGTGGCTATATATAAAGGTGCACTACAGGTATCTCCGAAAGTGTATGTTGGGTTGGCACGAATCGATACTGGGAATTTTCACTCCGTATGACGGAGAGGTATCTCTGTGCCCATTTGGTAATGCATCATCATAATGAGCTCAATGTGACTAAGTACTTGGTCACGGGATCATGCATTACGGAACGAGTAAAGTGACTTGCCGGTAACAAGATTGAACGCGGTATTGGGATACCGACGATCGAATCTCGGGCAAGTAACGTACTGATTGACAAAGGGAATTGTATAAGGGATTGCTTGAATCCTCGACATCGTGGTTCATCCGATGAGATCATCGTGGAACATGTGGGAGCCAACATGGGTATCCAGATCCCGTTGTTGGTTATTGGCCGTAGAGCTGTCTCGGTCATGTCTGCTTGATTCCCGAACCCGTAGGGTCTACACACTTAAGGTTCGATGATGCTAGGGTTATAGGGAAGGTTTGTACGTGGTTACCGAATGTTGTTCGGAGTCCTGGATGAGATCCCGGATGTCACGAGGAGTTCCGGAATGGTCCGGAGGTGAAGATTTATATATGGGAAGTCATCATATGGTCACCGGAAGTATTCGGGGGTTTACCGGTATTGTACCGGGACCATCGGAGGGGTTCTGGGGGCCCACCTGCCCCGGAGGGCCCTTATGGGCTGTATGTGGAAGGGAACCAGCCCCAAGTGGGCTGGGCGCCATCCCCCCTTAGGGCCCATGCGTCTAGGGTTGGGGGGGACCCTAAAGGGGGCGCCCCCTTTGGCTTCGCGGGCAAGCGCCCTCCCCTTGGCCGCCCCCCCTCTAGATCTCATCTAGAGGGGCCGGCCTGAAGGAAATATGCCCTAGAGGCAATAATAAAGTTATTATTTATTTCCTTATTTCATGATAAATGTTTATTATTCATGCTAGAATTGTATTAACCGGAAACATAATACATGTGTGAATACATAGACAAACATAGTGTCACTAGTATGCCTCTACTTGACTAGCTCGTTTATCAGAGATGGTTATGTTTCCTAGCCATGGACAAAAGAGTTGTCATTTGATTAACGAGATCACATCATTAGGAGAATGATGTGATTGACTTGACCCATTCCGTTAGCCTAGCACTTGATCGCTTAGTATGTTGCTATTGCTTTCTTCATGACTTATACATGTTCTCAGAAACTATGAGATTATGCAACTCCGTTTACGGAGGAACACTTTGGGTACTACCAAACATCACAACGAATCGGGTGATTATAAAGGAGTACTACAGGTGTTTCGAAGGTACATGTTGGGTTGGCATAATTCGAGATTAGGATTTGTCACTCCGATTGTCGGGGAGGTATCTCTGGGCCCTCTCGGTAATACTCATCACCTAAGCCTTGCAAGCATGTAACTAATGAGTTAGTTATAAGATGACGACACGGAACGAGTAAAGAGACTTGCGTAACGAGATTGAACTAGGTATTGGATACCGACGATCAAATCTCGCAAGTAACATACCGATGACAAAGGGAACAAAGTATGTTGTTATGCGGTTTGACCGATAAAGATCTTCGTAGAATATGTAGGAACCAATATGGGGATCCAGGTCCCGCTATTGGTTATTGACCGAGAATAGTTCTAGGTCATGTCTACATAGTTCTCGAACCCGTAGGGTCCGCGCACGCTAACGTTACGATGACATTTATATTATGAGTTTATGAGTTTTGATGTACCGAAGGAGTTCGAGTCCCGGATGAGATCGGGGACATGACGAGGAGTCTCGAAATGGTCGAGACGTAAAGATCGATATATTGGACGACTATATTCGGAGTTCGGAAAGGTTCCGAGTGATTCGGTATTTTCGGAGTACCGGGAGTTACGGGAATACGGGGAAGAGTATTGGGCCTTGATGGGCTTTAGTGGGAAGAGGCGAAAAAGGCCAAGGGCTGCTGCTGCCCCCTCCCTCTAGTCCGAATTGGACTAGGGAAAGGGGCCGCCACCTTCCTTCTCCTCCACTTCCTTCTCCTTCCTCCCTCTTGGTGGACTCCTACTAGGACTTGGAGTCCTAGTAGGACTCCACATCATGGCGCGCCTCCCTAGGGCGGCCTCCTCCTCCTTGCTCCTTTATATACGGGGCAAGGGGCACCCTATGACACACAAGTTGATCTACGGATCGTTCCTTAGCCGTGTGCGGTGCCCCTTCCACCATATTCCATCTCGGTCATATCATCGCGAAGCTTAGGCGAAGCCCTGCTACGATAGAACATCAAGATCGTCTACCACGCCGTCATCGACGGAACTCTCCTCGACACTCGGCTGGATCGGAGTTCGAGGGACGCCATTGAGCTGAACGTGTGCTGAACTCGGAGGCTCCGTGACGCCGGTGCTTGGATCGGTCGGATCGTGAAGACGACGACTACATCAACCGCGTACAGCTAACGCTTCGCTTACGGTCTCACGAGGGCACGTGGACGAACACTCTCCCTCTCGTTGCTATATCATCACCATGATCTTGCGTGTGCGAGGAAATTTTTGAAATTACTATGTTTCCCAACAGTGGCATCCGAGCCTAGGTTTTATGCGTTGATGTTATATGCACGAGTAGAACACAAGTGAGTTGTGGACGATATAAGTCATCGCCTACCAAAGATGTCATACTTTGGTTCAGCGGTATTGTTGGATGAAGCGGCCGGACCGACATTACGCCAGTACGCTTACGCGAGACTGGTTCTACCGACGTGCTTTGCACACAGGTGGCTGGCGGGTGTCAGTTTCTCCAACTTTAGTTGAACCGAGTGTGGCTACGCCCGGTCCTTGCGAAGTTTAAAACGGAGTCTATTTGACAAACTATCGCTGTGGTTTTGATGCGTAGGTGAGAACGGTTCTTGCTAAGCCCGTAGCAGCCACGTAAAATTTGCAACAACAAAGTAGAGGACGTCTAACTTGTTTTTGCAGGGCATGTTGTGATGTGATATGGCCAAGACGTGATGCTATATTTTATTGTATGAGATGATCATGTTTTGTAACCGGTTATCGGCAATCGATGTGAGTCATATGGTTGTCGCTTTATTGTATGAAATGCAAACGCCCTGTAATTGCTTTACTTTATCACTAAGCGGTAGCGATAGTCGTACAAGCAATAGATGGCATAAACAACAACGCTGCTACGATGGAGATCAAGGTGTCGCGCCGGTGACGATGGTGATCATGATGGTGCTTCGGAGATGGAGATCACAAGCACAAGATGATGATGGCCATATCATATCACTTATATTGATTGCATGTGATGTTTATCCTTTATGCATCTTATCTTGCTTTGATTGACGGTAGCATTTTAAGATGATCTCTCACTAAAATTATCAAGAAGTGTTCTCCGAGTATGCACCGTTGCCAAAGTTCGTCGTGCCCGGACACCACGTGATGATCGGGTGTGATAAGCTCTCACGTCCATCTACAACGGGTGCAAGCCAGTTTTGCACACGCAGAATACTCAGGTTAAACTTGACGAGCCTAGCATATGCAGATATGGCCTCGGAACACGGAGACCGAAAGGTTGAGCGTGAATCATATAGTAGATATGATCAACATAGTGATGATTCACCATTGAAACTACTCCATCTCATGTGATGATCGGACATGGTTTAGTTGATTTGGATCACGTGATCACTTAGATGACTAGAGAGATGTCTGTCTAAGTGGGAGTTCTTAAGTAATATGATTAATTGAACTTAAATTTATCATGAACTTAGTCCTGGTAGTATTTTGCAAATTATGTTGTAAGATCAATAGCTTGCGTTGTTGCTTTCATATGTTTATTTTGATATGTTCCTAGAGAAACTGTGTTGAAAGATGTTAGTAGCAATGATGCGGATTGGATCCGTGATCTGAGGTTTATCCTCATTGCTGCACAGAAGAATTATGTTCTTAATGCACCGCTAGGTGACAGACCTATTGCAGGAGCAAATGCAGACGTTATGAACGTTTGGCTAAGCTCATTATGATGACTACTTGATAGTTTAGTGCACCATGCTTAACGGCTTAGAATCGGGACTTCAAAGACGTTTTGAACGTCATGGACCATATGAGATGTTCCAGGAGTTGAAGTTAATATTTCAAGCAAATACCCGAGTTGAGAGATATAATGTCTCCATAAAGTTCTATAGCTAAAAGATGGAGGAGAATCGCTCAACTAGTGAGCATGTGCTCAGATTGTCTGGGTACTTCAATCGCTTGAATCAAGTGGGAGATAATCTTCCAGATAAGATAGTGATTGATAGATTTCTCTAGTCACCATCACTAAGTTACTAGAACTTCATGATGAACTATAGTATGCAAGGGATGACGAAAACAATTCCCGAGCTCTTCGTGATGTTGAAGTCGACGAAGGTAGAAATCAAGAAAGAGCATCAAGTGTTGATGATTGACAAGACCACTAGTTTAAAGAAAAGGGCAAAGGGATAGAAGGGAACTTCAAGAAGAACGGCAAGCAAGTTGCTGCTCAAGTGAAGAAGCCCAAGTCTGGACCTAAGCACGAGACTAAGTGCTTCTACCGCAAAGGACTGGTCATCGAAGCGAACTACCCCAAGTATTTGGCGGATAAGAAGGATGGCAAAGTGAACAAAGGTATATTTGATATACATGTTATTGATGTGTACTTTACTAGTGTTTATAGCAACCCCTCGGTATTTGGTACTGGTTTAGTTGCTAAGAGTAGTAACTCGAAACGGGAGTTGCAGAATAAACAGAAACTAGTTAAGGGTGAAGTGATGATGTGTGTTTCAAGATTGATATGATCATCATTGCACACTCCCTAAACTTTCAGGATAAGTGTTAAACCTAAATAAATGTTATTTAGCGTTTGTGTTGAGCATGAATATGATTTGATCGTGTTTATTGCAATACGGTTATTCATTTAAGTAAGAGAATAAACTGTTGTTCTGTTTACATGAATAAAACCTTATATGGTTACACACCCAATGAAAATGGTTCATTGGATCTCGATCTTAGTGATACACATATTCATAATATTGAAACCAAAAGATGCAAAGTTAATAATGATAGTGCAACTTATTTGTGGTAATCGCCGCTTAGGTCATATCGTGTAAAGCGCATGAAGAAACTCCATACTGATGGACTTTTGGAACCACTTGATTATGAATCACTTGGTACTTGCAAACCGTGCCTTTTGGGCAAGATGACTAAAACACCGTTCTCCGGAACAATGGAACGAGCTACTAACTTATTGGAAATAATACATACCGATGTATGCGATCCAATGAGTGTTGATGCTCGTGGCAAGTATCGTTATTTTCTGACCTTCACAAGATGATTTGAGCAGATATGGGTATATCTGCTTGATGAAACATAAGTTTGAAATAGTTGAAAGGTTCAAAGAATTTCAGAGTGAAGTGGAAAAATCATCATAACAAGAAAATAAAGTTTTTGCGATCTGATCGCGGAGACGAATATTTGAGTTACGAGTTTGGTCTTCAACTAAAACAATGTGAAATAGTTTCACAGTTCACGCCAACGGAACACCACAACATTATGGTGTGTCCGAACGTCGTAATCGTACTTTATTGGATATGGTGCGATCTATGATGTTTCTTGCTGATTTACCATTGTCGTTTTGGGGTTATGCATTAGGGACAGCTGCATTCACGTTAAAAGGGCACCATCTAAATCCGTTGAGACCACACTATATGAACTGTGGTTTAGCAAGAAACCAAAGTTGTCGTTTCTTAAAGTTTGGGGTTGCGATGCTTATGTGAAAAAGTTTCATCCTGATAAAGCTCAAACCCAAATCGGAGAAGTGCGTCTTCACAGAATACCCAAAGGAAATTGTTGGGTACACCTTCTATCACAGATCTGAAGGCAAAACATTCGTTGCTAATAAAGGATTCTTTCTAGAGAAGGAGTTTCTCTCGAAAGAAGTGAGTGGGAGGAAAGTAGAACTTGATGAGGTAATTGTACTTGTTCCCTTATTGGAAAGTAGTTCATCACATAAATCTGTTCTTGTGACTACTATACCAATTAGTGAGGAAGCTAATGATGATGATCATGTAACTTCAGATCAAGTTACTACCGGACCTCGTAGGTAAAACAAAGTGAGATCCGCACCAGAGTGGTACGGTAATCCTGTTCTGGAGGTCGTGTTACTTGACCATGACAAACCTACGAACTATGAGGAAGCGATGATGAGCCCAGATTCCGCGAAATGGCTTGAGGCCATGAAATCTGAGATGAGATCCATGTATGAGAACAAAGTGTGGACTTTGGTGGAGTTGCCCGATGATCGGCAAGCCATAGAAAATAAATGGATCTTCAAGAGGAAGACAGACGCTGATAGTAGTGTTACTATCTACAAAGCTAGACTTGTCGAAAAAGGGTTTTGACAAAGTTCAAGATGTTGAATACAATGAGATTTTCTCACTCGTATCGATGCTTAAAAGTCTGTCCGAATCATGTTAGCAATTGCCACATTTTTTTTGAAATCTGGCAAAAGGATGTCAAAACTGCATTTCTTAATGGATTTATTAAAGAAGAGTTGTATATGATGCAACGGAAGGTTTTGTCAATCCTAAAGGTGCTAACAAAATGTGCAAGCTCCAATGATCCATTTATGGACTGGTGCAAGCATCTCGGAGATGGAATATACGCTTTGATAAGTTGATCAAAGTATATAGTTTTATATGGACTTACGATGAAGCTGTATTTACAATAAAGTGAGTGAGAGCACTACTGACCTTTCCGATTAGTATATGTGAGTGACATATTGTTGATCGAAATGATGTAGAATTTTTCGCAAAGCATAAAGGAGTGTTTTAAAGGAGTTCTTTAAAAGGAAAGGACCTCGATAAAAGCTACTTACATATTGAGCATCAAGATCTATTGAGATAGATCAAGACGCTTGATAAGATTTTCAATGAGTACATACCTTGGCAAGATTTTGAAATAGTTCAAAATGGAGCAGTCAAAGAAAGAGTTCTTGCCTGTGTTGCAAAGGTATGAAATTGAGTAAGACTCAAATCCCGACCACAGCAGAGAAAATAGAAAGAGAATGAAAAGTCATTCCCTATGCCTCATCATAGGTTCTATAAAGTATGCTATGCTATGTACCGCACCTATTGTATACCTTGCTCTGAATTTGGCAAGGAGTACAATAGTGATCTAAGGAGTAGATCCTTTGGACATTGGTCAAGAATATCCTTAGTAAGGACTAAGGAGATGTTTCTCGATCATGGAGGTGATAAAAGAGTTTGTTGTAAAAGTTACATCAATGCAAACTTTTACACTGATCCAGATGACTCTAAGTCTCAACCTGGATACATATTGAAAGTGGGATAAATTAGCTAGAGTAGCTCCGTGCAGAGCATTGTGGACATAAAATATTTGCAAAATACATACGGATCTAAATGTCACAGACCCGTTGACTAAGCTTCTCTCACGAGCAAAACATGATCACACCTTAGTACTCTTTGGGTGTTAATCACATAACGATGTGAACTAGATTATTGACTCTAGTAAACCCTTTGGATGTTGGTCACATCATGATGTGAACTATGGGTGTTAATCATATACAGATATGAATATTGGTGTTAAATCACATGGCGATGTGAACTAGATTATTGACTCTAGTGCAAGTGGGAGACTGAAGGAAATATGCCCTAGAGGCAATAATAAAGTTATTATTTATTTCCTTATTTCATGATAAATGTTTATTATTCATGCTAGAATTGTATTAACCGGAAACATAATACATGTGTGAATACATAGACAAACATAGTCTCACTAGTATGCCTCTACTTGACTAGCTCGTTTATCAGAGATGGTTATGTTTCCTAGCCATGGACAAAAGAGTTGTCATTTGATTAACGAGATCACATCATTAGGAGAATGATGTGATTGACTTGACCCATTCCGTTAGCCTAGCACTTGATCGTTTAGTATGTTGCTATTGCTTTCTTCATGACTTATACATGTTCCTGTAACTATGAGATTATGCAACTCCCGTTTACCGGAGGAACACTTTGGGTACTACCAAACGTCACAATGTAACTGGGTGATTATAAAGGAGTACTACAGGTGTTTCCGAAGGTACATGTTGGGTTGGCATAATTCGAGATTAGGATTTGTCACTCCGATTGTCGGGGAGGTATCTCTGGGCCCTCTCGGTAATACTCATCACCTAAGCCTTGCAAGCATGTAACTAATGAGTTAGTTATGAGATGACGACACGGAACGAGTAAAGAGACTTGCCAGTAACGAGATTGAACTAGGTATTAGATACCGACGATCAAATCTCGGGCAAGTAACATACCGATGACAAAGGGAACAAAGTATGTTGTTATGCGGTTTGACCGATAAAGATCTTCGTAGAATATGTAGGAACCAATATGGGCATCCAGGTCCCGCTATTGGTTATTGACCGAGAATAGTTCTAGGTCATGTCTACATAGTTCTCGAACCCGTAGGGTCCGCACGCTTAACGTTACGATGACATTTATATTATGAGTTTATGAGTTTTGATGTACCGAAGGAGTTCGGAGTCCCGGATGAGATTGGGGACATGACGAGGAGTCTCGAAATGGTCGAGACGTAAAGATCGATATATTGGACGACTATATTCGGAGTTCGGAAAGGTTCCGAGTGATTCGGGTATTTTCGGAGTACCGGGGAGTTACGGGAATACGGGGAAGAGTATTGGGCCTTGATGGGCTTTAGTGGGAAGAGGAGAAAAAGGCCAAGGGGCTGCTGCGCCCCCCTCCCCTCTAGTCCGAATTGGACTAGGGAAAAGGGGGTCGGCCACCTTTCCTTCTCCTCCACTTCCTTCTCCCTTCCTCCCCTCTTGGTGGACTCCTACTAGGACTTGGAGTCCTAGTAGGACTCCACATCATGGCGCGCCCTTCCCTAGGGCCGGCCTCCTCCTCCTTGCTCCTTTATATACGGGGGGGGGGCCCCATGACACACAAGTTGATCTACGGATCGTTCCTTAGCCGTGTGCGATGCCCCCTTCCACCATATTCCACCTCGGTCATATCGTCGCGAAGCTTAGGCGAAGCCCTGCGCCGGTAGAACATCAAGATCGCCACCACGCCGTTGTCTTGTGGAACTCTCCTCGACACTCGGCTGGATCGGAGTTCGAGGAACGTCATCGAGCTGAACGTGTGCTGAACTCGGAGGCTCCGTACGTTCGGTGCTTGGATCGGTCGGATCGTGAAGACATACGACTACATCAACCGTTGTGCTAACGCTTCGCCACGGTCTCACGAGGGTACGTGGACGAACACTCTCCCCTCTCGTTGCTATATCATCACCATGATCTTGCGTGTGCGTAGGAAATTTTTTGAAATTACTACGTTTCCCAACACGGCCCCCTTCCCCCTTCACCCTATAAATAAAGGGGAGGAGGGAGGACAGCCGCACCACATCCAAGGCGCAGCCCTCCCCCTCTCCAACACCTCTCCTCCTCCGTTTGAGCTTGGCGAAGCCCTGCCGGATAACCACTGCTCCACCACCACCACGCCGTCGTGCTGCTGATGGAGCTATCTTCCTCAACCTCTCCCTCCTCCTTGCTGGATCAAGGCGTGGGAGACGTCACCGGGCTACACATGTGTTGAACACGGAGGTGCCGTTGTTCGGCGCTTAGATCGGAATCCACCGCGATCTGAATCGCTACGAATACGACTCCTTCATTCGCGTTATTGTAACGCTTCCGTGTCGCGATCTTCAAGGGTATGAAGATGCACTCCCCTCTCTCTCGTTGCTAGTTTCTTCATAGATTGATCTTGGTGATGCATAGAAATTTTTTAATTTCTACAACTATCCCCAACGTGGCGGGATATACGCTGCTTCGGAAGCAGCAAATGAAGGAGTCTGGATGAATGAGTTCATATCCGATCTAGGTGTAATACCTAGTGCACCGGGTCCAATGAAAATCTTTTGTGACAACACTGAAGCAATTGCCTTGGCGAAGGAATCCGGGTTTCACAAGAGAACCAAACACATCAAGAGCGCTTCAACTCCATTCGTGAACAAGTCAAGGATGGAGACATAGAAATTTGCAAGCATACGCATCTGAATGTGGCTGACCCATTGACTAAGCCTCTTCCACGATCAAAACATGATCAGCACCAAGACTCCATGGGTGTTAGATTCATTACAATATAATCTAGATTATTGACTCTAGTGGAAGTGGGAGACTGAAGGAAATATGCCCTGGAGGCAATAATAAAGTTGTTATTTTATCTTTCCTTATTCATGATGAAGATTTATTATTCATGCTACAATTGTATTGATCGAAAACCTTAATACATGTGTGAATACATAAACAAACAACGTGTCCCTAGTGAGCCTCTACTAGACTAGCTCATTGATCAAAGATGGTTAAGGTTTCCTAACCGTGGACATGACTTGTCATTTGATAACGGGATCACATC
The DNA here is from genome assembly GCA_021437245.1 of Aegilops speltoides. Lineage (NCBI taxonomy): Eukaryota > Viridiplantae > Streptophyta > Magnoliopsida > Poales > Poaceae > Aegilops > Aegilops speltoides. Next base: position 357,321,945 of record CM038145.1, read on the forward strand.
ATCGGGGAGAATGATGTGATGGACAAGACCCATTGTTAGCTTAGCATAATGATCGTTCAGTTTTATTGCTATTGCTTTCTTCATGTCAAATACATATTCCTTCGACTATGAGATTGTGCAACTCCTGGATACTGGAGGAATGCCTTGTGTGCTACAAACATCACAATATAACTAGGTGATTATAAACATGCTCTACAGGTATCTCCGAAGGTGTTTGTTGAGTTGGCATAGATCGAGATTAGGATTTGTCACTCCGAGTATCGAAGAGGTATCTCTGGGCCCTCTCGGTAATACACATCATAAGCTTGCAAGCAAACGACTAAGGAGTTAGTCACGAGGTGATGTATTACGGAACGAGTAAAGAGACTTGCCGGTAATACAAATCATAAGATTGCAAGCAAACGACTAAGGAGTTAGTCACGAGGTGACGTATTACGGAACAAGTAAAGAGACTTGTAAGTAACGAGATTGAACTAGGTATGAAGATACCGACGATCGAATCTCGGGCAAATAACATACCGATGGACAAAGGGAATTACGTATGTTGTCCTAACGGTTCGACTGATAAAGATCTTCGTAGAATATGTAGGAGCCAATATGGGCATCCAGGTTTCGCTATTGGTTATTGACCGGAGAGGTGTCTCGGTCATCTATACATAGTTCTTGAACCCGTAGGGTCCGCACGCTTAACATTCGACGACGATATTGTATTATATGAGTTATGTGATTTGGTGACCGGATGTTGTTCGGAGTCCCGGATGAGATAACAGACATGATGAGGAGTCCCGAAATGGTCGAGAGGTAAAAATTGATATATAGTACGATGGTGTTCGGACACCGAAAGTGTTTCGGGGGTACCGGGTACTTATCGGGTCACTGAAAGGGATTCCGGGCACCCCCGGCAAAAGATATGGGCCTTATGGGCCAAGAAGGGAAACGCACCAGCCACAAGGGGCTAGTGCGCCCCCCATATGGGCTAGCCTAAGGAGGAGAAGGAAAGGGGAGAAGGGAAAGGAAAGTGTGGATTAGGATTCCCACTTCCTTCCCTCTCCCCCGTCTTTCCTTCCCCCTTGGGGAAACATGGCAGGGTGGGCCGCAGGGCAAGGCAGGGCCCCTAGGGGGCCGGCGGCCAGCCCTTGGGCGCACCCTGGCCTCTCCCCTCCCCTCCCACCTATATATATGTGGGAGGGGGCGCCAAGCACACCCGAGATCAATTGTAAGCCATGTGCGGCGCCCCCCTCCACCGTTTACACCCCCGGTCATATTTTTGTAGTGCTTAGGAAAAGCCCTGCGGAGATCACTTCACCATCACCGTCACCACGCCGTCGCGCTGACGGAACTCATCTACTACCTTGACGTCTTGCTGGATCAAGAAGGCGAGAGACGTCACCGAGCTGAACGTGTGCAGAACGCTAAGGTGTCGTGCTTTCGATACTTGAACGGTTGAAGCGCGAAGAAGTTCGACTACATCAACCGCGTTGTGAAACGCTTCCGCTTATGATCTACGAGGGTATGTAGACACACTCCCCCCCCCTCGTTTCTATGCATCTCCATGGATAGATCATTGCGTGTGCGTAGAAATTTTTTTGTTTTCCATGCAACGATTCCCAACAAAATGAGTCTCTTCTACTAGAACTATTTTGGAGTGGGCTCCTCTGCCATAGTTTGTGGGCTTCGCAATTTCGCAAGGCAATTTTCCCGTTCAGTGCTATGTATAGTTGAAACTTAGCTGCCCAAAGCTCGAGTAGAAAACTTATTATACACTTTAGGTTTTGATGATGCATATAGAGTTAGGAGAGGTTTGGGTTTGTTTTGGAATGATGAAATAAAGGTGGAAGTGTTTGGTTACTCTAACTATCACATTGTGCTCATGTTACTTTGGAAGGCGACCCGTGGCGTCAACATGCATGTGTGGTGAGGCACATGTCATTGAGAGAAAAACAGACATGGAATCTTATGCACTCTTTATCTCCAAAGAGTGATAAACCATGGATGGATGACTTTGAAGGGATAGGACAGAGAACTATGGCTCAAGTGATGTATTTCAAAGATGGAGTGGATGTGTGTGGTCTCAGAGATATTAAATTTTTTGACACTAGGTTGACTTTTGAAAATCGTGTGGCCGGGGCAGCTACACCAAGGTACGACTGGACAGAGATCTAGCTTCGGTTGACTGGTGCAACAAATTTCCTAATGTTGTGCTCATATCAACATCCACTTCTGATCACAACCCTATAGTCCATAACTTCTGATCACATCTGAGGAATTGATGTGGGAATCCTACGATGGTTTCAAGGAAACCATAGAGCAACATTGGCAGGGCCCGGGAGCTCATACGTTCGATGGATTCCGGGTCAATCTCAACTCCCTGCCAGCCACATTAACTCGTTGGAACAAGACAACTTTTGGGCATGTTAAATCGGAAATAAGGAAGTTGAGAATTAAAAAGCTTAATGCGTCGGGATGGAACTTGCATCGAGGATGCTGCGAAGACCGAGCAAATGGTTACAGCCTTTTATCGGGACCTTTTCATTTATGAGGAAACGACCGACATGGATAAAGTGATCGATACGGCAAAGTCACCAAAGTGATGAAAAAAAGGTTAACAACAGACTATATAAATAGAGGAGGTAAAGTCTGCCCCCACAAAAGCACCAGACTCTGATGGATATCTGGCTCATTTTTTCCAGCAACACTTAGAGAATGTGTGGAGAAGAAGCGACCAAGTTGCTCTTATGTACTGTCTTGAGAGGAGTGGAGGATATTAGTGCTTGAATGACACAATTTTGGTTCCAAATTCAAAGGTAACAAGCCCGACCCTCCTATCTCAGTTTCGATTTATGAGTCTGTGTGATGTCCTTTATAAGATCGCTTCGACGGTTCTGGCTAACCGTCTGAAGGTGATCCTACCTAAGATTATTTCAGAAGAACAATCTGCTTTTGTGTGTGTGTGTGTGTGTAGGGGAGGGGGGGGAGGGTTACAGACAATATAACTTCAACTGATGAATAACTTCATTTTATGAAAAGCAACAAGACAAAGAAAACAATGTTTGTGCGCTGAAACTGGATATAATGAAGGCATATGACCAGTTGGAGTGGAACTACCTTCAGGAAATAATGACCAATATCATTAGATATGCTTAACAAATCTTCCTAACTTCAAATAAACTCTATCATTAGCTAGTTCTAGTGGGGTAGTAGGTCAGGTGCGAGGAAAGGAAGATGAGTTGGGTGTCATGGGATGTTATGGCATGACCAAAATATCAACGGTGCTGGGTTTCAGAGATATAGAGGTATTTAATTTGGTCATGTTGGCAAGGCAAGCATGGCGGATCTTGCAAGCTCCCCGACACTTTAAGCACAAAAAATCTGAAAGCAAAGGTATTATCCTAATACTGATTTTTTTCGAAAGCTCAACTTGGTGGCCATCTTTCGCAGATTTGGAGGGAAATAGTGAAGGGGAAGGAGGTCCTCCCACACGGCCTAAGTCGTCGTATCAATGAGGGTACAATGCAGATATCTGGCAGCAAAATTAGATATCTGGCAGCAAAATTGGATCCCACGGGATTACTCTATGCGGCCCATTGCATGCCTAACTCACCACCGGCCATAGGAAGTTTGTGAGTTGATTGCTGAAACCTCAGCACGTTGGCAGAAAGATGTGGTCGGGTCCGTCTTCCTTCCTTTCAAGTACACAGGTGAATGTAATCTGAGACGGTTTAAAAATCTGAAATTTCTCTTGACTCGTTACATCCATGCTGCATTGGAGTCAAATCCAAGTCGACATGACTAATCTTATAGTCCCTCCATTCCTTTTTACTCCGCACATTAGGCTTGTCTTAAGTCCATTTGTTGATGTTTGAACAAGTTAAAAATAATACCAGCATTGCAAATACCAAATGGATATCATTAGATCCATCATGTAACATATTTTCACACTGTATTTATTTGATATTGTAAATGCTAATATTTTTTAATATAAATTAGGTCAAACTTTACCAAGTTTGACTTACGACAAACCTAATATGCAGAGTAAAATAAGAAACGAAGCGAGTAGTACTTTATAACCATTCCAAGAACAAAAGCAAAAGTAACAAGGTAGATAGGAGAATTATTCCAGAGAATTACATAGGGTAACAAAAGTCACTTGATCTATTCGATTTTGAGAACTAGACTCCTCTGTTTGATCATGGTAAGACAATGTTACTGTCTCATTGTGTCTGCCCTACAAGAGTAAGTTTCCCATACATAGTCCTATTCGATTTGATAACTGGGCGATCATGCTGCGCCGAGCTGCCTACAGATCAGCGTCATCCTCGTCTGATTTGCTAGATGGCTCGCCATTGACAGCGACAAGCTCTGTGTCGAATATGAGAGTTGCTCCGCCTGCAAGAGAAAAAAGGACTCATATCAGAAATCTGCAAGAAAAACAGTTGCCTGGCTACAGGCGTAAAATGGTATACCTGGAATGGTAGGTGGTGATCCCTGATCCCCATAGCCGAGCTTTGAAGGGATCTTCAGCTTCCTCTTCTCACCAATGCACATGCCCAAAATACCCTGGTCCCATCCTACAGGGTGAAGTATGGACATTCAGACACAGAACGAAATTGTAAATGAAGAAACTACTAGTTATCCAATGGGCCCTTCTCACAATCACCTTTGATCACTTGACCAGTGCCCAATTCAAATTCAATCGGGTCACCCCTTTCAAAGCTAGAATCGAAAACTGTTCCATCGGTAAGTGTTCCCTGGTGACAGAAAAGACATGATTCAGAAATGAATTCCTATATCATGTAGCATTAAACCTCTTTAAGTACACCTATGGGATGGTTGAATTAACAAATTCTAGCATAAGTTCTAACTATCTTTACATTGGGATCAAAAAGATGTTTTGTAGCTTCCTCAAAGCAAATTCATTTTTTTTCAATATCATACATATTGCAGTAGATAAAAATCCTTAGGGGAGTACTGAAGGACTAAGTTCTCTTTTCTTCTTTTACGGAATGAAGGGGTAAGTTAAGGCATACTAGTTAGAGTGAAATGAGTGGAAAGAAAGAGGACAATAAAGTTATCTAATGTCACAATAAAAGAGAAACTCAAGTCAGAACTCTCCATGACAAATTGCCATGGCTTAGAATATTGAACTTACACGGTAGTGAACTTTAACTCTGTCACCTTTGTGAGCCGAGATGCTGCACGATTCTGGCTTGTACTGAAAATTTCAACATGGGCATAAATAACAAGATAATAAGCATAATAACTGAATTCCGGAAATGAAGCTAGCAAATGGTGTTGCCTATGCTCTATTGCTTTCTTATTAAAAAAAAAGCAGGGCCATACAGCCTTTTCTCTAAATTTATCTATGCTCTATCACAGTTCAGCTTGAAATCCAGTATCCATGTAACTACCGTTCGTTTCATTAGTAGCAATTATTTCCTTTGACCCATCTCGATCCATAACAGATCAGTATTAAACCAAATCCTGGATGATGATTTTCACAACAAGGCTTTGCTAATACTTATAATGCCAGCATACTGCGCAAAATTGTGGATGATGCTTCTCACAACAAGGTTTTGTTAAAACTTTCAAGCAAATCGCTCCAGCTTCGGTCTGCTAGCTTATTCAGTTTTTGAAAGAAAGGCATAAGCGTTTGCTGTCTACACTGATGGATTTAGGTCATCGGTTGTGCGAAACCTTTGATATGTTAACAGGCTACTACTAAACTAAACTAAAATGGTGACCTATCACCTCAAAATCGACACTGTAAACCTCGAGTTGTGTGAACATCAGTCCCCACCAAGACAGTTCGTTTCTGAAAATTCGACCCATCAAGATAGTTATCCAACAGATCTAGTCGAACATAATCCGCGCATGCTAGGGCTCAGATCCGACGAAATTCACGATCGCACAGCATCTAATATATTTTCCTCAGGCTGAATCGATCCACCCGGCGAGACACTCAGGAGGAAAAACACACAATTCTGAACGCGCGCAGGTGGAAACCATTGATGGCACCAGAGCCGAGAGCCGAGGGCACGTACCTTGACGCCGATCTGGAGCGCCGAGACGTCGCCGGACTTCTTGGCGGAGGCTGCAGGGAATTTAAAGGAGTCAGATCGGATCAGACATCAGAGCGTGCCGCGTAGGGATGGGGGCGCGCGGGGCGCCCTCGGGATCGAGGGTACGGCGGAGGGCGGGGTCGCTTACCGACGAGCAGGAGCGCGGCGGCGGCGACCAGCAGGCAGAGAAGAAGCCGCGGCTTCGCCATGGATGCAGCTGGGGTTTGTTCGGGTAGAGAGGAGGATGATTTTGGGCGAACTCGTGAGGGGTTGGGTTTATAGAGGAGCAGTGGCAGTGCCAACTACTAGTACACTCCGTGCGTTGGGTTGGACTTGACCAAACTGATTCGTATTTTTCATTAAAAAAATAAAAAATAGATAAAGTTTATTTTGTTTTCATTTATTTTCAGATCGTAAAATAGATGTAGTTTATTAATGGCTAGCATGCAATTGATGTTATAATAATCTTAGTCTGATACTACAACAATTGTCATCCAATCCAATGCCTTTTTTTTTGCGAATTAATTCAATGCATTTGATATCCAATCTAAACAGATATGTAATACATATTTTTTTTAGAAAAGGAGGATTATCCTCAGCTTCTGCATCGAGCGATGCACACAGCTAATTTATTAATCAATGCATTTGATATCCAATCTAAACAGATGTGTAATACATGTTTTTTTTAGAAAAAGAGGATTATCCCCGGCTTCTGCATCGAGCGATGCACACAGCTAATTTATTAAATACTCCTTCCGTTTCAAAATATAGGGGTTGTTTGGTTTGTGACTAACTTTGCCAAAGATTGCAACACCTAAGATTAGGCAAGTTTGACCAACTTAGCCAAGTGTTTGGTTCTAGCCACACCTTTGGCAAGCCACACTTGGTCCCACATGGCATACACACAAAAAGTGTGGCAAGATTCCCTTAGGCTTGCCAACTTGTGGCTTTCATTTTGATGAACTAACCTTAGGCAAGCTTGGCAAAAATGTGTGGCAAAGTGTGGCAATGCTAGGCCTAGAACCAAACAGCCCTATAGACTCAACTTCTTGTCAAATCTTGCCACACTTGTGGTGGCCATTTTGTTAGCCACACTTTTTGTGGCAGCCCACTTTGCCTAAGCTTAGTTGTGGTAAAGTTAGTCATGAACCAAACAGACCCATAGTTCTTTCTCTGTTTTCGTACTTTAACTTTGACCATAAATTTAACCAACGAGATGTACTGCGGCGGGAGCAAAAATCAGTGTGCATGTGATTTTTGCTCCCGCGCAGTCAGTCTCGTTGGTTAAATTTATGGTCAAAGTTAAATCTCAGGAAGCACGTGCATGCTATATTTTGGAACGGGGGAAGTAAATAAAGTAGCAACAAATTACGAAGTTCATCTCAAGTCCGCAAGCAAGCTCGAAACAAAAGAATAAAATATAGCACGATGCTCAAATATGTTGGGAGTTGTTATGACTGGTGTAACTTATAGCCGAAGGAGGCCCAATGGGCACGTTTACTTAGGGGCTTAGCCCAAGTTATCTTATTTTTATTTAGCACTGAGATTATATGAACAGCTGTAAGACCTCTTTAGAAAAATAAGCAATAAAACAATTCTATTGCCCGGCTTCCAGAGGAGCCGGAACCCCAATAGCACCGCCGCCTCCTTCCCGGGCCAACGAAGGTGTTGCAGGCCCAGCTGCGTCGTGGGGTGTGATACTTATTGATCCGGTGGGCAAGCCTGCCAAAGGAGGAAGCTACTTGGGAGCAACGCGACGAGTTCCGCCAACACTATCCAGACTTCTAGCTCGAGGACGAACTGTTTGCGCAGGTGGGGAGAGATGTTATGACCGGTGTAACTTATAGCCGAAGGAGGCCCAATGGGCACGTTTAGTTAGGGCTTAACCCAAGTTATCTTATTTTTATTTAGCACCGAGATCATATAAACAGCTGCAAGACCTCTTTGAAAAATTAAGCAATAAGACAATTCTACCTCTTTGAAAAATTAAGCAATAAGACAATACTATTGCCCGGCTCCCAAAGGAGCTGGAACCCTAATTGCGCCGCCGCCTCTTCCACCGCGCGAGACGGCACCATCACGCCGGCCGCCGCGGTCAGGACCTCGCCCGCCTCCCTCTTTTCCCTACAAGCTCCGCCCTAGACCCGGTAGAACCCTAGTTCCTACAAGGAGCAAAGGCAACTTTGGCCAAAAAGACGAGCTGATGAACCTTAGTCAGCGGCCGTGCAGGACTAAAGCCACATCCAAGTGCAAATGAGACCAAACAACATACGTACCACAAAGTCAGGTGGCGATACATCAAAATCGCACTGATCCAAAGCATCTCTCAACAGCGACATATTTCGGCAATCAGGTGAGATACCAGACCATCTTAACTTGATTGATTATCTACACGAACATGACAGTAGTTCGGGCGGCATAAGTTTGCAAGACATAAGCTTATCCAGTCCTCACGCAAATATACTAAAAAGGGTGCCACGGATTCAAACAAGATGCGCATGGCGTATGTAGAAAGAAGATCGTAGCTGAGGAAGAATGAATGGCAGCATCAGTGCACGGAGTGGCAGCAGATGAAGGGCATCCACGGCTGCTTCCTCACTTTGGACCTCTTGTCGACGTTGCTGTTGTCGTGGGGCATCTTCGCAGGGGAGTTCCAGTACTGGTCGTCCGGACCGGATGCCCCTGGCTTCGCCGATGAGGCGTCGTCCTTCGACACTCCTCGCCGTGTGAACGACAGGACCCGCTCCTTGGTGCTGGGTTTCTTCTCTTTGCCCTCCAGGCTTGCCTCGGCAAGGAGGACCTTCAAGGGGACGCTGATCCTTGCTGAATTAAGCCTCGAGCCAATGGCGGCGATCTCTCCATTCTGCTTGTTTCCCTCCTGTTCAGCCTGCTTCCGCTCTTCAGCATGATCCCTGCTTTGCACCACGTTCGCCTCCTTTGGAGTAGTTTCTAGAGCCTGCTTCTTTTCTTCAGCATTATCTGTCTGTTGCACTTCATCTGTTTTCTCTTCTTTGCTGGCGACATCAGTCTGCTTGTTGCCAACATCAGCTGTGTTAAATTCTTCGTCAATCTTCTTTGCACGATCGTCTTCAGTCTGATCCTTTTCATGAATATTTTCTGTGCTTTGCACTGCTGTCACTTCCTTTGAACCAGTATCCTCAGCCAGTTTATCCTCTTCAACATTATCTGAGTGCAGTACTGCGGTCATCTCCTTCGCACTAGCATCTTGAGTCTGTTTCTTTTCTTCTGAGTCATCTATATTCTCTACCGGAGTCTTATCTTTTGCTTTGGTGTCTTCCGTCTCAGTCTTTTTTTCAACATGTGTGCTGACTGCATTGACCTCCTGAGAGACGGGCATTGTGCCAAACTCTGTCGGAAATAAATGAGATGGTGCATCAATGATGCCATTTGTATGTGATTCACCTTCCTTCTTGTCATGGTTCACCGATGCATCATGCAAGAAAACTTTCTTCGCAGGATCTGCACTGCTACTGACCGACGCATCTTCTGCATCAACTGCATATCCATTTTTACTTGACACAGCTACCATGCGATCATCTGCCAGAAATGTTCAGTAAGTTTCAGTACACAACATCATGTAATCCAAACTTGTACTCCCTCTGTAAACTAATATAAGAGTGTTTAGATTACTAAAGTAGTGATCTAAATGCTCTTATATTAGTTTACGGAGGGAGAACTAACATAGGGAAAGAATTAGTACTACACTTAAGACTGCAATAACAAGACTCAGTCACTTTAACATACGAAAATAACATGTTACTAATCCTTCTGTTTGTATTTAGACAACATAGACTTGAAACATCAAACACTATTCATCCCAGCTACAACCATATGTAAGTGTTCAAACACATCGATCAAGCAAAACTAGACTAAACAACTGAGATGAACTTCTTCCATAGCTTACATTTTTATTTTACTGTTATTACTAGGTGATTTCCCCACATGTTGCAGCAGGAATTCAAAGATTAATTCCAGATGAATTATGTATGACAAAAATTATCTAAATCAAAAGCTATTTTTTTTAATGCAGAAATCTTTCATACTTGCACCGTATGTGAACAAAGAGTATGCACGTGGTTTGCATGGGGCTACAAAATAATGTTAGTGGATGCTTACATGGCACACTTGGTGAGATGGAGAGCCAGAAATTAGAGTTAATCAGGATTAACTATTTAGGAATAGTAGATTCCCAGCCCAAAAATAGAAGAATTGGTAGAACAAACAATGGTACAAATATGTCCAGTAAAGTTTTATGTTTTTAACTGTCTGAATTTCATCAACAAACTGGACATTACACTAGTACTACAACAGAAATAATAATTACCAACTTGTACAAAGCACACACAGGTTGAAAGTGAAAACCCAGAATTCTCACCTGAGATCGGACAGTGTTTCCCATCAGCAACGCTGGTTTGGTTGGAAACTGTCTGAGATGTAGAGTCAACTTCCTGCTCTGATTCAAAAACGTTTGGTGCCTCCAAATGGTAACCAGAAGCAAGCTCAAATAAGTCATCACTCCTGGTGTCATCTACATTGAATGGATTCTTGGTAGAAGTCACTTGATCCATTAGTAATGTGACATGCTCCTGACTTGTAGACACTTGGTAATTTGTTGGAACCTCAGTGGCACTCTCTCTGTTACAGATGTCCTCTTGTTGTTCAGGCCTCGCCTCACAGGAAGAGTCCAACGCACTGCCCTTAACTAAAATGCCATTACTGCAGTTGTCTTCAGCATTGGACTTGAGCATGCCATCGACATTAGTAACAGCCGGATCATTCTGATAACCAGGTACAGAGGATACTGAATTTACCAAGCAAGAGTTATCAACTGGAAGCTGAACACCTGAAGTATCTTGAGCAGACAAGTTCTGTGAAGAGCACTCTGTGGAGTGATCAGTTGACGTATTTTCAGTATGAATTAGCTTCACCTCGTCTCCAGAATTAGATATCGTTTCAGACCCAATAGGATATGATTCTACTATTTCTTCTCTTGGCGATACTTCAGACATGCAATCCAGAACTTCCATACCATCTTTAAAGAAGCTGTCCGCCTTCCTGGAACATGCAGATTGGGATTCTGGGTCGGACATAAGCGGAGAGCACTTCTGAAGAGATGAGGGATTCAAATCACCAATAAACTCACAACTGCCAGATGTTTTATCAGATTTACCGTCAACCACAACATCTGTATTGTTGCTGTCAATGTCTGCTGAGCATTCATCTGTACTCTGGAGGTTTAAGCCATCTTCACGCCCAACCAATCCAGGAGTTATATTTTCCGCATAATGTTCAGCTTCATTTTCAACTTCAGATCCAGCAGGAAAATCAGTCATGCTTGATTCTCTTGAAAACTGATATTTGCATGTGTCATATCTTTCAAGAGAGATTACATCTGCAGCCACACTTGAACCCACTGAGCCTTTATCCAGATTCTTGATTTCCATAGGAACATCTGACTCACGTGCTATTGCGGCACCATCTTCCGGATCTGACTGATGAAGAAAAGAAGATGCATCCTGGTACTCCTCAAGACAATCTTCTCGCTCAGTTGGGTGTGCAACTGCAATCGGTCCAATTTCAGTGAAACTTTCAGGCACTCTATGTTGAATTCCATTGGTGCAAGGCCTTTCTGAATCGGTTCCATTGCCTTCATCTGCAGTTTCAGAAGAATCATTGGGAATCAGGCCAGTTTCAGCGTAGTCACTGGTGATGGCTTGAATTCTAGAAGCATTAGGAGAAGCATGTTCTGTAAAAACAGTAAATCAACAGGTCAACACACACTCACTGATATATGAATAAAAAGGTAAAATTATTAAATACAATGGCTCGTGGGAATAGCCAGAAACAATTGAAAAGAAGGCATGGCAGTATTTCTACTAGGAATAAACATTGGTAAAATTTCAAGGCATCTTTAACACAATGTAACAAATGAGTATGAAAGAATAAAGAAAATTATATGGGCAGAAGATAGAGGTAAGGAGGATTGTTGAAGTTAGCAGGAAAGGCAAAATCAAAGTCACACTGACAAGGTGTTCAAAAAAAAAGACACGCTGACAAGTCTAACTAGAAAGTAAAACAACCAAGACAACTAAAGATAATTGGTATTGCAAAATGTAACTGCTGTTTGCGACTTGAGCAATCAGTCATGCAAAACAAACAAACAATATATAAACAAAACAGACGATACAATTGGATGTTGTCTCCTAGGACCTACAGCTGTTAGTAATTTTACAGTGACAATGGTATCCTGCGCCCTTGATAGTTATTATTTTTTTGAGTTCATTAACCTTATAGTAAAAAGAGATATTTAATGATGGACAAAGGGCACTGAATCCACAGCCATACCTGAGATAAAAGTACTCCCTCCGTGCAGTAATATATGACGTTATGTCTTTGCAGTTCAATACAAAAACATCTTATATTATGGTACAGGGGTAGTAGAGTACAAAAGACCATTGCAATGCATCTCTTGCAACAAAGTTTATAAAGCAATCAGAAGCAACTAACTGCAAAAGCATGCCTGAAATGACATTGTTTTTATAGGGGACAAAGCTAAAAAAATGGGCTTTCAAAAAATAAAAGGGCAAAGCCTGAAAAACACCTAATAGTAGCTGAATGTACCATTGCAGAACCGAAATTGTTAGAAACTTAACAGCATGGTGACTTCAGAACATAGAGTACATGACAAAGTGGACCCAGCTGACAACAAGTAGGTACTAATAAATTATGGCAACAAATGTCAATGCCACGAAATATGAGATCTTCCAAAGTAGATATAATTAGCAACGTGTATATATAATTATATATACAAGGATACGTTCAAAACTTTGGGAGATAGGCACATAACTAACGACACTAAAATATTTCGCACACCCAACAGAAGAAAACGCACATGTGACTAGGACAGCATGTGGTGGAAGACCACTACGAGCAAGCTAAGCAAAGGGAAACCAATGTAGAAACGACATGTTCCAAGATATCCTACCCAACAGCACGACTAACTAACGACAGATATGTTGGATTTTGAGGACAAAATCCGGATAACCAAGACACAAACAAATCATTTCGCCCATTCCCGACTGTCAGACTCGAGAAAGAATCCAATGCGTCCACGCACAGACAATTCTTATTTCCTGACAGCCAACATCAGGCCACCAACTTGCCATAAGACACGGAACGATAATTAATCTAGGTAAAGAAAAGGTGGAACCGTGTACTTGCGCCTCAGCGATTAGCGCGCCGGAATCCACTACTTTATTCAAAGCTGAAGATAGGTAACTCGAGCAAAGTTCAGATCTACAGTTCAAATTGCTCCACATCGTACTTGGCACCCAAAATATTGGCCCGAAGGCCCAAAACCAAGGGCGAACAGCAAAGTGCCTGCGCTTTCAGCTTTAATGCTAAAGCATGAAATGAATCAATCAGATTATTATTACAGGCCCCCACGGAAGTACTATTCCACTATTAACTCTTCAACGGAGGGACTGAGGAAAAAGGCAACCAATCATTTTGCCTTTGCAAACCTCTAGAAAAGGAGAAGTAGAACAGCAAAAGGCACAGCATAATTACGGAGCACAACAGAAGCAAGCTATGCAAATTAGTTCTGCGTTTACACGAATCAGCGGTGTGATAATGGACGAACTGAAATGGCAGGGTAAGCAGATTGACCAGTGGAGAGGAGCAGAGAGCACACACCCGCGTTCTCCCTGTCCTCCGCCGATTCGACTCCTCCGTTCGCAGATCCGGGCGACGCAGAGCCTCCGCTCGCCGCGCCATTGCCAGGCTCCTCCCCGTCTCCTGGCCCTCCCGCAGCACCTGCAGCGCACACGCGGCGCATCAAAACCGGCGAGCCCAAAACCACAACCAAACCCCAAGCAGAACAAAACAAAACCAAAGCACCGCCGCGTCGCACGGCACGGGTCCGTACGGTACGCACCAAGCACGAGGCGGCCCTCTCCCGCATTGCGCGGCCCGGCGTCCTCCTCCTCGGCCGACGGCGTGACCTTGCGGCAGGAATTCCTGCGGTGGGAGCGGCGGAGCTTGGCGCTGGGGTTGGGGTTGGGGTACTGGTGCCCGCAGACGTGGCAGAGGTGGCCCCCGCTCAGCGCCTCCCTCCCCCGCCTCGCCGCCTCGTCGCCCTCCATGGCCGCCTCGCCCCCCGTCCGCTCGCTCGCTCGCTCGGCCTGCGGCAATGGCGGAGTCGTCGACGGCGAGAAACCCGGGGACGGTGTGCAGATGGGAACGGGCGCAACGGAGTGCTAGTCTACCCTTCTCCTCCTTCCTTTTTAGAGACGGGACGAGACGAGACAAACGGCGGGGGTTTGGGCGGAGTTAAAAGGCTTTGGGCGGCACGGGCGGGGGCTTAGGCAGGCCGGGCCGGAGGCTGACGGGCGGGGCCGGGGAGGGTGGGGCCGTGGCGTCGGCGAGGGGGGTGGCCCGTGCGGTGGCGCCATCAATGCGGGCCATGTGCGTGGTGGACTCGGCGGGCGGGCGCAATTTCGATGGGTTTCGTTTTTAGGGCAGGGGTGGAGGGAAAAAAGAAGAGGGTGGGGGGCCACCTGCGGCGAGCGTGCGGGGTGAGCGTTCGCGTGGAGTGGGATCCAGCCGTTGGGTGAAGAATGGACGGCTGGGATGAGGGGGAGCGGGAGACGGGGAGGGAGGCCGTGCGTGCCGCTGGTGGAATGGCGCGTGTGGGGGGCGGAAAGCGATGCGGGTCGCTCTTTCTCTCGTTCTTTTTGTTCGCTGGGTAAAGGGTCGCTGCTGTGCTTTGCACGGTTACCTATGGAGCTTGTATTGGCTTGATTATTAGGCCCTGTTTGGTTTCAATAAGTCACCTGACTTATAAGTCAGGTGACTTAAAACCAGTGACTTATAAGTCACGCCTGTTTGGTTGTCACCTGACTTATAAGTCACCTGGCACATCTTTCCACACCAATCAACATCATGCAGGTGGTGGGACCCACGCAAAAGGAGGTGACTTATAAGTTTTAAGTTGGGGTGGAGCAACTTATGACTTATAAGTTGGGGTGACTTATAAGTCGGGTCTGTTTGGCAAAATAAGTCACTTTTTTCACTTTTCGACTTATAAGTTGGTGACTTATTTGAAACCAAACAGGGCCTTACTCTATACATGAGGCTAATTGGTAGTATATGGCGCTTGCTGGTCCCGTACACCGGGCTGCTACCAACTCATTGTAGAGTGTAGGAGTACAATATCTAGTGGGTCATTTGAGCTTTTATGCCCATATGTTTGTGTATTTTAGAAAACATCATTCTATTTTTTTATATAAATTCTATTATAAAAGTTCATCGGAAGTACAAATCATCTCAAATATACATTGAGATTTCAGAACCATCGAACGACCACTATTGCTACCAGAAGGAGCCGGCTTGACCTTGTCCATGAAAGTCGGGAAGTATTCGTCCACGTGCCCCTAAGGACCGGTGCCCTGTACCCGCAGTCAAAGCCGTCGAACATTTATGTATATATGAAGCAACTGCCACCAAATCTCGTCACATGACGACAAACCTTAACCTCACCACCCCTAAGAAGCTAAATGAACGGAATCGATGAGGGTCAAAGCACGGAAAAACAAACTCAAAGAAGAAACGACGTCATCTGCCTGAGCGCCGCACCAATAAGGACTAAAAAAACTAAATTAAACTACTAACCGGAGCGGAGGCACCGAGATTCTCCTACCCGTCACCGGCTCCGGGCGGCTGACATGGGGGGAGGGGGGGGCGCGCGAATCCATAGGGCTCACTGGTGAAGTGGATCATGAGTTTTTTATCGGTATGCTTGTGTCTTTGGAAAACATAATTCCCATGTCATACACAACTATGTTTTTTCACATAAAAATCATGCGTTGAGTGTTTTGAAATCCCTGGAACCAAAAATGCTTATCCGGCGCAAATTCTACCACGGACGACCGTCACAGGTTCACAGAACACGGAGGACAGACACGTGGCCCCTCTGGTGGACCCACGCACGCATACGGGACCGACGGACCATCTCTTTCCCGTGATCTCGAATCTCGACACCTGCCCACTCGCACTGGGCCATGATGAACTAGTTCATGGCATTGCCCCTTTTCCCCATCACCTGTCTTTCATGAGGAAAACGGATCTGATATATGCTCAGCTCCATCACGTACGCGCTGTGCCTGCGTGCTCGTGCTGCACTGCACGTACGACTGTTCGCGCTGGAAAAAGCAAGCGCCCATTTCAACCTAGCTCATCTCGTCATCATCCTCACATAAAAAAATGATAAGGACAGCTCCCAATGTTTTCGACGCCAAGTTCAGTGACGCGATGATAATAAGTTTGTTGGCAAACACGGTAACTTTCTGTTAAAAAATAAACTGAATCACGAAAGTTGTCATGTTTAACAACTAAAATTGTCATCGCCGCGTCACTAGACTCGATGTCGAAAATGCTCGAAGTTACAGTGTGTTCGGTACTTATCAAATTCCAAAAATGAAAAGCTCATCTTATCATCGTCCCGATCGGACCGGATTGTGATGGGTAGCCGCAAGGTGGGCTGCAGGGCAGAGGACTAATTTTGGAATATCGAATATGAGTGTGGTCACTCATATCCGCCATCGTCTATACTCTTTAGGCCTGATGACAGGATCGTTAAAGGTCCTTTTATTGTGAGGTAATATAAGAAGTTAACGTGACTAATAAAGCAGAGGAAAAAGTGTTTCAAAAAGTGGTGCGCGAGAAGGATTCCCTTGGAGGATGAGGATGATATCTCATGTACTCCCTCCGTTCCTAAATACTCTCTCTGTCCCAAAATTTTTGTCTTAGATTTGTCTAAGTACGGATGTATCAAGTCACGTTTTAGTATTAGGTACATCCGTATCTACACAAATCTAAGCCCCCGTTCGGATCCACTCCGCTCCACAGCCGCAACTCCCGGAGCGGAGGGAGCGGCAGTGCAATCGCACGGAGCGGCTCGGACCCAACTCCTAGCACGGAGCGGAGTTTTGAAACTGGAGAGATACCGAACAGGCCTTAAGACAAGAATTTTGAGACGGAGGGAGTATAAGTCTTTGTAGAGATTTCACTATGGACCACATACGGATGTATCTAGATGCATTTAGCGTATAGATTCACTCATTTTTCTCCGTATGTGGTCCATAATGGAATCTCTCCAAAGACTTATATTTCGGAACGGAGGGAGTAGTTTTTAGTCCACGCCGATTTTGTGCACGCATATATATGTACGAGTTTATCTAATTCAGTACTGTACTACTCCGTCCATTCATAAATATAGGTCTTTTACACATTGCAATATGAATTACTCCCTCCGTCCGAAAATACTTGTCATCAAAATGGATAAAAAGAGATGTATCTAGAACTAAAATACGTCAAGATGCATCCCCTTTTATACATTTTGATGACAAGTATTTCCGGATGGAGGGAGTACCTATGAAGCATGATTGAATCTACACTCTAAAGTATGTTTATATACATTTATATGTAATTCGTATTAAAATCTCTAAAATATATATTTAGAAACGAAGGGGGTACTTTCTTGTACATCAATACAAACGTTCTGAGTTCAAAACCAGCTTCATGGCGTGTTCATTATTGGCATATCTATGGGTAGTGCTGGCAGATGGCAGGGAAGCAGCGACGTGCCAACTGAAACCACACCGCACCACACCAGGAATGTTGTTATCCATCAACTCCTTACCATTCTACTGACCTTAACTTACTTGTAAGTAACCGGTCGTGCCTATTCGTGTAGGTTGGATAATGTAGATGACAGGTAGTGGTTAAAGACTTGAAGCTAAGCTAGCACTAGCATGCAGTTGAAGTGGACGTGATTGTCCACCCCAGACGACTGACCTCCACTACACATGCCAAACTCGTACATTATGTAGCTTGGCTAGCTAGCTAGCTAGAGAGACTTGATCTGCACATGAATCCCTCATCATGCACCGCACACCATCTCGCCCTATCATTTCTCCGATCCCTACGTCTCGAGCCGTTTCTGGCATGTCGTTTTCTCATTCTGAGAGTGATGTATGGATGCTTTGGAGCACTTTAGTTCGAAAACGATATTTTAAAGTTTCAAAAAATTCCAAAAATAATTTTACATGTTCATTTTATGCGGGTCAATTTTAAAATGGTCATAGTCAGGTCGACAATGTTGACCGATAATTTTTTTAATCAACTGAGCTATTAGCAATCCGTTTTGTTTCGCAAGAGAATAATCCTACAAATCAAGTCTAATTTATTTTCGTAAATCGGTCTTTTCGTGCACAATATAAACATGTCCTGCAAGAAGCTATAATCACACCTTAGTTTGCATGACCAACCCTTCCTTTTCTTTAATCGTAGTCGTCACCCCTCAATATCCTAGCAGCTTTCATCTATAACTAGTCATGGACAGGGATTCGTGGAAGCTTACTAACCATGTGCCAGAACCATGAGTTGGTCGCGGGATCTTATGTGTTTCATCTCTAGCCTACCCCACCTTGTTTGGGACTAAAGGCAACGTTGTTGTTTTGTTGTTGGTTGATTGTGGGAAACATTTCCGAACACACCCTTTTCTTTGGTGAGATCTATGAATCAAGATCAGCGTTGAATATACTCTTTGAGATTATTGTTTTTTGTCCATACAAAAATTTAACTTCAAATCTATTTCCAACATTTTACATGCTATTTGTAATTTATCAGTGAGGACTATCACCTCGTCCCCCTTGCGTGGGCACCGAGTGCAGATGTTTCAAGCACATAAGCTATGAATCAAGTTTTGACAAACCAATAATACAATACCCCACAAAAACATGTTAAACACTGAGTTTTATTTTGAAAAATATCGCCAAGTCTAGGGTGGTAGTCAATTTTTCAATTTTTTTCGTAATTCGATGTAATTCATATTTATTTTGTGCAATAAAAAATTCTTTTAGATTTGAGCAACGTCTTCACATATTTGTCGTCAGACTGCATGTGTGTCCTAGAAATGTAAATTGTTCTGTATCAACCCAATGGGCTCATCGATGTCGTTTTGTGTCCCACCAGCTCGGCCCTGACCCCGTGTGCAGCAATTTCAAATCTGGCCAGGAGGCATACCATCTTCCTAGAAACTCTACGTTATTGAAGGCCCATGTGCAAACCAAGCATATCAGCTATGCCAGACATGTATTTCTGAATAATATCCACGTATAAAGACTACCAACGCACGGCCCACATCACAATGTTTCATGACATGGTTTAGGGTTTCAGGGAGCTTAGACTCCAAAACGCTCCACTCTGGTAATACCCATCTTATTTATTTATATTAAATTTTTATACTTTTGTATAACTCTTTTTATCAACATAATATCTTCCACAAAATCATATATTTTGGATAATTAACACAAAATTGGCCTACTAAATAAGAAGACACATTTTCTTTTTTCACATCTCCAACATGCAAATATACGAGTGTACAACATAATATTTAATTTTGCAACGAATCTTATCATGGTTTATTGAATTCTAGTTCAAGAAATTTCCTCATATAGAAACCATTGGACCAATTGTTCGATCGCCTTAGATCGAAGAAAATGTAAGAGAATATTTTGATATTTAGCTGGAACAACCTTGTGTATTATTTTTAGATGTACTTTGTTGTATTTGTAAATGTGCACAGTGAAGTCGTGATCCTTCAATATTTGAATAGATCTATGGTTTACCAGTCCACTAGATATTATCTATGGGAATGTGCCCAAAAAATGTATTGATACATGTTTCTAGAGTATACAATTGTTTATTTTATTTGGTGTGTATACAAATAGGTTGCCCTTGAAAGTCTACTGTTGCTTACTTCATGGTTCTTTCATACGTTAATGCAAAACTAAAAGGGGTGGGCGTGCTTTGCTGCGCCGTTGATTCTTTCATACTTTATTTTTATTTACAATGCGGTGATTTGATGGACCTTTCATGGTGTGGTTCTGTGTTATCCACTAACCAACATATATTTATGTGGGAAAATTTTAGCGTCGATGGATGCATGTACGATATTGGTGCTACAGTATCACATGGTGGCACTTCTTTTTTCTTAGTGGTGGAAGGGTCTGCGATATTGATATGTTTTGAAATGCCAGTTGCTACTCATTGATTTGAAATATTATTTTGAATACCTCAATTGAATGAAAGAATTTTAAAACTAGGGAACATAGGGAATTACTACCTCCGTCCTGGTTTATAAGTCTTTTTTGTAATTTGTGCCAAATTTTGACTAAGATTTAAGTAATAAAATGTTAATGCATGTTGACAAAAATTATTCGTTGGATTCGTATTTGAACCTAGTTTTCAATGATATAAACTTTTTGTGACATGCATGAATATTTTGTTAGTTAAATTCACGGTCAAAATATTGCACAAAATACAATGGGACCTATAAACCAGGACAGAGGTAGTAAATGATTAAATGGGAGAGCTCTTGAGAAATTGTCGATCCGGTTAAAATCGGGCGACCAAAATATAAGTTGAAGACCTCAACTAATTGTGAGGCCTTACAAATTACGATGCATAGTGTATGTATAAAAGAGTTGAATGAGGGAACTTTGGGAAATTATTGACCCGGTCAAAATTGGATGACCCAATTTCAATTGAAAACCTTAATTGAATACGGGCTTTTTAAAACTAGAGAGCATAACGTTATAGAGGATAAAATCACCGCTCCCTCACATGTCACATCCTATGGCCTCTACGACGTTGTGAGGTTGGGGAGGCTGATTATTTTCTTTGTGTTTTTAGAGCAACTCCAACGCGGCGATCTGTTTCATCCGTGCGTGTCCGTTTGGGTCGGGGCGGACAGAAAAGTCGGCCCATGCGTTCGCTTTTCGTCCGCCTGCCGACCCATTCTTGGCCCATTTTTTAGCCTCATTTACGTTGGCACGGACACAAGGCGGACATGCGCGACGCGCACCAACCACTCCCCCTGGCCCGCCAGTCGGTGGCAACCTCCATCATATCCCTCCACTTTCACCAAAACCCTCCTGCCCGCGCGCGCTTCTGCCGCTCGCCATGGACGATGACCTCGATGCCGCCGCCAGCCTCGCCTCTCTCGCCTCGTCCGGCTTCACGACCGCCCACTCCGGCAAAGGCAAGCCTCGCGCCCCCCGCAAGACCGCCGCCGCGTCCAAGCCAAAGAAGAAGCTGACGCTCGAGGAGCCGGCAAGGGAGTCGGCGAAGAGAAAGGGCCGGAGGCACGCGGCAAACGCAAGGGACGAAGCCATTGCGGCCGTCGCCATCGCCGCCGCCGCGCAGCAGGAGGCCACCAATGCCCCGCGCTGCGGCGACAACGAGGGAGGCGCTGGTGTACCTAGGGTTAAACCCTGGCCAGCATGGCCTCGCCAACGTCGCTGTGGAGGGACGGCGAGAAGCCACGACCGCGGGGATAGACCAACTCCAAGAAGGAGGACAATCAGGATGCGGCGTCGAACGCCTTGATCGCAACCGTGGAGGACAAGATGACCAAGAAGGACTCAAGGGAGGAGAAGCGCTGACAAGACAAGAAAGAACAAATGAGCACCTTCATGGAGATCCAAAGGAGGAGGCTTGAGATGGAGGCGGAGAAGCAAATGAGGATGCTTGAGATGTAGGCGGAGAAGCAAGCCAAGATGCTAGAGATCGAGGCCGCCAATTCCAAGACCAAGGCGAAAGAAGTGGCTCTCGCTAGCATGATGACGGGGGTGAAGATCATGAAGGTGGATCTCAACACCGTGTCGCCAAGGAAGAGGTCGTGGTTCGTGAAGATGCAGGCCGACATGCTCAAGTTCGACGACGAGTGACATATGACGGCGAGCGCCATCCTTTTTGTATGTCGGGAAGTGTGCTGGCATGACCACGACCGCGATGGCATGGTCAAACTCCCACCCCTTTTTGTGTGCTAGCAAGTGTGCCAGCTAAACTGTGTGGTGTTTTTCTGAAGCTGGCATGCTGCCGGCATGAACTTCAGACGGCGACATGGCCGCTGGCATGATCTATAGCCGCGGTCCTTTTCTGAAATTTGCGTGCGGACATGAAATGGGTCGTGACCATTGGATTCACTGCCGACCCAAATCTTAAAGAGGGCGGACGCCGAGCGGGCGGCCGACCCAAACGGACAAGTTATCCGTTTGGATCAGCGCGTTGGAGTTGTTCTTAGCTGTCGTGGTTCGTTGTGCCCACTATAATACATCAGCTTGCGTAATAATTGCCAATCTTCTTAGAGCATCTCCAACAGGCGCTAAAACAAGCGTTGCGCCGCAAATTTACCCATTTTAGCGCGCGCCCTATCACTAATTTGTCTCCAGCAGGCGTGCAATAACCGTGCGCGCGACATATAGAGTTGGGCGCGCGGTCCGAATCGCTATCGCGCGCTGCGTATTTAGGCGCCGCCACAAGAACACACGCTGAAGGCCTTCGCGCACTCTCTCCCCCGCGGCACCTCCGCCTCGCGCGTGCCGGCGCCGGCGAGCTGACCCGATGGACCCACGTGCCGGTACTCCCCTCACCCCATCCTACAGCCGCGGGCCCTCCAGCGCCGCCGTCGTCGCCGCAAACCCTAGCGTTGGCCATGCCTCCGCCGGAGCTCCTCCGAGCATCAGCCTCGCGCGCGGCCTCTTCAAGCCGCCGCGGATGACCTCGGCGGCTGGTGGTGTCATGCCGGCGCCCGCCTCGACGGCTCCGGCACCTCGAAGCTCCCAAATGCGCCGCGGCCGAAGAAGAGCAAGATATCCGTGAAGAAGAAGAAGAAGGCGGACGACTCCGGCACCTCAAAGGCGCCGAGGAAGAAGCTTGCAGGGCGTGTGACGAGCGCGGCGGCTACCGAAGCGCCGGTGAGCTCACTTGTTGAGTCGGCGGCCGGCGCACACCATGTGTTCGACGATATGCCCCAAAGGTAAAAAAAATCCTGAACTTTTTTTCTTCTTTATTTTTTGAATGCATACATATAGATAGTTTATTGCATTGTTCTATATACTTTGTAGTGTGAACGATGATGCATACATGTCAACCTTGCCCGTGAAGAAGTCTTGATCCAAAAAAGAGCCATGATTGCCGGCATGGGTGGCAGTGTCCTTGGCGGCATGGGTGGTGGTGGCCTTGGCGGCATGGGTGGCCTTGGCGGCAAGGGTGGCGGTGGCGGCATGGGTGCCGGTGGCCTTAGCGTCATGGGTTCCATGAGTGGCTTTGGAGCTACCGTGTGCGGCATGGGTTCCATGGGTGGCTATGGAGCTACCATGGAGACCATGAGATGCATGGTTGGCTTTGGAGCACCTCCGGGCGGCTTGGACAGCATGGGTGGCATGGGTGGCATGAGTTTTGCGTCTCTCATCGGGGGCATGGGTGCACCTCCGGGCGCCGGTGTGCCACCTTCGCATGAAGATGTCGTTCAAGATCTTGGCAACACCATCCGAGCTCCACGCGATGATGATACGGCGCGCAACAATGAAGAGGAGAAGGAAGAATTGTCTTCGAAGGAAGAGGATGAAGATGAAGACGAGGACGAGGCTTAATTCTTGTGTCTTTCGTTTGTGTCATCATAAACTTGGTTTGGATGTTGAACATGGTTTAATTATGTTGTGGGCATGAATTTAAACTTGTGGGCTTGAACTTTTGGGCACGAACTTGGTTGGAATAATGTTTGTGATCCAATATATACCATGTGTTTTGTGTTGAAGTGTGAAATTTGTGCCCAAAATATGTGCGCCGGCTGCTCGCGCGCGCTGCATTTTAGCGTTCTTGCTGGAGCAAGCGCTGCGCGGCACGCCAAACCTGATGTTGCGCACGCCGCAAACCAGATTTTAGCGCGCCACATGTTGGGCGCCTGTTGGAGATGCTCTTAAGGGTATGTGTTTCACGTCAATCCATGGTTTCAAATTGCAAGGTCTGGTCAGCCATGGCATGACTTTTCCTTAGCTCCTATGGAGTACGTGACGTAAACCCCGGTTTTCGGGAGCGACGACAACATGCCTTCTCCTTGTCAAAGCTCGGACGATGCTATGACGAATGTGCAAAGACTTCTTTTCTTCTTTTGATTGTACCTCACACGGTGGTCTCCTTTGTGAGGACTTTTGTGTCCTGTTTAGGCTCGAGCGAGAACCCAAGAGTTTTGATTTGATGAAGTCATTGGTACGTTTGGTCGTAGTTTCATATTTTGTGTGTTTGTTGTGAGCCTTTGTGTGAAAATTAGTGCGACGGATGAACAATGCTTAATTAGTGATTTTGTTGCTCAAAGCCCATTTTTTTCAAGGTTTGGCCCTCCCAACCTTTTTTAACATCATTTTTTTTTCTTCAGAAAGAAGGTTTACCTCCGGCCTTTGCATCAGTCGATGCATACAACATGTTTTAACACCACCTTGGTCTCCATGATCCAATTTTTTCTAGCTCTGACACCACCTACATGTTGGTTTGGTTGAACAACTACAGTGAAGAGTCTCCCACCCTCACCTCTGCTCATAAGCTCATTATAGCGGCCACCACTTGGCAGAGGAATCTTGGTATGCTTAACATGCACGCCAAGCAAAGGGATCGTCTTGTTTTCCCCTAAGCTCCTGTCATGATAATCTCACCATCAGTTAGCACTCAGCGGTCATGGGTAATCTCTCTCTCTCTCTCTTGTGTACTATGTGCGTGCGTGCAATTCTTTTTCTCAAATGATAAGTGTGGCACGTGGGTTTTTTACAATTAAAATTGCCATAAAAGTCAAAATCCACAATAAAACTGAAACTTGTCATCTAAATAAAAAGTTATCGTGGTTCACAACTAAAGTTGTCATCCTTAGATAACTAAACTTGCTATAAAAAAAATGTCAGAACGGAATTGCTTCGTGGTAGACGTGTGACACTAACCATGGTCCTATTCGGCCCAATGGGACACGTACGAGTGCTTGCCAAGTACTACTCTACAGAGTAGAGACCCAAGCAGCGACAAGCCTCACATGCAGTGCAGTCGACATGGATGGACAGAGATTGGACGTCAGTATGCAGCACAGCTATAGCAATTGTGACGAGGAAAGGTCCAGTGATACAAATGAGTGAGAGGTACGTCGTGGCTTTGCGCAATTGTGCACAAGGGAACAGAGCGAAATAGGCAACCGAACATTGCATTATTAAAAAGATTTTCGCTTCGCTTTATATATAAATCAAAGATAGCACTGCCATCATGAAAAGATGAACAGTATATAACGAACCGTAAACTCCAAGGCGACGCCTTCAGGAAGGATACGACACCGAAACGCCGTCACCGCCCGATCCGAGGATAAGAGTTTTCGCTGGAGCCGCACGACGGGCAGTGAGAGCCGCGACAACGCCTTCAAGAAGGAAATGAGCTTCGCCGCCGCTGGTCTATCCGAATAGAGCAGGTTTTCACCTCGGCCAACACTCACCGTCACCGAATGCCGCACCCCGACAGCCACGCCGCCCACACGGCCATGGCCATCGGGCATCACCAAGCCACGGGCTCTGTCCAAGAGCACTGCGCTACCGCCACCAGGGCCGCCATCCCGGCATCCAAGACCTAGACACCACCACACCTGAGACCCGCCGCTATCCCAACCAAAAAGACGAGCGGAAAGGTCCCACCTTTCCCACCCCTGGGCAACCCCCCAGCGTCGAGACCCAATATGTCGGCCAACACTGGCATCCATCGATCTGTCCTGCAGCCCGGAGTGCGAGACAAGCTCGGTCCCGCAACACCACGAGGGGACGAGGTTAGTCCTGCTGCACCGTGTGCGAGACGAGTTCGGTCCTACTGCACTAGGCGTGAGACGAGCGATGGGCCGCAGCTACAAGAGGGCCAGCCCTGCGATGGGAGTAGCGACCTGGCGACGAGGAGATGAGGCGAAGGTCGAGACGGTCCGATCGCAGACAAGCCGTCCGCCACCGCAGGCAGATCCGCCGAGCCACCATGAAGCCGCCACGACATCGAAAGGCCACCATCGCAGGACCTCCCCACGCCACCGCCCACGGCCGGAGCAACGACCATGCTCGGCCGCTGCCCTACCCGCGTCGTCCGGCGAGCTCCAAGCGCCGGAGCCGCCAGGCACGCACCACTCTTGCCACGCGCCGCTGGCTGACCCTCATGGCCAGATCCGGCCGGATCCAGCAAGAGGCCGTCCGCGCGCCACCTCCCTAGACGGGAGCGCCACAGCCACGCCCGCGCTGGGATCCAGACGCCGACGCGCCGCCACCAACCGACCACCCCGCCGCCCATTGAGCCCCAGCCACCGGCCAGCGCCGCTCATGGATGGAGGCGGCCACGCCGGCGCCCCACGAGCGAAGGAAGAAGGATTCTGCCGCCGCCGCGTCCACCGGGCTTTGCCCGACAGCGCTCGCCGGTGGCGGCAGGGAGGAGGCTAGGGTCGCGCACGGGCGCATCACGGGAGGAGATTGGAGGGACTCTTTCTCCGAGCGTTGCATTCCAGTAGTAGAAATGGGACATACAAAAGGGGCGAAAGGATAAGCTGGTTGGTGCCAAGTGACATGATTAGCATGAGCCAGTAATAATAATAATACTATCAGAGTGACTACTGTCATTTCACCTCTGTCAGTCACTAGATGAAGTGCGTGAATGTTTTCGAATCGAAACAACAAAAGGGCAACAGCCTAACCACAACAAAATACGGTCAAACAGACGGTCAGCTATCACTGTTACACCCACCACTCGCAAAGAAATAACGGTTGCTGTTACATCCGAAAGTGATCAGGATCATACACCCCGCCCACTGTCCTCCCTCCCTCCCTCCCTTTCATGTCCTTGGGTAAATCAATCATCCCAACGAGCTGCTGAACTTGCATGATCCGTAGCCTGCAGTGAGAGGCAGAATTAACCGGTTAACAACAACCAAAGGCTAATAAAAGGAAAGCAGTTGCATGTCGACGTCGGGGGTGAGTTGCTTCAGCTAGTAGAAACCGCTCATATAGTGAAGCCTCTCATAATTGTCCTCAAGAATCATTGGTATGTACTAGCATTAGTAAGATATACTTCCTCCGTCCCAAAATATAAGAACGTTTTTAACGCTACACTAGTGTCGAAAACGTTCTTATATTATGGGACAGAGGGAGTAATTACGTGGTTTGCAGCTGGAGATTCTGATTTCTTCTTCAAGTAATAATGGGAAGGCCTTTCATGCTTTTCATACCAGACTAACACTCTGCAACGTCATCTTTTACCAAGTTTAAGCTAAAGCGACAGGCCAAAAGAACCGAGGGAAAGACACGCAAGCAAGCAGGAGTACGTGGATGGATCATGGACGGGTTTCAGCTCTGAGAGGAAAGCAGACGTCTCTCTCACCTACAGCCATCAGCACTCGACGCCCATCCTCTTGTGCTTGTGAGAATTCGACAAAAGCGTACGAGATGTTCTGCACACTGAACCCTGATGTTTCCTACATATGTGCAGAAATTATGGTTCAATATCCACCCTACTTTCAAAGAACTTCCTCCATAAAGAAATATAAGATCGTTTAGATCACTGAAGTAATGATCTAAACGCTCATATATTTCTTTAGCTAGGGAGTACGTATAAGGACTGCATAGCCATTGCCTGCATGCTCATGCCGATGGCAGACGGGCAATGCAGATGCAGGGGATCCAAAGGCAATGTGAAATGTGCAGTTGGACTTTGACTCGATGAACCAACGGAGGACCGAAGTGCACCTGGGTTTAGCATTAAAAACCAATGGGGAAACGACAGCCAGCTCTACTATGCCTATCTGAATGGACCTTTCAGAACAAGGATGGCAACTGTAATCTGATCATCTCAGCACAATTTTTGTCAGCGAGCCATCAACACTTGCGGCAGGAAAAGTCTGCATAGTACCAACTCTGTGCCAAATAGTTAGAAAGATGCTTTCTATTGCATTGCATTATGCTAATGTGGAGTTGGAGATGATAGCTTCAACAAGCACATGGTTGTTAAGGAACTATCGTATTCTAGTCAGTAAAATGAAATCATCCTACATGTTGCTAAATGCATTCAGAAAAGGGGAGTTCATGGTGACCAAACACCAGTTTCGTGTGTGCATCTCATTCATTAGATGAAGTTGTCAAGAAACAACCTTATACTTATGCTTAAGACAATATCTAAGACAGTCGAGATCCAACTGTACTGGGTGAACAATATGTGAGCTGATTATATTTTGGCAACAACAGATCTCATGCACTTCTTGTGCATACCAATATCTGCATCTCCAAACTGTGGATCAAACTCTCTTGGCGGAATAATTAGTTGTATTGTTGCCCGATATAATCCTCACGTATCATTAACAGAATAGATTAACCACGGAATCAATCAGCTATGGCCAGCACAGCTATGGCAACTGTGACGAGGTAAGGACCAGTGATGGAACCGAGTGAGAGGTACGTCGTGGCTTCGTGCAATTGTGCACAAGGGCAGATAGTGAAATGGGCAAGTGAACGTTGCATTCCAGCAGTAGGTATGGCACAGACAAAAGCGGCAAAAGGATGAGATTGTTCGTGCCAAGTGACAGGATTAGCGAGAGCCAGTAACAATAAAAATCAGAGTGACTATCATTTCAACCGTCAACAGATGACGTACGGTACATGAATGATTTTGAAACAAGAAAAGGACAGCGGCCTAACCACAACGAAAAACGGTCAAACGGACGGTCAGCTATCACTGTTACTACATCAGAAGGTTTTTGAGAACATCAGTAGTATCATAATACACCACCCTCGCCGTCCTCGCTCCATGTCCTTGTGTGAATCAATCAGCCCAATGAGCTGCTGAACTTGCAGGATCCGTGGCCTGAAATCAACCAGTTAACAACAACTTCCCCGCAAAAGGAAAATAAATAAAATCCAGTTAACAATAACCAAAGGCTAACAAAATCAGTTGCATGTCGACATCAGAGGGGAACACATGTCAGTTGCTTCAGCAAGTAGAAACCGCTCATACAGTCATCATATATACTAGGCTTCGAGTAAAGTTTCTCAGAAGTGGTAGTGTTGAGATGATCAGGTTGCAATTGCCATCCTTGCTCTGAATAATTAAGTCCTCAAGAATCATTGGTATGTAGCATTAGTAAGATAAAATTATGTGGTTTGTAGCTGGAGATTCTGATTTCTTCTTCAAGTAATAATGGAAAGGCCTTTCATGCTTTCCAGACCAGATTTAACACTCTGCATCGTCATCTTTTACCAACTGTAAGCTAAAGCGACAGGCTAAAAGAACTGAAGGAAAGAAGCGCGCGCAAGCAGTAGTACGTGGATGGATGGATGGGTCTCGGCTCTGAAAGGAAACTACCCCTACTGCGCTATGCAGACGTCTCACCTACAGCCATCAACACTCGACACCCATCCCCCTGTGCAGCTTAGGCCATGTACAGTGGTGGCATATGGATACATATGCCCCATGACAAAAAGTAATTTGAGGCATCTACGTTTATTTTTTCTCCCCAATGCAAGCTACCACTAGTGGGCCTCATTAACAAATAGAAAATAAAGATTCTAGTACACATGCATCTCTACTTTTTACTCCAACCTTTTCAGCTTTTGTCACCGGACCACACTTTTTCTCTTCAAGCACCCGCCTCCTGGAGAGGATCCCGCTTCCCTATCCGAACCTATTTTACGTCATATCCGATCCTACATGGCATGCCAGGCATCACCTTGAGGCTATGCATTGTACATGCCCTTATCAAAATTCGACAAAAGCGTACGAGAAATGTTCTGCATACTGAACCCTGACGTTTTCTAAGTATGTGCAGAAATTATGATTCTGTATCCACCCTACTCTCAAATTATCAAGGACTGCCGATTCAGACAGCCACTGCCTGCATGCTCATGCCGATGGCAGACGGGCAATGCAGTCATGCAGATGCAGGGTGTCCAAAGGTAATGTGAAATGTGCAGTTGGACTTTGACTCAATCAACAGTGCACCTGGGTTCAGCATTAAAGACCAATGGAGAAACGACGGCCAGCTCTACTATGCCTATCTGAATGGACCTTTCAGAGCAAGGATGGCAACTGCAGCCTGATCATCTCACCACAATTTTTGTCAGCGAGACAGGTGTACATAGTGCTATGGCAGGATTCGCTGTGCCATATCACTGTGTTAATGTGGGGTTGCGGATACTAGCTTCACCTAGTCGGTAAAATGAAATCATCTAAATGTTCGCTAGGGTTCATGATGCTCTAAAGCGAACACCAGTTTCAGGTGCTCGTCTCATTCCATAAGATGAAGTTGTCAGAAACGACCTTCTACTTATTTCCTTTTTCTTTTCAAAAAGGGGATATCCCGGCCTCTGCATACGGCCACTACTTATGCTTAAAACAACATTTAAAACAATCAAGATTCAGATGTACTGGGTCAAACACTATGTCTGCTGATTAAATTTTTGCAACAACAGATCTCATGCACATCTTGTGCATATCAGTATCTCTTATATCTGGATGTCCAAGCTGGGGGTCAACTCTCGTGACAGAATGAAAGAGTTCTCTTATTGACCGCACGATTCGTTATAGTCCTCGTGTATCATTGGAAGAATAGATTATCCAGGGGAATCAATCAGCCATGGACAACAGATAGCTAAAGCTTACATGCCAGCAACTAATACTTGTAAGTGGCAAGCATTTTCAAATATCTCTATCCTAATCTCTTTAGTGAACCACCTACCTAAGATATGTGAGTACACCAAATGCATCACAACAGGGACATCTGGTAGTACTCCGTAGCAGCTAAGTAGGAGAGACGTTAGGACAATTTGATTTTATCGCCCTAATCGTCATTATAATAAGTAAACCCTCCGTAGCAGCTAAGCACTGCATCGGATGGATCTCCTAGTTTGGAATGACCTGATTGATCCAGATTTGGTCATTTGAATAACCCGATATAATATCAGGTGACAAGTTGAAACAGTTTAATTTAATCACCCCCGATCATACCTAGAAGCAAGCTGGTCCTCTACTGTTCTCCTAGACTCTATAGCCTTGGCTACTTTCAGAAGGTTCATCCCACGGCCAACTAATAAAGAAACTAAAGACACTACCTCTTTTGCTCATCTGAATAATGTACTGTCTATTCTGTTCACAAGGAACAGCTAATCAACGCCAAGAGTACACATTTTCATTAACCCAATGCACAAGCTCAAATAATCTACTGTACTTGCAATGTTCATGCATAAATCATTTTATGTTCATCATGTACTGATTTCACAATGTATATAGAGCAGAGCAGTGTTGAGTTAGGGCATGCTTACTTGGGTCCTTGATGGTCTGCTCCGCGAGGTTGTTGAAGTAGCACGTAGCTCCGGTCTTCCTGAACTGCTGCCAGTAGGAGTTGAAGGCGTAGCTGGCGTGCGCCGCGCCCGTGTTGGGCTGGAAGCACGCGCCGCCGGGCTGGATGGCGTCGCACGTCCCGTTCCCCTGCCCGCACGCGTACGTCAGCGCGTCTCCCACCGCCGTCTCGTTCAGCTTCCCGCCGGCGTGGGCGGCCAGCACGCACCATATCGGGCCCTTGTACGGCGTGTCGTTGCCCGCCGCCGGCAGCGGCGGGTACGCCCACAGCGGCCGCCGCCCGGTGAGGTCGACCGGGTACACGGCCGTGCCGTTGGCGTAGTAGAGGCCCCAGTGGCGCTCCGTGCCCGGGCCGGGCTTGAGGTTCTCGTTGTAGAGGGAGAAGACGAACACCGGCATCCTGGCGCCCGGCCGCGCCGGCGTGCCGGGGTTCCTGGCCATCCGCGCCGCGAGGTTCCTGTTGTAGACGGCGGCGTTGCGGACGTTGGCGCCGATCTGGTCGTAGTCGCCGCCGTTGGGCCAGCCGGTCTCCGCGATGGCGATCCTGACGCCCCCGTGGCCGAGCTTGGACATGGCGGCGCCCACGGCGTCGAGCATTTCGTCGAGCAGGTTGGTGTAGGCGAGCCCCGTGCCGGGGTCGACGTAGCGGGCGCGCGTGGCGGGCTGGAGGAGCGCGTAGTCGAGCGGGACGGTGCCGTTGCTGCCGGCCCAGACGAAGTAGGTGTAGGCGTCGACGAAGTAGTAGGAGTTGGTGCCCTCGAGGAAGCGGAGCAGCGGGCGCAGGACGGACTCGGCGATGTCCGGGCGGAACGCGGCGGCGGAGGGCGGGCGCGGGAAGGCCCCGTTGACGAGCGCGTCCATGGCGAGCGTGGTGCCGAGCTTGACGCGGCTGACGCGGCGCGCGCGGAGGCTGCGGTGGAGGTTCTCCATGGCCGGCACGATGTGCGTCCAGGTGGAGGCCGCGATGGAGCCGTCGGAGAGCACCTCGTTGCCCACGAGCAGGTACTTGACGCGCGTCCGCGGGAGGTAGGGGAGCAGGTTGGCGGCGACCCAGCGGTCGGCGGCGGCGTAGGAGGCGGCCAGGTCCGGGATGAGCTGGTTGGGCACCATGATGGAGACCGCCATGCCCGTGCCGGCCAGCGCGCGGAGCACCGCCGGGTTGGCGTCGTAGATCTTGACGGAGCCCGCCCCCGCCGCGCGCAGCAGCTGCGCGGACCGCCGCGGCGCCGGGATGTCGTCCGCCACCCTGCCGTAGTTGACGCCGAGGCCGCGGCCGTGGGCGCGCCCGTGGCGGAAGGGGCTCCCGCTCCAGCTCGCGTCCGCCGCTGCAGGAGCAAAGAAACGGACAGAGCAACGTAGCGCACGTCAGCAACTAGCTCGGGTCAGGGTGGGTCGTCGGGTGAGCAGACGGAGGAATGGCTTACCGTGGCAGGCGAGGGCGGCGAGGAGGAGAAAGAGGAGCGGCCGGAGGGGGGAGGCCGCCATGGATGCTACCATGGCCCTGCTCTGTTGCGCGCGGTCGTGCGGAGTCGGCGTTGGAGAGCGAGCGGGCGTTGACGTGTGGAGGACCACAGGGGGTCGAGGAGGGGGGGTTTAAGTAGGGGTTTAAACCCGAAGCTGCCTTGCTTTGACGACGGCAACGGTACAGTCGGAATCATACACTAATCAACGGCACTCAGCGACATCATTGACACAAGTGGCGAGCTGAGACGGCATTACAGTCGGAATCATACTACTACTACTCTGATCTGATTCAAGTACACGTGTACGTGCACGGCGAACACATGCTGAGACCGTGAGTTGGGACCGTGGAACTCTGAGATCGGTTAGGGGAAACGAAAAGCCAGAAACAGCGGCAAAGGGGAAGGGAAATTGTGCCGTTGCGTGGCTGCTCCTTGGTTTGCTTTTGTTTTTTGCACATCGGATCCTGCATTCCTGCCGCCGGCATCAAAGCTTTTGGAGACGGAGAGGCAACGGGGTGAGGTGAGGTGAAGTGAAGCTGCCTTTCCGGCACGTCTCGTCTCGCCGGGTACCGTGCCGTGCAACGGTGCGAGTTTGGCCCTGTTCCAACGGGTGTCCGTCCTCTCTCCAGAGTCCAGACCACGACCGTCCGAGATATTTTACGCACGACGAAGTTTCCGTCGCCTTTTTCCCCGTACTTCCTTTTCAGGTGAGGGAAGAAAGCGCGTATGGCCATTCTCAGCGCAGCACGTCTGTCGCCGCATCGCACCGGCCAGCCAGCGCTCATCTCTCCCGTTCGTTCCCTCCCGTCCCATGGTGGTGCGCGCGCAGGCGCAGCGGAAGCGCACCGTGCCGGTCGAGGCGGCAGCACCTCCCGCCCCGCGCGCCACACCACCACAATCCAGAAACACAGGCCGAGGTCAACTCATCAGATCGGGAAAATGGAAGAGCTGTGCATTGGATTCCATCTTCGTCTTCAGAGAGAAGCTCCTTCTGCCTTTTCCGTTTGATTGAGATGAAAGCTCCTTCTGTTTTTCTTTCTTCTTTTTTCTAGATGAAAGCTCATTCTGCCCTTGCCACTGCTCCTTTCTTCATGCTCGGACTCGCTTGTTCTAAGTTGCCTTTGTTTTTTTCCTTTTCCTTTGACAGTCTCTGAAGGTGGCTTTGCTACTGTCTTTTCTCATGTAAACAACCCTCTTTCTCGACCTCAAAAGGATGAGGAAATTACCACCAACTTGAATACAGTGCATCATACTACTATACGTAACACACTGCCAGCAACGACCAAACAATATTCAAGCCACACACCCACGAGACCTCACGCAATAATATAATACGGAGTACAGTAGAGCATCTCTAGTAAATCCCGTAAAAACGATCAAATCTTCAGATTTATGGTACAGGTTAGAAAAAGGAATTGAATAGATCTTCTAAAATAGAATCTAGTAAAAAAAAGGTTCCCGTATATTATTGCACCCATTCGTCATATATGGAGGATTCGAGCCGTTTATTGAGGGTCCCGTAAAACCGGTCAATGCTGGAGCAGGGGGGCTCACGACGTCGCGCACGAGCGGCGAGCAGGCGGAGAAGCTCGGCAACGGCCGACCGGAGCATACTCGGAGCACGCGGCGGGCCAGAGCATCGCCGGAGCAGGCGGTAGGCCGGAGCGGCACCGTTCTGGCCGACCGGAGTTCAAGTTCGTCCATGCATGTTCCCGGAGAAGAAGCGCGAGGAGAAGAAAAACAAAAATAATATTACGGTAGGGTTTACTGTATCTGTTCCGCCCGATGCCTCACAATACCGTAAATTCGTTTTGAAGGAATCTTTATGCTGTTTTTACAGGTGGTGTTTTTACGGGATCTGCTACAGATGTTCAAAGTGTGTCTTCATCGCCGAACCTTAGGCCACCAGCAACCGTCCGGACAGCGCAGTGCGAACATGTTTTGCCATCTAATGCGGGCCTGTATTGGGCGGTCCGCACTTTTTCCACAAATCGGAGACAAACTAGAGGGCTTTGCGGGCGTCTGGACCGCTGCCAAGTCCGCTTATGATTGCCTTGGCCCACCGAAAACCCCTCTCCTATGCCCGCCCGCATTCCCGCTCGAAGCCATCCAGACGCATTTTTGGCAGGCCAGAGCGGACACGACCGCTCACTAGAGCTGGCATTAAAGCGGCTCGCCGGCCGAGAGCGTTGCCCGCTGCTCACGCCTTGTCTCCACATTGAAATGGCATCCGTCTACCCGCCTACCTTCATTAAGCCGGCGTGTGTGCCGAGGGACCTACTCTGGCGCCCCGAGCGCCACATGTTCGTTCATGTGCGGGCCGACATTAAACACCTTTCGGGCTGGCTCCTCGCATCCGCCCGCTATATAAATGTGGTGAGGCGCCGAGCTATAACCACACCTCACCTCCGCTCTCCATATCCTCCTTGTACAACACCTACCATGGCCTCCGGCGAGCAAAAGAAAGAGTTCTTCGGCATTGCAGCAGCCTCGCTTGCCCAACGAGCCAACCCGATATAGGTTGGTTTGCCGACAAACCCCTCGGATCTGGTGCCACTGCCAGCTCCTCCTCGCCTTCCAGGCTGGCCAACACCGTCTCTCGTCAACTCCGCCATGAGCAATGGCGGCAACACATCAACCAGGTGGGGATAGAAGCCATGCCTGTGGAGGCCAACACGTCCGCATCAAAAGTGGACAACGAGGCAAAGTAGATCATGGGAGCCCACCGGTGCTTGGGTCCCACAAAGGCCACTGCCACCGCATCTCAGGGTAACACAGCCGGTGATTGCTACTTGTGAGCCGCATTGCGATTTTCCCCGAAGAGGAAGGGTGAAGCAATATAGTAGCTAATAAGTATTTCCCTCAATGAGAACCAAGGTTATTGAACAATAGGAGAATCACGCAAAGCCTAGTGAACAGTACCTGCACACACAAGAGCACATACTTGCACCCAATGCTAGAAAGAGGGTTGTCAATCCCCTTGAACTCGTTACTTGCAAGGATCAAATCTGGTAGTGATAGATATATAAATTGCAAAACAAAATAAAAGATAATAAATTGCATCAAGGTATTTTTGGTTTTTGTAATGTGATAAAAGTAGACCCCGGGGCCATAGTTTTCACTAGAGGCTTCTCTCTCAAATAAATAGCATACAGTGGGTAGACAAATTACAGTTGGGCAATTGATAAAAAAAATGCATAGTTATGATGCTATTCATGGCAATTATCATGTATATATGCATTACGTCCATGACGAGTAGACCGAAATGATTCCGCATCTACTACTATTACTCCACCAATCAACCACTATCTGGCATGCATCTATGGTATTAAGTTCATGACAAACAGAGTAACGCTTTAAGCAAGATGACATAATGTAGACAGAATAAACTCAAGCAATATGAATAAACCCCATCGTTCTACCCTTAATGGAAACAATGCAAATATGTGCCTCGCTATCCCTTTTGTCATGAGATGGGGACACCACAAGATTGAACCCATTACAAAGCAACTCTCCCACTGAAGATAAATCAATCTAGTTTGTCAAACCAAACAGATAGATCAGAGAGAAATACAAAGCTATAACAATCATGCATAATAAAGTACAACAACGACTCAATTACTTTCAATGAATAATCTGATCATAAACCCACAATTCATCAGATCCCAAAAATCACACTGCAAAAGAAGATTACATCAGATAGAACTCCATGGATATCATGGAGAACTTTGTATTGAAGATCAGAGAGAAAGAAGCAATCATCTAAGTACTAGCTATGGACCCGTAGGTCTATCATAAACTACTCACACATCATTGGAGGTGCCGCAAGGATGATGTAGAAGCCCTCCGTGATCGATTCCCCCTCTAGCAGAGTACCGGAAAGGGAAAACTTTGTTTTTGCCACTCTAACTTTTTCCCACTTTGATTATGCCACTCTATAATTTGGCATATCACTTTTGCCACTCTTAGATTTTTACAATACATTACAAATGCCATTCCATGGAAAAAGCAATAATTTTTCATTTCACTTTTGCCACTCTTAGTTTTTGACAATACATCACAATTGCCATTGACTTTTGCCACTCTTAGTTTTTACAATACATCACAATTGCCATTCAATGGCAAATTTGATGTATTGTCAGAAACTAAGAGTGGCAAAAGTGGAATGTCAAATTCTAGAGTGGCAAAAGCAAAGTGGTCAAAAGCTAGAGTGGCAAAAACAAAGTTTTCCCTACCGGAAAAGGCCTCCAGATAGGATCGTGGAAGAATAGAAGCTTGCGACGGTGAAAAAAGTGTTTTAGGTGGCTCTGTGTTGGTTTGGGAATATTTGAGAATTTATGGAGGTGGAATTAGGTCAAACGGAGCTGCGTGGGACCCATGTGCTCAAGGGGCTCGTGGCTCTCCCGTAGATCTTCTGGCCTCCTCCCGTAGATCTTCTGGCCTCCTCCCGAACCTTCTAGGGCCCCTTCTGGTCCAGAAAAGACCAACGTAAAGTTTCATCATGTTTGGACTTTGTTTGGTACTGATTTTTCTGAAAAGCCAAAAACAAGCAAAAAACAACAACTATCACTGGGCACCGAGTTAAGAGGTTAGGTCCAAAAAATGATATGCCATTGCATATAAAGTATCCAAGATTCGTAATGTAATAGCATGAAAAAATAAAAAATTATAGATACGTTGGAGACGTATAAGCATCCCCAAGCTTAATTCCTGCCCGTCCTCGATAAGGTAAATGATAATAACAGAAGTTTTGATGTTGAATGCTATCTAACATGTTTCTCAGGTAATCTCTTTACGGTATAAATATTGAGAAACAATGAAGTAATTGATATCAACATAATAATATCCATGAATCTAAGAACATAATCATTAGTTTTTTCAAAATATATAATGCTTAACGAATGTTATCGCTACTAATTGAATTATGTAAGCATGGCATGACTCCACCTTCACCGCATAAGCATAAACCATGAGCACCCTAGTGTCAAACCAAGCATGTGTATCATACTTTTTGACGCACTTCAACATTTTTTACTCCACTCAATACATGAGCCCGACCCATGGATATTAGCACTAGAGCTATATCCACTCAATACATGACTGGCGGAATAGAGTGCGGTGGTAGAGGTATATAGGAAAAGCCAAAAAGGAAGAAAGGCTCGCATCAACTCGGCGGATCGTTAGACAATGGAGGGTCCTTACTATCGATATTAGTGCGAGGAGTAGGGGTTGCCATGCAACGAATGCACTAGAGCTATAAGTATATGAAAGATCAAACTAAAACTAAGTGGGTATGAATCCAACTTGCTTGCTCATGAATACCCCAGGTATGTTAGGAAGCCCATCATTGGAATATACAAGCCAAGTTCTATAATAAAGAAAATCCCACTTGTATATGAAAGTGATAACTCAGGAGACTCTCTATATGAAGAACATGGTGCTACTTTGAAGCACAAGTGTGGTAAACGGATAGTAACATTGCCCCTTCTCTCTTTTTCTCTCATATTTTTTGTTGGGCTCTTTTGGCCTATCTTTTTTTTTGTCCGGAGTCTCATCCCGACTTGTGGGGGATTCATTGTCTCCATCATCCGTTCCTCACTGGGACAATGCTCTAATAAGGATGATCATCACTCTTTTATTTACTTACAACTCGATATTACAACTTGATAACTGAAACAATATGACTATATGAATGCCTCTAGTAGTGTACTAGGATGTGTAATGATCTAGCATAACATATATAGCAATGATGAATGGTGGCTTTGCCACAAATATCATGTCACCTATATATGATCATGCAAAGCAACATGATGACAAACACACGTGTCATAAGACGGAACGGTGGAAGTTGCATGGCAATATTTCTCGGAATGGCTATGGAAAGGCCATGATAGGTAGGTATGGTGGCTGTTTGGAGGAAGATATATGGGGGCTTATGTGTGACAGAGCGTATCATATCACGGGGTTTGGATGCACCGGCGAAGTTTGCACCAACTCTCGAGGTGAGAAAGGGCAATGCACGATGTCGAAGAGGCTAGCAAATTGCAGAAAGGTAGGTGTGCATAATTATCCATGGACTCACATTAGTCATAAAGAAATTATATACTAATTATGAAAGTTTTGTTAGCCCTCAAAGCAAAGTACTCTCGCATGCCCCTAGGGACGAGGTTGGTAGGAGGTAACCATCACACACCACCGGTTATGACAGCAGTCGAGGATTTACACATAGTAGGGGGTTCTGAGATGTGGATCTTGGATCAATGGGGAGCATGAGACAAAGGGAAAACATTTACCCAGGTTCAGGCCCTCTCGAAGAGGTAAAACCCTACGTCCTGCTTGATTATATTGATGGGTGTATGATGGTTACAGAGTCGATCTACCACGATATCAAATGAACTAAACCCTAGATGAATAGGATGATGTTTCTCCTTCTAGCCTCTATGGACTAAACCCTCTGGTTTATATAGATACCAGTGGTACCTAGGGTTACACATAGTCTCTTACCATCAGGGGATAAACATGCTGATTCTCCTATCTTGACTTGGAGGACACACCAAGGATTCGAAGGCTTCCCTCCCGAATATGGAGTCGTCTTATAGCTTGGACTTCCAATAGTAGTCATAGAGCAGCCCACTAGTCTGGCCCACGAGAGCTAGACCGGCAGCCTGAGGACCCCTTAATCCCGGACTCCCTCAATAGCCCCCGAACTATCCTCCAATGCCGCTGTCTCAGGATACCTGGAGGCCTGGCGCGCCTGAAGTCTCTGGCTTGCGGTGTGAGTTCTTCTCCCCTTCAATGTCCGACTTACCATAGTTCGGCCACCGATGACTTTCCCAGTTTGTCGAGGTGTCGTAGGGCCCAAGTATGAATTTTTGTCTAGAGTTAATGACACCCCTTAATTTCCATGCACCAGAAGGAGGCGGACGATCCAGTAGTCCTTTATAGAAATGCCCCTCACGGGACTGAAGGAAATATGCCCTAGAGGCAATAATAAAGTTATTATTTATTTCCTCATATCATGATAAATGTTTATTATTCATGCTAGAATTGTATTAACCGGAAACATGATACATGTGTGAATACATAGACAAACATAACGTCACTAGTATGCCTCTACTTGACTAGCTCATTAATCAAAGATGGTTATGTTTTCTAACCATAGACACGTGTTGTCATTTGATTAACGGGATCACATCATTAGGAGAATAATGTGATTGACATGACCCATTCCGTTAGCCTAGCACTTGATCCTTTAGTATGTTGCTATTGCTTTCTTCATGACTTATACATGTTCCTGTAACTATGAGATTATGCAAGTCCCGTTTATCGGAGGAACACTTTGTGTGCTACCAAACGCCACAACGTGAATCGGGTGATTATAAAGGAGCTCTCAGGTGTCTCCGAAGGTACATGTTGGGTTGGCGTATTTCGAGATTAGGTTTTGTCACTCCGATTGTCGGAGAGGTATCTCTGGGCCCTCTCGGTAATGCACATCACTATAAGCCTTGCAAGCAATGTAGCTAATGAGTTAATTACGGAATGATGCATTATGTAACGAGTAAAGAGACTTGCCGGTAACGAGATTGAACTAGGTATTGGATACCGACGATCAAATCTCGGGCAAGTAACATACCGATGACAAAGGGAACAACGTATGTTGTTATGCAGTTTGACCGATAAAGATCTTCGTAGAATATGTAGGAGCCAATATGAGCATCCAGGTTCCGCTATTGGTTATTGACCGAGAATAGTTCTAGGTCATGTCTACATAGTTCTCGAACCCGTAGGGTCCGCACGCTTAACGTTACGATGATAGTTTTATTATGAGTTTATAAGTTTTGATGTACCGAAGGTTGTTCGGAGTCCCGGATGAGATCACGGACATGACGAGGAGTCTCGAAATGGTCGAGACATTAAGATTGATATATTGGACGACTATATTAAGACACCGGAAGTGTTCCGGGTGATTTCGGAGAAAACCGGAGTGCCGGAGGGTTACCGGAACCCCCACGGGAACTAATGGGCCTTGTTGGGCCCTAGTGGAGAGAGAGAGGGGCCGGCCAGGGCAAGAGGCGTGCCCCTCCCCCTTGAGTCCGAATAGGACAAGGAAGGGGGGGGGGCGGTGATGGATTCATGTACCTGGGGTAGGGTCATAGGCCTGATCTAAGTGCCCTACCCAAGGACACCCTTAGAAGAGATCACCTTCCAGTCGACCTACGAGGAACCCACTCG
Organism: Aegilops speltoides; assembly: GCA_021437245.1. Lineage (NCBI taxonomy): Eukaryota > Viridiplantae > Streptophyta > Magnoliopsida > Poales > Poaceae > Aegilops > Aegilops speltoides. Next base: position 357,362,965 of record CM038145.1, read on the forward strand.
ACTGACTTGAAGGACTCGACCATGAAGACTCACTCGACCACCAGAAGGTCAGGAGGCACTCTGCACTGTAATTGAATAGACTTTATGGTAGTTAAGACACTTTATGTGGGCGTTACCATGAACGCCCTGCACTTAATGTACTTTAAACCCTTCATTACGGGGTGGCGGGGGTCTGGCGCACTCTATATAAGCCACCCTCCACAAAGTGTAAGGGTTCGCACCTGTAACACATACATACATAATCCACTCGACCGCCTCGGGGCTCCGAGACGAGGGCTTTACTTCCTCCGAGAAGGGCTGAACTCGTACATCACTTGTGTTTACAACCTCTCCATAGCTAGGACCTTGCCTCTCCATACCTACCCCCACTCTACTGTCAGACTTAGAACCACGACAGTTGGCGCCCACCTTGGGGCAGGTGTTTTAGCGATTTTGTGGAGAAGTTGCGATACTTCCGAGTACTTTCATCATGATGACTGCTGGAGTTTTGGTCGAGGGGCGCGAGATCCGTCTCGGCGCTCTCACCTTTGTCGCCGATGACTCTGCATGGCTCCAGGAGGCTCCACTCGACGTTGATGCGCTCCCCGTCCGCGGTGCGACGCATTTTCGCGCATGTGTCCGCGGTGTTCTGCTGCGGCAACCGTCGACCCCGTATCGGTCGACTCCCCAATCGGTCACCCGTCCGGTCTCCCACCAGCGCAAGCGCTCTGGTCGGTCGAGGCTGCAGCGGTGGGTGAAGCACGCGGTGGCTCGCCAGACGGCCACCGCCCAAGTCGCGGCAATTGAGCCCGACGAGTCTCTCTACGGCCTGTTCGATCTGTCGACTGGCTCCGTAGAGACTGCATCCGAATGTGATAGTAGTGATCCGTGGCGAAATCTCGATGGTCAACGGACCCCGATCCTCCCGGCCGCCCATGAGGGCGGGCAGGCGGCGGAGGCGACCTGCTCGAGACCATGAAGAGTACTAGCTCGAGACACTTGACTCTTTGAGGGAAGAGCTTCGCCCGCAGAACATGGATGCCTCAGATACTCCCATCGCGGAGAACCCCGAGGCTCGTGCCTTGGAGGAGGCACGCCATTAATCTGGATGAACGCTCGTCTCGAGAACCTCCAGCGGGCACTCGACGCCGCTGCTGCAACGAAGTTCCCGACGCCAATCGACGCCAACTCTTTCCGCCGACTCGTATATCGAACCCCAATCCAGAATTTAGCAACTGCAACCCGATAGCGAGTCCATCCAGCCCTCTCATCGGAGGTCGGCAGAGGTTTGATGCAGATCGAGATTTGCTCCGGCAGCAGGAGACCGAACTCTGCCGTGTCGCGATCGCGCAATGAAATTCCTGATCGATCCGTCGCTGCGAATACGGTTCGATCGGCTCTGAGCCCCAGATCGCCTCCATGGCGGAAGGGCGCGACAATCGGCGAGATCAAGATGGAGACCGACACGACCGAGATGACAGCGCCGAGTGCCGCTTCCTCCGAGGGATGGGTCTTACGCCTCGGCGGCAGGATGACAAAGCGCCACCGCAGGGGCGAAGAGCTCGGTCGACCCTGTGGAACCAGGCTTCGCGCGCGATCCATTATCGTGCAAGGCTTGGTCGGCGTAACAGAGCCCATCGAGGCGGACCGAGAGAGATGCGCCCACGAGCAATGAGTGCATGTTTCGGTCCGAATGTTTTAGCAGTGGCTATCGAGTCGCTGTGATTCCCCCAATTTCAGGTTGGCAACAGGAGTCGACAAGTTCATTGGTGAGTCCAAGCACAAACTTGGCTTGAAGATTACCGAGTGGCTGTTCAGATTGGTGGTGGGAATGACGAGGTGGCCATGAAGCATTTGTCCCTCATGTTGGAAGGTTCAGCCAGAGCGTGGTTGAATCAGTTACCTCCTAGCAGTATTTACACTTGGGAAGATTTGTCCCGAGTGTTCGTCAGAACCTTTGAAGGAACTTGCAAGTTTACCAGCTGGATTGAATGAGCTGCAAGTTTGTGTGCGTAAAACCAATGAGACTCTCGAGAGTATATTCAGAGGTGGATCACTTTGCACCATACTGTGGAAAATGTGTCTGATCATCAGGCAGTCTGCGCCTTCAAGGATGGCGTCAAGAACAGAGAATTGAGTTTGAAATTTGGTCGAATCGGAGACATGACCCTGAGTCGGATGATGGAGATTGCTACCAAGTACGCCAACGGCAAGGAAGAAGACCGACTCCGAAGCGGCAAGTACAAGCCGAGTCAGTCGGAGAAGGGAAACTCCAGTCGGAAGCAGAAGCGGAAGGCCGAACCAGCAGCTCCTGGAGAAGCTCTGGCTGTCACTCAGGGAAAGTTCAAGGGCAAGCCAAAAGGATCCTGGAACCCTAAGAAGGTGAAGGATAAAGAAGGAAACGACATGATGGATATGCCGTGTCACATCCACACGAAGAAAGATGAAGAGGGCAACATCATTTACCCAAAGCATACACTCGCCAGTGTCGACTCCTGATTCAGCAGTTTCAAGGAAAACAATCTAAGGACAAGGAGAAGGAGTCGGACAAGGCCGAAGACAAGGAGGACAGTGGGGAAGGATACCCGCATGTCAACTCCACTCTGATGATCTTCGCGGATGTGAAAAGCAAGAGTCAACTCAAAGTCATTAACCGTGAGGTGAACATGGTTGCCCCAGCAAAAGCAAGTTATCTGAGATGGTCCCAAACACCCATCACATTCGACCAGTCTGATCACCCGACTCATATCGCCACCCCTGGGAGGCAAGCTTTGGTGGTCGACCCAGTTGTCGAAGGCACTCGACTGACAAAGGTGCTGATGGACGGTGGAAGTGGGCTGAACTTGTTATATGCGAACACCTGAAAGGAATGGGCATTCGATGTCCCGACCGAGCACCAAGCAACATGAGCTTCCACGAGTTATACCGGGGAAGAAAGCCGAGTCACTCGGCCAAATAGCTCTGGACGTGGTGTTTGGTGATTCAAAACATTTTCGCAAAGAGAAGTTGACGTTTGAGGTCGTGGATTTTGAGTGCGTACCACGCCATTTTGGGGAGGCCAGCCTATGCACGGTTCATGGATCGACCATGTTACGTGTACCTCAAACTGAAAATGCCAGGTCCCAAAGGAGTGATCACCATCACCGTGATCGGAAAAAGCGTAAGAGTGTTTTGAAGGGCTCAAGATTGCCGATTCTCGGTGAAAGCGGTCGAGTTCAAGAGTACAAGCAAAGCGCAGACCGAGTGATTTGTTGCGATCTAAGAAACCCACCACAGAATCGCATTTCATCGTCGGTGAGACGGGCCTGTTCACATTCACCCGACCGACCCCAATGCAGCCCCGACCCACATCTCCACAACACTCGACCGAAATAGGAAGAAGCGCCATCCGGTTCCTCCGTGAAGCTGGGACATTTTGTATGGAAGCCGGTGACATGCGTGTTCTGAGGGGATCGGCTGAGCATCGCCCGAGTCGACAAATCCATAAAACCAGTCAAAGAGCATCTTGGCGGTCCGCCGTAAGAGAAGGGCTATTGGTGAGGAAGTGGCTCGACTGTTGGCGGCAGGATTTATCTGAGAGATATACCACTCCGAGTGGCTCGCTAATGTTGTCATGGTTCCCAAGAAGGACAAGTCACTCCGCATGTGCATTGATTTCAAGCACATCAATCGGGCCTGCCCGAAAGATCATTTTCCTCTCCTCGCATAGATCAAATTGTTGACTCGACCGCGGGATGTGAGATTGTCTTTTCTAGACGCATATTCCGGGTATCATCGATCCGCTCAGATGGACCCGACGAAATAAAACAGCTTTCATCACTCCATTCGGTGCTTCGCTATATCACCATGCCATTCGCCTCAAGAATGCCGGAGCCACATTTATGCGAATGATTTGAAGTGTCGCTCACTCAAATCGGTCGGAATGTGGAAGCGATATGGATGATATCGTCGTCAAGTCGCGAAGGGTTCCGACCTGCTTGTCGACCTCGCCAAACATTTGCCAACCTCGGAAGGTATGATATCAAGCTCAATCCGTCAAAGTGCACATTCGGGTTCCCGTGGAAAGTTACTCGGTTTTCGCTTCGGCGAGGATCGATGCTAATCGAGAGAAGATCGCTACTATTCTCCGAATGAAACGCATACGTCGCTGCGTGCACGATGTCGAGCTTCATTGGATGCTTGGCCGCATTAAGTCGATTCATCTCACGACTCGGTGAAAAGGCATTACCTCTTTACCGATCGATGAAGAAGGCGAACAAGTTCGAGTGGACTCGTAACTCGATGCAGCATTTGCCGAGCTAAAAGCTCGCTCTCCACCCAGCCGGTGCTTGCTGCTCCAATTAGCAAAGAGCCTCTGTTGCTTTATATCGCAGCCACAGGACAAGTCGTCAAGATAAAGGCTTACGGTCGAGCGGGAAGAGGAAGGAAAAGCCTTCAAAGTTCAGCGCCAAATGTATTATTTGTCCAAGTCTTGACTCCATCCAAGCGAGATATCCTCATTATCGAAGCTTGTGTATGGAATATACATGACCACGAAGAAGGTTGCTCATTATTTCTCCGATCATTCCATCACGATCGTCAACGACGCCCACTATCGAGATTACGCACTGTGAGAGATGCAACCGGTCGAGTGGCGAAATGGGCGATTGAACTTCTTCCCTTGATATCAAGTTTGAGGCAAAGAAAGCCATTAAGTCCTGTGCAATAGCAGATTTCTCGCCGAGTGGATTGAACAACAACAACCGATCGAAGTTCACTCGGAGCATTGGACCATGTTCTTTGATGGCTCTAAGATTTGAATGGTTCCGGTCTTTGGGGTTGTTCTGGTTTCCCCGGAGGAGATAAGCTTAGGTATGTGCTCCGATTCACTTTGATTCCTCCAACAATGAGGCGAGTATGAGGCCCTTTTATATGGATTGCACATGGCCATCTCACTCGGCGTCCGTCGCTGATGGTCTATGGCGATTCAGATTTAGTGGTCAACCAGTGATGAAGGAGTGGGATGTGAGAAGCCCACCATGACTGGTATCTGCAATGCAAAGATGAGGAAGCTGGAAAAGAAGTTCGAGGGTTAGAGCTCCATCACATCCCCGATGAAAAATCAAAAGCAGATGATCCGCAAAGATAGGTTCCAAAAGAGAAACCATTCCGAGTGATGTGTTCTTGGAGCATATACACACTCCATCAGTCAAAGAAGATCCTTTCACAGAAGAAGCTCCACAGCCCAAGAGTGCCATAGATCCGACTGAGGTTGAGGTCCCAGCAGTGGTCAACTTAGTCATGGAGGTCTTAGTGGTCACTCCCGGCTGGACAATTCCCTATATCGCGTATATCCTGAGAAAAGAGCTCCCGGAGGATGAGGAAGAGGCTCGGCAGATCGTCCGTCGATCCAAAGCCTTTACCGTTATCAAAGGACAGTTGTATAGAGAGAGCCCGACTGGAGTTGGTAAAAATGCATAACGCCAGAAGAAGGTCGAATCATTCTCAATGATATCCACTCGGGGACCTATGGTCACCATGCGTCCTCTCGGACCATTGTGGCCAAAGCATACCGAGCCGGATTTTACTGGCCAAGGGCGAATGAGATGGCAAAGGAAATAGTGGACAAGTGCGAAGGATGTCAGTTCTACTCCAATATGTCACACAAGCCTGCATCAGCTCTGAAGACCATTCCACTCGTCTGGCCTTTCGCAGTATGGGGGTTGGACATGGTCGGTCCCTTGAGAACAGGTCGAAGTGGCTTCACTCATGTACTGGTAGCAGTCGACAAGTTCACCAAGTGGATTGAGGCTAAACCAATCAAGAATCTTGACGCCGGTACTGCTGTTACCTTCATCAGGGAGCTGACGTTCAGATATGGAGTCCCGCACAGCATCATTACGGATAATGGGTCGAACTTTGACTCGGAAGAATTCAGAGATTTCTGCAACTCTCAAGGCACACAAGTCGACTACGCTTCAGTCGCCCATCCACAGTCGAATGGACAAGCAGAACGAGCCAATGGCTTAATCCTCAAGGGTTTGAAGCCCCGACTGATGCGTGATCTCAAGCATGCGGCTGGAGCATGGGTCGACGAACTCCCTTCGGTGCTTTGGGGATTGCGGACCACACCCAATCGGTCGACCGGAAGAACTCCATTCTTCTTGGTCTATGGAGCTGAAGCAGTCTTGCCGAGTGATCTTCTTCACAATGCTCCTCGAGTTGAACTCTACAACGAAGCAGAAGCTAAGCAAGCGCATCAGGACGCAGTCGACCTTCTAGAGGAAGAAAGGGAGATGGCTCTGATCCGATCGACCATCTACCAACAGGACTTGCGTCGCTTTCACGCCAGAAATGTGAGAGGTCGAGCCTTCCAGGAAGGAGATCTAGTTCTCCGAGTGGATCAGCAGAAACAACATAAGCTCGCTCCTTCTTGGGAAGGACCTTTCATTGTCACCAAAGCTCTCCACAACGGAGCATACCGTCTTTACAACGTCGAACACAATATCGAAGAGCCCCGAGCTTGGAACGCGGATCTGCTCCGCCCATTTTACACTTGAAGTTTTTTTACTCGGATGAGTTGTAATAAAGTACTTCTGTAGTTCATGGATTTCAAAATAATAGTGTCATAATTCCTTCATAATTTTTGTCACTTTTTATTTTGTCCAATACAATTTTCCACCCAGTGGGTGGCTTAGCCGCGAATCCGTTTCGCCTAAGTTTGTAAAAATCCTACCGAGTGGTAAGCCAGACTTCCACTCGGAGGCTTAGCCGCGAATCCGTTTCGCCTAAGTTATAAAAAATCCTACCGAGTGGTAAGCCAGACTTCCACTCGGAGGCTTAGCTGCAACCCAGTGCTCGCCTAAGTTATAGAAAATCCTACCGAGTGGTAAGCCAGACTTCCACTCGGGGGCTTAGCTGCAGTCCAAGTACTCGCCTAGGTTATAAAAAATCCTACCGAGTGGTAAGCCAGACTTCCACTTGGGGGCTTAGCTGCAGTCCAAGTACTCGCCTAAGTTGTAAAAAATCCTACCGAGTGGTAAGCCAGACTTCCACTCGGGGGCTTAGCTGCAGTCCAAGTACTCGCCTAAGTTATAAAAAATCCTACCGAGTGGTAAGCCAGACTTCCACTCGGAGGCTTAGCTGCAGTCCAAGTACTCGCCTAAGTACAACATGCGCTCGCAAGGAGGATGAGTAGCAGGTCAACTGCGACCCTCTCCTCTGAGCTACGCCATAAGTACAACATGCGCTCGCAAGGAGGACGAGGAGCAGGTCGACTGCGACCCTCTCCTCTGAGCCACGCCATAAGTACAACAAGCGCTCGCAAGGAGGACGAGGTGCAGGTCGACTGCGACCCTCTCCTCTCGAGCACGCCATAAGTACAATGTCGCCAGAGGAAGGACGAGGTGCAGGTCGATTGCGACCTTCTCCTCTGAGCCGCCACAAGTACAACGTAAAAATCCTCTCGAGTGAAGAGCAAACCTCTCACTCGGGGCTTAGCTGCAGCCAGTGCTCGCCTAAGATATAAAAATCCTACCGAGTGAAGAGCAAACCTCTCACTGGGGCTTAGCTGAGCCAGTGCTCGCCTAAGATATAAAAATCCTACCGAGTGAATAGCAAACCTCTCACTCGGAGGCTTAGCTGCAGCCCAGTGCTCGCCTAAGATATAAAAATCCTACCGAGTGAAGAGCAAACCTCTCACTCGGGGGCTTAGCTGCAGCCCAGCGCTCGCCTAAGATATAAAAATCCTACTGAGTGAAGGGCAAACCTCTCACTCGGAGGCTTAGCTGCAGCCCAGTGCTCGCCTAAGATATAAAAACCCTACCGAATGAAGAGCAAATCTCTCACTCAGAGGCTTAGCTGCAGCCCAGTGCTCGCCTAAGATATAAAAACCCTACCGAGTGAAGAGCAAACCTCTCACTCGGAGGCTTAGCTGTAGCCCAGTGCTCGCCTAAGGAATAAGTCGACTGCAGAGAGCATCTCGCTGCGAACCTGCAAAGGACATTTCGAGCCAAAAGCAATCATGTTCAAACATTAAATCCAAGTTTAGATCGATACCTAAAGGAACCGAAAGTGCTCAGGCGTTAAGCCTGTTAAGGTTTATCGATTACAACTCCACTCGGCATACCGAGGCAAATTTAAAGTGTCGGGCTTAAAAGAAGTTTTTTACCCCTCCTGTGGAGGGCTGGAAGGCGCAACGAACTCATCAAGGTTGATTCCGTCTGCGATCCGAGTGGCAACAACGATGAAGGTTTCCATGAAGGATCTGAAGTCGTGTTTCTTGGTGTTGGCCACCCGGAGAGCCGCCACTTGTCTTCCCGCGTCTTTGCAAGTGGACTCGGGCCGAACACGAGAAACATCTCGCACCGCAACGAGCCGAGGACTTCTTCCACTCCTCGCACTCGGTCGGGGATGCGTTCATCGAGCCATCAGCGACTCGAGGTCATTTCGAGTGTCATACGGGCGAGCGCCGAGTCGATGCGAGACGTGGCGACCTTCGCCTTGCAAGATAGTCCACGGCAGCTGCAACACGGACTCGGTCGGAAGACATTCATGGCAACTTCATCATTCACTAGAGAATTGACGGGTCAAGGTTTGGTTCCAAGCGGCTAGTCTCTTCTTCAAAGTTTCGACGAATTCGCAAGGACAAACACCGAGTCAAGATAGTGGTCGAATGGAAGCATCACGATTGAAAATGTTTGTCGAGTATAAAGGGTCACCTTCGAGCATAAGAAACACTTCTTAGCAAGTCCACCCAGAAGGCCTCTGTGTCATTTTTCTTCCCAAATAACTGGTTGATCTTGTCGGTCGAGCAGTCTTGTCGGTTTTCGATCGACTTCCTTGTTGGCAATCCCAAGAGCAGCTTTCAGATTGGTATTTTCCTGTTCAAGCTTGGTGGTGGCTAACTTCTCGTCGACAAGCTTGGTCTTCTCAACTAGCTCAAGGTCTTTTCTCTTGGGCCTCCTTCACCTTGCTTGCAAGTTACAGAAGGTCAGATTTTGAAACAAATGAAGGGAAAAGGAGTCGCCGAGGTCTCACCGAACATACCTTTGGTCTCCTCCTTCGCCTTCGTCGATTCTCTGAACCAGCTTCAGATCCAGCTCGAGCTGAATGTGCTTCGCTCCACTTGGTATAGCGAGCCGCAAGGTCACAGGATTTCTACGAAGAACCAATCGACAAAATATCAAAGATAATTCACTTCCGAGTGGATAAGAGAAAATCATACGTTTCTAAGACTATAGCCGAATGCAAGCATTCGACCGTAGTCTCGGGGACTACACCGGTGGGTGCACTTAGCGTGCCCCCACTAGTTCTATTCAATGAAGTCGACGGTCGACCCACAAAAAAAAGAGACATGTTCTTCAGATCGCAATCGATCGCAAGCGATCGACCACGATCTCGGGACTACACCCAATGGGTGCACTCAGCGTGCCCCCACCGGTTTGAAATCCATTCGCCCCAAATAATGACGAAAAGCCTTTACTTTAAAGTTTAAGGTCGATCGCCAGTGATGACCTTAGCCTTGGGGATTACACCGGCCGGTGCACTCAGCGATGCCCGCTAACACGGAGTTTTTATCGACACACCCACCGGGTGATTGCTATGGATTCCGTAAAGAAAAGTTTTGATAGCATATCCTAATGAGCAGCGGTGGTCGATCGACCAACATTGCTTTGAAGGGCGGAGTGGCGCCATAAGCTGCCCGGCTTGCATCCGGATGGTCTTCACCGCTCCATCATGATCCTCGCCATGACGCTTCCTTAGCAGCGCTGGCTTGGTCCTCTGGGACGTGGTGCGTCGTGAAAAGAGAAGGTTGTGCGGCACTCGACGAAGCAGGATGAGCACTCGTCAACGGCACCGCGAAGGACACGGTGTGTCGAGTGGTGTTCTCCTCCCCCGCGACCAGAGTCTCGGGCGCCATCACATCCTGGGCCACCCTGCCGGCAGATGCTTTCCTGCTCCTTCTGTGCTTCAGCGGTTCCTCATCCTCCTCATCATCAGGAAGAGTGATAACAACATTGGATGGAGCTACAGAAAAGAATCAGAATCAGAGATCATGAACCAGTCGACTAAAAAACGGAATTAAGAGTATAATACCAGGGTTTGAGGTTGCTGCGTCCTCCATCTCATGGTCGTCAGCCTTGCCTGAGGTATGAGAAGTAGCAGCACTACAGCCCCAAAGAATCAGTCGGTTAACTCAAGTATCAACTAGAGATAAAGCTTACACAAAACAAGAAGACTTAAGCAGCATGTTTACCCTGATATGGTGGGAATGGACACCTTCATCTTCGGCAGGAGTTTGGTTGGTTTTGACGGAGCCACCTTGGACTGCTTCGGCGCCTTTTCAGTCGGCGCCGGAGAAGTGGTTCGAGGGCGTTTGGTCGATCAAGACGATCGCAACCCCTTGCCACGCTCAACAAGCAGGTCATGGACAAGCTTTGACCGCCTTTCCGAGCGGTGGTGCAACCTCCTCCTCCTCCTCTTCTTCGTCCTCATCATCGCTGCCGCCATCGCTCGTCATCTTGGCAGATCATCTGAGTCCCACCTCCCGGCTCGCCCCGCTTGCTTCTCCTCCTCGCCGGAGCCTCGAGCTCCATTGGGCATCGAGTACAGCTCAGTGAGGGCCTGAAAGACGTCAAGACAAAGATCAATCGACCAATTTGCAGAGCATATAGAAATAGACATGACAAAAATACAATGGAAGGCAGAGCAAACGAACCTTGTCGGGAACGCTGTGATGGTCGAGTGAAGGAATCCTCCTGGATCCACGGGGATTATCCTTGTTCCCAGTGACTACGGCCATCCACCTTTCCACCGTGGCGTCGTCGACTGCTTCCGGGTGGATCCGAGTCTCGTCTTTAGTTCCGCAGTGCAACCACATGCAATGGCTCCGGAACTGAAGAGGCTGGATACGCCGCCTAAGAAAAACCTCCAAAAGGTCCATGCCAGTAACTCCGTCTTGAACCAACTGCACCACGCGATCCATCAACATCTTCACGTCAGCTCTCTCCTCCGGAATCACCTTCAGAGAGGAGGGCTTGTTCACTCGGTCCATGGTGAATTGAGGGAGTCCACTGATCGCGCCCGGCGTCACTCATTTCAGCAAGAGAACCAGGTCGATCGCCACCTCGACCGACTCGGGAAACGTCATGGCTGGGAAAGTGCTCTTGTTCCTCACTTGGATCCCCAGGCCTCCACACATTTGGACAACTTGGGTTTTCTCATCGCCTGGGCTCGCCTTCTTCACGGTCTGAGAGCGACACGTGAATATGTGCTTGAACAAGCCCCAGTGCGGTCGACAGCCCAGAAAATTCTCACACATGGATACAAACGCAGCAAGATATGCAATGGAGTTCGGTGTGAAGTGGTGAAGTTGGGCTCCAAAGAAGTTCAGAAAACCACGAAAGAAAACACTCGGTGGCAAAGAAAATCCGCGGTCGACATGGGTGGCCAGGAGCACGACTCACCCTCTTAATTTGGGGTTGCCACTCTTTCCCCGGAAGCCTTGCGGCGCCGTGGGGGATTAGCCCGTCGTCGGCCATGTCGAGGAGATCCTTCTCCTTGATGGTCGACTGGATCCAATCTCCCTGGACCCAGCCCTTCGGCAGGCGAGATCTAGACGAAGACCCGCTGCGACTGGTGGATCTCCCCTTCGCCTTCTCCGCCGCCGACGCCTTCTTTGCGCGCTCCAGCACCGCCGTCTTCTCCTTGACCATGGCTGCCGGCGAGATGCGCGAAGAGAAGCTTTGCAGAGGCGAAAGCGGGCGCGGTGGGCGGAGACGAGGAGAGCTGAGAGGAAATGATGAAGCACTGTTTAGAAAACCTCGCCGGCGCATTTATAAGATCCTTCCGAGTGGATGACGGTGGGCCAGTCGGTCTAATCATATCCCAAACAGTTGCATTGACGTGATACGTGGCGGAAAAAGCGGCGCGGAGATCGAGGCGCCTATGTCCTATCCCATCCGGAAGGCCAGGTCCGTTCTGGCCAAGGCTTCCCCAAATTTCAGATCCGTAGAATCCGCGAATGGCGATCGATCCGTCGACGCGGGATTTCGCGATCCGTCGCGCCAGAACCAGCAAAGTCCAAAAGATCACTCGACGAAAGACAAGAATGGATCGAGTCGATCAAGAAAAGTTGCTCGTTATCAACAAAGAAGGTCTTGATCCGAACAACGATAGCCAAGATGAAAAATCAATCGGAAACAAAGCACCAACTCCTTCCTCACTCAAGCCTCAATCCATTCGGGGGCTAATGATGGATTCATGTACCTGGGGTAGGGTCATAGGCCTGATCTAAGTGCCCTACCCAAGGACACCCTTAGAAGAGATCACCTTCCAGTCGACCTACGAGGAACCCACTCGACTGACTTGAAGGACTCGACCATGAAGACTCACTCGACCACCAGAAGGTCAGGAGGCACTCTGCACTGCAATGGCCTGTAATTGAATAGACTTTATGGTAGTTAAGACACTTTATGCGGGGCGTTACCAGTAACGCCCCAAACTTAATGTACTTTAAACCCTTCATTACGTAATGGCAGGGTCCTGGCGACTCTATATAAGCCACCCCGCCCCACAGCGTAAGGGTTCGCACCTGTAACACATACATACATAATCCACTCGACCGCCTCAGGCTCCGAGACGAGGGCTTTACTTCCTCCGAGAAGGGCCTGAACTCGTACATCACTTGTGTTTACAACCTCTCCATAGCTAGGACCTTGCCTCTCCATACCTACCCCCACTCTACTGTCAGACTTAGAACCACGATAGGCGGCGCCCCCCTTGCCTTTCCCCTCTCCCACTCCTTCCTTCCCCCTCCTTCTTGGACTAGGAAAGGGAGGGGCAAACCTACTTGGAGTAGGTTTCCCCCTCCTAGGGCGCGCCACCCCCTTGGCCGGCCCCCTCCTCCTCCCCCTTTATATACGGAGGAGGGGGGCACCTCTAGACACACAAGTTGATCTTCGTGATCGTTCCTTAGCCGTGTGCGGTGCCCCCCTCCACCATATTCCACCTCGGTCATATCATTGCGGTGCTTAGGAGAAGCCTTGCGTCGGTAGGACATCATCATCGTCACCACGCCGTCGTGCTGACGGAACTCATCCCCGATACCCTGCTGGACCGGAGTCCGGGGATCGTCATCGAGCTGAACGTGTGCTGAACTCGGAGGTGCCGTACGTTCGGTACTTGGATCGGTCGGATCGTGAAGACGTACGGCTACATCAACCGCGTTGTCATAACGCTTCGCCACGGTCTCACGAGGGTACGTGGACAACACTCTCCCTCTCGTTGCTATGCATCACCATGATCTTGCGTGTGCGTAGGAATTTTTTGAAATTACTACGCTCCCCAACAAAGGGTATCGAGCCTAGGTTTTATGCGTTGATGTTATATGCACGAGTAGAACACAAGTGAGTTGTGGGCGATACAAGTCATACCGCTTACCAAGCATGTCATACTTTTGTTCAGCGGTATTGTTGGATGAAGCGCCCGGACCGACATTACGCCAGACGCTTACGCGAGACTGGTTTACCACCGTGCTTTGCACACAGTGACTAGCGGTGTCTGTTTCTCCAACCGTAGTTGAACCGAAGTGTGGCTACGCCCGTCCTTGCGAAGGTTAAAACAGCACTAACTTGACGAACTATCGCTGTGGTTTTGATGCGTAGGTAAGAACGGTTCTTGCTCAGCCCGTAGCAGCCACGTAAAATTTGCAACAACAAAGTAGAGGACGCCTAACTTGTTTTTGCGGGGCATGTTGTGATGTGATATGGTCAAGACGTGATGATATATTTTATTATATGAGATGATCATGTTTTGTAACCGGGTTATCAAGAATCGGAAGGAGCCATATGGTTGTCGCTTATTGTATGAAATGCAACGCTCGTAATTGCTTTACTTTAGCACTAAGCGGTAGCGATAGTCGTAGAAGCAATAGATGGCGTAACGACAACGATGCTATGATGTAGATCAAGGTGTCGCGCCGGTGACGATGGTGATCACAGTTGATTGACGGTAGCATTTTAAGATGATCTCTCACTAAAAATTATCAAGAAGTGTTCTCCCTGAGTATGCACCGTTGCGAAAGTTCTTCGTGCTGAGACACCACGTGATGATCGGGTGTGATAGGCTCTACGTTCAAATACAATGGGTGCAAAACAGTTGCACACGCGAAATACTCAGGTTAAACTTGACGAGCCTAGCATATAACAGATATGGCCTCGGAACACGGAGACCGAAAGGTCGAACGTGAATCATATAGTAGATATGATCAACATAGTGATGTTCACCATTGAAACTACTCCATCTCATGTGATGATCGGACATGGTTTAGTTGATTTGGATCACGTGATCACTTAAATGACTAGAGAGATGTCTAAGTGGGAGTTCTTAAGTAATATGATTAATTGAACTTAAATTTATCATGAACTTAGTACCTGATAGTATTTTGCTTGTCTATGTTTGTTGTAGATAGATGGCTCGTGCTGTTGTTCCATTGAATTTTAATGCGTTCCTTGAGAAAGCAAAGTTGAAAGATGATGGTAGCAATTACACGAACGGGTCCGTGAACTCGAGGATTATCCTCATTGCTGCATAGAAGAATTACGCCCCGAAGCACCGCTGGGTGCCGTGCCTGCCGCTTGATGTAACCGACGACGTTAAGAACGTCTCGCGAGCAAAGCGATGACTACTCGATAGTTTAGTGTGCCATGCTTTACGGCTTAGAACCGGATCTTCAACGATGTTTTGAACTTCATGGAGCATATGAGATGTTCCAGGAGTTGAAGTTAATATTTCCAGCAAATTCCCGGATTGAGAGATATGAAGTCTCCAATAAGTTCTATAGCTGCAAGATGGAGGAGAATAGTTCTGTCAGTGAACACATACTCAAAATGTCTGGGTATAATAATCACTTGATTCAACTGGGAATTAATCTTCCTGATGATAGCGTCATTGACAGAATTCTTCAATCACTACCACCAAGCTACAAGAGCTTCGTGATGAACTATAATATGCAAGGGATGGACAAGACTATTCCCGAGCTCTTCGCAATGCTAAAAGCCGTGGAGGTAGAAATCAAGAAGGAGCATCAAGTGTTGATGGTCAACAAGACCACTAGTTTCAAGAAAAAGGGCAAAGGGAAAAAGAAGGGGAACTTCAAGAAGAACAGCAAACAAGTTGCTGCTCAAGAGAAGAAACCCAAGTCGGACCTAAGCACGAGATCGAGTGCTTCTACCGCAAGCGATCGACATCGAAGCGGAACTGCCCCAAGTATTTGGCGGATAAGAAGGATGGCAAAGTGAAAAAGGTATATATGATATACATGTTATTGATGTGTACCTTACTAATACTCGCAGAGTACCGGTATTTGATCTCGGTTCTCTGCTAATATTTGCAACTCAAACAGGACTACGGATTAAGCGAAGATTGGCTAAGGACGAGGTGACGATCTTGGCGTGGGAAATGGTTCCAAAGTCGATGTGATCGCGGTCGGCACGCTACCTCTACATCTACCATCGGGATTAGTTTTAGACCTAAATAATTGTTATTTGGTGCCAGCGTTGAGCATGAACATTATATCTGGATCTTGTTTGATGCGAGATGGTTATTCATTTAAATCAGAGAATAATGGTTGTTCTATTTATATGAGTAATATCTTTTATGGTCATGCACCCTTTGAAGAGTGGTCTATTTTTATTGAATCTTGATAGTACTGATACACATATTCATAGTGTTGAAGCCAAAAGATGCAGAGTTGATAATGATAGTGCAACTTATTTGTGGCACTGCCGTTTAGGTCATATCGGTGTAAAGCGCATGAAGAAACTCCATACTGATGGAATTTTGGAATCACTTGATTATGAATCACTTGGTACTTGCGAACCATGCCTCATGGGCAAGATGACTAAAACATCGTTCTCCGGAACTATGGAGCGAGCAACTGATTTGTTGGAAATCATACATACTGATGTTTGTGGTCCAATGAATATTGGGGCTCGCGACGGGTATCATTATTTTCTCACCTTCATAGATGATTTGAGCAGATATGGGTATATCTACTTAATGAAACACAAGTCTGAAACATTTGAAAAGTTTAAAGAATTTCAGAGTGAAGTGGAAAATCATCGTAATAAGAAAATAAAATTTCTACGATCTGATCGTGGAGGAGAATATTTGAGTTACGAGTTTGGTTTACATTTGAAACAATGCGGAATAGTTTCGCAACACACGCCACCCGGAACACCACAACAAAATGGTGTGTCTGAACGTCGTAATCGTACTTTACTAGATATGGTGCGATCTATGATGTCTCTTACTGATTTACCGCTATCGTTTTGGGGTTATGCTTTAGAGACGACCACATTCACGTTAAATAGGGCACCATCAAAATCTATTGAGACGACGCCTCATGAACTGTGGTTTGGCAAGAAACCAAAGTTGTCATTTCTTAAAGTTTGGGGCTGTGATGCTTATGTGAAGAAACTTCAACCAGATAAGCTCGAACCCAAATCGGAGAAATGTGTCTTCATAGGATACCCAAAAGAGACTATTGGGTACACCTTCTATCACAGATCTAAGGGCAAGATTTTCGTTGCTAAATTCGGATCCTTTCTAGAAAAGGAGTTTCTCTCGAAAGAAGTGAGCGGGAGGAAAGTAGAACTTGATGAGGTAATTATACCTGCTCCCTTATTGGAAAGTAGTCCATCACAAGAACCGGTTCCTGTGACAACTACACCAATTAGTGAGGAAGCTAATGATATTGATCATGAAACTTCAGATCAAGTTTCTATGAACCTCGAGGTCTACCAGAGTAAGATCGCACTGTGGTGGTACGGTAATCCTATTCTGGAAGTCATGTTACTTGACCATGGCGAACCTACGAACTATGAGGAAGCGATGATGAGCCCAGATTCCGCAAAATGTCTAGAAGCCATGAAATCTGAGATGGGATCCATGTATGAGAACAAAGTATGGACTTTGGTTGACTTGCCCGATGATCGGCAAGCCATTGAGAATAATTGGATCTTTAAGAAGAAGACTGACGCTGATGGTAATGTAACTGTCTATAAAGCTCGACTTGTTGCAAAAGGTTTTCAACAAGTTCAAGGGGTTGACTACGATGATACTTTCTCACCCGTAGCGATGCTTAATTTTGTCCGAATCATGTTAGCAATTGTTGCATTTTATGGTTATGAAATTTGGTAAATGGATGTCAAAACTGCATTCTTGAATGGATTTCTGGAAGAAGAGTTGTATATGATGCAACCAGAAGGTTTTGTCGATCCAAAAGGTGCTAACAAAGTGTGCAAGCTCCAGCGATCCATTTATGGACTGGTGGAAGCATCTCGGAGTTGGAATAAACGCTTTGATAGTGTGATCAAAGCATATGGTTTTATACAGACTTTTGGAGAAGCCTGTATTTACAAGAAAGTGAGTGGGAGCTCAGTAGCATTTCGATATTATATGTAGATGACATATTATTAATTGGAAATGATATAGAATTTCTGGATAGCATAAAGGGATACTTGAATACAAGTTTTTCAATGAAAGACCTCGGTGAAGGTGCTTACATATTGGGCATCAAGATCTATAGTGATAGATCAAGACGCTTGATTGGACTTTCACAAAGCACATACCTTGATAAAGTTTTGAAAAATTTCAAAATGGATCAGGCAAAGAAAGGGTTCTTGCCTGTATTACAAGGTGTGAAATTGAGTCGGACTTAATGCCCGACCACAGCAGAAGATAGAGAGAAAATGAAAGATGTTCCCTATGCTTCAGCCATAGGCTCTATCATGTATGCAATGCTGTGTACCAGACCTGACGTATGCTTAGCAATAAGCTTGGCAGGAAGGTACCAAAGTAATCCAGGAGTGGATCACTGGATAGCGGTCAAGAACATCCTGAAATACCTGAAAAGGACTAAGGATATGTTTCTCGTATATGGAGGTGACAAAGAGCTAGTCGTAAATGGTTACGTCGATGCAAGATTTGACACTTATTCGGACGATTCTAAATCGCAAACCGGATACGTGTTTTTATTAAACGGTGGAGCTGTAAGTTGGTGCAGCTCTAATCAAAGCGTCGTGGCGGGATCTACATGTGAAGCGGAGTACATAGCTGCTTCGGAAGCAGCAAATGAAGGAGTCTGGATGAAGGAGTTCATTTCCGATCTAGGTGTCATACCTAGTGCATTGGGACCAATGAAGATCTTCTGTGACAATACTGGTGCAATTGCCTTGGCAATGGAATCCAGATTTCACAAGAGGACCAAGCACATCAAGAGACGCTTCAATTCCATCCGGGACCAAGTTCAGGTGGGAGACATAGAGATTTGCAAGATACATACGGATCTGAATGTTGCAGACCCGTTGACTAAGCCTCTTCCACGAGAAAAACATGATCAGCACCAAGACTCCATGGGTGTTAGAATCATTCTTGTGTAATCTAGATTATTGACTCTAGTGCAAGTGGGAGCTCAAGGAAATATGCCCTAGAGGCAATAATAAAGTTATTATTTATTTCCTCATATCATGATAAATGTTTATTATTCATGCTAGAATTGTATTAACCGGAAACATGATACATGTGTGAATACATAGACAAACATAACGTCACTAGTATGCCTCTACTTGACTAGCTCATTAATCAAAGATGGTTATGTTTCCTAACCATAGACATGTGTTGTCATTTGATTAACGGGATCACATCATTAGGAGAATAATGTGATTGACATGACCCATTCCGTTAGCCTAGCACAATAATGTGATTAACGGGATCACATCATCGAGAAGCCTGAAAACCAGAAAACTCTGGAAAAATGGCGAGCGCCCCAAGCTCCTCCTCATGCCCTCATGGCCCCCTTCTAGGCGACTGGGCAAGCTGCTCGGTTTCCCATCTTCAACTAGGTAAACTGAAGACACAAGGATATCTTCCTGATGACCCACAAGTATAGGGGTTCAATGATAGTCCTTTCGATAAGTAAGAGTGTCGAACCCAACGAGGAGTAGAAGGAAATGGCAAGCGGTCAGCAAGGTAATGTCTGCAAGCCTTGAAATTGTCGGTAACAGGTAGTTTGGTAGATAATTAATTTGTAACAAGTAACAAGTAGCAACAACAACAATAGGTGCAACAATAGTAACAATAGGTGCAGCATAATTTGTAACAAGTAACAAGTAGCAATAGTAACAAGTAGCCAAGCATAAAAATTCTGTATAATAATTTCTCTTGAGAGCTCATGATTTGGGCATGAATATAACATTGATTTAATCCTCCCCCAAGCTAGAGCAATACTTTCTCCTTCACGAGGCCAAAAATTATATATATAATTCGATCACGATGAACTAGATGCATAGGATATTTTTTTGGGTGAAATTCCAATTTCAATTGATTCCAATCCCAAGCTCAATATCATAACATAGCCTATACCATGTCAATGCTTGCCCCCCAAAGATAAAGTGAAAACCTTCTCTTGACTTCATATGCGGGTAAACCTGCAAGCTTAAATAATCCACAAACTTCATCTGCATAGATTAGGTGCATATCAGGATGTAGTGTTCCATCTCCTGCATAAGGATTAGCTAGCAGTTTCTCTATCATACCCGAAGGAATTTCATAACCAATATTTTCAATAGGTGCAGTAGGTTGAGGGGCAACTCTTTGTGCCTCCAGTGAAGTTGAATATACCCTGAACAAATCCATTAAAGGATTGTTTACCATAGTAGCGAGTAATAGTAAATTTTAGCACGTAATATAATTTTTCCTTACCAATTTCCACTTACCAAGAGCGCTTCACTCCCCGGTAATGGTGATACGTCTCCAACGTATCTATAATTTTTTATTGTTCCAAGCTATTTATATTATCTGTTTTGGATGTTTTATATGCATTAATATGCTATTTTATATTATGTTTGGGACTAACCTATTAACCTAGAGCCGAGTGCCAGTTTCTGTTTTTTCCTTGTTTTTGAGCCTCATAGAAAAGGAATACCAAACAGAGTCCAAACGGAATAAAACCTTTGCGATGATTTTTCTTGGACCAGAAGACACACAGGAGACTTGGAGTGCAAGTCAGAAGAGCCATGAGGCGGCGACAAGGGGGGAGGGCGCGCCCCTACCTTGCGGGCCCCTCGGTGACCTCATGACCTAGATCTTCCTCCTATATATTCAAATATATTCCCAAACCACCAGAGGCATCCACGAAAACACTTTTTCACCGCCGCAACCTTCTGTTCCCGTGAGGTCCCATCTAGGGGTCTTTTCCGGCATCCTGCCAGAGGGGGATTCGATCACGGAGGGCTTCTACATCAACTCTATTGCCCTTTTGATGAAGCGTGAGTAGTTTACCACAGACCTATGGGTCCATATCTAGTAGCTAGATGGCTTCTTCTCTCTCTTTGATTCTCAATACCATGTTCTCCTCGATGTTCTTGGAGATCTACCCGATGTAATCTTCTTTTGTAGTGTGTTTGTCGAGATCCGATAATTGTGGATTTATGATATGTTTATCTATGAATATTATTTGAATCTTCTCTGAATTCTTATATGCATGATTTGATATCTTTGTACTTCTCTTTGAACTATCGGTTTAGTTTTGCCAACTAGATTGGTTTTTCTTGCAATGGGAGAAGTGCTTAGCTTTGGGTTCAATCTTGCGGTGTCCATTCCCAGTGACAGTAGTGTCAGCAAGGCACATATTGTATTGTTGCCATCGAGGATAAAAAATGGTGTTTACATCATATTGCTTGAGTTTATTCCTCTACATCATGTCATCTTACTTAAAGCGTTACTCTGTTCTTCATGAACTTAATACTCTAGATGCAGGCAGGAGTCGGTCGATGTGTAGAGTAATAGTAGTAGATGCAGGCAGGAGTCAGTCTACTTGACACGGACGTGATGCCTACATTTCATAATCATTGCCTTGGATATTGTCATAACTTTGCGCTTTTCTACCAATTGCTCGACAGTAATTTGTTCACCCACCGTATTATTTGCCTTCATGAGAGAAGCCTCTAGTGAAACCTATGGCCCCCGGGTCTATTTTCCATCATATTAGTTTCCGATCTACTATTTTGCAATCTTTTACTTTCAGATCTATAAACCAAAAAAACCCAAAAATATTTTATCTTTTGTTTATCTATCTCTATCAGATCTCACTTTTACAAGTGACTGTGAAGGGATTGACAACCCCTTTATCGCGTTGGGTGCAAGTTTTTTGATTGTTTGTGCAGGTATTGGTGGCTTGTGCGTTGTCTCCTACTGTATTGATACCTTGGTTCTCTAACTGAGGGAAATACTTATCTCTACTTTGCTGCATCACCCTTTCCTCTTCAAGGAAAAAACCAACGCAAGATCAAGAAGTAGTAGGAAGGATTTCTGGCGCTGTTGCCGGGGATATCTTTGCCAAGTCAAGACATACAAAGTACCCATCATAAAACTCTCATCTCTTGCATTACATTATTCGCCATTTGCCTCTCGTTTTCCTCCCCCCACTTCTAAAACGATTTTCAAAAGGATTTGCCCTTTTCTTCACCCTTTTTTCGTTTGTCTCCTTCGTTGCTTTTCGCTCGTCCGTGTGTTGGTGTCCTTGCCTGCCTTCATGGATCAACCAAAGAATGTTGATCCTTACTATAGGAGGTTGGAAGAAATTGAAAATAATCTTAGGAGCTTGATGTCTTTACAATTTGAGCACAACTGTTTATTTAGAAATGAGCTTGAGGAGAAGAAAATTTTGATGGAATACATGAATAAAGAGCTTGATGATATGTCCAAGGAATTTTATGGTTTGAAATCTCAGTTTGCTCACCTTGAAAATTTAGTAGGCCAAATTTCTAATAAACAAGCTACTTTAGTAAATAACATGGCCGCTAAGCCGACGTTTTTAAATAATGATGAATATCTTAAGGTGATTGATGTGACTCCTATTGAATCCTTGGTTTCCAATATAAATCTTGATAAAGATGGAATTGTATATGAGTCAACTTTAGTTAAAAGGCGTCCCAATGATTCGGAGTTTTTAGATCTTGATGCAAAAATTGGTAAAAGTGAGATTGAAGAGGTCAAAACTTTAAGTAGCTATAAACCCACTCTTTTGGATTTCAAGGAATTTAATCATGATAATTATTATTTAATAGATTGTATTTCCTTGTTGCAATCCATGTTGAATTCTCCTCATGCTTATAATCAAAACAAAGTTTTTACTAAACATATCGTTGATGCTATGATGCAATCTTTTGAAGAAAAGCTTGAATTGGAAGTTTCTATCCCTAGAAAACTTTATGATGAGTGGGAACCTACTATTAATATTAGGATTAAAGATTATGTCTGCCATGCTTTGTGTGATTTAGGTGCTAGCATTTCCACAATTCCAAAAACTTCATGTGATGTGCTAGGTTTCCGTGAATTTGATGATTGTTCCTTAAATTTGTATCTTGTGGATTCCACTATTAAGAAACCTATGGGAAGGATTAATGATGTTCTTATTATTGCAAATAGGAATTAACCTATAGATTTCATTGTTCTTGATATAGATTGCAATCCTACATGTCCTATTATTCTTGGTAGACCTTTCCTTAGAACGATTGGTGCAATTATTGATATGAAAGAAGGAAACATTAGATTTCAATTTCCGTTAAGGACAGGCATGGACCACTTTCCTAGAAAGAAAATTCAGTTGCTATATGAATCTATTATGAAAGCTACTTATGGACTGCATACCAAAGATGACAATACCTAGATCTATTTGTGTTTTTATGCCTAGCTAAGGGCATTAAACAATAGCGCTTGTTGGGAGGCAACCCAATTTTATTTTTGTTCTTTGCTTTTTGGTTCTGTTTTGCAATAAATAAATCATCTAGCCCCTGGCTAGATGTGTTTTTGTGTTTTAATTAGTGTTTGTGTCAAGTAAGACCTTTGGGATGGCTTATAGTGATAGTTGTTTTGATCTTGCTGAAAAACAGAAACTTTTGTGCCCAGGAAGATAATTTTCATTTTTTACAGGAGCGTGCTTTTGATCTGATTCTTTTTTCAAAAGATTGGTACACAAATTTCTCAGGCTGCCCTAATTTGTAAGAATTTTTTGGAGTTATAGAAGTATTCAAGAGTTACAGATTGCTACAGACTGTTCTGTTTTTGACAGATTCTGTATTCTATGTGTTGTTTGCTTATTTTGATGAATCTATGGGTAGTATCGGGGGGGGGGGGGTATGAACCATGCAAAGGTTGGAATACAGTAGATATCACACAAATATGAATAAATAATAAGTTCACAACAATACCAAAAGTGGAGATTTATTTTCTTATACTAACGGATCTCATAAGATTTTCTGTTGAGTTTTGTGTTGTGAAGTTTTCAAGTTTTGGGTAAGGATTTGATGGACTATGGAATAAGGAGCGGCAAGAGCCTAAGCTTGGGGATTCCCAAGGTACCCCAAGGTAATATTCAAGGACAACCAAGAGACTAAGCTTGGGGATGCCCGGAAGGCATCCCCTCTTTCATCTTCGTCCATCGGTAACTTTACTTGAGGCTAAATTTTTATTCACCACATGATATGTGTTTTGCTTAAAGCGTCTTGTATGAATGTGTCTTTACCTTTTAGTTTGCCACAATCATCCTTGATGTACACACCTTTTGAGAGGGACATGCATGAATCATGATTTGTTAGAATACTTTATGTGCTTCAGTTATATCTTTTGAGCTAGGCAATTTTGCTCTAGTGCTTCACTGATATCTTTTTAGAGCATGGTGGTGGCCTTGATTTATAGAAATTTTTGAACTCTCATGCTTCACTTATATTATTTTGAGAGTTTCTCTAAACAGCGTGGTAATTTTCTTTGGTTATAAATTTAGTCCTAATATGATAGGCGTCCAAGAGGGATATAATAAAAACTTTCATATAAAGTGCATTGAATATTATGAGAATTTTGATTCCTTATGATCGTTTTGAGATATGAGGATGGTGATATTAGAGTCATGCTAGTGAGTAATAGTGTATTGTAGAAATACTTGTGTTGAGGTTTGTGATTCCCGTAGCATGCACGCATGGTGAACCGTTATGTAACAAAGTTGGAGCATGATTTATTTATTAATTGTTTTCCTTATGAGTGGTGGTCAGGGACAGGCGACGGTCTTTTCCTACCAATCTATCCCCCTAGGAGCATGCGTAGTACTTTGTTTCGATAGCTAATAGATTTTTGCAATAAGTATGTGAGTTCTTTATAACTAATGTTGGGTCCATGGATTATACACACTCTCACCCTTCCACCATTGCTAGCCTCTCTAGTACCGCACAACTTTCACCGGTACCATGCACCCACCATATACCTTCCTCAAAACAGCCACCATACGTACCTATTATGGCATCTCCTAGCCATTCCAAGATATATTGCCATGCAACTTTCCGTCGTTCCGTTTATTATGACACGCTTCATCATTGTCATATTGCTTTGCATGATCATGTAGTTGACATAGTACTTGTGGAAAATCCACCATTCATAATTTTCATACATGTCACTCTTGAGTCATTGCACATCCCGGTACACCCCTAAATGCATTCATATAGAATCATATTTTGTTCTAAGTATTGAGTTGTAATTCTTGAGTTGTAAGTAAATAGAAGTGTGATGATCATCATTATTAGAACAATGTCCCATATGAGGAAAAAAGAGAGGCCAATGAAGCCTAAATAAAAAAGGAGGCCAAAGAAGCCATTGAAAAAAAGAAAGAAAAAGAGAGAAGGGGCAATGTTACTATCATTTTTACACACTTGTGCTTCAAAGTAGCACCATGATCTTCATGATAGAGAGTCTCCTATTTTGTCACTTTCATATACTAGTGGGAATTTTTCACTATAGAACTTTGCTTGTATATTCCAACGACGGGCTTCCTCAAATGCCCTAGGTCTTCATGAGCAAGCAAGTTGGATGCACACCCACTTAGTTTCTTGTTGAGCTTTCATAAAATTATAGGTCTAGTGCATCCGTTGCATGGCAATCCCTACTCACTCACATTGATATCTATTGATGGGCATCTCCATAGCCCGTTGTTACACCTAGTTCATGTGAGACTATCTCCTTCTTTTTTGTCTTCTCCACCACCACCATATTGTATCCCACCTATAGTGCTATGTCCATGACTCACGCTCATGTATTGCATGAAACTTGAAAAGGTTTGAGAACATCAAAAGTATGAAACAATTGCTTGGCTTGTCATCGGGATTGTGCATGATTTTAATATTTTGTGTGATGAAGATGGAGCATAGCCAGAATATATGATTTTGTAGGGATATCTTTCTTTGGCCATGTTATTTTGAGAAGACATGATTGCTTTATTAGTATGCTTCAAGTATTATCGTTATTATGTCAATATTAAACTTTTGTTTTGAATCTTATGGATCTGAACATTCATGCCACAACAACGAATTTACATGGATAAATATGTTAGGTAGAATTCCACATCAAAAATTCTGTTTTTATCTTTTATCTCCTCGAGGACAAGCAGGAATTAAGCTTGGGGATGCTTGATACGTCTCCAACGTATCTATAATTTTTGATTGTTCCATGCTATTATATTATCTGTTTTGGATGTTTTATATGCATTAATATGCTATTTTATATTATTTTCGGGACTAACCCATTAACCTAGAGCCCAGTGCCAGTTTCTGTTTTTCCTTGTTTTTGAGCCTCGTAGAAAAGGAATACCGAACGGAGTCCAAACGGAATAAACCTTCGCGATTATTTTTCTTGGACCAGAAGACACCCAAGAGACTTGGAGACCAAGTCAGAAGAGCCACGAGGCGGCGACAAGGGGGGAGGGTGCGCCCAGGGGGTAGGGCGCGCCCCTACCTTGTGGGCCCCTCGGTGACCCCCTGACCTAGATCTTTCTCCTATATATTCACATATATTCCCAAACCACCAGAGGCATCCACGAAAACACTTTTCCACCGCTGCAACCTTCTATTCCCGTGAGATCCCATCAAGGGGCCTTTTTCGGCATCCTTCCGAAGGGGGATTTGATCACGGAGGGCTTTTACATCAACTCTATTGCCCTTCGGATGAAGCATGAGTAGTTTAGCACAGACCTACAGGTCCATAGCTAGTAGCTAGATGGCTTCTTCTCTCTCTCTTTGATTCTCAATACCATGTTCTCCTCGATGTTCTTGGAGATCTATCCTATGTAATCTTCTTTTGCGGTGTGTTTGTCTTTGTCGAGATCCGATGAATTGTGGATTTATGATCTGTTTATCTATGAATATTATTTGAATCTTCTCTGAATTCTTATATGCATGATTTGATATCTTTGTAATTCTCTTCCAACTATCGGTTTAGTTTGGCCAACTAGATTGGTTTTTCTTGCAATGGGAGAAGTGCTTAGCTTTGGGTTCAATCTTGCAGTGTCCTTTCCGAGTGACAGTAGGGGCAACAAGACACGTATTGTATTGTTGCCATCAAGGATAAAAAGATGGGGTTTACATCATATTGCTTGAGTTTATTCCTCTACATCATGTCATCATACTTAAAGCGTTACTCTATTCTTCATGAACTTAATACTCTAGATGCAGGCATGAGTCGGTCGATGTGTGGAGTAATAGTAGTAGATGCAGGCAGGAGTCGGTCTACTTGACACGGACGTGATGCCTATATTTCATAATCATTGCCTTGGATATCGTCATAACTTTGCGCTTTTCTATCAATTGCCCGATAGTAATTTGTTCACCCATCATATTATTTGCCTTCATGAGAGAAGCCTCTAGTGAAACCTATGGCCCTCGGGTCTATTTTCCATCATATTAGTTTTTGATCTACTATTTTGCAATATTTACTTTCGGATCTATCAGCCAAAAAAAACCAAAAATATTTTATCTTTTGTTTACCTATCTCTATCAGATCTCACTTTTGCAAGTGACCATGAAGGGATTGACAACCCCTTTATCGCGTTGGGTGCAAGTTCTTTGATTGTTTGTGCAGGCATTGGTGGCTTGTGTGTTTCCTCCTACTGGATTGATACCTTGGTTCTCTAACCGAGGGAAATACTTATCTCTACTTTGATGCATCACCCTTTCCTCTTCAAGGGAAAAACCAGCGCAAGCCCAAGAAGTAGCAAATGGAACCAGAAAAGAGTCTTGATGGCCCACAAGTATAGAGTATCAATCATAGTCCTTTCGATAGGTAAGAGTGTTGAACCCAACGAGGAGCAGAAGGAAACGGCAAGCGGTTTTCAGCAAGGTAATGTCTACAAGCACTGAAATTATCGGTAACAGGTAATTTGGTAGATAGATAATTTGTAACAAGTAACAAGTAGCAATTGTAACAATAGATTCAGCAAGGTAGCCCAATCCTTTTTGTAGCAAAGGATAGGCTAAAACAATCTCTTATGGTAAGCAAAGTGTTCTTGAGGATACACAGGAATTTCATCTAGCCACTTTCATCATGTCGGTTTGATTCGCGTTCGCTACTTTGATAATTTGATATGTGGGTGGACCAGTGCTTGGGTGTTGTTCTTACTTGAACAAGCCTCCCACTTTTTATTAGCCCCTCTCACAAGCATCCGCAACTACGGAAGGATAATTAAGATAAAATCTAACCATAGCATTAAACATGTGATCCAAATCAGCCCCTTACGGAATAGCGCATGAACTAGGGTTTAAGCTTCTGCCACTCTAGCAACCCATCATCTAACAACTACTCCACAATGCATTCCCTTAGGCCCAAAGATGGTGAAGTGTCATGTAGTCGACGTTCACATAACACCACTAAGGGAATCATGATACATCTCCATCATATCTACTTTCCCTAACGCTTTTGCTCTTGTTTTGGGCTCTAATTTGCATGATTTGAATGAAACTAACCCGTACTGATGCTGTTTTCAGCAGAACTACCATGGCGTTGTTTTTGTGCAGAAATAAAAGTTCTCAGAATGGAACGAAACTTTTGGAGAATTGTTTTACAATAAAAGCAAAATACTAGAGCCAAGAACCACCGGAGGGCCCCCCTGGTTGAGCACAAGACACCAGGGCACGCCCCCCTCTAGGAACGCCCTGGTGGGTTGTGCCCACCTTGTGGCCCCACTGACCCTAATTCTGACGCTACGAAATCATATTTTCGGAGGAAAAAAATCAGGGAGGAAGTTTCATCGCATTTCAGGATACGGAGCCGCCGCCGCCTCCTGTTCTTCATTGGGAGGCCAGATCTGGAGCCTGTTCGGCGTTCCGGAGAGGGGAATCTTCGGTCTTCGTCATCATCAGTCCTCCTTCATCACCAATTCCATGATGCTCCCCACCGGGAGTGAGTAATTCCTTTGTAGGCTCGCTGGTCGGTGAGGAGTTGGATGAGATTCATCATGTAATCAAGTTAGTTTTGTTAGGGCTTGATCCCTAGTGCCCACTATGTTATGAGATTGATCTAGTTATGACTTTGCTATGTTTAATGCTTGTCACTTAGGGTGCCATGATTTCAGATCTAAACCGTTTATGTTTTCACCATTATATCTATCTTCTAGATCCGATCTTGCAAGTCATATTTACCTATTATGTGTTATGATTCGTAAACCCCAGTGTGATAGTAATTGGGATACTTTCCGGTGATTACCGTAGATTGAGGAGTTCATGTATTCACTATGTGTTAATGCTTTGTTCTGGTTCTCTATTAAAAGGAGGCCTTAATATCCCTTAGTTTCCTTATGGACCCTGCTGCCACAGGAGGGTAGGGCAAAAGATGTCATGCAAGTTCTTTTCATAAGTACGTATGACTATTTACGAAATACATGCCTACATTATATTTATGAACTGGAGCTAGTGTCTTATCGCCCTAGGTTATGACTGTTGTATGATGAATACCATCCAACGAATTCACCGATCTAATGCCTACGGATTTCCCACATATTGCCCTTGCTAAGTTATTACTACTGCTGTTACTGTTACACATGCTACAAAATCATCACTGCTGTTACTGTTGCTATTTCTACTGTTACCACTGCTATCAAAACTATCATATTACTATGCTACTGATTACCTTGCTACAGATATTTAATCTCCAGGTGTAGTTTAATTGACAACTCAGCTGCTAATACTTACAAATATTCTTTGGCTCCCCTTGTGTCGAATCTATAATTTGGGTTGAATACTCTACCCACGAAAACTGTTGCGACCCCCTATACTTGTGGGTTATCAAGACCTTTTTCTGGCGCCGTTGCTGGGGAGCATAGCTATATTTGTTGAGTCACTTGGGATTATTATATATTTATCACTATGAAGAACCTGAAGGATACAAAAACCAATATTTTTCCCTCTAAGACGAGGGGAGGTAAGGAACTGCCATCTAGCTCTGCACTTGATTCACCTTCTATTTTGAATAGACTTGCAACAC
The DNA here is from genome assembly GCA_021437245.1 of Aegilops speltoides. Lineage (NCBI taxonomy): Eukaryota > Viridiplantae > Streptophyta > Magnoliopsida > Poales > Poaceae > Aegilops > Aegilops speltoides. The sequence continues at coordinate 357,392,284 of CM038145.1, forward strand.
CACCACATGCTATTAATCCTGATATGTCGTAAGTTATTGAAGATTCTACTTCTACTATGAATGATACTCATGATGATGCTAGTACCTTGCTTGATGATAATGTGCCACTAGGTGAATTTCTTGATGAACAAACTGCTAGAGCTAAAGGTATTGAAAATGCTGAAACCGATGAAGTACTTGAAACTGAAAATCTTGTAACACCTATTAGACCTAGCTCTCCTAGATATGAATTGCCTAAGATACCTGAAGGTTATGTTATGGATGAGGAGATAGCTAGAGACTTTCTTGCTTGCAATGATAGGGATGATCTTAAGAAATTATTATGCAAACTAAAAGAAAAATCTTTGAATGCTAGAATGAAATGTGATCCTAAGTTTTCTACTTCACCTATCTTCATTACTGATAAGGATTATGAATTCTCTGTCGACCCAATGTTAATTACTTTGGTTGAATTTGATCCTTTCCATGGCTATGAAACTGAAACTGTTGTGGCACACCTTACTAAATTAAATGATATAGCTACCCTATTTGCTCACGATGAGAAAATTCGCTACTCTTATATCCTCAGATTATTTCCGTTCTCATTAAAGGGTGATGCTAAGATATGGTACAATACTCTTCCTCCTGGTTGTGTGCGTAGTCCATAGGATATGATTTACTACTTCTTTGAAAAATATTTTCTTGCTCATAAGAAACAAGCTGCCTTACAGGAAATATTTAACTTTGTGCAAATTGAAGAAGAGAGTCTCCCACAAGCTTGGGGGAGGCTTCTACAATTGCTTAATGCTTTGCCTGATCATCCTCTTAAGAAAAATGAAATACTTGATATCTTATATAATGGACTAACCGATGCTTCTAGGGACTTCCTAGATAGTTGTGCTGGTTGTGTTTTCAGGGAACAGACTGTTGAACAAGCTGAGGAATTATTGAATAACATATTGATAAATTATGATGTTTGGACTCTGCCTGAACCACCACCCAAACCCACTCTTAAGAAGAGGGGTATCTTATTTCTCAGTCCCAAAGATATGCAAGAGGCAAAGAAATGTATGAAGGAAAAAGGTATTAAAGTTGAAGATGTTAAAAATTTACCTCCTATTGAAGAGATGCACGCATGGACTTGATACACCACCACCACCAGTGGTAGAGTTAAACTCTTTAATGAAATTTTATGAAAGTGATATCCCTTACAATAAACATCCTAGTCAATGCCTTTATGAATTTGATGACTACATTAGAAAACAATATCACTTCAATGCCATTGTTTGGAAACAACTGAAATATAACTCCAATATGATTGCTCGCTTGAGTGACTTGTTATTTAGAATTACTAATGATGTAAGAGGTGCAGGAAAATATGCCTCTATGGTTCAATCCTAGTTAGAACAAGTTGCTAAATCCCAAAGAGATTTGCTTATTGAAACGAACAATAATATGAATGACCTTGCTATTAGAGTAGTAACTAGATGTGGTAGAATGACTTAGGAACAACTCTATCCTGAGAGCCACCCTAAAAGAATTGAACAAGACTCTCAAAGAATTAATACTGATGCACCTAGCCCTTTTAAAAAGAAAAAGAAGAAGAAAAATGATAGGACTTTGCATACCTCTAGTGAACCTGAGAAAGAAAAACTATCTGAAGATAACAATGATGTTTCTATTTCTGATGCTGAATCTCAATATGGTAATGAACATTCATCTAGTGATAATGAAATGATAATGATGATGTTCATAAAGACACTAAACAAGACAATGATAAAGAACCGGAGAATGTATATTGAAATTGAACCAACTGTTGATCTTGATAACCCACAACCTAAAAATAAAAGATATGATAAAAGAGACACTATTGCTAGGAAACATGGTAAAGTAAGAGAACCATGGGTTCAGAAACCCATGCCCTTTCCACCTAAACCAACTAAAAAAATATGATGAAGAATTTGAATGCTTTGATGAAATGCTTAGGCCAGTCTTTTTGCGTACTCGTTTGACTAATATTTTAAAGATGGCCCCGTATGCAAAATACATGAAAGACATCATCACTAATAAAAGAAAGCTACCTGAAGCTGAAATCTCCACCATGCTTGCTAATTATTTTTTTAAGGATGGAGTACCTAAAGAACTCGGAGATCCGGGAATACCAAATATACCTTGCTCCATCAAAAGAGATTATGTCAAAACTGCTTTGTGTGATTTAGGAGCTGGTGTTAGTGTTATGCCTTTCTCTTTGTATAAAAGACTTGATTTGAATAAACTCACACCTACTGAAATATCTTTGTAAATGGCTAACAAATCAACTGCCATACCTATCAGTATTTGTGAGGATGTGCCCATTGTTGTTGCAAATGTTACTATCTTAACTAACTTTGTTATACTCGAGATGCCCGAGGACGACAACATGTCGATTATCCTTGGTAGATCCTTCTTGAATACTGTAGGGGCTGTTATTGATTGCAATAAAAGCAAGGTCACTTTTCATATCAATGGTAATGAACATACGCTGCACTTTCCGAAGAAACAATTCCAAGTGAATGGTATTCATGTTACTGAAAAATCTCCGATACTCACTATTGGAAGTTTTCAACTACCTCTACCTACTGCCAAAAAGAAATATGAAATGCTTATTGTTGGGGACATGCATATCCCCGTTGAGGTAACTTAGTGTTTTATGAAAGTTCTTCAGTTTCATGCTGATCGAAGGTGGTTGTTAATAAGACTTGATCAACCTTATTAATGGATCATTTTTGAGAGGTATGAAGTTGATGAATTTAGTAGGCACTACCTTCTATCCTTACCTTCTGTTCTCTGTTTCTCTTAGTTAAATGAAATAAATGCCATGTTTATCTTGTTTTCTGGATTTTCTGTGCAATAAAAAATGACCCAAAAAATAAAAGTTCTCAGAATGCCCTGGAAATTTAATACAATTTTTTTCCGAATATTTCTGAATTTTTGGTGCAAATAACATCAGAGGTGGGTGCACCTGGTGACTACAAGACACCAGGGCGTGCCAGCAACCCCAGGCGCGCCCTGATGGGTTGTGCTCCCCTCACTTATCTCTTTATCCCATGTCATCTCCTACCTCCAGAAAAGAAAATCACCATTGTTCTCTCTCTCTTTCTCTCGTGCTCTTGCTCTCAAACCCGAGGATTTTGATCTCTTTGCTCGAAGCTCCGCTTTCAAAACTGTTTTGGGGGATTGCTACTTGGTATGTGAATCCTCCATTGCTCCAATTAGTTTTGATTGAGTGGTTTATATTTTGAATAATTCGCTACTCTTGGTAATGTTGTAGATGAGCTTGCATGTTGAATTCTTAGAGTTCTAAGTAGTTTGAGTGCTTAATATAGCCTCTATGCATCCTTATGAGTAGTTGCTATCAATCTTGTGAAGTTCTGTTGACAAAAATTTTGTGGACTAAAATTTTCAGAATTTTATCTATAGGAATAAGATGAGTTTCTTTAGGAAGTTTGCCTCCAAGAAAAATGCTAAAGGAGTCATTGGGGAATCCTCGGACACTTACCTCAACACTTCGAGAAGGGCGGAGGTGCGGCCGTGTGAATGGTCGAATAATGCCTGCATGGAGGGGACCGGGATCCATCAAGGGTTCGCCCAATTCGTTGCTAATGCTAGGCTGACCAACTTCCTCGCAGCTGAGTGTGATCAATACCATCTCCTTGCAAATTCCTTTGTGCAAATTTTTTATTTTCTGAGTAGGAATATCCCCCTGAGGTGCAGCTTAATTTATACTCTAAAACCCGCCAGATACCACTCACAGATTTTTGTGATATTCTCTTGATCCCTTCTGACAGGGAAATAAGAGAGCCTAGAGCAGCAGAGTTTGAGGACTTCTATCATACTCTGTCAGTGGGAGATGAGAGTGGCGTGTCAAGTGTCACCGCCACTAGTTTGTAGTTTCCTTCTATGCATTACTTTGCTTTATTCATTGCAAAATGTTTAATTGCTAGGGAGAAGGTCGGTGCACTCAGTGCTCCTGACTTCGCCATTTTACACTGTGCACTACACACTAATTGCCCTTATTGCATGTCATCTACACCTTAGCAGAAACAAGGGAAAAATTCATTGCAGTATTTATGCTACTCGCTTAGCGAGTCATTTTAACATTCAGATATGCCAACATGATTATCCTTTGACCCGAGTTTATCTAGATCACCAGGCGATGGTGGCTCACCAGTTTACTGATGATGCTGATGATGTCTACTATGCAACTTTATTCTTGTAGACACGTGTTGGGCCTCCAAGCGCAGAGTTTTGTAGGACAGTAGCAATTTTCTCTCAAGTGGATGACCTAAGGTTTATCAACCCGTGGGAGGCATAGGATGAAGATAGTCTCTCTCAAACAACCCTGCAATCAAATATAAGAAATCTCTTGTGTCCCCAACACACCCAATACAATAGCAAATTGTATAGGTGCACCAGTTTGGCGAAGATATGGTGATAAAAGTGTAATATGGATGGTAGAAATATAATTTTATAATCTGTATAAATAAAAACAGCAAGGTAGCAAATAGTAAACGGGCACAAAACAGTATTGCAATGCTTGAAAATGAGGCCTAGGGTGCATACTTTCACTAGTGCAATCTCTCAACAATGCTAACATAGTTGGATCATATAACCATCCCTCAAAGTGCGATGAGGAATCACTCCAAAGTTCCTATCTAGCGGAGAACATAAGACATAATTGTTTGTAGGGTATGAAACCACCTCAAAGCTATTCTTTTTGTTCGATTCGATCTATTCAAGAGTTCGTACTAAAATAACACAAAGCTATTCTTTCTGTTCGATCTATCCTAGAGTTCGTACTAAAATAACACCAAAGCAAATTCAGATTTATAATATTCAATCCAACACAAAGAACTTCAAAGAGTGCCCCAATATTTCTACAGGAGAAACAAAGACAAGAACGTGCATCAACCCCTATGCATAGATTACCCCAATGTCACCTCAAGAATCCGTGAGTTGAGTGTCAAAACATATATCAAGTGAATCAATACGATACCCCATTGTCACCATGAGTATTCAATTGCAAGACATATGTCAAGTGTTCTCAAATCCATAAAAGTATTCAATCCGATAACAACAAAATCTCAAAGGGAAAAACTCAATTCATCACAACAAGATAGAGAGGGGAAAACACCATATGATTCGACTATATTAACAAAGCCCGTGATACATCAAAATCGTGACATCTCAAGAACACGAGAGAGAGAGAGAGAGATTAAACACATAGCTACTGGTACAAACCCTCAGCCCCGAGGGTGGACTACTCCCTCCTCATCGTGGTGGCCTCCGGGATGATGAAGATGGCCACAGGTGACTATTCCCCCCGGAAGGGTGCCGGAACGGGGTATAGATTGGATATCATGGATACAAAGGCCTTGCGGCGGCGGAACTTATGATCTAGGGCTATCCCGAAGTGTTTTGGAATATTTGAGAATTTATAGGGCGAAGAGGCGGTTCAAGGGGCACCCAAGGTGGGCACAACCCACCTGGGCGCGCCTGGTCCCCCACGCACGTCCTGGTGGGTGCTGCCCCCCTCGAGGCACCCCCAGGTGCTTCCTTGGCCCAGTGGATGTCTTCTGGTCCATAAAAATCCACAAGAAGTTTTGCTGTGTTTGGACTCTGTTTGATATTGATTTCCTACGATGTAAAAAACAAGCAGAAAACAACAACTGACACTGGGCATTGGGTTAGTAGGTTAGTCCCAAAAAATGATATAAAGTTGCTAAAAAATGATTGTAAAACATCCAAGAATGATAATATAATGGCATGAATACTTCATAAATCATAGATACGTTGGAGACGTATCAGCATCCCCAAGCTTAATTCCTACTCATCCTCGAGTAGGTAAATGATAAAAGAAATAATTTATGAAGTGTGAATGCTAGCAAAGTGCACAAGTTTGATCAATGACAATTTCAATCACTTTTCCTAGCATCATAACAACAAATTTTTTCGTATAAAACTTGCCATGTTATAGTAGCAACCAATTCACATGTTAAGGTTCAAACAATGAATTCTCTTGAAACTCAACAACATATGTTCTCAGTCACCAAGAAATTGCAATTAAAATTACTCAACAGAGTCTAAGTAAGAGCTCCACATACTCAACCATCATATAGTCTTCTATGATTGCTAACACTCACCACGTACACATGAGCAAAACGTCTCAACCAGACACATAGAAAGATTGGGGCTTATCATTTCGCCTCCCAACGTATTCACCTCAAGGGTGATGTCAACAATAATAACTCATGCTACCCATATCCAATTGGATATATGTGCCTAGATCTTTCCTCGCCAGATGATGCTTGCCAAAAGAGAAAAATAAAAAGGAATAGAGAGAAAATTTTGACTCTTTGCATAAAAGTAAATAATGAAAAGTAAAATATAGGCCCTTCGCAGAGGGAAGCAGAGGTTGCCATGCGCTTATTTGTTTGTATTCTCAACCCCTTAGTGCAAAAGAACGTCATGTTATATTGCCCCTGGTGATAGCAACCTTTATTATGCAGTCTGTCGCTTTTATTCTTTGCCATCACAAGTTCGTACAACACTCAATTTTCTCTTACACTAAATGATCTAACACTTTTAGAAGCAACTTTTATTGCCTTATTGCACCGATGACAACTTACTTGAAGGATCTTGCTCAATCCATAGGTAGGTATGTTGGACTCTCAAAATAAGATTTGGGTTTAAGGTTTTTTTTTGGATGCACAAGTGGTATCTCTACTTGGTGTGGAATTTTTGGCTAGCAAAGATAGGGGGAAAGCACCACATATGGTTAAAGATCTCTTGGTCGATAATATTGATGGGCATGTTATTTACTTCTGTGATGAAGCTGCTAGAATTGCTAGACCCGATACTAAAAATAAACATAGACCTATTGTTGGCATGCCTGTTGTTTCTGTTAAAATAGGAGATCATTGTTATCATGGCTTATGTGATATGGGTGCTAGTGCGAGTGCAATACCTCATTCCTTATACGAAGAAATTATGCATGATATTGCACCTGCTAAAATAGAAGGTATTGATGTTACTATTAAGCTTGCCAATAGAGATACTATTTCACCAATTGGGATTGTTAGAGATGTTGAAGTCTTGTGTGGGAAAATTAAATATCCTACTGATTTTCTTGTTCTTGGTTCCCCACAAGATGACTTTTGTCCCATTATATTTGGTAGACCCTTCTTGAATACTATTAATGCTAGGATAAACTGCGAAAAGGATATTGTTACTGTTGGTTTAGGGGATATGTCTCATGACTTTAATTTTGCTAAATTTCATAGACAACCCCATGATAAAGAATTGCCTAAAAGATGAAATTATTGGTCTTGCTTCTATTGCCGTGCGTCCTAATGATCCTTTAGAACAATATTTGCTCGACCATGAAAACGATATGTTTATGAATGAAAGAAGAGAAATAGATGAAGTATTCTTTAAACAAGGACCTATTTTGAGACACAACTTGCCTATTGAAATCCTAGGGGATCCTCCTCCACCCAAGGGTGATCCCGTGTTTGAGCTTAAACAATTACCTAATACTCTTAAATATGCTTATCTTGATGAAAAGAAGATATATCCTGTTATTATTAGTGCTAACCTTTCAAAGCATGAAGAAGAGAAATTATTGAAAACTTTGAAGAAGCACCATGCTTCTATTGGATATACTCTTGATGATCTTAAGGGCATTAGTCCCACTCTATGCCAGCACAAAATAAAACTGGAGAAAGATGCTAAACCAGTTGTTGATCATCAATGATGGTTAAATCCTAAGATGAAAGAAGTGGTAAGAAATGAAATACTAAAGCTTCTGGAGGCAGGTATAATTTATCCTGTTGCTGATAGTCAGTGGGTAAGTCCTGTCCACTGTGTCCCTAAGAAGGGAGGTATTACTGTTGTTCCTAATGATAAGGATGAATTGATCCCACAAAGAATAGTTATTGGTTATAGAATGGTAATTGATTTCTGCAAATTAAATAAAGCTACTAGAAAAGATCATTACCCTCTACCTTTTATTGATCAAATGCCAGAAAGATTATTCAAACATACACATTTTTGCTTTCTAGATGGTTATTCTGGTTTCTCTCAAATACCTGTGTCAAAAGAGGATCAGGATAAGACCACTTTTACTTGCCCTTTCGGTACCTTTGCTTATAGACGTATGCCTTTTGTTTTATGTAATGCACCTACTACCTTTCAAAGATGTATGACTGCTATATTCTCTGACTTTTGTGAAAGAATTGTTGAGGTTTTCATGGATGATTTCTCCGTGTATGGAACTTCTTTTGATGATTGCTTAAGCAACCTTGATCGAGTCTTGCAGAGATATGAAGAAACTAATATTGTATTGAATTGGGAGAAGTGCCACTTTATGGTTAATGAAGGTATTGTCTTGGGGCATAAAATTTCTGAAAGAGGTATTGAAGTTGATAAAGCTAAGGTTGATGCTATTGAAAAGATGTCGTGTCCTAAGGACAACAAAGGTATAAGAAGTTTCCTTGGTCATGCCGGTTTTTACGGGAGGTTCATTGAAGACTTCTCAAAAATTTCTAGGCCTCTGAGTAACCTCTTACAAAAAGATGTTCCTTTTGTCTTTGATGATGATTGTGTAGAAGCATTTGAAATACCTAAGAAAGCCTTGATTTCTGCACCTATTGTTCAGCCACCTGATTGGAATTTACCCTTTGAAATCATGTGTGATGCTAGTGATCATGCTGTAGGTGCTGTTCTAGGACAAAGAGTTGATAAGAAATTAAATGTTATACAATATGCTAGTAAAACTCTAGACAGTGCCCAGAGAAATTATGCTACTACTGAAAAAGAATTTTTAGCAGTTGTATTTGCTTGTGATAAGTTCAGACCTTATATTGTTGATTCCAAAGTAACTATTCACACTGATCATGCTGCTATTAAATACCTTATGGAAAAGAAAGATGATAAAAACTTATTAGATGGGTTCTCTTGCTACAAGAATTTGATTTGCATATTATTGATAGAAAGGGAGCCGAGAACCCCGTTGCAGACAAGTTGTCTAGGTTAGAAAATGTTCTTGATGACCCACTACCTATTGATGATAGCTTTCCTGATGAACAATTAGCTGTCATAAATGCTTCTCATATTGCTCCATGGTATGTTGATTACGCTAATTACATTGTTGCTAAATTTATAACACCTAGTTTCACATACCAGCAAAAGAAAAAGTTTTTCTTTGATTTAAGACATTACTTCTAGGATGAGCCACACCTTTATAAGAAGGAGTAGATGGTGTTATTAGACGTTGTGTACCTGAGCATGAACAGGAACAGATCCTACGCAAGTGTCATTCCAAGGCATATGGAGGACATCACACTGGAGATAGAAGTGCACATAAGGTATTGCAATCTGGTTTTTATTGGCCTACTATCTTCAAAGATGCCCGTAAGTTTGTCTTGTCTTGTGATGAATGTCAAAGAATTGGCAATATTAGTAGACGTCAAGAAATGCCTATGAACTATTCACTTGTTATTGAACCATTTGATGTTTGGGGCTTTGACTATATGGGACCTTTTCCTTCCTCTAATGGGTATACACATATTTTAGTTGTTGTTGATTATGTTACTAAGTGGGTAGAAGCTATTCCAACTAGTAGTGCTGATCATAACACTTCTGTTAAGATGCTTAAAGAAGTTATTTTTCCGAGGTTGGAGTCCCTAGATACTTAATGAATGATGGTGGTTCACATTTTATTCATGGCGCTTTTCATAAAATGCTTGCTAAGTATGATATTAATCATAGAATTGCATCTCCATACCATCCATAGTCTAGTGGTCAAGTAGAATTGAGTAATAGAGAGATTAAATTAATTTTGCAAAAGACTGTTAATAGATCTGGAAAGAATTGGTCCAAGAAACTTGATGATGTGTTATGCGCATATAGAACTACATATAAAAATCCTATGGGTATGTCTCCATATAAAATGGTTTATGGAAAAGCATGTCACTTACCTCTCAAACTAGAACACAAAGCATATTGGGCTATTAAAGAGCTCAATTATGATTTCAAACTTGCCGGTGAGAAGAGGCTATTTAACATTAGCTCACTTGATGATTGGAGAACCCAGGCTTATGAGAACGCCAAGCTATTTAAAGAATAAGTTAAAAGATGGCATGACAAAAGGATACAAAAGCGTGAGTTTAATGTAGGTGGTTATGTTTTGCTATACAACTCTCGTTTAAGATCTTTTGCAGAAAAACTTCTCTCTAAATGGGAAGGTCCTTACATTATAGGAGGTCTATCTTTCCGGTGCCATAAAAATCAACAATGCCGAAGGTACAAATCTAAAGGTGGTGAACGGTCAAAGAATCAAACATTATATCTCAGGTAATCCCGTAAATGTTGAAACCAATGCTATTGACATCGTAACCCCGGAGGAGTACATAAGGGACACTTTCCAGAACGTTTCAGACTCCGAAAAGGAATAGGTATGTGGTACGGTAAGTAAACCGACTCCAAAACAGTTCTAATAGAAATTTTTCTCCATTTTGGAATATTTAAGAAATTAGGAAAATAAGAAGTAGTTCGAAAGGGACACGAGGCATCCACGAGGGTGGAGGGTGCGCCCTACCCCCCTGGGTGAGCCCCCTGCCTCGTGGACACCCTGTGTGCCCTTTGGACTCTGTTTTCTTGCATGATACCTCTTTTGGTCGGTAAAAATTCATTATATAATCTGTTGAAGGTTTTGACCACCGTACCACAACGAAATCCTCTGCTTTTGTTTCGAGCTATTTTTCTGATAGATCTAGATCACCATGATGTCTTCAAGCGCCCGCAAGGACAAGTTTTCGAGAAGGTCATCAACCCTTACCTCGTGGAGGTACTGCAATACCCTCAAACCATTGAGATGCGTGAGGGGGTGCTGCACATCCGCGACGTTGAGGGACCAAGGAGGACCGGAAGCGTGGAGACAAGACTTGAAGCAATGGAGCAACAAGTTTTCAAGTGCCAAGGGATGGTGGAACACGGACTCAACGCCAACCACATGATGATCGCGGAGTTCACCAACAACCACAAGCTGGATGCCAAGAACATTGGGGAGGCCATCTTCAAGCTTCACGAGAAAATCGAGCACCTCCAAGCCTAGATCTATGACCTGCAAAACCAAAACTATGAGTATGAATATAGATTCAAGAGGATGAGTTTGGCTGCAGATTTGAGGATCCCGGTGACTCGATCATCCATCTATGATGGTGAGCCTATGCCTTGGAAGATGGACGACAAGCCTACACCATCAACAACTCCATCATTACCACCTTCAAAGAAAGAGACATAAACACATGGGTATGGGCACTCCCCTTGGCAACTGCCAAGCTTGGGGGAGGTGCCCCGGTATTATATCACCATTACACTTCTATCTTTACCATTTTCTTAGTTCGATCCTTTTGGTTATATCTTGATCTAGTAGAACAAAGTTTAGTTTGATCTAGCTTTGAGTTTTGTTTCGATCCCTATCTATGTAATCGAGTCCGTGAACTATATATAACAAAGATTAGTTTTGAGTTGAGGGCCTTTGCTATCTTGCTATGATCTTGATAAAAATAAAAATAAAAAAAAGATCATATTGACCTTATGGAGAGTAATGACTTTACATATAAATAGTATGATGAATAAAAGTTGTTGAGAGTTGACAAACGTAGTTTTGGTCATCGTTGCAATTAATAGGAAGTAATAAAGAAAGAGAGGTTTTCACATATAAATATACTATCTTGGACATCTTTTATGATTGTGAGCACTCATTAAAATATGACATGCTAAAAAGTTGATGTTGGACAAGGAAGACAACATAATGGGTTATGTTTTCTTATATCCGAAATAAATTATATTGTCATGGTTCATCCAACATGTTGAGCTTGCCTATATCCCTCACGCTAGCCAAATTCTTTGCACCAAGTAGAGATACTACTCGTGCTTCCAAACATCCCTAAACCCAGTTTTGCCATGAGAGTCCACCATACCTACCTATGGATTGAGTAAGATACTTCAAGTAATTTGTCATCGGTGCAAGAAATAAAAATTGCTCTCTAAATATGTATGACTCATTAGTGTGAAGAAAATAAGCTTTATACGAGCTTGTATGGAAGAAATAAAAGCGACGAACTGCATAATAAAGTTCCCTATCACAAGTGGCAATATAAAGTGACGTTCTTTTGCATTATTTTGTGCATCAAACCATAAAAGCACATGACAACCTCTGCTTCCCTCTGCGAAGGGCCAATCTTTTATTTTTGTCTTCTACCGTATACAAGAGTCATGGTGATCTTCACCTTTCCTTTTTACACTTTATCCTTTGGCAAGCACTATGTGTTGGAAAGATCTTGATATATATATATATCCAATTGGATGTAGGTTTTCATAAAGTATTATTGTTGACATTACCCTTGAGGTAAAAGGTTGGGAGGCAAAACTATAAGACACTATCTTTCTCTATGTCCGATTGAAACTTCATACCCATAAGTATCGTGTGAGTGTTAGCAATTGTGAAAGATTAAATGATAGTTGAGTATGTGGACTTGCTGAAAAGCTCTTATATTGACTCTTTCCGATGTTATGATAAATTGCAATTGCTTCAGTGACTGAGATCATAGTTTGCTAGTTTTCAATGAAGTTTCTGATTCATACTTTACATTGTCAATAGATTGTTACTTAAGCATAAGAGATCATATGACAATATATATGTTGCTGCCCTAAGAATGATCATGATGCCCTCATGTTCATATTTTATTTTATCGACACCTCTATCTCTAAACATGTGGACATATTTTTTGATATCGGCTTTCGCTTGAGGACAAGCAAGGTCTAAGCTTGGGGGAGTTGATACGTCCATTTTGCATCATGCTTTTATATCAATATTTATTGCATTATGGCATGTTACTACACATTATGTCACAATACTTATGCCTTTTCTCTCTTATTTTACAAGGTTTACATGAAGAGGGAGAATGCCGGCAGATGGAATTCTGGGCTGGAAAAGGAGCAAATATTAGAGACCTATTTTGCACAACTCCAAAAGTCCTGAAACTCCACGAAAGTCAGTTTTGGAATATATTAAAAATATTGGGCGAAGAAAGCACCAAAGGGGGCCACCCACCGTCCACGAGGGTGGAGGGCGCGCCCCCTACTTCGTGGGCCACCTGGCAGGCCCCCGATGCCCATCTTCTGCTATATGGTGTCTTTGGCCCTAGAAAAAAATAATCATAAGGAAGCTTTTAGGACGAAGAGCCACCGTCTCTAGGCGGAACCTTGGCAGAACCAATCTAGGGCTCCGGTGAAGCTATTCTGCTGGGGAAATATCCTTCCAGGAGGGAAAAATCGCCACCATCATCATCACCATCAATCCTCTCATCTAGAGGGGGTCAATCTCCATCAACTTCTTCACCAGAACCATCTCCTCTCAATCCCTAGTTCATCTCTTGTATCCGATCTTTGTCACAATACCTCAGATTGGTACCTGTGGGTTGCTAGTAGTGTTGATTACTCCTTGTAGTTGATGCTAGTTGGTTTATTCGGTGGAAGACCATATGTTCAGATCTTTTATGCATATTAATACCCCTCTGATTATGAACATGAATATGCTTTGTGAGTAGTTATGTTTGTTCCTGAGGACATGGGTGAAGTCTTGCTATTACTAGTCATGTGAATTTGGTATTCGTTCGATATTTTGATGAGATGTATGTTGTCTTTCCTCTAGTGGTGTTATGCGAACGTCGACTGCATGACACCTCACCATTATTTGGGCCTAGAGGAAGGCATAGGGAAGTAATAAGTAGATGATGGGTTGCTAGAGTGATAGAAGCTTAAACCCTAGTTTATGCGTCGCTTCGTTAGGGGTTTATATGGACCCATATGTTTAATGTTGTGGTTAGGTTTACCTTAATACTCCTTTTTGTAGTTGCGGATTGTTGCAATAGGGGTTAATCATAAGTGGGATGCTTGTCCATGTTAGGGCAGTACCCAAGTTCCGGTCCACCCACATATCAAATTATCGAAGTACCGAACGCGAATCTTACGAACCTGATGAAAACTAGCTTGACGATAATTACCAATGTGTCCTCGGGAGCGCTTTGCTTTATATAAGAGTTTGTCCAGGCTTGTCCTTTGCTACAAAAAGGATTGGGCCACCTTGCTGCACCTTAGTTACTTTTGTTACTTGTTACCCGTTATGAACTACACTACAAAAAAAAGACACATCCGTGACATTTTGGGCCGAGCGATTTTTTTTCTATCATACTTATGACACTTCTATGACAATAATTGTGACAAAACCCGGTGGTGGGATCCTACTTCTATGACAAAAAATCATGACAAAAAATGGGTTTTTCGTCTTGGGCGGGTCGGAGACGCAGCTGCATGACATTCTTTGGGCCATCCACGAGGGAAAAAACCATGGTAAAAGCGGGGGCGAGGAAAATATCGGGGAGTTCCCGGTTATGGTGGGTGATCGGGGGCCGAGCGATGCGCATTTCTCTCGTACCGTACATGCGTGGGTGCGAGGCATTGGGCTCTAACTAAACCTGAGCGAGGCGTCGCCTAACTAAACCCGAGCAATTGCACTGCAGGCTACGCGTTACTGAACCCGAGCGATCGAGCGATTCCTTCGCTACTGCTGCTAAGTGAAGCCGATCGATGCTGCCTCTGGATGAATAGTGAGCATTGCTGGGGGGTTTGGATGAACAATGAGTGTTGCTAGGGGGTTTGGATGAACAGTTCCCGGTGGGGGTGGATGAACAGGACACCGTGGTGTTGCCTCTGGATGAACAGGACCCCGATCGATCGAGATGGTTGGGGCTGGATGAACAGGACCCCGTGGAGGGCTGGTGAATAGGACGACCCCGTGGAGGGCTGGTTGAACAGTAGCCGGTGGAGGGCTGGATGAACAGTAGCCCGTGGAGGGGGTGGTTGAACAGGATCCCGTGGAGAGGGCTGGTTGAACAGTAGCCGGTGGAGTAGCGTGCGGTGGAGGCTGGATGAACAGGAGCCCGTGGATGAACAGTCAAAGGTGGAGGCTGGAGGAGGTCGACGGTGGAGATGAACAATATCTTGTGGAGTCCCGTTTTGCGGTACGCCACACCCCTCCCGATGAACAGGACCCCCGTTTCGACCATAGCGCTCCAACACAAGTCTGTTTCCTCCGTTTTGCGGTACGCCACACCCTCTCGATCAACAGTACCCCGTTTCGACCGTAGGAGGTCCAACAGAAGTCCGTTTCCTCTGTTTTGCGATACACTAGACCCCTGATACGTCTTCAACGTATCTATAATTTATGAAGTATTCATGCCATGTTTATAATAGTTTTATATGATTTTGGTATGATTTGATTAGAACTAACCTGGACTGACGCTGTTTTTAGCAGAACTACCGTGGTGTTGTTTATGTGCATAAATAAAAGTTCTCGGAACACGCTGAAAATCAACGGAGATTTTTTCTGGAAAATATGAAAAATACTGGAACAAAAATCTACTAGAGGGGAGTCCCATGGGCCCCACAAGGGTGGGGGGCGCGCCCCTGCCTCTTGGACTCCCCGAGGGCCCCCCTGACGTGAAATCAACGCCAACTCCTCCTATAAAATAGAAATCTTCGGGAAATAACCTAGATCGGAAGTTCCGCCGCCGCAAGCCTCTTTAGCCACGAGGAATCAATCTAGGCCCTCTGCGGCACCCTGCCGGAGGGGGCCATCATCATCGGAGGCCATGGAGGAGGATCCCGGAGGGGCCATCATCGCCATGAAGGCCAAAGACTAGAGGGGGAACCTCTCCCCATCCAGGGGGAGGCCATGGAGGAGGAAGCAAAAGGGGGAGAACCTCTCCTCCTCTCTCTCGGTGGCGCCGGAGTGCCATCGGGAGGGGAATCATCATCGCGGTGATCGTCTTCATCAACATCACCATCATCATCACCATCCTCCTCTTTTACACGGTCCACTCTCCTGCACCCCACTATAATCCCTACTTGAACATGGTGCTTTATGCCACATATTATGATCCAATGATGTGTTGTCATCCTATGATGTTTTGAGTAGATATCTTTTCTCTTTGGGTTGATTGATGATCTAGATTGGTATGAGTTGTATGTTTTATTTTGGTGCTGTCCTATGGTGCCCTCCGTGTCGCGCAAGCGTGAGGGATTCCCGCTGTAGGGTGTTGCAATATGTCCATGGTTTACTTATTGTCTATGTTGCGTGAGTGACTGAAACACAAACACGGATAAGTGGGTCATGGCGTATGGGAATAAAGAGGACTTGATACTTTAATACTATGGTTGGGTTTTACCTTAATGATCTTTTGTAGTTGCGGATGCTTTCTAGAGTTCCAATCATAAGTGCATATGATCCAAGAAGAGAAAGTATGTTAGCTTATGCCTCTTCGTCATATGAAATTGCAATAGTGATTACCGGTCTTGTTAACAATTGCCTAGGATAATTCCGTACAACGACCCATCATTATTCCACACTCACTATTTATAATATTTAGTAATATATTATAACTTTATGATAACAACACCTACTTTTATATTTTAGCTCTACGATATCATGCAAAGTTATCCTCTTCATACCCACAACGTAGTTTTATTTCTCGTATCTAGTTGGAAGCAAACGTTCGGTGTACGTAGAGTCGTATCAGTGGCAGATAGGACTTGAGAGAATATTGATCTTACCTTTAGCTCCTTGTGGGTTCGACACTCCATACTTATCACTTCCACCTTTGGAAATTGCTACGATGATTCGCTGCACTTGGGGATTATCAAGCTCCTTTCTGGCGCCGTTGCCGGGGAGCAATAGCATGGGGTTGATATTCTCGTGTGTGCTTGTTTGCTTCCTTCACTAAGTAGATTTTGTTTTTCCTTTTTGTTTCTGTTTAGTTGTGGGTGAAACATACATTTTTTTAAAGAATGAAAATATATTAAAACAATTACTTGCCTCTCAGGCCTAAAAAAGTTTTTCAAAAAGAGAAGTGGTTGGAAAGTTATGCATTGAAGAAGTGAGGATCGACCTTGAGCACTTGTGTTCATGCTCACGGAAACAATGTAGAATTTTTCATGGAAGTTTCTCTGTAAATAATTATCCCCTTGTATATATCCATTGTATTATAAAAATAATGTGCCAAGTTTTGGTTTTAGGATGATTAGATTGCTTGTTTACTATGTGCAGAACAAAAACAGAAACTTTGGCTGTAGCGCATGATTTTACATTTTTTACTGGAAGGCAAAATTGGTCTGAAACATTTTTAATATTACTTCTGTACAAATTTTTAAAATTTTCATATTTATTTCATAATTTTTGGAGTTACAGAAGTTTATTAAACTTCCAGATTACTAAAGACTGTCCTGTTTTTCACAGATTCTGTTTTTCTCGTGTTGTTTGTTTATTTTGATGAATCTATGGCTAGTATCGGGGGGGGGGGGGTATGAACCATAGAGAAGTTGGAATACAGTAGGTTTAACACCAATATAAATAAAGAATGAGTTCATTACAGTACCTTAAAGTGGTAGTCTGCTTTATTACACTAACGGATCTCACAAAGTTTTTGTTAAAGTTTTGTGTGGATGAAGTGTTCGAAGATCGAGGAGCTATCAATATGAGAAGAATAAAGAGAGGCAAGA
This sequence comes from Aegilops speltoides, assembly GCA_021437245.1. NCBI lineage: Eukaryota > Viridiplantae > Streptophyta > Magnoliopsida > Poales > Poaceae > Aegilops > Aegilops speltoides. Next base: position 357,409,927 of record CM038145.1, read on the forward strand.
GTTCAAGATTGGGGATGCCCAAGGCACTCCAAGTAAATATTTCAAAGGATACTCAAGCATCTAAGCTTGGGGATGCCCCGGTTGGCATCCCATCTTTCTTCTTCAACAAATATCGGTATACCTCGGTTTTTGTTTTGTTCACATGATTTGTGTCCTTTGTGTTTTTGTATTTTTCCTTTAAGAACCATGCTAGTATCAGTTAGCCCTTCATTGATTTATAGAATACTTCATAAACTTCACTTATATCTTTTGGAGTATGAATAATACTATCATCTAAAGTGGGGTTGGAAGAGTGTCAACTTTAGGAATTAGTGATCCCACTATTCCGAATGAGAAGAATTTTGCTTATGTGGAGATTAGAAAAATTTCTATGCTTGTAGATCATGAAAAGAATTCTTTATGTGATGGTTATATTGTTGAATTCATTCATGATGTTACTCAAAATTATTATGAGGGAGTAATTTATGCTTGTAGGAGTTGCAATAATACCAAGTTTTCTCTCTATGTGCTTAAAGTTTTGAAGTTATACTTGTTTTGCCTTCCTATGCTTGTTGATTCTTGTTCCTATAAATTATGTGCTCACAAAATCCCTAGGCATAGGAAGTGGGTTAGATTTAAATGTGCTAGTCATATTCTTCATGATGCTCTCTCCATGTTTCAATTCTTTTCTTTTATAAGAGCATCATTGAAATCATCATGCCTAGCTAAAAGGCATTAAAGAAAAGCGCTTGTTGGGAGACAACCCAATATCTACCCTTGATGTCTTTGTGTGTTTACATGATTGAGCTACTGTAGTAATCATGTTTTATAGCTTTTGTTTCAATAAATTTCCAAGTAAGACCTTTGGGAAGACTTGGGTGAAAGTTAATGTGATCTTGCTGTAAAAAACAGAGACTTTGCGCTCACGGGATTAGCTGCCATTTTTACAGAAGAGTGATTTTGAGTTGATTCTTTTTGCAGAAGATTAATAGACAAATTCCTCACCTCCACCAATTTATTTCATAATTTTTGGAGTAGCAGAAGTATGGTTGTTCTTCAGATCATTACAGACTGTTCTGTTTTTGACATATTCTGTTTTCATTGCATAGTTTGCTTGTTTTCTAGTTTCTATGGCTTATATTTCTCAATATAAATTGTAGAAATGATATGGTACAGTATGCATTGTGTGAGAACAATTATGAACCTTGTCTTTGACAGTACCAAAGTGAATGGTTTACTCTTTATCATACTAATCTGTCTCACGAAGTTCCGTTAAGTTTTGTGTGGTTGAAGTTTTCAAGCTTTGGGTGAGATATTGATATGAGGAGAATAAGGAGAAAAAGCTTGGGGATGCCCAAGGCACCCCAAGGTAATATTCAAGGAAGACTCAAGCGCTTAGCTTGGGGATGCCCTGGAAGGCATCCCCTCTTTCGTCTTCAAAACTGTCGGTATACTTTACTCGGAGCTATATTTTTATTCGTCACATGATATGTGTTTTGCTTGGAGCGTATTTTCAATTTCACTTGTTGTTTGAACAAAATCATTGGATCTGAAATCTTGAATGAAAAAGAATCCTCCCATGGCTAGTCAATTATTTGACTACTCAATGTTCTTCACTTATATCTTTCTGGAGTAGTTTGTCATTTACTCACATGCTTCACGTATATCCTATGAGTAAATGGTTGAATGAATTGAATATCATAAATCTGAATTTATATATGTTTCATATGCTTATAACATGGGGAGTAATGACTTCACACATAATAAGTATAGGTAGTAAACTTATTGAAAGTCAACAAATGCAGCATTGGTCACTTGAACAATTCATGAAAGAATATTGAAGGAAGAGAGATTTCACATATAAATATACTATCTTGGACATCTTTTGTAATTGTGAGAACTCATTAAAATATGACATGCTAAAAGGTTGAGGTTGTACAAGGAAGACAACTTAATGGGTTATGTTTTCCTATATCCGAAACGTTATATTGTCTTGAATCATCCAACATGTTGAGCTTGCTTTTCCCTCTCATGCTAGCCAAATTCTTTGCACAAAGTAGAAATACTACTTGTGCTTCCAAACACCCCTTAAACCAGTTTTGCCATGAGAGTCCACCATACCTACCTATGGATTGAGTAAGATCCTTCATGTAAGTTGTCATTAGTGCATGCAATAAAAATTGCTCTCTAAATATGTATGATCTATTAATGCGAAGAAAATAAGCTTTATATGAACTTGTGATAGGGAAGTAATAAAAGCGACGGACTGCATAATAAAGGTCTTTATCACAAGCGGCAATATGAAGTGACATTCTTTTGTATTAAGATTTCGTGCATCCAACCCTAAAAGCGCATGACAACCTCTGCTTCTCTCTGCGAAGGGCCTATCTTTTACTTTTATCTTCTACCCTTATACAAGAGTCATGGTGATCCCTTTTTACGCTTTTTCCTTTGGCATGCACTTTGTGTTGGAGCGATCCGGATATATATATATATATCCACTTGGATGTAGGTTTTCATGAGTTATTATTGTTGACATTACCCTTGAGGTAAAAAGTTGGGAGGCAAAACTATAAGCCCCTATCTTTCTCTGTGTCCGATTAAAACTTTGAACCCATAAATATCACATGAATGTTAGCAATTGTGAAAGATTAAATGATAGTTGAGTATGTGGAGTTTGCTGAATCAAAGCTCTTACATAGACCCTTCCTGAAAATAAGATGAATTGCAATTGTTTGATGACTAAGGGCACGGTTTGTTAGTTTTCAAGAAAGTTTATGATTTATACTTTAACATGTGAATAGCTTGTTACTTGATCATGAGAAGTTTTATGAGTTGAGCTACTGTTATGATATATAATGATGCTATAAGAAGTGATTGAAATTATCATTGATCAAACTTGTACACTTGCTAGCATTCACACTTCATAAATTATTTCTTTTATCATTTACCTACTCGAGGACGAGCATGAATTAAGCTTAGGGATGCTGATACGTCTTAATTGTATCTATTATTTATGAAGTATTCATGCCATGTTTACAATAGTTTTATATGATTTTGGTATGATTTGATTAGAACTAACCCGGATTGGCGTTGTTTTTAGCAGAACTACCATGGTGTTATTTTTGCCAGAAATAAAAGTTCTCGGAATGCGCTGAAAATCAACGGAGATTTTTTCTGGAAAATATGAAAATAGTAGAACAAAAATCTACCGGAGAGGAGTCCCGTGGGCCCCACGAGGGTGGGGGTGCGCCCCCTGCCTCGTGGACTTCCCGAGGGCCCCCTTGACGTGAAATCAACGCCAACTCCTCCTATAAATACAGAAACCTTCGGGAAATAACCTAGATCAGAAGTTCCACCGCCGCAAGCCTCTGTAGCCACGAGGAATCAATCTAGGCCCTCTGCGGCACCCTGCCGGAGGGGGCCATCATCACCGGAGGCCATGGAGGAGGATCCCGGAGGGGCCATCATCGCCATGAAGGCCAAGGACCAGAGGAGGAACCTCTCCCCATCCAGGGGAGGCCATGGAGGAGGAAGCACAAGGAGGAGAACCTCTCCTCCTCTCTCTCGGAGGCGCCGGAGTGCCATCGGGAGGGGAATCATCACCGTGGTGATCGTCTTCATCACCATCACCATCATCATCACCATCCTCATCTCTTTTACGCGGCCCACTCTCCCGCACCCCGCTGTAATCCCTACTTGAACATGGTGCTTTATGCCACATATTATGATCCAATGATGTGTTGCCATCCTATGATGTTTTTAGTAGATATCTTTTCTCTTTGGGTTGATTGATGATCTAGATTGGTATGAGTTGTATGTTTTATTTTGGTGTTCTCCTATGGTGCCCTCCATGTCGCGCAAGAGTGAGGGATTCCCGATGTAGGGTGTTGCAATATGTCCATGGTTTACTCATTATCTCTGTTGCATGAGTGACTGAAACACAAACACGGATAAGTGGGTCATGGCGTATGGGAATTGTCGTGGAAATATCACGTCAGATGTCCTAGTAGAAGGACTTAGTCGTGGAGCCATCGCAACAAGGTTATCCTGAAGGGATTAAACCGGACAAGGGACACGAGAGTTTATACTAGTTCGGCCCCTTCGATGAAGGTAAAAGCCTACGTCTAGTTGTGATGGAATTATTGGGGTTTCAATGACCAGGGAGCAAATATGCTTTGCCTAAGTCTCGAGTTGTTGTCTGTTGTCCCTGAACCGCTGCCGGGTCATCCCTTTATATACGCAGGTTGACACCCGGCCGGGTTACAGAGTCCCGAGGCCGACTCATACAAGTGTACGGCTCGGTCTCTCCCTTTCCTTAACTTACAGTACAAGTATACAATATGGCGGTTTACCACTATGGGCCCTAATCCGCCTCTGGGCTCTGGGCCTCTAAACTTCATCAGTAAAGCGCCATCTTCTTATCTTCATGGGCTTCAGTATAACTGAGCGTGAACCGGCCCCTCCTGGGCGGTTTACTCTCAGTGGTTATATCCTCAACATTAGGCCCCAGATTGATTTGAACCTGTTCTCGTCAATCTTCAAATACTTAAGAAATTACCATGACCATCTTCTAATGATTCTCTGTAAACCGCCATGTTGTCCTCTCCCTGTAAGCTTTGGTGAATCACCGTGACTTCATCTTCTGTCACTGCAGTAAATCATCATGATGTCATCTCTGTATAAAAATATTCCTTTCATTAATTGCTCCTGAAGATCGAGGCGACAGCTGCGTCCTCTTTCGCCGCTTCAGGCCCCTCGATTTTTGCGCCTGCCGTTTTATCCCCTTGCCTTTATAAATAGGGCCGGGGGTCTTTCCATTTCGCCCCCCTTGCCTCTCGTCTTCCTCCTCGCGACCCAAAGGACTTGAGCGCCGCCGCCGCCGTTGACCCTCGAACCTGCACCGACTAGGCCGCTGCATCACCCTGTTCGGACCAGAGCTCCTGCGATACTCCTCCGCCGCTGCGTGTCCCTGGTAAGCCTTCCTTCCTGTAACCCTAGATCTCCATTAGGGCTTCGAGTTTATCCGTGTTCATCAGTGCTTCTCCGCCTTTCCCTTAGCTTATATACTGAATCTAGATATGCCTGCTAGTTTTGTTTTGCGGCTAGATCCATAACTTTTAGTCTGTCGTACCACAACGTCTTGCTTTTCCTAGATAAACTCCATCTGGACTTTCTCCGTTCCTCTTAGCGCCATTATAGGGCTCAGAAAAATTTTCTTTATTAAACCACGGTAGATCCAAAATTATACTGTCATATTGTGAAACCTGTTTCTGTAAACACTTAGTAGATTTCAGCTCCGCCTCTTCTGTTTAAGGGCGGTTTAACCTTTAGTAGTTAGTAATCCGCTAGATACCATTAGCCCTCACTTAAACCGCCATTCTGACTTGCATAGCAATATCCGGTTCAACTTTCAATTTTGTCCTGAATAAATTTCCCGGTTGAACACCGGTTTAGAGCACCTCGACCTTGAATCTTAAACCGGCCTGCGCATTTCTTTTATAGTTTATCCTTCAAAATGACTAACCAATTCTCAGCTTGCAACTGGGCTCCTTCCCGGATCACAGAGACTCAAATCAATGGTTACGTTGTAACTGGCGCTTTAGCCGCAAAGAATGTCCTTCATTGGCGAGTCCCTGGCCCTGAGTGCCCTCCTGAGCCTCAAGATGGAGAAGTGATTGTGTTTATGCAGCACTTAGACCGGGGATTCAGTCCCCCGGGATCAAAATTCTTCCGAGATGTCCTTGCTAGCTTTCAGCTCCATCCTCAGGACATTGGTCCAAATTCTGTATCCAATATATGCAACTTCCAAGTGTTCTGCGAAGTTTACCTTCAAGAGGAACCAACTGTTTAACTCTTCCGGGATTTCTTCCACTTAAACCACCGAACTGAGTTCTCTGACAGCCCCAATACTGAACTTGGTGGTGTGTCGATTCAGAAGAGAAAGAGGTTGGCTTCCCTCATGCAAAACATCACAGCCATCCCAAAGACTGGAATCTGACATGGTTCTATTGTCAAAACACTGCTCCTGCTGGAGAAAATCCTTTGCCGGGTTACCGTGCCCACCGGCTCAGCAATGGCCATCCACTGCCTCAACGGCTCACCGCCAAGGAACGACAGTCTTATGCACCTCAACTCGCCAAGCTCCGGGCTCTCCTAGCCAACGGTTTGACTGGTGTTGACCTCGTTCGCTGCTGGGTTGCGTGGCATGTCCTTCGTTTAAGCCGGTGCTCCGGATTGATGCATGAGTATACCGGCAACCCCAAGGATCCTCAACGGTTTAATGAGATAATAATGACTGATGATGAAGTCACTGAATATGTGAAAAAGATGCTATACAAACCGATCGCTACATGCAGCCAAACTAGGCTGGCCCCTTTTTACACCTCCAACAAACCGCCAGCGGTAAAGATTTTAACCTTGTGCTTTCTTGATCCGCCTCTGTTTTAATATTGTTCTAATAAACCTTTGTTTCAATTTATAGGCCAATAGCTCCTTCTGGAAAAGGAAAGCTTCAGACAAACCGGCAAGGGCTCCTCGTGCCAAAAGCAAAGTCATAAAGAAACCGGCCAAAAAGAAAACCGCGAGTCTGCTGATCCGCCCGAAGATATCGAGGAATCAGATCAAGAGGTAGAAATTGACTCCCTTGGCTCCTTTTTCATACACCTTATTAACAATGACTATTATCAGGATGATGCGGAAGCCAGCCGCACTGATCATGTTGAGGTAATCTCCCTTTCCTCCGGTTCAGATCACCTTCCGGTTCAAAAATTTCGTCATGCAGTTCGAATAGTAAAACGCTCTCACCCACTTACTCATTTGGATCCACAATTTTCTTTGAAGACACAGCAAGTTGAAGGCCGTCGCACAACCCGCGCAGCGATGGTCAATGTGTCACTTCCCGGTTTACGGACACTCCACCCGGAAGCATCGTCCAGAGGTCTCTTCCTCTTTTAATAAGCCTTGTCCCTTGGCGGGTTGCTTCCGAAACCCACTTAATCCATCTGACTCGAATTATCAGGTGTCCTCCAATTCCTCATCTGGCATTTCATCAACCACTCAGCTGCCTCCCCTTAAAACTGTCCCTGGGTAAGTATACTGCCCTTCAGCTTTTTCCTTCATGTATCAGTTTATCGTGCTAATCTTTATTTGATACTGCAGTGCTAAAGCCCGACTGAGCAAGAAAGCCAAAACCAGTGCCCCTACTGATGAAGTTGAACCGGAGAGGGCCCCGAAAGGCGCCGGTAGAGATACTTATGTCATGGATGATTCTGCCCCACATGGTGAAGATACTGAAGCTAATCCGCCGGAAGCTGACCCGGCTACTCACGTTGGTCCACCAAGCCCTCATGCTGCTCCTCCAAGTCCGACCGTTGATCCGCCAAGCCCAGTTGCTGATCCACCAAGCCCTTCCAGGGATATCGTCAATCCGCCAAGCCTGTCAAAAGGTGGCGATGATGATGTTATTATCACTGGTACAGGTCACACTAGTCCTGGCAATCCGGTTGTCCTATCCAAGCATACCACCAAGGAAGAATTTGTTGCTATGGGCAAGGGAAAAGGGAAGACAAATTTATCCAGCTATGTCAACCTTCTGCCGAAGAGCTTCATTCCGGCTTCCTACACTGTCCTTACACAAGCCGAGATTACGAGGCTGGTTTGGTAAACATGATGAAGGAGCGCTATGAGGTAACCTTCCAATCACTTTTATCTTGCTTGTTATGTATATCTCCATTGTAGCCCCCAAGGGACAGTTTGTCTCTTGAAGACAAACCGGGACTTGAATAAAGAAAGCTTCAACTGAGTAGCCCCCTAGGGCCGGTTTAACCTTATCAAGGTGAAACGGGACTTCATGATCCAATATTCATTTCGCCAACTCCTTTGCCTTTGTATTTTTTTGATCAAATATGCATTAGCCCCCAAGTGCCAAGATTCATACTTGTATTGAGCCTTGGGACTTTCAAATAAGCAGTAGGAAAAAAACATTCCGCATTAGCCCCCAAGTGCCGAGTGTATAACTAGTTATATGCTTGGGACTTTGAAAAAGAATATCCACATCATCTAATCTTTTGCACGCCAATATAAACAACAAAGACTCCAAGATTGTCGATCTTCAAGAGAATATCAAGTCCTAGCAATCAGAGACGTCCAAGGCCAAGGATGAGCTTAAAACCGCTTTGACAGCCATGGAACAACTGAAGGAAGGGTTCAAGAATGAACGTGCCAGCTGGGAAACAGAAAATACTGCATTGTTGAAGCAGGCTGAAGACACTGAGTCAGCCCTTAAACCAGTGGCGCAAGAGCTAACGGGGTTGAAGCGCCAAGTAAATGCCATGACCACTGCAATATTTGGTAAATACCCTTGTCAAGTTTTCCTGAATAACCATCTTTGAAATTGCTGGTTTAACATTCAAGTCTTAAACCGTTATAGGTGGCCGTGTTGCTCATCTGGGCTCTGACATGCGGATGAAGCTGAAGGCAGCATATACATTGATAGAGCAGCTGTATACCGGTGCCCAACGGGTTATCTGCGCAGTCTCATACAACAAACCAACACCAACATTGATCAAGGACACTCTAGCAAGGTTATCAATGACGCCAGCGCAGATAGAAGAGATGAAGCGATCTGCTGCCAGGGCTGGCGCCTTGTTGGCATTGACTCGAGCCAAAGCATGGATATCTGATCTGGATCCAGTTGATATCGCCAAAGGCTTTCCGGATTAACAAGAAGACGGGTCAACATTTGATAACAAAGCCCTCAAAGCCCTGACAAAGGAGATGCGGCCGCTGTCAAGCCAACTGGCTGAAGAGGCGAACTCGACTGTTCTTCGGTCCTTTTATGATGAAAAGAACCAACGTGTTGACACCACTGTGACAGAAACGCAGAACCTTATCCCGCCAATCTGTAAGCACACTTACGCCCCTGATGTTGAACCGTCCAATCCTATAAGTGAAGAGGCTGCCTTTCAGGCTTTAACTCGAATTGATTGGACCACCGTTGACTTCCAGCCACTGGGTGGGGAGGAGGAGGGTGAACCGATGCCAGATGATCCATCAACTTCACGTCAACCTGGTGATGAGTCTTGATCCGGCAACCAGGTTGATGTTTCACAAACTGTCATCTGTGTAAAGAACAATCCCTTATTTTGGGCTTTAAAGCGCCTTCTAATAGGCTAGTTGAAATACTTTGATATGCTGCCATCGTGCACTGGGATGTAACTTTGTTTGATCCGACATGATAATTTGAGTGCTGGCTTATATACCTTCATAATATTATGCAATACATGTGTCTGCAAAAAAAGATCTATCCAGGCGGTTTACCACCGAACGGGTCAAAATGCCCAACACACAACCTGGTAGACAACCAAGGTTGTAAAAATAGCAAAAATAAATCATACCCGTGATTTGAAATTATGCTGTTGGTTTACCAACTTATTTGTAGTAAGGGTGAATACCCAACTTCCACCATGCAGTGCTGGTATGTATGAAGTAAAACCGGGTTGTGCTGAACACCGGATGATCATACTAGTGACAGGTAGACAAAGCCAGACCAGATTGAAAGATGCCGATTCACCATTGATTATATGCTTTAACAGATGATAACTATAAGCCACACCGGGTTAAGAAACACCGGGTTGAGATGAAGATATATAGCTTGGCCGGATCAAGAGATGCCGGTTTACCTTAAAAGTTGATCAAATAAGGATAAAATTGCAAAGACAAAAAACAAATAAAAACTTGTAGTCGAGGCTTTTCGAGGGCTGCTAGGCCCAAATTCGAGGCTTTTCGTGGGCTGCCAGGCCGCTGAGTTAAACCATTTGACAAAGCCTTTTAAGATGGGCCTCCAACTAACCAATCGTCGTTTTAACTTTGATAAGTTCAGGGTCTCAATGAGAGTAACTTGTCAAACGTTCGGCGGGTCGTGCCAGGATTACCTGAATAGGAGTGGCTTACTTGATGAAGGCAGGTTAACCCGGGGTTTTAGGTGAATACACCAGGCTTCCAAGCCGTGGGTCGATACTTGATTACAAGGGTCCTTTCAAACTCTTTGTTACTTTACACAAAGAGCCCCCAAGTAACTTTGTGAGCTATGCTCAATGGGTGCCTATGTTTGAGTTGTGCTTGTAGCAACAGATCTCTCTTTGGCCCCTTGGGTGTGAAGCTCCCAAGCTGTATGATGGCATGATAACCGGTTTAACGGAAAAAGCGGGTCATCGCTTTGAAAGCAGAAGCCCCCTTGTAATCAAGAAATAATGGAAGAACGGCAGAGGCCCTGCTTGTAGCAAGGATGCCGGTTTATTATATTGAGCATAATATATACATTGTCATAATATGTACATAGTGACAGCCTATGGCTCAGGCGTAGTAAGGCTGAAGGAGAGCTATGTTCCACGGCCGCCGGGTCTCCTCCTCAAAACTGCGCGAGTCTTCTTGAACGTCAATGAGGTAGTATGATCCACAGTGCGATTCTGTCGACCACAAAGGGCCCTTCCCAAGGTGGGGATAACTTGTGCATGTCGGTCTGATCCTGGATGAGCCGGAGCACTAAATCGCCTTCTTGAAAGGTTCTTGTTTTAACCCGGCGGCTGTGATAACGCTGCAGGTCTTGCTGGTAAACCGCCGAACGAGCCAAAGCCATATCCCGCTTCTCATCTAACAGGTCCAGTGCTTCTTGACGTGCTTGCTTGTTGTCTGCTTCAACATAATTGGCAACCCGAGGCGAGTCATGACGAATATCACTGGGGAGTACTGCCTCTGCTCCGTAAACCATGAAGAAAGGCGTATAACCTATAAACCGGTTTGGGGTGGTGTTTATGCTCCATAATACAGATGGTAATTCTTCCACCCAGCAACCCGGTGTCCGCTTCAAAGGGACCATAAGCCGGGGCTTGATACCCTTTAGAATTTCCTGATTAGCTCGCTTAGCTTGACCATTGGATTGGGGATGAGCCACATCGCTACATCAAGCCGGATGTGCTCTCGTTGACAAAAATCCTCCATCTCGCCTTTAGAGAGGTTCGTGCCATTATCTGTGATAATGCTGTGTGGAAAACCGAAATGGAAGATCACCTTTTTGATGAACTGAACCGCCGTGGCTGCGTCACACTTGCTTACCGGCTCCGCTTCAACCCATTTAGTGAACTTTTCAACCGCCACCAACAGGTGGGTCTTCTTATCTTTTGATCGCTTAAAGGCCCTACCATGTCAAGCCCCCAATCGCAAACGGCCAGGTGATAGGAATCATCCGTAGCTCCTGAGCCGGAACATGAGCTCGAGAATTTTTTTGATAGCCGTCGCACCGTCTGACCAAGTCCTCGGCATCAGCATGAGCCGTCAACCAATAGAAGCCATGACGAAAAGCTTTAGCAACCAAGGATTTTGAACCAGCGTGATGACCACAGTCTCCTTCGTGGATCTCATCTAAAACCTCACGGCCTTCTTCAGGAGAAACACAATGCTGGAACGCACTAGAAACACTACAGTGGTGTAACTCGCCGTTGTGAACAACCATGGACCTGGACCACCGGACTATCTGTCTGGCCAAAATGTCATTAGCTGGTAACTCGCCCCGGTTCATATATGTTAAGTATGGAACCGTCCAATCTGGAATGATATGTAAACCGGCCACCAACTGTGCCTCCGGATCAGGAATAGCGAGGTCCTCCTCTGTAGGTAGTTGAACCGACGGGTTATGCAAGACGTCCAAAAAGGTATTGGGTGGCACCGGTTTACGCTGAGATCCCAGCCAGCTTAAAGCATCGGCTGCTTCGTTTTTGCACCGATCAATTTGCTCCACTTGATAACCCTTAAAGTGACCAGCCACAATATCCACCTCTCGTCGGTAAGCCGCCATGAGTGGATCCTTGGAATCTCAAGTACCTGAAACTTGTTGGGCTACCAAGTTTGGGTCTCCAAGGCATCGTACGCGGCTTAAGTTCATCTCCTTAGCCGCTCGAAGACCATGGAGTAAAGCTTCATACTCTGCTGCATTGTTAGTACAAGGGAACATTAAGCGAAGAACATAATGAACTTTATCACCTCGAGGGGAAGTAAGGACAACTCTAGTCCCCGAGCCCTCCAATTGCCTGGACCCGTCAAAGTGAATAGTCCAGTATGTACTGTCCGGTTTGTCTTCTGGTGCCTGCAACTCGGTCCAGTCATTGATGAAATCCACAAGAGCCTGGGACTTGATGGCTGTGCAAGCCATATACTTCAAACCGTGTGGCCCAAGCTCAATAGCCCACTTAGCAACCCGGCCAGTTGCCTCCCTGTTCTGGATTATATCCCCCAAAGGAGCAGAACTGACCACTGTGATGGGATGACCTTGAAAGTACTGTTTAAGCTTCCGACTTGCCATAAACACCCCATACACCAGCCTCTGCCAATGCGGATATCTTTGCTTTGACTCAATGAGCAGTTCGCCGATATAGTAAACCGGCCTTTGAACCGGGTATTCCTTCCCAATCTCCTTGCGCTCCACCACAATGGTGACACTGACAGCCCAGGCATCAGCAGCCACATATAACAGCAGTGGCTCCTTATCAACCGGAGTAGCAAGAACTGGCGGTTCAATTAACTGCTGCTTTAAGTCCTCAAACGCCGCATTAGCCGCGTCACTCCAGACAAAATTGTATGTTTTCTTCAACATCTGATACAGAGGAATTGCCTTCTCTCCCAAACGGCTGATAAACCGGCTCAAAGCCGCAATACGACCCGCCAGTCGCTGAACATCATTGATACACGCTGGTTTAGCCAAGGATGTAATCACCTTGATCTTTTCCGGATTAGCCTCAATGCCTCTGTTAGACACCAGAAAGCCTAAGAGCTTGCCTGCCGGAACACCAAAAACACACTTGTCCGAATTGAGCATCATTTTATAAACCCGAAGATTGCTAAAGGTCTCCTTGAGGTCCTCTATCAATGTCTCCTTCTTCCTGGACTTCACCACAATGTCATCTACATAAGCATGAACGTTGCACCCAATTTGAGTATGGAGACAGTTCTGCACACAACGCTGATAAGTTGCCTGGGCACTCTTGAGCCCAAAGGGCATAGACACATAAAAGAAGGCTCCAAAGGGAGTAATGAAAGCTGTCTTCTCCTGGTCCTTAAATGCCATCTTGATCTGATGATAACCAGAATAAGCATCCAAATAACTCAAACGCTCACAACCCGCCGTAGCATCAATGATTTGATCAATACGAGGGAGGGCAAAGGGATCAGCCGGGCAAGCTTTGTTCAAATCTATGTAATCCACACACATACGCTAAGTGCCGTTTTTCTTAAGGACCAGCACCGGATTAGCCAACCACTCTTGGTGAAACACTTCAATGATAAAACCAGCTGCCAACAGCCAGGCCACCTCTTCTCCAATGGCCTTGCGTCGTTCCTCGTTGAAGCAGCGAAGGAACTGTTTGACCGGTTTAAACTTGGGATCAATATTGAGAGTGTGCTCAGCGAGTTCCCTCGGTACACCTGGCATGTCAGAAGGCTTCCATGCAAAAATGTCCCAGTTCTCACGGATGAACTCGATGAGCGTGCTTTCCTATTTCGGATCCATATTTGTGCTGATACTAAGCTGTTTGGATGAATTGCCAGGAACGAAATCAACAAGTTTAGTTTCATCAACCGGTTTGAACTTCAGGGTCGGATCATGTTCTGTAGAGGGCTTCTTCAGGGAAGTCATGTCTGCCGGATCAACATTGTCCTTATAAAACTTTAACTCCTCCGTTGCACAAACCGATTCAGCATACGCCGCATCACCTTCTTCACACTCCAGAGCAATCTTACGGCTACCATGAGCCGTAATGGTCCCTTTGTGACCCGGCATCTTGAGCTGCAGATAAACAACACGGCCTTGCCATGAATTTAGCGTAAACCGACCGTCCAAATAAAGCATGGTACAGACTTCTGATTTTGACCACTTCAAAGGTCAGTGTCTCGGACCTTGAGTCATGATCATCTCCAAAAACCACCTCCAGAGCTATCTTACCAACTGGGTAAGCCGATTTACCAGGCACCACTCCGTGAAAAACGGTGTTTGACGGTCTAAGATTCTTACCTGTCAACCCCATACGCTGGAAGGTTTCATAGTACAAGATATTGATACTGCTCCCTCCATCCATGAGTACCTTGGTAAACTTATAACCTCCCACCTGAGGTGCAACCACCAAACCTAGGTGACCCGGATTGTCAACCCGGGGCGGGTGACCCTCCCTGCTCCAGATAATAGGCTGCTCAGACCAACGTAGATAACGGGGCACCGCCGGTTCAACAGAGTTCACTGCTCTTTTATGGAGCTTCTGATCGCGCTTGCACAAGCTAGTGGTGAAGACATGATACTGTCCACCGTTTAACTGCTTTGGGTTGCTGTAGGATCGGAAGTATGTCTAGAGGGGGGGTGATTAGACTACTTGACAACTTAAAAGTTTAGCCTTTTGATTAGAGTAAGTTTTTAGCAAGTTCACAATGAAGACCAAGTCAAGTATCACCCTACACATGCAATTCTAGAGTTATGGCAGCGGAAAGTAAATTGCACATGCAGTAAATAAGAGGTGGAGAAAAGCAAACGCAATTTGGAGACACGGAGATTTTTCTCGTGGTTCCGATAGGTGGTGCTATCGTCAATCCACGTTGATGGAGACTTCAACCCACGGAGGGTAACGGCTGCGAGAGTCCACGGAGGGCTCCACCCACGAAGGGTCCACGAAGAAGCAACCTTGTCTATGCCATCATGGCCTACGTCCACGGAGGACTAGCCTTACTCGGGTAGATCTTCACGAAGTAGGCGATCTCCTTGCCCTTACAAACTTCTTGGTTCAACTCCACATCTTGACGGAGGCTCCCAAGCGACACCTAACCAATCTAGGAGGCACCACCCTCCAAAAGGTAATAGATGGTGTTGGTGATGATGAACTCCTTGCTCTTGTGCTTCAAATGATAATCTCCCCAACACTCAACTCTCCTCACCGATTTGGCTGTGGTGGAGGAAGGGATTGAGTGGAAAGCAACTTGGGAAGGCTAAAAATCAAGTTTCATATGGTGGGAGTGGAGCAACTTGATCTCAACACAAGGGTAGGTAGTTTTCTACTCGTAAATGTAAGGTAGGAGTGGTAGTTCTTTCGATGGCTCTCTCCACGAATGAAGAGGAGGTGGAGGGTATTTATAGCCTCCACACAAAATCCAACCGTTACACATTTGACCAATCTCGGTCGGACCGAAGTTGACAACTCGGTGAGACCGAAAGTTCAAATCTTAGAACGTTGGGATTTTCGTGGGACCGAAAATACAATCTCGGTTAGTCCGATTCTTCCAAAGTCTAGGGTTTGCCAATCTCGGTGGGACCGACTTTCTCATCTCGGTGACACCGATTTGAGTACGTATGTTTCTGAAGCTTGGCAACACCAATTTCGTATGACCGAGTTTGGAATCGGAAAATCCGAAATTTTAGGGTTTGGGTATATGGCTGAGGTGGTTCATCTCGGTGTGGTGAGTTTGGAATCGGTGGGACCGAGATTACTTATGGGTTTATGTTGGAATGAAAGATTGTCGATAGTTTGAGAGATAAATCACTAAGCACTTAGAGCAACCAGATCATCATCATAACCTCATCCCCTTTAATAGTATTGGCTTTCCTATGGACTCAATGTGATCTTGGATCACTAAACCAAAAATAGAGTCTTGAGCTTTTGCCAATGTTTTCCTTAGCATTTTGAGGGTCCACATCATCGGTCATTGCCATACCCATATCAATGAACTTTCTCAAACATTCTCAAGAAATGATTAGTTCAATGATATATATGTTGTTATTAATTACCAAAACCACCCGGGGATTAGTTGCACTTTCAATCTCCCCCTTTTTGGTAATTGATGACAACATATAGATCAAACCTTCGACAAATGATATAATCAATGAATAACATCGTCGCTTTGAGAAGTATGTGATAAGGAAGAGCTCCCCCTAAATTTGTGCATTATTTAAGATTTGCGTTTGAATGCAAATGCACAATCGATTAGGATCATGGGTCACTCTTCCATGTCACATACATCTTGGTGGAGCGCACAAAATGATAAGAATGAATAGCATGCACCCAATCACCAAGACATGAGTAGGTGATCATACAGGATATGAATGGAATATGATAAGCATTAAGCACACATTAAGCATAGTATGATCAAGCACTCAACAAGATAGAGCAAACGTAGTATCAAACACACGAAATGTCTCAAAGAACTCAAAAGTATCTCAAGGAAAACCGCAAACGAAAGAGCAAAAACGAGCACTCTCTCTCTCGAAGTCCTATGATCTATACAATTTCTCCCCTTTGGCAACAAGTTACCAAAAGTTCGAAGGTATAGAGCTAATCGTCACTAGGGACTCTGCTGGCGGCTCTGCTCTGCGCCGATGGAGTGGAGATAGCTGCATCTGCAAAGCTTCTGAAGTCTGTGGAGCTGGAGGAGTGGACACTGGAGCTGGTCTTTGGAACCGATGGAGCTGTGGGAGGTCTTGATGTAGTAGCCCAGGTTCATCACAGAATAGCAGCTGATCTGGGCTTTGTGGGCAATGTAGCAGCTGCTCATAGTCATCTGGACCATATCACCTTCCATCTCCTTCATGAGCTCGCCTTCTCCTTTTCGCTTCCTCAATGTCGCCTCAAGCTTGTTGACGGTGACTGCACTTCATCGACTTGACATCCAGAGCATGGAACTTATCTTCAACTATCCTCTCTAGGCTCTCCCGAGGCGCACTATGCTGGCCAGCGTAGTTCAATTTTCTCGAGTGGCTTCAAGAAGTTGTTCTCCAACGCTCTTGGGCTTTGCTGCTGCTTCCTTTTCAGCTTTAGCTTGTTTGGCAGCTTCAGACTTTGCATGTCCTTCAACAGATGTGGGAGCATCCTCAGTCATCACAACTTCATTATCTTCATGTTCAAGCTGCAATGGCAAGTGGGGTCTATCCAACAGGTAGGTATCCGTGCCAAACTTGGCATTAATGAGCATCTGAATATGCGGAGCAAACCCACACGACCTCTTCGGTTTGTCGCTGTCCTCTTGATAGTCTCTACTATCGTGTCCATCACCTTAAAAGGTGTCTTCTGATCTAGAATGTGCAGCATGTTGATAGAATACCCTCTTATCATGCGGTGGTCTCTGACTTAGGCATCAAAGTATGCCTCGTAATGGTGTTAGTGGTTGGGAGACCTGCTCAAGATAATAAACTGATCCAAGCTTCCATATCTCAACATCCTTGTCGGTACCTCATTGTACATGTTCTTCATAGACTCGTGATTCTTCTTTGGAATGCCATAGACATCAACATCATCGTCCCTTGACTTTGGTGCATTCAGCAACGCTCTCCATTCCTCAACAGTTGAATGGAATCTTCGCCTTACATCATCCATACAATTCGCCATCCGGATAGAAGTGTGCGGTGGCATAGAACGCATGATCATCTCATCATTCCAAGCGGTCAATTTCGACCAACAAACTCGCAACTCCACATGCGGTGAAGCTTTCATGCACATGTGGGAAATAGTCTCTGTGCTTTTCATCGTCGATGTATTCCCGGTCTACATATCTGGTGTCAAGCAACAATTGGCTTCTTATCCATGAGCACTGCCTCATAAAAATCTTGTTGCTCTCGGTGTGGAATCTAGAGTCAACAGCTGTCCTTCTCCGGTGGCATATGGATCAACTTGCCTCCATAGCTCGAGACCTTTGTCCTTCCTTTCCTTCATATTTTCAGCTCGAGGATGAGCATCATTATGAATCGGCAATTTACTCGAGCTTGACAAAACATGTGCCTCATCATCGATTCTGCAGTGGCACATTGTCCTTCTTCTTCTCTCAAGCGGTATGTTTCTCACTGTCTTCTTTGGCTTGGCAGCAGGTTTGGCTTGGGCTGCCTTTTGCTGGAGCTGATGGCTTAGATTTTGTGGGTGCTCCACGCTCGATGGCATCTCCCATCAACTTCGCTTCGAGGAGGCTGGGGTGCTTCCTCATCGAGTCATCATCATCGCCTTCTTCATGAACTAGCCTCTTCCTCTTGGAAGTTTTCTTGATCTTCTTTGGAGGTTTCTTCTTCCATCTTTGAGCTTCTTTGCAACTGTGGATTTCTTTACCTTGCTGGTGCCTTTCTTTGATGTTGCCCTTGATAGCCCTTGGCAACCACTTGCCTCTTTGGCTTTGAAGTTATCTCCTCATCTCGCAACAAAGTCGAGTCTTCCTCATCGTAATTCCTCTTCTTCCTCGCCCCGTGGCAGCCGGAGGCAATCCACTTGGAGTGCTCTCTCTCCATCATCTGAAAAACTGCTTGCTTCAGACTTGTAATCGCCTCGAATCTCAAGCGGTGATTCAGACTGTTCGATTGTCACTTGCATCGAGATATGACCGACAACTGTGAAAAGAATAGGTATAGGCAGAATAGAAGAGTTATCACAAACTGCAGAGGTTTTTGCAAAAAGAATGAGTTCAAAAATTAGTTTTAGGTTTTCACAGAATACATTTCGGTCTGACCGAGTCTAAAAATTCGGTGACTCCGAAGTGTCTAAACAGACCATACACACCACTTTCGGTTGGACCGAAATGGGTTTCGGTCTAGCCGAGAGCACTAGGGTTTCACTAAATCCTCACTTCGGTCTTACCGATTTGCACAACTCGGTTTAACCGAAAAGTGCAGTGCAATGACCAGAGGCCAAATCGGTCAGTCCGAGAATGTAGAATCGGTCACACCGAGATGTGTTCGGCGGAAACCTAACCCTAAAATTTTCACTCGAATTTTGTTCTATGATCTAATCTGCTGGATAGGAAGATTTCAATCTTGGCAAGAAGCTAGGCAAAACCTATCGTGCATTGAATCAGCGGTTGAAGCACGAGAGGGATGAAACTCACCCAATCTGGTGGAGCTTCACTACGTCGGCAACGACGCGACGAGATTGACCGTTGACGGCGATGGAGACCCGCGGCGAGGGCGCACAGGCGACGGCGGAGACGATCCGAAGACCACGGCGAAGGCAGCGAAGGGTTTGAGGGCGAGGCGTTTTGAAGAAGTAATCAACGCGCGCTGTCCTCGGGTATATATACCTTTGGTGTCGGTGGGACCGAGTTGGAAAACTTCGGTGGGACCGAGATGGTTAACTTCGTGCAGTTACTCACTTCGGTCACGCCGAAAGTTGCAACTCGGTTTCACCGAGGTGAAAACCTAGATCAATCCAAGTGATTTCGGTCTGTCCGATTTGAGTATATCGGTTTGACCGAAAGTACTTAGAAGGTTTTGGAAGTTAGGCTTTTGACGGATCGGTGGCTCCGAGTGCTCCTCACTCGGTCTGGTCCAAAAAGTCTTGTTCAAAGTTTGTGATATAAGCATGAATAGAGTTTGAGACAAGAAAGCATAGATAGCTAGGGGAGGAACTTAGGCATTCTTGTCCATCCATTTGGTCAAAAAGAGAAATCCAAAAGACCAAAGCAACAAATGGATGTCCTTGAATGGATAAAATCATGCATCCAACATGCTCACACAATAAGATAGCAAATGAAATATGTGTCAAACATGCACAAACAAAACACTTAGCAACTAGCACACAATTTGGCGATGACTAGGTCATCTATATATGAGTATATTGACTTAGGAGTCAAATGAGAACATTTGATCATAGGTCATACTCATCGTTTAAGCACAAGTGGGGTTACCACTTTTCATAAAGCATTAATGTGTTCACATCATTTGAAGATGCTTTAGCTCCTTTCTTTAGAGCGAAGCTCCCCCTTGATGTGAGAACCCCTTTTAAAGGGTCAAACTAACCTTGGGTTGTCGTTGAAGACTTCATGTAGATGTTGAAGATGTGGATGCTCAATGTTGATGAAGATCATCAAGAGTTGGGAGCAATCCTTTGGATTCGGGCACTTTCAATACCTACATGGGTTAGTCCCACAAGGAACAAACAAGAATATCCATGGACATAGATTGAAGTACACAATAGATGATGTCCATGAAAGCAATGATTACCTTGTCCCTTGACTTACCAACATGAGGGTTTGTGACTCCATGAACTAGTGCAAGATGTGGAAGTTGATTGCACAAGTTCTTTGCCAAAATGAATGTGAGTGAAGTATGTTGGCGGAGTCACCCTCAAGAACTCTCTAGTTCTTCTTCTTCGGGATCCACATCATCTTGATGGGAATCCTTGGGGTAGTAGTTGAGCTTGTCGAAGTAGAACTTGAAGTAGCCTTGGGAACCCACTTGACCATGGCCTTGGGTGCTTCAATGAATGCATCAATCTCCTCTTGATGCTTGTCCTTGCCTTTTAGCTTGTGGTCTTGTGGTGAAAGGTCATCTTGAGCTAGTTCCTCATTTGAAGAAGTAGGATCATACTTCTCCTCTTGAGAAACAAACTTTGGAGTGGGATATTGACCTTCTTCCCATTCAACACCCTCGGCGTTGAACTTTCGCTCAAAACCAATTCCTTGATTCTTCCGGTGTCTTCCTTGCTTGCGAACAATTTCCTCAAAGCTCTTGCTTCCGGCAAGACTCTTGTAGACACCTTTCTCTATAATCCCTTTCAATAGACTATTTTCTTGCTCAAGTGAAACTTGGCTTGAAACATTGTTAGTGGAATCAAGAGAATTACTAGAAGTAACAACTTTTGATTTGGCATGATTATTGTTACTACTAGATGAAGAATTTTTCTTATGCTTGTCATGCTTAGTTTTAATAGGTGGCAAGAAATTAGACAAGAGAAGTCGTTTGGCAAGATATGAAGAACTCTTCTTTCAAGATCGTCATTGATAGCTTTTAGAAACTCATGTTCTTGCTCTAGATTGAGCTTCTCGAGCGTAGCTTCTCATGAGATCTTAGGAGCTCTCTATGATCTTCTTGAGTTGTTTCATGAGCTAACTTAAGAGTGTTTAGTTCTTTAGTTAGACGCTCAATCTCCTTCATAGCATTGTCATTCGACTCTTCTCGACTATAAAGACTATTAGCATGTTCATCATTACTAAGCTCACTAGATTTGTCATGTAAAAGCTCATCTTCACCAAGCAAGTCATCCTCATCACTATCAAAGTCAATAAACTCAGGATGTGATACCTTGGGGCCTTTTGCCATGAAGCATCTTCCAATTCCCTCATTTGGTGAATCAAATATGCCATAGGAGTTGGAGTTGGAGGACACGAGAGCAAGACCGCAACACCTTCATCTTGTTTGTCAGATTCGGAGTTGGAGTGATAGCTTCTTTCGAGTGATTGTTTGAGTCGGAGCCGGAAACCCATTCACCAATATGAGCTTGATGTTTTCTTCTTGTGTAGCTCCTTGATGACTTGTCTTTCCTTTCCGAATCCTTGCTTCTCCGAGAGGATCTTCGTTCATAACGATCATCTCTACTCCTTCTCTCTTTTCGAGGCGACTCTTCTCTTGAGCTTCTTCTTCCTGGAGATTCTTCTCTTCTCTTGTGGGGAGTCGAACACTCATTTGAGTAGTGTCCGGGTCTTCCACAATTGTAGCAGTTTCGATCACGACTAGAAGATCTCTTTTCATCATATGATCTAGACTTTGGGCTTCTCTCCTTGCTTCTACTCTTGTAGAACTTGTTGAAGTTCTTCACCATTAGGCTTATCTCTTCATTGGAAACTAGCTTGTCACTTGAGGTTGTGGGAGCTTCAACTGCAGCTTTGTAAGCACCACTTGACTTGTTGTGAAGCTCTTCCTTATCTTTAAGTGTCATCTCATGAGCAACAATTCTTCCAATGACTTCGGTAGGCTTGAGATCTTTGTAGTTTGGCATCATTTGGATCAAAGTGCACACGGTGTCATACTTTCCATCCAAAGCTCTGAGAATCTTCTTGATGATGAATCGGTCGGTCAATTCTTCGCTTCCTAAGCCTGCCATCTCATTGGTAATGAGAGCAAGCCTAGAGTACATTTCAGCGACTCCTTCACCTTCCCTCATCTTGAACTTGTCAAGCTGACCTTGAAGAACATCTAGCTTTGATTCCTTCACGGACTCGGTACCTTCGTGCATTTCGACCAAAGTATCCCAAATCTCTTTTGCATTCTCAAGACGGCTGATCTTGTTGAACTCCTCGGGACACAAAGCATTGAAGAGAATGTCACAAGCTTGAGCATTGTTCTGTAACATCCGCAACTCATCCGCAGTAGCTTCGCGATCCGAACTTTTCCTTCCTCAAGAACTCACCTTGCAAGCCAACACAAATAATGCCCCATGCGCAGGTTATGTCCAAGAATATGCATTTTCATTTTGTGCTTCCAACTAGCAAAATTTGAACCATCAAAGTAAGGACCTCTACGGAAATTACCCTCACTAGACGCCATACTCTCCTAGGTTGTGAAACCAAGCTTATGGAGTCCAATGCAATGGAAACCAATCCAATGGAGACCAAAGCTCTGATACCACTTGTAGGATCGGAAGTATGTCTAGAGGGGGGGTGATTAGACTACTTGACAACTTAAAAGTTTAGCCTTTTGATTAGAGTAAGTTTTTAGCAAGTTCACAATGAAGACCAAGTCAAGTATCACCCTACACATGCAATTCTAGAGTTATGGCAGCGGAAAGTAAATTGCACATGCAGTAAATAAGAGGTGGAGAAAAGCAAACGCAATTTGGAGACACGGAGATTTTTCTCGTGGTTCCGATAGGTGGTGCTATCGTCAATCCACGTTGATGGAGACTTCAACCCACGGAGGGTAACGGCTGCGAGAGTCCACGGAGGGCTCCATCCACGAAGGGTCCACGAAGAAGCAACCTTGTCTATGCCATCATGGCCTACGTCCACGGAGGACTAGCCTTACTCGGGGTAGATCTTCACGAAGTAGGCGATCTCCTTGCCCTTACAAACTTCTTGGTTCAACTCCACATCTTGACGGAGGCTCCCAAGCGACACCTAACCAATCTAGGAGGCACCACCCTCCAAAAGGTAATAGATGGTGTTGGTGATGATGAACTCCTTGCTCTTGTGCTTCAAATGATAATCTCCCCAACACTCAACTCTCCTCACCGATTTGGCTGTGGTGGAGGAAGGATTGAGTGGAAAGCAACTTGGGAAGGCTAAAAATCAAGTTTCATATGGTGGGAGTGGAGCAACTTGATCTCAACACAAGGGTAGGTAGTTTTCTACTCAGAAATGTAAGGTAGGAGTGGTAGTTCTTTCTGATGGCTCTCTCCACGAATGAAGAGGAGGTGGAGGGTATTTATAGCCTCCACACAAAATCCAACTGTTACACACATTTGACCAATCTCGGTCGGACCGAAGTTGACAACTCGGTGAGACCGAAAGTTCAAATCTTGTGAACGTTGGGATTTTCGGTGGGACCGAAAATACAATCTCGGTTAGTCCGATTCTTCCAAAGTCTAGGGTTTGCCAATCTCGGTGGGACCAACTTTCTCATCTCGGTGACACCGATTTGAGTCTGTATGTTTCTGAAGCTTGGCAACACCAATTTCGGTATGACTGAGTTTGGAATCGGAAAATCCGAAATTTTAGGGTTTGGGTATATGGTGAGGTGGTTCATCTCGGTGTGGTGAGTTTGGAATCGGTGGGACCGAGATTACTTATGGGTTTATGTTGGAATGAAAGATTGCCGATAGTTTGAGAGATAAATCACTAAGCACTTAGAGCAACCAGATCATCATCATAACCTCATCCCTTTTAATAGTATTGGCTTTCCTATGGACTCAATGTGATCTTGGATCACTAAACCAAAAATAGAGTCTTGAGCTTTTGCCAATGTTTTCCTTAGCATTTTGAGGGGTCCACATCATCAGTCATTGCCATACCCATATCACTGAACTTTCTGAAACATTCTCAAGAAATGATTAGTTCAATGATATATATGTTGTTATTAATTACCAAAACCACCCGGGGATTAGTTGCACTTTCAGTTGCTCTGATAACCCGACTGCTGTTGACTCCCCTGATTACCCTGTTGATGGTTACCACCTTGGTTGTTATGATTGCCCTGATTATTCTGAAACCCTGAGCTTGAACTGCCACCACCGTAACCCGGCCCATGGAATCCTGGACCGTCACCACCAGGTGGACCCTGATCATACCGGAAAAGATTAGAGTTTTTGAATTCCCTCATGATGTGGCAATCCTTCCAAAGGTGTGTGGCCGGAGCCTCCTTTGTTCCGTGCTTTGGGCAGGGCTGGTTTAATAGGCATTCCAGATTCATTCCTCCACCACGCTGGGGCAGTTTACCCCTACGACGCTGTATATTACCCTGCACATTGGTGTTAGCCACAAAATCGGAATTGTACGCTTTACACTTACCATTGTTTCCATGGCCTGCCTGATTATGCTGCCCCTTTGAACTGGCATTCTTCTTTCCCTTCTCCTGTTTCTCTTCATAAGAATCAGGGTCCTTGGTATTATCAGAATCAGCAAACTTAACCAGAGCCGCCATAATGGTTCTCATATCATTGTAATGACGCTTGAGCTGTCCCAACTTCATTTTAAGTGACTTAAACCTGCAATTGCCCTCCAACGTCACAATTGCTGTGTCCGAATTGATGCGGCCTGATGAGTGCAACATTTCTGAAACCCGACGCACCCAATGGGTTGTTGATTCATTCTCTCCTTGCACACAAGCCGCCAGATCTACAATGGACATAGGCTGCTTGCATGTGTCTTTGAAGTTTGCTATGAACTTGGCTTCAACTCATCCCATGAATTGATCGAGTTAGCAGGCAGGCTCTTCAACCAGGTGCGAGCCGTTCCTTCTAGCATCATGGTGAAGTACTTTGCACACGCCGCTTCATCCACATCTAGCATCTCCATTGCCATCTCATAACTCTCAACCCACGCCTCGGGGGGCTGATCAGCGGTATAATTAGGCACCTTGCGTGGCCCTTTGAAATCCTTGGGCAACCGCACATTACGGAGAGCCGGGATGAGACATGGCACTCCCCAAGAGCTGAAGGCAAGCCCTATCCCTCACTCTACTGACGCCGCTGGTTGAACCGGGGCGGGTTGATGACGACCCGCGTGTTGTGCTGCTAACGCGGCCTGCATTCATGCTCTGCCATTATCCACCACATCCTGAGCATTCAAACCGCCGTTCGCCGGATTAGGTCCTCGAGGGGCATCCCGACGCCGTGCACTGCTTGACACGGCCGGTTCATCTATGTGCCTGCTATAACTCTTGCTCGGACGAGGGGTTGAATGTATTCTGTCCCGGCTGTAAGAATATGCCTGTTGCTGTACAACGGCGGTTTGAAGATCACTGGCTCGTCAAGTCTCAATCGCTGCTAAGGAATCACCCTCCATCTGAATAGCCGCCAAATGTGATGCTGCTGCAATCATGTTATCCAAAGGACTAGAAAAGTGGCCCGGTGGTGTTGCGACATACTGTGGCGGGTTGTCCGTCCGTCGAGTCGGGTCCATCGTCCGTGGCTGATCCGGCGCCGCCCCAGGTGCCTCAGTCCGGTTTACTCCTGCCGGATTGCTAGGCCAGCTCCTGGTGTGCTGAAGAGATTCAGACCCTCATAAATTTGCGGCAGTCGAGACCGGTACTTCCTTCTCATAACTTCGTTTGATGCGTTCTGATCCAACATAAGCTGGTAATTCTGCGCTTGGATTTCCTGTGATCGGGCATCTAAAGCGGCCCGTTCGTCATCCATCCTGGCCTCCTCAGCTGCCAAGTCTGCTTTGGCCTGAGCTATCTGATCCCTTAGCTTCGTGACATCCGCATTATGCTGAACTTGAGTCTCTGGAGTCACCGTTGTGGTCAACAATGCTGTCAAATCGTCCAGTAAACCGGCAAGAACTTGAGCCGGCCGGTGCGCTGGGCCTCCTGTCGCGGCTATCGATTCGGAGACCATTGCTGCTGTAGACGAAGATTGCACGGTGGGCTGCATACCGGCCATGAAGATCGCAACCTAGTTTGGCGGTTCAAGGGGACCCGGAATACTATCGCCATCGGAGTATCCCTCAAACCGGCCATCGTGCAGTTGGTATAGTGACTCGGTTTCGCCAGTGGACGATTCACCATCTGATTAGACGGTCGTGTCACCATCGGACACCGGTTCAGATTCCGCTCCGTGGATAAATCCTATGAACGCACGCTTCACGGCAGGCTGAACCCGGGCAGGACCTGCATGCTGAGCCGTCTCGACTAGGTCGGTGGAGATGTCCGGCTCAGGGCCCGGTTCGCCAATCTTGCCAATGAAAACATGAATCCCACCAAAGGGGACCCGGTACCCGTACTCAATTGAGCCGGCCTCGGGGCCCCATCCTGCGTCGTTGATGTAGAGCTTGCCACGATGACTCTTGGTCATCCGGCCGACCACATACCCCTTGAGTCCTTCAAAGCTGCCGTTCAAGAACTCGAAACCATCATGCGATAGCCCCACGATGGGTGCCAACTATCGTGGAAATATCACGTCAGATGTCCTAGCAGAAGGACTTAGTCGTGGAGCCATCACAACGAGGTTAGCCTGAAGGGGTTAAACCGGACAAGGGACACGAGAGTTTATACTAGTTCGGCCCCTTCGATGAAGGTAAAAGCCTAAGTCTAGTTGTGATGGAATTATTGGGGTTTCAATGACCAGGGAGCAAATATGCTTTGCCTGAGTCTTGAGTTATTGTCTGTTGTCCCTGAACCGCCGCCGGCTCATCCCTTTATATACACAGGTTGACGCCCGGCCGGGTTACAAAGTCCCGAGGCCGACTCATACAAGTGTTCGGCTCGGTCTCTCCCTTTCCTTAACTTATAGTACAAGTATACAATATGGCGGTTTACCACTATGGGCCCTAATCCGCCTCTGGGCTCTGGGCCTCTAAACTTCATCAGTAAAGCGCCATCTTCTTATCTTCATGGGCTTCAGTATAACTGAGCGTGAACCGGCCCCTCCTGGGCGGTTTACACTCAGTGGTTATATCCTCAACAGGAATAAAGAGGACTTGATACTTTAATGCTTTGGGTTTTACCTTAATGATCTTTAGTAGTTGCGGATGCTTGCTAGAGTTCCAATCATAAGTGCATATGATCCAAGAAGAGAAAGTATGTTAGCTTATGCCTCTCCCTCATATGAAATTGCAATAGTGATTACCGGTCTTGTTAACAATTGCCTAGGATAATTCCGTACACCGACCCATCATTATTCCACACTCGCTATTTATAATGTTTAGTAATATATTCTAACTTCATGATAACAGCACCTACTTTTATAATTTAGCTCTCTAATATCATGCAAAGTTATCCTCTTCATACCCACAACGTAGTTTTATTTCTCGTATCTAGTTGGAAGCAAATGTTCGGTGTATGTAGAGTCGTATCAGTGGCAGATAGGACTTGAAAGAATATTGATCTTACCTTTAGCTCCTTGTGGGTTCGACACTCCATACTTATCACTTCCACCTTTGGAAGTTGCTATGATGATCCCCTGCACTTGGGGATTATCAACCCCTCCCGATGAACAGGATCCCGTTTCGAACGTGGCCGGTCGAACACAAGGCCGTTTCATTTGTTGTGCGGTACGCTAGTCCTCGTTTCCATCGGCTGTTCCGTCTAAGCCCTCCCAATGAACACGACGACACATTCTGTTCCGACCCAGCCGGTTGGCTCCCCATGAACACGGCGACAATGTTGTTTCTCCGTTTCGACCCAGCCATGTACATGAGCCCTGGCCGTACGTATGCCGAGTAGGTGTTCGATAACCTGCCCATATGTACGTATGTGGCCGTATTTTCTTTCTTGCACACTGGCCGCTGTACGTACGTGTACATGCTACGTGCGCGCCTCTACTATGACACGTGCGTGCCTCTACATCGACCAGTATGTACGTACACGTTCGTGACCAGAATGACAATGCTGACCAGGTGGGTCCCGACTGTCAGGCACTTCCTTGCGTGCGAAGATGTAGCTGGTGGGTCCCAGCAGTCAGGGAGGCGAATCATTTTTTTTTGCCCGGACGCACTTCCTTGCGTGCGAAGATGTAGCTGGTGGGTCCCAGCAGTCAGGGGGGAAATGTTTTTTTGTGAAATATGGTGGCCCGTACGGTGGGTCCCCGCTGTCAGGTGGAGGAATAATTATTTTGTGCGTAATAAGGAGGCACTTCCTTGCGGCTGCGTGGACCCAACTGTCAGCCTCTCCACGTACAGTACTCTTCTGATGGAAGTCGGTCGTTGACCACATTGACCACACCGTGCCGAGAGCACCACGGAGGTGGACGACGACGAGGCCTAGGAAGGGGACGATGCGGAGCTGGGGAAGACGCGATAGTGGATGCCCACGTGGAGAGGAGTACGAGGGTTCACTAGTTCGGCTGCGGTGTGAGGCTTCCGTCGCCGCAGAATAACAGGGGGTGTGGGTGAGTAGAGGGATGGCCTGGCCAGTGGTGGGAGTAGTAGGGGGCGGTGAGGCCTCCGCGGCATCACAGCAGGCCACGGGAGGCATGAGCACGCGACACGACTGGCGCTGCTTTGGGCGGCTAGAGCAAGAAGACTAGAGGTTGAAGAAGCACTACGGCCGTTGGATCGACATCGTACGGTCACTGCAGCTAGAACCGTTTATATTGACTTAGTTGACAAAGCTCTTGGTACGCGTTAACTTAGTAGGCCGACAGGTCAGCCTCCAAAACGGTGCGCCCTAGATGTCAGGGGGAGGAATCATTTTTTGGGCGGCTGAAGCAAGAATATCCGAGATTGAAGAAGAAGCACGATATCTGTTGGATGGACATCCAATGGCCACAACTGCTAGAACCGTGTGTCATTGACAAAGCCTTGCATACGCGTCAACTTATTTTTTTTGGGGACGCGCCAAGTTAGAAGGCCCACAAGTGTGTGGCAGAGAACATATAACCCATTTGCGATTTGTACGAATGTACAACCCATTTTTTAATTCTTATAGAATTTAGTACAGCCCATTTACAGTTTGTTAAAAGTACATCGCATTTTCTAGCTAAGACAACGATTAATAATTTCAACCAACTGCTCAAAACAGAATTCAAAAAAACTTCCCACATTTTGATGGGATCCAAAATATTTTTATCCGAAATTTCTAGTCAGATTAAATATAATTTTAAAATAAAGTTGTATTACGTTAAAATCCAACGAAATATTGCGCACGCAACAAGTAATGAAATTAAAATCTTAAAATTCCAAAAATAATATATTTTTTAAACCAATTACGCATTTGGTGCATTTTTTATAGTTACTGCCCAGTTATTATAATTACATCCCATTTATTATTTCTTAAAGTTTGTAGCACAGCCGGGCGGAGAATAACAAGTTGACCCGGATATTGTGTACAATTGTTGGCCCAGTTGCATTGCTGATGTTGAAAAAAAGGCCTTTGTAGTACAGTACAACCTAACATGGCTACTCAGCCCACATTCAACGGAAAGGCCCAAACAAGGCTTCTGTACATCTTTTTGAAGTCACTGAGCTCAATTAATAACTTAAGAAAAAAGTTAGATTATGGTGGAACCTATTAAAAGCTGTCATGAGCAAAGAAATAATTCAACGGGTCCCACTTGTGCGTGTGTGCGTGTATGCGTGTGTGCATGTGTGTGTGTGTGAGAGAGAGAGACCCATCGGTCGATGCTCGTAAATACATCTTTCAGCCATATGCATTGTTGATGCTGAGTAAAAACTTATATAGTTGACATAATCATACAGAATATCATAGCACACTGAACTTGCATACAAAATTTCACGCAGGCGGCACAATCAGGATGGAAGCAGTGGATCGCTACGGGTAGGGCTATGTTGAAACCAACGAACTTGTACATAATGGTTCATTGTCTTTATCAATGACGGGGAAATATCTTGAATGTTGTGCAAAGAAAACAGACAGACAACACAATAAGTTCTGCTAGCACATTAAGTTGACGTATGGCCCTTTCTAAAAAAAGTTCAGGTACAAAATTAGAACAGGTCACAATCAAATGTACTGGCACATCAGTTCTTCACACCCATAGCTCGGATTTAACTAGTATCTGACAAGATTCAATTGTTACCTCAAATTAGAGCACATCCAGGCAACCACCGCTGCCTCTTCTCCCAAAGAAGCAGTGGCCTCCGCCGCGTGATGGGGTAGGCCCTCTGCCATCCATTGTTCCAAGCAACACGGGGAAAGTCTGACATTGACTCCTATAATGGACGTCGTCAATGGACCCTGGCACCAGCGGCGGCGGCAGGACTTCGATTGATAGATTGACCACTTTTTCGACATGCACGAACACTAGATACAGGTACATCCCTAACGCGGTCCGTGACGGCCTTGGTGGCGATGAATAGTACAACCTCGGTTCCTGCACCGGTATCTCAACACCAATCACCTTTGGTATGGTGGACGGCTTCTTCATCCATGCCATAATCGTCGGAGCCCAGCTGTCTGGAGGAACAAACATACTTACGAGCTCACCTCCAAGGTGGTTGATAAGCTCATTCATGGACTCGCTGTTCCAAGCACGTCGAGGCATGTTGTGGAAGGTAAGCTTTGTTAAAACCTCAAGATCAGAGGGCACCGAGACCCATCCTGGGTGCCACCAATCAAAGCTCACCAACGCGCCATCGCAGAACAAACGCCGGGAAGATTCGAACACACAACTGCAGTCCAAAGTTGTTTGGAACCTGACGAAGAAATTAGCTGGTGGCGAACAGACTTCGACGAGCAAGTCACTTATTTGGATGCTGTGCTCAATGCCAAGTGCTTTGACAAGGTCATCCGACGAGACGGGAGGCCGATCACCATTGATGGTTACCATCAGCACTTTGCCGGCAAACTGGTCGTCAAGCGCCGCCATGCCACTGTTGAGCGACAGCACGCAGCGACTGAAGGTAGGACGGACCTTAGGATCTTTGGCTCGAAGATCCGCGTTGACTGGCGACATGATATTGCGCTTGAGTACAGGGAGTACAAGAGGGGGATTTGGGGGAACTGGAGTAGGAATTGAGATTCCAGAGGTGGGGGAGGGGTGGGAGATTGGGGATGAAAAGGTAGCATGAATTTTGAACACACGCCAATATGCTCTCCGCGCGTAAGCGCACGAAAACACCGGTGGCGCCCACATGTTGGCCTAAGAGTCCTTATTCTTTCTTTTTTGGATAGCCCGGCCTTTTTTGAGGATCTTTTGAGAGCCCGGCCCGAGAGTCATAATTGACCTGTTTGGCATTGTGTTACTACTCGGCCCATATTCAACGACACCTCACTGGCCCAAACAAGTGTACATCATCGAAAAGACAGTGAGCTCAAATTATATAACTTGAAAAAAGGAGATATATTCTGAACACTGGAGAATGGTGATGTCCTCATTTAGCCCACCAGTAGTTCGAGACAATAAACAGTTCGAAACAATGATATATACAACATTCAAACACTGACTAGTGACTAGTACTGACATAAACAGCAAGACATGACAGTTCATAAGAAGTCTTGCTACACCACCAAAACGCACCCATCAGCAGTGCTCAGACTCTCATGATCCAGATGAGAATGTCATTCACAAAGGCAACTATTACATAGTAAGAGTGACATAGACGAGGTTGACCAAATGACAAGGAATATGCATAACAAAAGAAAGAACTACCCATCCAGAACAAGCAGCAAAGACAACAAAGTCATTCGAAGAGATGATCCAACACCATCATAATTTGCAGCCATGCTTCAGCGACCAGTGATCCAGAGACACCAGTACTCCACCCTTTCGACGCAACAACCCAATTACCTATCAACCTGAAGGCTTGAACCACATCACTGCCTGTCATAATTGAGACATCCAAGGATCAAAGTTAATCTGGATGCCTTTGTCATTCTCACCTTCTTTTGGCTACAAGCTGTATCGTTGACAATCAGGGGAGTTTGCTCCCGAACTCCTAGGGCTCGCTGTGTAGACACAGTTTTCCATAGCAAACAGAGCCTCTCTGCCATCAAGGTCCTTGCCAATGGTGATCTCCTAGTTAAGCGGATAATTGAGTTCGAGAAACAGAGAGTGTGAACCAAGGCTGTTTACCCGCCTCCAACTAAAAAATCCTGAAGGCCCCAACAAGCTGGTATCCTGTTCATAGACGTAACATGCACTGTCTAGATAGTCATGTATTTCACAATGCTTGTATACAATGGGGGTTTTGCAATATAACTTTTCTGGCTCATGTTTCCGAATGATCATCAGTCTTTTGCCGTCGTCTGATCGAGGGAGGAACCAGTTGTGCTTCCCTATTTTTGGAAATGGTGGTGTGATTACAAAGGGCAGTAACTGTAGGGACACTGCATCATATCAAAAAGGACAGGCATTGTGAATGTAAGACCAGCATTGTTTAGAGTATGAGTAGGATAATGCAAGAAACATGTCCCTGTTGGATTTGGGAGGAAAATACAGGGAAATGTATACTGGGTTTGAAAATATAGAGGTGCCATGCATGGTTATACTCATGTTATCTCGCAATCGATTCTTCACAAGGAACAACCATGTCATGCATGTTATGTAATCATATTCTGTCCTCACAAACAAATTCTTCAAGGTAACTAACAGACCATGCATTGTTATATACTCGTGTTCTGTGGGCAATTTTTTTGTGAGGATATTATCCAGCCATTGATTGCTGAAGGGCGAATATAGGTATGTACACATGGTAAGCATTACAGGATTTCACTACTTCCAAATATAGAGTTCTCCATATGCACATTTACTTCCCTAATGTATGGTTGGATGAAACCAACAGTGTGGTGCATGTTTCTAAATCATGGAAATGAGGAAACTAACATGGCCATTGATACACACTCATATTTAGTAGTAGTATATAGATTGATGTAAAATAAGGAGAATATCCATATATTCCTAACCGTTTGATTATTCAAGGGTACAAATTGGCTGTAATGACATGGTCACAATCGCATGAATTAACTCATTCCAAAATAGCTGATTTACGGCGTCTCAAATACATTGCCATAGTTCTACTCAAATTCTGCTCAAACAGGGATATGCCAATCATCACAAAAAGTTCAAACAGTGTCATGGCGTCATCATTAACATGAGATGGAAACAACTTACACGCGCCGTCCCAACAATACGTGGTGCCATCTACTTTGTTGATCGCGTAGATGATGCCATTGTGTTCAATAGCATCACAGAAGTGTGTATCAGCTTTGACGATGATCCACTGCGAGCTAAGTTGTCTCCAGCTAAAGAAGGCACCAATGTAAAGATGGGCGAGTCCATGGTCGAACAAGGCAATTAGCTTGAAGTCTGCGTAATTCACATGTCGTGTGGGCACTTGGCAGATTACAATCTTCTACAAAACAAGGTCCGTCCAACTGACGTGGTAATCTAGATGACTTGTACCACAATGGTAAAACTCTATATAATCCAACTGAGGAAGGATAATCTCATGGGAGGTCTGGAAGTTCACGAGCACCAACTTTTTACCGTCTTCTCTGAAGGCCGCCATCCAGTGGGAGTTCATGCTGACCCAGTACATACCTGCCAAGAAGTTTCTGGCGATGGTGATCGGATCGAAGTCGAGGGAAATGATGCACGGCGACCCACTACATACCTGCAGAGAAGTTTCGGCTAATGGAGATCAGATTGAAGTTGAGGGGCATCATGTACGCCTCCGTATCATGGTGAGCCAATCTCGCAAGACCAGATAGCAGCAAGCAGGGTGTCTTGAAAAGCTTAGGCCTCGCTTCGACGATGGCCATGTGCATGTCCCTCGAGCATGCAGCCACCCGCAGGGCACTCAACATATCCATACACGAACAACAGAGGATGTCATTGGGGAGATTGCTCCAATCGCGGATCATATGGATGTTGCGCGGTTCGCGTTCAACCATGTTGGATTTTGGAAGGTGGGGGTTTTTGGGGGCTTGATTTACGGGGGAGAAGGCTGTCGATGCTAGAGCGGCTAGCGAGGGAATAGTGGTACTGGGGGAGGCGAGCGAGGCGACGGTACACAGAGGCACATTGAGATGGAGATGGAGATGGAGTGGTGCTATGGGAGGGGAGAGGGAGACGAGGCAAGGCTTGCTAATGTGTTGTACAGCGGCGGTGACAGACTGCACAGCGCACAGGGTGAGGCTGACTTTGGTAACCCGAACACGCCGCTTGGACTAGTGTCAGGTGCAGGGTGTTGTCACTTCACTGTGAGGACCGGGTGAATAGTATTTTGACCATCAAGTGTACCACAGCTTGTACTATTATTATTATTATTATTATTATTATTATTATTATTACTACTACTACTACTACTAGTAGTAGTAGTAGTAGTAGTAGTAGTAGTAGTAGTAGTAGTAGTAGGAACATGAGTACCCCAAAGATCAGTATAGCGGAAATAGGTCTCCTGTGCTAGCATGCCTGTTCACTTCATCCTCCAGGTATCATCCATATTGCGAGCAGAACCAAATTCTCGTGCATGCGGAAGCGTGAAGATGGGCCTTTTCTTTTTTGATGAGCATAACCGTGTATTCCTTAACCAGAGAATGTTGTGTCTCCCACGCATGCGCCAATATCCATCTGAACCAGCTATGACACACTTTTTTTATCTGTTTGCATAGGTCCCACCTATCAGGAAGGATGGGCACGTACACGAACATGTACGACTCCTCAGTCTACCCGCATAGCCTTTTCGTTTAGTCTACCTAGCCGTCTAATCAACTGCCTGCACACCACTTCTCCCATTTACTTCTCCATCGGAAACCGATTTTCCTCGGCTTCTTCACCTCCCCTTCGTCTTCATTTGCATCCAAACCCCACTGCATTCACATTGTTTTAACCTCTTCACATACTCCTGGAGTAATTCTGAAGCCCCTTTAAATAATCATCTACTTTAGTTAGACTACCATCTAATCCTAATTCTCCAAACCATAGCCCTCCGTTCCAGTGGTTCAAAATGGCGAAAGAGATCGAGATGTGGGTTTTTAACGTCCAACATGTCCTCATCGAAGGCTCGTTGAGCATAGTTACCACCGTCACTGTCCACCCAAGGGTTGTTCGGAAGTGGATCAACAATGTATCCAACTCCCTCGAAAAGGTAGAGATGAGGGTCATCGGTCTCGATGCATAGTACACGGAGCATACCACTGGGAAGGTCCAACACGCCGCCGTCCTTCAGTTGTGCCTCAAAGATGATGTTTTGGTGTACCACATCATACACGCGCCCTCCATACCAGGTGAGCTTCACGATTTCTTGTCTCGGGAGGACATATACTTCTGTGGGGCAGCCATCGAAGGGGACAAATAGAAGTTGGAGCCGTACAACCTTGATTTGAAAAGCATCACTGACCTACAAACCAGAATCAAAATTCCTGTAGAAGATTGTGATAAATAGACACCGTCCCTATTCGACGGAGCAAATTTTGTGCTTGGTACAAATCTTCAGAAGGGTGACGAGACGCTGCATTAAGGGTCGTCTAGATGGGAGAATTATCCCTTGACGTACGAGTGGATAAAATATACTACCCTCGATGCCCGTGTGAGTTTCGAGATAGCTGCAAGGTCCAAAGAGCTTGTTGCAAAGCCGTCTCCCACAGAAAATGAGAACAAGAACAAGAAGAAGAAGAAGAAAAGGCTGCACCAGCAGCAGGGCATTATGGATGGATGAACTATTTCCTCTCTTGTAAAAAAAATTATTCCCTCTCGGTGTATATTGATATAGATGGACTATTTCGATGGTGTACATTTCTTTGGAACAAGTAGTAGCGTGGGTCCGCTTGACTATAAGGAACTATTTATCCGCCTAGCTTTCTCTACTACTCCTTCCAATGATCGGTATGCAATGCATGTGTCCGTAGACATGACAGCTTGTCCATGGAAGTTCAACTACGGCTACCATCATGTTTCATCCAGTGCCACTCGCGATTCCCACGACACCGCTCCAGCCGACGGCACCACGTCCATCGATGTGCGCCTCACCCCTCTCGGCCGCACCTCCCCTCTACCTTTGTTTGCATGACATGTGGGCCACCTTAAATGCAGCGAGCATCAAGTTTTTATCACAGCCACATGCGATTCCCACAACGTCGCTCGAACCCATGACACCACACGTGCCCCGACCTGCAACTCACCCCTCTCGACCCCACTACCCCTCTGCCTTTGGGAGCATTACGTGTGGACCAGCCACCTATCGGGTCCACATGTTATTGACTAGGCAGGTGTAGTAAGGCGCTGAAGCTCAGTCCCGAGGGCCCTGAGAGGGAAATGTAACTCCACCGCCAGGCCTTGTGGTGCTACCGCTGCACGAACTCGTGCCAAACTCGAAATTTGTTTCTTTACTATACATGCACGCAACAATTTAATGGACATTGTAATCTTAACATGTGATGGGGAGCTGTAAATTTGAATTTGAAACTTATAAAACAAAAATATTCAAAACAAATAAACTAGGAGAGAGGGAGTATATCATGGTGAAGGAAATATACCCTAGAGGCAATAATAAATTTATTATTTATTTCCTCATATCATGATAAATGTTTATTATTCATGCTAGAATTGTATTACCCGGAAACATAATACATGTGTGAATACATAGACAAACATAGTGTCACTAGTATGCCTCTACTTGACTAGCTCGTGAATCAAAGATGGTTAAGTTTCCTAACCGTAGACATGAGTTGTCATTTGATTAACGGTATCACATCATTAGGAGAATGATGTGATTGACTTGACCCATTCCGTTAGCTTTGATCGTTTAGTATGTTGCTATTGCTTTCTTCATGACTTATACATGTTCCTATGACTATGAGATTATGTAACTCCCGCTTACTGGAGGAACACTTTGTGTGCTACCAAAGGTCACAATGTAATTGGGTGATTATAAAGGTGCTCTATAGGTGTCTCCGAAGGTACTTGTTGAGTTGACGTATTTCGAGATTAGGATTTGTCACTCCGATTGTCGGAGAGGTATCTCTGGGCCCTCTCGGTAATGCACATCACTATAAGCCTTGCAAGCAATGTAGCTAATGAGTTAGTTACGGGATGATGCATTACGTAACGAGTAAAGAGACTTGTAAGTAACGAGATTGAACTAGGTATTAAGATACCGACGATCGAATCTCGGGCAAGTAACATACCGATGACAAAGGGAACAAAGTATGTTGTTATGCGGTTTGACCGACAAAGATCTTCGTAGAATATGTGGGAGCCAATATGAGCATCCAGGTTCCGCTATTGGTTATTAACCGGAGACGTGTCTTGGTCATGTCCACATAGTTCTCGAACCCATAGGGTCCGCACGCTTGAAGTTAGATGACGGTTATATTATGAGTTTATGTGTTTTGATGTACCAAAGGTAGTTTGGAATCCCGGATGTGATCACGGACATCACGAGGAGTCTCGAAATGGTTGAGACATGAAGATTGATATATTGGACGACTATATTCGGACACCGGAATGGTTTCGGAGGTTATCAGATATATACCGGACTATCGGGGGGTTACCGTAACCCACCTGGAGGTTAATGGGCCTCATGGGCCCAAGTGGTGGAAGAGGAGAGGCGGACAAGGGGCAGCCGCACGTCCCTCCCCCCCAAGTCCAACTTGGACAAGGAGGGGGGCGGCGCCCCCCCTTTTCCTTTCCCCCTCTCTCTCCTTCCCTCTCCGCTCCTACTCCAACAAGGAAGGGGGGTCCTACTCCCGGTGGGAGTAGGACTCCTCATGGGGCGCGCCAAGGGTGGCAAGCCCCCTCCCCCTCCTCCACTCCTTTATATACGGGGAGGGAGGCACCCCTAGAGACACAACAATTGATCCTTGAGATCTCTTAGCCGTGTGCGGTGCCCCCCTCCACCATAGTTCACCTCGATAATTTCGAAGCGGTGCTTTGGCGAAGCCCTGTGTCAGTAGAACATCATCATCATCACCACGCCGTTGTGCTGACGGAACTCTCCCTCAAAGCTCGGCTGGATCGGAGTTTGAGGGACGTCATCGAGCTGGACGTGTGCTGAACTCGGAGGTGCCGTGCGTTCGGTACTTGATCGGTTGGATCATAAAGACGTACGACTACATCAACCGCGCTGTGCTAACGCTTCCGCTTTCGGTCTACGAGGGTACATGGACAACACTCTCCCCTCTCGTTGCTATGCATCACCATGATCTTGCGTGTGCGTAGGAATTTTTTTGAAATGACTACATTCCCCAACAGTGGCATCCGAGCCTGGTTTTATGCGTTGATGTTATATGCACGAGTAGAATACAAGTGAGTTGTGGGCGATACAAGTCATATTGCTTACCAGCATGTCACACTTTGGTTCGGTGGTATCGTTGGATGAAGCGTCCCAGACCGACATTACGCGTATGCTTACGCGAGACTGGTTTTACCGCTGTGCTTTGCACACAAGTGACTAGCGGGTGTCAGTTTCTCCAACTTTAGTTGAACCGAGTGTGGCTACGCCCGGTCCTTAAGAAGGTTAAAACAACACTAACTTGACGAACTATCGTTGTGGTTTTGATGCGTAGGTAAG
The DNA here is from genome assembly GCA_021437245.1 of Aegilops speltoides. Lineage (NCBI taxonomy): Eukaryota > Viridiplantae > Streptophyta > Magnoliopsida > Poales > Poaceae > Aegilops > Aegilops speltoides. The sequence goes on from CM038145.1 coordinate 357,448,312, forward strand.
AACGGTTCTTGCTCAGCCCGTAGCATCCACGTAAAACTTGCAACAACAAAGTAGAGGACGTCTAACTTGTTTTTGCAGGGCATGTTGTGATGTGATATGGTCAAGGCATGATGCTATATTTTATTGTATGAGATGATCATGTTTTGTAACCGAAGTTATCGGCAATCGGCAGGAGCCATATGGTTGTCGCTTATTGTATGCAATGCAATCGCCCTGTAATTGCTTTACTTTATCACTAAGCGGTAGCGATAGTCGTAGAAGCAATAGTTGGCGAGACGACAATGATGCTACGATGGAGATCAAGCTGTCACGCAGGTGACGATGGTGATCATAACGGTGCTTCGGAGATGGAGATCACAAGCACAAGATGATGATGGCAATATCATACCACTTATATTGATTGCATGTGATGTTTATCTTTTATGCATCTTATCTTGCTTTGATTGACGGTAGCATTATAAGATGATCTCTCACGAAATTTCAAGATAAAAGTGTTCTCCCTGAGTATGCACCGCTGCCAAAGTTCGTCGTGCCCAGACACCACGTGATGATCGGGTGTGATAAGCTCTACGTCCATCTACAACGGGTGCATGCCAGTTTTACACACGCAGAATACTCAAGTTAAACTTGACGAGCCTAGCATATGCAGATATGGCCTCGGAACACTAAGACCAAAAGGTCGAGCGTGAACCATATAGTAGATATGATCAACATAGTGATGTTCACCATTGAAAACTACTCCATTTCACGTGATGATCGGTTATGGTTTAGTTGATTTGGTTCACGTGATCACTTAGATGATTAGAGGGATGTCTATCTAAGTGGGAGTTCTTAGGTAATATGATTAATTGAACTTAAATTTATCATGAACTTTGTACCTGATAGTATTTTGCTTGTCTATGTTTGTAATAGATAGATGGCCCGGGCTGTTGTTCTGTTAAATTTTAATGCGTTCCTTGAGAAAGCAAAGTTGAAAGATGATGGTAGCAATTACACGGACTGGGTCCATAACTTGAGGATTATCCTCATTGTGCTGCATGTAAGAATTACGCCCCGAAGCACCGCTAGGTGCCAGGCCTGCTGCAGATGCAACTGACAACGTTAAGAACGTCTGGCAGAGCAAAGCTGATGACTACTCGATAGTTTAGTGTGCCATGCTTTATGGCTTAGAACCGATACTTCAACGCCGTTTTGAACGTCATGGAGCATATGAGATGTTCCAGGAGTTAAAGTTAATATTTCAAGCAAATGCTCGGATTGAGAGATATGAAGTCTCCAATAAGTTCTACAGCTGCAAGATGGAGGAGAATGGTTCTGTCAGTGAACATATACTCAAAATGTCTGGGTATTGCAATCACTTGATTCAACTGGAAGTTAATCTTCCGAATGATAGTGTCATTGACAGAATTCTTCAATCACTACCACCAAGCTACAAGAGCTTCGTGATGAACTATAATATGCAAGGGATGAACAAGACAATTCCCGAGCTCTTCGCAATGCTAAAGGCTGCGGAGGTAGAAATCAAGAAGGAGCATCAAGTGTTGATGGTCAATTAGACCACCGGGCCAAGAAAAGGGCAAAGGGAAGAAGAAGGGAACTTCAAGAAGAACGGCAAACAAGTTGCTGCTCAAGAGAAGAAACCCAAGTCTGGACCTAAGCTTGAGATCGAGTGCTTCTCGCAAGCGCATCGACACCGGAAGCGGAACTGCCCCAAGTATTTGGCGGATAAGAAGGATGGCAAGGTGAACAAAGGTATATGTGATATACATGTTATTGATGTGTACCTTACCAGAGCTCGCAGTAGCACCTGGGTATTTGATACTGGTTCTGTTGCTAATATTTGCAACTCGAAATAGGGACTACGGATTAAGCAGACACTGGCTAAGGACGAGGTGACGACGCGTGTGGGAAATGGTTCCAAAGTCGATGTGATCGCCGTCGGCATGCTACCTCTACATCTACCTTAGGGATTAGTTTTAGACCTAAATAATTGTTATTTGGTGCCAGCGTTGAGCATGAACATTATATCAAGATCTTGTTTGATGCGAGATGGTTATTCATTTAAATATGAGAATAATGGTTGTTCTATTTGTACGAGTAATATCTTTTATGGTCATGCACCCTTAAAGAGTGGTCTATTTTTGATGAATCTCGATAGTAGTGATACACGTATTCATAATGTTGAAGCCAAAAGATGCAAAGTTGATAATGATAGTGCAACTTATTTGTGGCACTGCCGTTTGGGTCATATTGGTGTAAAGCGCACGAATAAACTCCATACTGGTGGACTTTTGGAATCACTTGATTATGAACCACTTGGTACTTGTGAACCATGCCTCGTGGGCAAGATGACTAAAACGCCGTTCTCCGGAACTATGGAGCGAGAAACTGATTTGTTGGAGATCATACATACTGATGTATGTGGTCCAATGAATGTTGAGGCTCGCGGCGGGTATCATTATTTTCTCACCTTCATAGATGATTTGAGCAGATATGGGTATATCTACTTAATGAAACATAAGTCTGAAACATTTGAAAAGTTCAAAGAATTTTAGAGTGAAGTTGAAAATCATCGTAACAAGAAAAAAAATAAAGTTTCTACGATCTGATCGTGGAGGAGAATATTTGAGTTACGAGTTTGGTCTACATTTGAAACAATGCGGAATAGTTTCGCAACTCACGTCACCAGGAACACCACAGCGTAATGGTGTGTCTGAACGTCATAATCATACTTTACTAGATATGGTGTGATCTATGATGTCTCTTACTGATTTACCGCTATCATTTTGGGGTTATGCTTTAGAGATGGCTGCATTCACATTAAATAGGGCACCATCACAATCCGTTGAGACGACACCTTATGAACTGTGGTTTGGCAAGAAATCAAAGTTGTCATTTCTTGAAGTTTGGGGCTGTGATGCTTATGTGAAAAAGCTTCAACCTGATAAGCTCGAACCCAAATCGGAGAAATGTGTCTTCATAGGATACCCAAAGGAAACGGTTCGGCACACCTTCTATCACAGATCCGAAGGCAAGACATTTGTTGCCAAGAATGGATCCTTTCTAGAGAAGGAGCTTCTCTCGAAAGAAGTGAGTGGGAGGAAAGTAGAACTTGATGAGGTAACTATACCTGCTCCCTTATTGGAAAATAGTTCATCACAGAAACTGGTTCCCATGACGACTACACCAATTAGTGAGGAAGTTAATGATATTAATCATGAAACTTCAGATCAAGTTACTACCGAACCTCGTAGGTCAACCAGAGTAAGATACGCACCAGAGTTGTACGGTAATCCTATTCTGGATGTCATGTTACTTGACCATGGTGAACCTACGAACTATGAGGAAGCGATGATGAGCCCAGATTCCACAAAATGGCTTGAGGCCATGAAATCTGAGATGGGATCCATGTATGACAACAAAGTATGGACTTTGGTTGACTTGCCGGATGATCGGCAAGCCATCGAGAATAATGGATCTTCGAGAAGAAGACTGATGCTGATGGTAATGTTATTGTCTACAAAGCTCGACTTGTTGCGAAAGGTTTTCGACAAGTTCAAGGGGTTGAATACGATGAGACATTCTCACCCGTAGCAATGCTTAAGTGTGTCCGAATCATGTTAGCAATTGCCGCATTTTATGATTATGAAATTTGGCAAATGGATGTAAAAACTACATTCTTGAATGGATTTATGGAAGAAGAGTTGTATATGATGCAACCAGAAGGTTTTGTCGATCCAAAGGATGCTAACAAAGTGTGCAAGCTCCAGCGATCCATTTATGGACTGGTGCAAGCCTCTTGGAGTTGGAATAAATGCTTTGATAGTGTGATCAAAGCATATTGTTTTATACAGACTTTTGGAGAAGCCTGTATTTACAAGAAAGTGAGTGGGAGCTCTGTAGCATTTCTAATATTATATGTGGACGACATATTATTGATTGGAAATGATATATCATTTCTGGATAGCATAAAAGGATACTTGAATAAAAGTTTTTCAATTAAAGATCTTGGTGTAGCTGCTTATATATTGGGCATCAAGATCTATAGAGATAGATCAAGACGCTTAATTGGACTTTCACAAAGTACATATCTTGATAAAGTTTTGAAAAAGTTCAAAATGGATCAAGCAAAGAAAGGGTTCTTGCTTGTAATACAAGGTGTGAAATTGAGTCAGACTCAATGCCCGACCACTGCAGAAGATAGAGAGAAAATGAAAGAAGTTCCCTATGCTTTAGCCATAGGCTCTATCATGTATGCAATGTTGTGTACTAGACCTGATGTGTGCCTTGCTATTAGTTTAGCAGGGAGGTACCAAAGTAATCCAGGAGTGGATCACTGGACAACGGTCAAGAACATTCTGAAATACCTGAAGAGGACTAAGTATATGTTTCTCGTTTATGGAGGTGACAAAGAGCTAGTCGTAAATGGTTATGTCGATGCAAGCTTTGACACTAATCTGGACGATTCTAAATCGCAAACCGGATACGTGTTTATATTGAACGGTGGAGCTGTCAGTTGGTGCAGTTCTAAACAAAGCGTTGTGGCGGGATCTACATGTGAAGCAGAGTACATAGCTGCTTCGGAAGCAGCAAATGAAGGAGTCTGGATGAAGGAGTTCATATCCGATCTAGGTGTCATACCTAGTGCATCGAGTCCAATGAAAATCTTTTGTGACAATACTGGTGCAATTGCCTTGGCAAAGGAATCCAGATTTCACAAGAGAACCAAGCACATCAAGAGCCGCTTCAATTCCATCCGGGACCAAGTCTAGTTGGGAGACATAGAGATTTGCAAAATACATAAGGATCTGAATGTTGCAGACCCGTTGACTAAGCCTCTTCCACGAGCAAAACATGATCAGCACCAAGGCTCCATTGGTGTTAGAATCATTACTATGTAATCTAGATTATTGACTCTAGTGCAAGTGGGAGACTGAAGGAAATATGCCCTAGAGGCAATAATAAAGTTATTATTTATTTCCTCATATCATGATAAATGATTATTATTCATGCTAGAATTGTATTACCCGGAAACATAATACATGTGTGAATACATAGACAAATAGAGTTTCACTAGTATGCCTCTACTTGACTAGCTCGTGAATCAAAGATGGTTAAGTTTCCTAACCGTAGACATGAGTTGTCATTTGATTAACGGGATCACATCATTAGGAAAATAATGTGATTGACTTGACCCATTCCGTTAGCTTAGCACTTGATTGTTTAGTATGTTGCTATTGCTTTCTTCATGACTTATACATGTTCCTATGACTATGAGATTATGTAACTCCCGCTTACCGGAGGAACACTTTGTGTGCTACCAAACGTCACAACGTAACTGGGTGATTATAAAGGTGCTCTACAGCTGTCTCCGAAGGTACTTGTTGAGTTGACGTATTTCGAGATTAGGATTTGTCACTCCGATTGTCGGAGAGGTATCTCTGGGCCCTCTCGGTAATGCACATCACTATAGGCCTTGCAAGCAATGTAGCTAATGAGTTAGTTACGAGATGATGCAATACATAACGAGTAAAGAGACTTGCCCGTAACGAGATTGAACTAGGTATTGAGATACCGACGATCGAATCTCGGGCAAGTAATATACCGATGACAAAGGGAACAAAGTATGTTGTTATGCGGTTTGACCGATAAAGATCTTATGTGGGAGATAATATGAGCATCCAGGTTCCGCTATTGGTTATAACCGGAGACGTGTCTCGGTCATGTCTACATAGTTCATGAACCCGTAGGGTCCGCACGCTTAAAGTTAGATGAAGGTTATATTATGAGTTTATGTGTTTTGATGTACCGAAGGTAGTTCAGAGTCCCAGATATGATCACGGACATCATGAGGAGTCTCGAAATGGTCGAGACATGAAGATTGATATATTGGACGACTATATTCGGACACTGGAATGGTTCCGGAGGTTATCAGATATATACCGGAACACCCACGGAGGTTAATGGGCTTCATGGGCCCAAGTGGTGGAAGAGGAGAGGCGCCAAGGGGCACCCGCGCGTCCCTCCCCCCATTCTGAATTGGACGGGGGGTGCCCCTTTCCTTCCCCTCTCTCCTTCCCTCTCCTCTCCCACTCCAACAAGGAAGGGGGGAGTCCTACTCCCGGTGGGAGTAGGACTCCTCATGGGGCGCGCCAAGGGTGGCCGCACCCTCCCCCCTCCTCCACTCCTTTATATACTGGGAGGGAGGCACCCCCTGGAGACACAACAATTGATCCTTGAGATCTCTTAGCCGTGTGCGGTGCCCCCCTCCACCATAGTTGACCTTGATAATATCGTAGCGGTGCTAAGGAGAAGCCCTGCATCGGTAGAACATCATCATCATCACCACGCCGTCGTGCTGACGAAACTCTCCCTCAAAGCTCGGCTGGATGGGAGTTCGAGGGACGTCATCGAGCTGAACGTGTGCTGAACTCAGAGGTGCCGTGCTTTCGGTACTTGATCGGTCAGATCGTGAAGACGTACGACTACATCAACCGCGTTGTGCTAACGCTTCCGCTTTCGGTCTACGAGGGTACGTGGACAACACTCTCCCCTCTCGTTGCTATGCATCACCATGATCTTGCATGTGCGTAGGAATTTTTTTGAAATTACTACGTTCCCCAACATGTAGGATGTGTCCCATACGAAACAAGTCCCTAGGTTTTTCACCGCGAAGATGCGATTAGAAAGGAGTACATCGTTGAGGGAGTCCTGGACTGGGGAGTCCTGGACTATCATCATCGGCCGGACTCCAAGATTATGAAGATACAAGATTGAAGACTTCATCCCGTGTCCGGATGGGACTTTCCTTGGCGTGGAAGGCAAGCTTGGCGATACGGATATGTAGATCTCCTACTATTGTAACCGGCTCTGTGTAACCCTAGCCCTCTCCGGTGTCTATATAAATCGGAGGTTTTTAGTCCGTAGGACGAACAACCATTACAACAATCATACCATAGGCTAGCTTCTAGGGTTTAGCCTCCTTGATCTCGTGGTAGATCCACTCTTGTACTACCCATATCATCAATATCAATCAAGCAGGACTAGGGTTTTACCTCCATCGAGACGGCCCGAACCTGGGTAAAAACATCGTGTCCCTTGTCTCCTATTACCATCCGCCTAGACGCACAGTTCGGGACCCCCTACCCGATATCCGCCGGTTTTGACACCGACATTGGTGCTTTCATTGAGAGTTCCTTTATGTCGTCACCGATAGGCTTGATGGCTTCTTCAATCAACAACAACGCAGTCCAGGGTGAGACTTTTCTCCCCGGACAGATCTTCGTGTTCGGCGGCTTTGCACTACGGGCCAATTCGCTTGGCCATCTGGAGCAGATCGAAAGCTACGCCCCTGGCCATCAGGTCAGATTTGGAAGCCTAAACTTCACGGCTAACATCCGCGGAGACTTGATCTTCGAGGGATTCGAGCCTGACCGAAGCGTGCCGCCTTTATCACGATGGGCACGATTTAGCTCTGCCACCGGACAGTACTCTGGATGCCGCACATGAGTCCGCTTTGACCCATGGTTCGGAGCCGACCGCGCAGATCGAGGACAGGTGGCTGGACACCGCCTCGGGGGCTGCAACTTCTACGGTGATGGAGCCGAATACTGACCTTGTCCTTTGCAAAGCTCGTGACTCCGAGGTGCCGGACTCCTCGCCGGACTCCGAACCTCCTGCGCCCCTGCCTATCGAATCCGATTGGGCGCCGATCATGGAGTTCACCGCCGCGGACATCTTTCAGCACTCACCCTTTGGCGACATCCTAAATTTGCTAAAGTATCTCTCGTTATCAGGAGAGCCCTGGCCGGACTGCGGTCAGGATGGTTGGGATGCGGACGACGAAGAAATTTAAAGCCCACCCACCACCCACTTTGTAGCCACAGTCGCGATCTAACCGACATGCTAGACTACGACTCCGAATACATCGATGGTATGGACGACGACACCGGAAACGACCAAGAACCAGCGCCTACCGGGCACTGGAAAGCCACCTCAACTCATGATATATACATGGTGGACACCCCAAAAGGGAGCGACAACGAGGAACAACGGGACGCGGCGAAGGATAATTCCCCCTAAAAACAACCAAAACGGCGACACAAGCGCCGCCCCAAGTCCCGCCTCGATAACAACAGCACTCATAATGACCCAGCCATAGAGCAGGCAAACCAAAGGCTATTTAACACGCAACCAAGCAACCATCCGAACAGGATGAGTCGGATAATCAACTCATCCTCGGCAAAAACAACAGTCCAGACGATCTCACGCCGGACACACCACCGGATCATAAGAACCTTCAAAAAAGGCTTGTCGCCACTGCAAGAAGTTTGAAGAAGGAGAAACGGAAGCTCAAAACAGCGGAAGACATACTCAGAATGAGGTGGATCAAAGTACTCAAGACTGCGGACAAATATGGCAATAGCCACCAAACAAAGAGCTACCCGAAACGCAAGCTGCTGCCCGAATTCGACGAGGAGGCCGTAGAGCCCCCACAATCAAAAAACAAAGAGGCCACCTGGCCAGATAGACGACCAGATGACAGGCCAAGAGCGGCAAGCAGCGCCGCACATAAGCCGGCACACGACACACATAAAGATCCTCGCAAAACGGATGGGCCGGTCAGGTCCATTTACGGGCCAAAGAAGAGGGCCCTAGGAAGCAACACAACACGTCGAGTGTTCGAAGATAACGGCACACCTAAATACAGGGGCGCCGCACACCCACTATGTTTCACCGATGAGGTGCTGGATCATGAATTTCCAGCAGGGTTTAAACCCGTAAACATAGAGGCATACGACGGAACAACTGACCCCAGAGTCTGGATTGAGGAGTACATCCTGCACATACACATGGCTAGAGGAGATGATCTCCACGCCATAAAATATCTACCCCTCAAGCTCAAAGGGCCAGCTCGGCATTGGCTCAAAAGCCTCCCAGAAAATACCATTGGAAGTTGGGAAGAGCTCGAGGACGCGTTTAGAGCAAATTTTCAGGGGACTTATGTCCGCCCTCCGGATGCAGACGATTTAAGTCAAATAACTCAACAGCCCGGAGAGTCAGCACGCAAATGCTGGAACAGGTTCCTCACCAAAAAGAACCAAATAGTCGATTGTCCGGACGCCGAAGCCTTAGCAACTTTTAAACATAATGTCCGAGACGAATGGCTTGCCAGACACCTCGGCCAAGAGAAGCCGAGAACAATGGCCGCGCTAACAAGCCTCATGACCCGCTTTTGCGCGGGGGAAGACAGCTGGCTAGCAAGATGCAGCACCAGTGATCCGAGTACATCCGAGATCAGAGATGGAAACAGAAAATCGCGGCGCAGAAAGGACCAGCGCCGAAATAAAGAAAAGAGCCCAAAGAACACGGCGGTCAACGCCGGATTCAAAAGCTCGCGGCCAAACAACAAAACACTGCCTCTTAAGGACAACAATGACGAGCTATCCAACCTAAACAAAATTTTGGATCGGATATGTCAAATTCACAGTATCTCCGGGAAGCCTGCAAACCACACCCACCGAGATTGTTGGGTCTTCAAATAGTCCGGCCGACTCAACGCCGAACACAAGGGGCTCGACGCGCCAAGCGAGGATGACGACGAACCCCACCAGCAGAGCGCCGGAAAACAAAAGACTTTCCCACAAAAAGTCAAAACAGTAAACTCACTTCATGTGATAATACGGAACAATAGTGCGGCACCCGCCAAGGTACGTGTCGCACGGTCCACCCCAGCGGAACCTCGAGCTTGGATGTCAAAACCAATTACTTTCGACCACCTGGACTATTCCAGAAGTATTCGAAACGCAGGATGGACTGCTCTGATATTGGATCCTATAATCGACGGACTACAATTTGCACAAGTCCTAATAGATGGCAGCAGCGATTTAAACCTGCTATATCCGGACACAATCCGCAAGTTGGGGATAGACCCTACTAAAATTCGCCATAGCCGCACTTCCTTCAAAGGAGTGACACCAGGCCCTTACGCCAAGTGCACAGGCTCCTTACTACTAGAAGTTGTGTTCGGATCACCCGACAACTTCCGACGTGAAAAGCTAATCTTTCATGTCGCCCCATTCAAAAGTAGCCATCAAGCACTATTGGGACGTGAAGCTTTTGTCCGCTTTAACGCAATACCGCACTACGCGTCTCTTACACTTAAAATGCCCGGTCCACGTGGCATCATCTCATTAAAAGGTCGCTCAAGACCCCAGACACGGCTAGGCGAGTTCGGCATAAATAAACTAGGGGCTCCCTAGCCGCACACCCCTCCACAAGGGGCTGTGCATATAAGCAATAAAGAGCCAACAAAAGCTCAACTTTATTCATTTATTCATACTCTGTTTTAAATACATTTTTCACACGATTTCTTTTCAAACTAAGTTCCTCTCTTTTACAGATGAACAGCGTGTTACACCCGTCCAGGATACAGCACAACGGAGACACAGGCGCTGACGTGCAGTAGGGACCCGTTGCAAGGATTCTTTTCAGATTAAGACCCTGCGTAAACCTTTTTTATTGTCTCTTGTTGCAATACATCCCCTGGTTTCTCACCATAACCAGAGAGGAGGCTGACGTTTTGGCATCGGCCGCGTCAGAAATTTTCGCCCGTACCTGGACACTAGGGGTTTAGGGCATTGTTCCGCCCGTTATCATAAAGACCGAATACCTTAGGGAGTGTTCGGCGTCTCGAGTTAGGCCTTATATGCATCAGCTCCGAATCATGTCTTTGGTCAAATGTTGGGTTTGCCCGGCTCCTGTGTTTTGCTGCCTTACGTTCCGTATCATCGGCTAACGTGGCACCGGAGAACTCTGCGATTGTGCCCGTTTCGCTGGGCGAGCACCTCGAGAGAAAGCCGAAAACTGACTGTCATGATATAGCGAGAGACTGGTCAACCACTCGATCGACTACCGGAATGTTTAGAATTCCTCCGCTTTGACGAAGGACCGTTTCCCGGTCCGGCACATATATGCCCCGAATCCGGAGAGCATGGTGCCCCTAGGGGCTATATCTTAGCCCCACCTTTGAACTCCTATGGCTAAGTGAAAGTGATAAAGCATTATAGTCTGGTTGCCTCGTTTGCTATGCTACCACCTCCTTCATAGGACCAAGACATTGGATTAAGTGTGAAAACGCGCTATTTTGCAAACACCCCCGCACTATGTGCATGGGGGTTGAAGCCGAAGACTGCCATCTTTCATGTTATACACAAGTATACATTAACGGCCGCACAGGAGATCTTTCAATACTTGAACGCACAAGTATAAAAAGCACTTACATTATGAACATCGTTTCACAAACCATAAAGATCATTTGAACATGACATTTTTTGAGCACTGCGACTCTATTGCACGAGCACCATGCAGAACTTCCCCAAAATAGTGCTCGGCGGGTAACCGGCTCTCATCCGAACCCCGGGTTGCAACATCGGTGGCATCCATCTCCCTCCAGTATGTCTTCACACGGGCGAGGGCCATCTGTGCACTCTCTATGCGGGCCGACCGCTTATCGCCTTTATATGCGGCACCGCCCCAAGGAATTGCTGCAATAAGCGAAATAACTCTTGGCTTGGGCCTATCCGCCGACATGAGCCACGATATCCGTCATGGCAAGTCCGGACAATCTATTTAGCTCAGCCCACTCAGCCAACCGATCTGTCCGAAGTGAACGCTCCATCTGTGGAATTGAGACCAAAAAGCTCTTCCGTCTCGTGATCCTTTTGACTTCGAAGTGCACAACAGCATCTGCCGCTTTTCGCCGCTAAATCCATATAAGGATCCTCCAGACCCCACAGCTGGCCAAGCCGAGCATACCGGATCCGTAAACCTCTGCAGCGAAAGGGCTTACCACCGCAATATCTCCGGCATCGCAGCTCCTCCTTTATAGCCCTCATTGCAGAACGGGCATCCTTGGCTTCGGCGGTGGCCTTTCTCAGGTCTTCTTGCTCCGCTCGGTGTTCTTTTTGAAGAACCTCATAGCGGTCGGTAACATCTTTCAGCTTCACGGCCATATTGGCCATCTCCTCCCTGCTTCGGCAGTGAGCAGCCCTTTTGGCTTCTAACTCTTCGGCCGCCCTCGAGGCAGCCGCATCACTCCTTCTGGCATGCTCCTTGGCTCGAGCAAGTTCTGCCCGAAGGTCCTCCACAGCAGCGGCACCATCTGCATTAAGCACACATGTTGTAAGGAGTGGGCTTCAGCTCCCTTACTAGGTGACCATGGAGAAACAACCTACCTTGTGACTCGTCAAGTCGCTTATTGACCAGCGCGATGTCCGCATCCGCAACGTCGAGTTGCCGCTTTAGTTCGGCAACTCCATTAGTCCGGCTGGCCACCGAACTATCCGCCACCTGCATAGGAAAGGCGAAAATTAATACATGCGATTATGATCCTCGGCACGCTGTCGCTTTCGACAACATACCGAGTCTTAGGGGATACTATCTATACAGGGTGCACTTTATGTGTAAAACTGTCAAAAGGTATGTCATTTTTACGTACCTCAAACCCCGCCAGCAAACTTCTGACGGCATCATGCAACCCGTCTTCGGCGGACGAAATTCTTCCAATCACCATACTCATCAATGTACGGTGACCTTCTGAGATAGACGCCCTCTCAAGCAGATCCTTCAGCTCCCCCGGCCCTACACCAGGTGGTGCCGAACTCTCCGGCCCTGCCGGACTCGGGGATACCCTCCGTGATGACACCTCAGGTTCGTCCGCCCTACCTGATGGTGCGGAAGATGGAGGCGTCTCGCTCTCCATCATCTCCAGCCGAAGGTCCTCCGAAGACGAGCTCATCTGAGAAGGACGGAGATTCGAACTACAGGTAAAAACCTCGGTTATCCTCAAAAGCAAAAATAGGGATGTCTCTTACTACATAACCCCCCTTTTTCTACTTACGGCTCGCTGGAGGGCTGATTCCTTAGGGAAGATGGTGCGGCCGGGGCCTCCCCAGACGTAGGACCCTCTGGTGAAGATATCTTCCCCCGCTTCAAGGCCTTGGCCTCCAGGTTTTCGGAAGCAGTCCTCTTCTCCCCTTGGAAGGAGGGATTCTTGATTCCCCCTTTCTCAAAAGCCTCCTTGGTAGAGGCGGTAGTTTCTCTGTTCTCCCCTTCGCCTTCCTCTGAAGGCGCACCCTTCAGCATCCGGACCAACACGGGATCCGGCGCGGTCTCCGGGAGGGGGGCCAGACACCGTATCAGTTTCGCTTGTGCTATCCACTCCTATTCAAGAGACGATTGGTTAAAAGGCAAATTCAAGAAGGCGCAAACGAACCATGTGTCCGGACGCAGGGCCACTTACCTGAGCATCCGGGCGATTGCAGCTTAGGCCGGAATCCTCGGTCAATTCCGGACACATTTCTTGTGATCCGAAGAACAATTTATACATCTCCACGGGTGTTGTACCCATGAAGTGTTGGAGAGCTCGTGGCCCCTCTGGATTGAATTCCCACAGGCGAAGGGGGCGATGCTTGCAGGGCAGAAGACGCCGAATCAGCATAACCTGCATCACTACGACCAGATTGATCTCCCTCTCTTGGAGGTCTTGAATCCGGCCCTGCAATAGGGGTACGTCCTTTGACGACCCCCATTTGAGCCCTTGGTTGACCCACGACATCAGCCGCTGTGGAGGGCCCGAGCGAAAGATGGGCGGCGGCTTCTGCCTGCTGCCCCTAGGAGCGGTAATATAGAACCACTCCTGTTGCCACAAGCCGAGCTCCTCCTGGAAAGAGCCCTCGGGCCATGGAGCATCGGCCCTTCGCCATAACCTCCTGCCGACTCGCTTGACGCTCGATCATCTTCGGCTCCACGTTGAAGGTCTTGAGCCACAAACCGAAGTGGGGAGTAGTGCGGAGGAAGGCTTCGCAGACGACGATGAATGATGAGATGTGGAGGATGGACTCCGGAGCCAGGTCATGGAATTCCAACCCGTAGTAAAACATGAGCCCTCTCACAAAAGGATCCATCGGAAAGCCTAAACCCCGACGGAGGTGAGACACAAACACGACGCTCTCGCCGGGTTCGGGAGTAGGAATAACTTGCCCTCGACGGCAACACATGCGAAATCTCGCAGTCGTGCTGCAGCTTCTCGGCTTTAGCACGTCCTCTTCCGTGACGGAGGAGGGCATCCACCGGCCCTGTAGGCCGGAGCCGTACATTGTTGAAAGTCCGGGACGCTCGAATCTAGGGCTCTGGGTGTTGGAGCTCGGGGCGAGAGGCAGATCCGATTGAGGGTTGAAGAAAAGAAACGTGCCTTGGTCCCATTATAAAGAGGGAGAATACCAAGAGCCATCCCCGTGACCGTTTGGGACTCACCTTCGATAGAGGAGGCATGGCAACGAGCACGGTTGGGTTACCCACGTCCGTATTTATGGGAATCCCAGAATAAGGGGAACACGATCTCTGCTTCGACAAGACGTGCCAAGGAAACCGCTTCGCTAAACACGCTGAGGTGGTATAATAAAAACGATTCAAGTAAAGGCTTGGTAGTGGCATGATGTCATGCCACGAAATACATCAGCAGATTGAACTTGTGTGCATATTATTCTCTCTACGGTGGTATGTGGAATTTATTTTGCAGAGCCGGACACTATCCTGGTATTCACAATCTTCTATGAATTATTCGGAGGGGGAACCCGCCTTGCAATGCTGAACAATATGCACGCCGGACTCATCGTCATTGAAGCCTGGTTCAGGGGCTACTGAGGGAGTCCTGGACTAGGGGGTGTCCGGATAGCCGGACTATCATCATCGGCCGGACTCCAAGATTATGAAGATACAAGATTGAAGACTTCGTCCCGTGTCCAGATGGGACTTTCCTTGGCGTGGAAGGCAAGCTTGGCGATATGGATATGTAGATCTCCTACCATTGTAACCGACTGTGTGTAACCCTAGCCCTCTCCGGTGTCTATATAAACCGGAGGGTTTTAGTCCGTAGGACGAACAACCATTACAACAATCATACCATAGGCTAGCTTCTAGGGTTTAGCCTCCTTGATCTCGTGGTAGATCCACTCTTGTACTACCCATATCATCAATATCAATCAAGCAGGAGTAGGGTTTTACCTCCATCGAGAGGGCCCGAACCTGGGTAAAAACATTGTGTCCCCTGTCTCCTGTTACCATCTGCCTAGACGCACAGTTCGGGACCCCTACCCGATATCCGCCGGTTTTGACACCGACAATCATCTTCATACTCGTACGACAACAAATCGTCCGCAGACAGCATGGTCCTCCTTTGACTGCCATGTGCAAGGTTCGTGCTATCTTCTTCAATCTCACTGTGGTTCCATCGTACCAATTCATGCGGTAGCCTATTGCTTGGCTGATCCCAATGTTGGACAAAGGTTCTATGGGAATGGTGTCAGCGTTGTAAATATTGTGCAAATTGGTGTTAGTATCCTCCCGTACATATGCAAGCCAATCTCCACTCGCACCGAGCCTAAACTGTGAAACAGTGGGTAGGGGAGAATTAGGAAATGGACACAGAAGTAGTCTTTAGAATGCATTTACTACGTGATCAAACTCATCTTACCTGCTCATCGGAGGAAATCCGAGTGCCCCTCAACGCCGGCATCTCAAGGGGCGTCAACTTGCAACTACTGCCATGCCGCACTGGAGAGACCCCCAAGGAAACATCCTTGTGCGTTCCACGGAACATCAAGATGCATTTGTAAGAGTAGTTTATCTTGTGAGAGAAAAGGATGAACGAGGGAAGGCCTCTAGAGATAGAGATAGAGACTACTGCTACCAATGTGCTAGCCCGTGCATTGCAATGGATCCAAAGTACTAGTAGAATAATACTTGTTCATGTGCTTGAAATATAAACACTCTAGTTTTGATATACATGTGTCAGCAGACATGACAGCTTGTCCATGGAAGTTGAATCATGGTGACCATCACGTTTCTTGTTTCTACCACTGCCACAACCACACGCGATTCCCATGACACCACTCCAACCCACGGCACGACGTCCCGTGACGTGGACATGGATCCTTGGACGTGGCTATCACTGCCTTACCCTGCCTTTCCTTCGCTGACAGGTGGGACCCACACTTGGGGGGACCAACATGTCAATGAGAGAATGGGAGGATTGTTCATGTCAGGGGATCCTCATCCCCCTGACATGCGCCTCATCCCTCTTGCCACCACCGCTCCTCTACCTTTGTGTGCATGACATGCGAGCTAGCTGAACTGCAGCGACCATCAACTTGACCCGATTGGACGTGGTTTGCCTGCACCTCTGTTGTGCTTCGATCCGTACTCCCGCACCATCAAACTTTCATCCAGCGACCGTGACACATTTCGTCCCAGGCATCAATCCTTAGCTAGAGTATTTATATACTACATGTAGTACCCGCTGGTGTGTCCATCTACGCCTCGTAACGCCCCAACGCCCAGCTGTGGCACCCTCGCCACGGCCACGCCACCACCGGCCGGTTCATCGCGAACGAGTGAGTCACGAACCACGCCACCACCATGAGAATGACATGTGGGCCAGCCGCATTTAAGGTCTGCATGTCATTGACTCATAGGTCGGTGCACTAAGCCACTAAAGTTCGGTCCCGTGGGCCCCGAGAGGGAAATGTAACTCCTATGGCAGGCCTTGTGGTGCTCCCGCAGTACGAGCTCATGCCAAACCTAGAATTTGTTTCTTACTACTACCAACTAGTAAGGTACACGTGCATTGCACGCATGAGATTCTGGTGGTTTGTGCAATATGCTTACCAAGGAGTCTTCTAGATTCTGCATGTGGCAGAATCTGGTGGAATGTTTAGATAATTTGCAACGGCCAGTAGTGCTCAGATTTGCCATCTTTGTACCGTCGGATTGGCTTCATCCAACGACCAACTTTCAAAGTTATTCATACACTATATAGGGGTATAGATGTTTGGTTTGCAGCCTAAGGTTGCCACGCCTAAGCTTAGGCGTACCACAATATCTTAGGCGTGTGTTTGGTTCATTGCTACACTTGTGGCTTGCCACACTTTTCTAGCTACATGGTCCACATGTCATAGACTCAACTTCTTGCCAAATCTTGCCACACTTGTGGTGGCCATTTTGTTAGCCACATTTTTTGTGGCAGACACACTTTGCCTAAGCTTAATTATGGCAAAGTTAGTCATGAACCATACAGACCCTAAGTTCAACCATGGAGTCTTCTAGATTCTACATGTGGTGGAATGTAGATGATATCCAATGGCTAGTAGTGCTCGGATTTGCCATCTTTGTACCGTCGGATTGGCTTCATCCAATGGCCATCTTTCAAAGTTACTTACACACTATATATGTGGTATATATATATATGTGCTGGCCCGTTGCAATGGATCCAAAGTATATCTATTTAGTGGAGTGCACTCTAAACACATTATCTATTTATTTTTCTCTAACCTTTCGTAGCCATGTAACCAAGCACATAAGCTTCATGGGTGCCCCCCACATCATATTATTCATACTACATTGACTGAAAAAAGATAAATCTCCCAAAACAAGATCTTCCCGTTTTTTGTTCCTACGATACTGTGTCGTGCACGTACCTACTAGTTGTATAGTGGTAGTACTAGTTGTATAGTACAAACTTGGTACTAGTAGGAGTAGTAGTACGGAATGCTCCAACTCTATCAACGAGCCCCATCTGACACCAAATTTCTTGGCTTCCGTGCTACAACTAGATCTTCCCTTGTTTGTGTTTTCCAACCTGGCGGCGGGCGGGGTGCGGTTTACCAATAGTCGGTTGGCTCAACAGCGGTCCCACATGAAAGTGAAAATGCTAGGCAACACGCCTTCCCTAAGCTATGTGTCGTGCCGGACGGGCCGTGGAGTACTCCCGATTCCCAGGCCTTTTCCTTTACCTAGCAATGTGCCCGTGCGTTGCGACGGATCCAAAGTAGTAGAATAGTAGTACTTGTTCACAAACTTGAAAGAAATCACTCTTGTTTTGGTATACTCCTAATATATTACTTTTCACTCAAAATATATTTCTCAGGCTGTTTTGATGAGGTGAGGGAGGGATATGGTTGCTTTCAAGATAATAAGGGGTTTTCTGCAAATTGGAGCAGGGAAGTGGTCTATTGTTGCAAAAATGCCACAACTTACCTCACAGCCTTTAGATGCAGATCTAATGGTCATAGACGACGGATGGCAGACACACCACCATCACCAACTGAGTCATTTATAGGAGTAGGAGTAGAGAAACATGTATAAATTGTAACATTTGGTTCTGCTCCTTGGCATGATCGATAGATAGAAATAACGATTGGAAATGCTAGGGCGGGGCTATTTCCATCAGATAAGCAGGGTACGTAGTAGCTAGGTTGGCGCATCATCGGTTTGGTTACATGCGGTCTCACATGTTCTAGTGTTTCTAGCAAGATGCCCGCGCGTTGCACAAAGTTGATGGAAAAGGTAAGCACAACTTATAAATTGACGGATGGAGTACTAGTTACAGTGATGCATATAATTAAGCAAAGGGATCGCACATGTCGGTATTGACTGGAACGAGAATGCAACAACACAATAAGAATTAAGACCACGATGATGCGATCACAGTGGTGGTTACAGAAGGCAAGGATAAAGATGCATCCATCAACGTACGACCTCCTCCTCCTCAACTTAGTGCGCCGCGGCTAAGAAGCGGCGGCTTTTGTGGCGAGGTCGAGGTGCTTGTCAGCAAAGGCATTAAAGGCTTCCAGCCGGTTGAGGAAGGCCAACATCATAGCATCCTCACTGGCTTTGTAGATACCTATGTACACGGTTTGCTCGTACACGTGGATGTGTAGGTCGATGAATTCCTGCAGGGCGAGGCGCCTCGCGGCGAGCGCGACCTCCAGGTGGACATTCTTCATGGCATCAGCGGGCAATCGCAGGGCCACCAGTCCTTGAAAGAGGTGGCAGGCAATGAGGATCCCGGGCGCGTGGTCTAGAGGAGTACGACAATGTCGTCCGGGAGCTTCTTGAGGACGGTGAACTTGTTGGTGGTGGCAACGATCATCTGGTCCAACTGAGAGTCGTAGTTGGCGTCGACGGCAGCCATCCACCAGCTAGTCTCCAACACCGTCTGGAGACGATCCTCCGCGCCATGCCGCAGGCCCGCGTCGTGGACCATCTGGCACAACCGTTGGCCGCACGCGCGCATCACCGCAATGGGTCTAGAGTGAGCTCTTTTGCTCTTAGTGTAGGAGCTTAGGCAAATGCTTAGGTGCGTACGATGTGGTAGATGTATTGGAATGGAGGGGGCGCCTTTATAGAATGAGGGCAAACTGCGTTGCATTCACATCGTGCAGCCTCTTTTCCCGGTCCTCCCCCCCATTACTTCCCTCATGCATTAATTGAAGGAGGATGCATTGCCCGTTCAACGTTTCGGGAACCGCTACTCCCTCCCTCGTCTGCCTTAAAGCTGTATCAGGAACTGCGCCATCTGCTGTCAAATCGAATAGTACTGCGCCGCCCGCTGCACGCCCGGCTGAACACACATCCTCGCCTCCATCAAACCCCTCCGTTAAACCCGCATGCGAACCGATAAACCTACTTCGGCCACACGTCCGTTCATGAGCGGGCCGGAATTAAACGCAACACCGAACGAGCTCCTCCCGTCCACCTCGCTTAAACGAGGCGACGCGCCGCCAAGTTGCTACCGTCCGCCTCTATTTACACGAGGCCGCATGCGGCGGGCAAGAATCGCACCCCTCCGCCGCTCCCCCATCTCCTCCTTCACCATTTTCTCCACTCTTCCGATGTCTTCCGAGGAGCCGTTCTCCGGCATATTACCCGGCTGGGTGGCCTGCCGAGCCCTCCGGATATGGGCGAGGCCGCTAGGTGCTTCACCAACCTCGCTTGGCCCGACAGAGCCAGTTGCCGCCCCAAGCAGGCGCGTGGTTCAGCAACTCGCCGCTCCAGTTCAGCTCGATGAGGAGTGGCGAGTTGCTCCATGCTGGCACGGCGGCGAGCACGCCGGTACGTACATCGTTGCTGCCGCGTCATACTGCGCCACCAGTGTTTGTGGTGGCCGCGCCTCCCATGTATGTGGGTGCTCCTCCTGTGCCTGCGGCAGCGCCATGCAGGCAGAGACAGAAGCCGGGTGCGTGGAGAGCGACGAGTTGGTGGCCCGCTTCTCCGTGTCCGTCGCCATCATCAAGGAGAAGTAGAACACGGGAGGCCACCACCACTTGAGTCCCATCAAGGCCACCGCCGAGGCGACGACTGCGCATTCAGGTGGTTTCTTTGCTGCTTCGTCTCTTCCGAGGACCTTCGTCGACCCCACAAGTGTCTGCCGGACATGAGGAAGACAAAGGGATCCGTGGGCGGCCATTTAGATTATGTACTCCCACTCCAGCTGGCGGGAAATATTTGTTCTAAGAATGGACAAATTGTATGTATCTATAACTAAAATAAGTCCAGATACATCCATTTCTAGGACAAGTATTTCTGGATGGAGGGAGTATTAATTATACCAAGAGAGCCGGATTATCACCGCTTAGTTCATGTAAATGTAATGAAATCCATCATGTTTATATGAAGATCTGGCTTTTTAATACAAAATCCTTCATGCTTATATGAAATCAGTCCGTGTTTGCACGAATTTCATCTGGTTGGTTAGAGTAGTGAAAATGTATGCCACTGGCGTTTGATGTCGTCCTCTGCGGAAGGAAGCGCGAGGAAATTTGCCGGCTGCCGTTGGAGATGCTCTTATGCTGTAAATAATAGAGTAACATCCAATCCATTTGAGTTAATTTCATGTATGATTGTCCCTCTATAAAAAGTTAATTGCATGTACAGTGTACACGTGACTTGGTGGTGACTCTGACTTCAGATGAAAGTTAAAAAGAAACAAGTCCATCCTTAATCTTGTATTCTAAGTACTCTATGGGTTCCACTGTGAGTATAGTAGCGAAATAAGTATATATTAAGTAAGTAATATATAATATAAAAATCTAAAGTTAAAGACAGAATTTGAACTCATGTCATCGCGTTGCGAGCATCCAGCGCTAACCAGTCCATCCCTTTTTTGTTGTAGACCATGCTGGAGATATATCTCCATGTCCACTCTTATACTCCATCTGTTCCTAAATATTTTTCTTTTTCAGATTTCAAATGGACTACCACATACGGATGTGTATGTAGACATATTTTAGAGTGTAGATTCACTCATTTTTCTCCGTATGTAGTCACTTGTTGAAATCTCTAAAAAGAAAAATAGTATTTAGGAACAGAGGAAGTAGAAAACAGAGTTGGCGATGACGGTGTGCGTGCCATCCTGCAATATAGGCCGTCGGATTTATATCTAACAGATAGGAAGGAAACTATGGAAGTTTTGCAAAAATATACCCACACCCCTCTCCACGTTCGCAAATAAGACCTTCCCTCGTTCATCCTTTTCTCTCACAAGATAAACTACTCATACAAATGCATCTTGATGTTCCGTGCAACGCACGGGCATCTAGCTAGTTTCTTTTAAAATAGTTACTGCGATAATTGGGTTGAAGTGATATATTTCATGTCTGCCCCGAATGATTTCAGATTCACTAGTAGTAACAAAGAAAAGGTTGCCTTGTTAATTAATAGAAAACAGGGTGAAAACTATCACATGGGGCCGGTAGAAACGAGGCACACTGGGTTCAGCCTCATTGTCACTACAGCTGTGCGCGCGCGAGAAGTCTACATATCGATGGGGCTACTGAGTGAGGCACAGAGACACAATGTTTGAGAGAGAAACCAATTGACGGATTATGATCAGATCGAGTTATCACCCTTCTGCTGTTATTGTTGGGGTGGGAGGGGAGGGGGAGGGAGAGAAAGACGTATCGAGAGTGTGCGTGGTAGGCACAAAGGCACAACTAGCGAGTGTGTGTGTTTGAAAGACGAGTAGATAGATTACTATCAAGATTGAGGTGCCACCCTACTCCTTCGGTGTCGGGTGGTGTGTGTGTGTGTTTGAGAGAGAAGCGGGTTGATAGATTAGTTTCAAGATCGAGCTGTCACCCTACTCCTTCGGTGTTGGGAAGTGTGTGTGTGGGTGTGTGTGTGGGGGGGGGCAGTGACACTTACATATCTCTACTCTTAAAAAAACAGAGTTTGTGATGATGGTGTTTCTGCCATCCTGCAATATAGGCCATCCGGTTTATATCCGACGGATAGGAAGGAAACTATGGCAATTTTGCAAAAAGATACCCACACCCCTCTCCACGTTTGCAAATAAGGCATTCCCTCATTCATCCTTTTCTCCCACAAGATAAACTACTCATACAAATGCATCTTGATGTTCCGTGCAACGCATGGGCATCTTGCTAGTAGGGAGAAGGAGATTGTGTGACACATATCTAGCTATATTAAGGGATAGGTAGACAGCATGTGTGCAAGGCATACTTAAAGCATCACGAAGATAAACAAACGGTGTGCATGCAAGTGCCGGAAAAAATGAAGCGAGAAACAATGTGTATGCGTGTGTGTGTGTGACAGAGAGAGGGAGAGAGAGAGAGAGAGAGAGAGAGAGATCTCAAAACAAAAGGTGCTCTGCTGGAATCCCATTGTATGTATTCATATGGTTCCGGAACTCGAGTTAACCTTAGACATATGTGTGAGAGACATAATTATACTTTGGGACATTAGTGGATGTGGGTGGGCGGAATTAAAGGGGTGGGCGTATTCGACAGAGAGAGCGTGTGTGTTTCTGTGTGAGAGACTTGTAGGATAGGGTAAGGGAGAGAAATACATGAAGTGCGCATGTGTGATTCCGATGCCCACAGGGAAATGAGATATGTATGCGTGTGAGAGAGATTGCACAATTCATTCACGTTTTGCTATCTAGCGACCGTGGACGCGCATCGCTTGAACATAAATCAATTTCTACTTTGTATCATGGCCAAAGGTACAATATCGATTCAATGCTATAATGATTGGATACTCACATATCACATTTTTTTCTATTTAAATAAACCTTTTCAGTTGTGCATGCCAAAGTTAGAGTGATGTTTCTTCAAACAACCAATGTAGCTATCATGTACATGCACCATTGTTACTCTTGCATTCAAATTCATTAGTCTTGGATGATTTAAGGTTCTATTATGAAGTAATATATGTAATATTGATATATGAATTCAACGGGTACGCAATTTATGAAATGGAGGCTATGTAATCATATGAGGTAAAACTTTTAAGTAGCGGACTACAATATCCATTTCTTTTTGTGCACCTCTACACTAACACGTCAATGCATTATGTTTAAAGTAAATAACCAATGGCACTAAATTATCTATTTACACGAGAAATACCTAGGTTGAGCGTTTGATCCCTTTTTTGTGAACGCGCCTCTACACCCTTACGATTGGCCGCGCCCATGTGAACGACCAAGTTATCGGCGCACCATCCTGAGTTATTGTCTTTTTTTTCTGGGGTGGACTTCACACCAGTTATTAACTGCTAACGCGTGCCTCGTGTACACAGTCTCGCGCGACCTTCCCGCTAGCACAGTCCAAAATTAGTTGAAATTGGATACGAACAATCCCGCGGGCGGCAAAATCTCCCGCCTCCTTCTAAAATTTCCGCCACCTAGTCTTTAGCATGCAAAAATCCCCTTTTGTCCTTGGTGCACGGAGACCAACAGTTACAATATTGCCCTCATCTACATAATAGGTCGGGGCTGCTTTGGTTACTTCTGGTTCCCCCCACTACACGGCACCCCCATTTCCTCTCCCCCTCCCGCAAAAACGACTAACTCACACAGCACCAGAGCATCCATCGGCGTACATCACGCTGTCCGTACTTCATCGGCCTTTCTTCCCTTCCCTCTCGAAACCCTAGACTGCCCATTCACTTCTAGCAGTGTCCAACTTGCCGGATCTGCTTCTGCGGCTGCATCTACCCCTCCCACCTCCCCTAGAAATAAGTAGACTGCTCATCCACCACTGTACCACAGCCCATTCAGCGACGGCCTTGTCCACGGCGCCGGATCTGCTTCGCCGGTACTCTCGTTAACCGCAGCGCAACTGCAGCGGCTCATTCGTACTCCCCACCGGAGACGCTTCGTCCACACCCCCCCCCCCGGAGCCGCTCCACCGACACCCCTGTCGACGGCCTCTGATCCTCTTCTCTGACACCTTCCTCAACCCTACCGGAGCCGCTTCGCCGACACCATCGTCAACCCTACTGGAGTAGCTTCGCCTATACCATTCTCAACCCTACCGGGGCCGCTTTGTCAACTCACAAGTCCACGGCCTCAGATCCGCTTCCTCGCACCCTCATCCAACCTACCGGAGCAGCTTCTGACGCCCCGTCCATGGCCGTAGATCCGCATCGTCGACACCATCCTTAACCCAACCACCGGAGCAGCTTCACCTACGGCCTCGTCCATGGCCATAGATCCGCTTCACCCACACCGTAGTCCACCCTACCGGAGCCGCTCCACAAACACCCTACTCGACGGTTCTAGATCTCTTTAGCGGACCCCGATAGCGAGCGTAGCGTCATCACCCTTGACGTTTCTAACCTAATTCCCACCGTCTGCCAAGATGCCAAGCGCCCGCCACGGCCTAGGTACTTGTCACCTTCAAACCCGTCCAGCATCACCTGCCCGATGTACTTCAAATATACTAACAGGTCGCTGTTACCTATTATGCAGCTGGCAAAAAGTACAAGGATGATGTTTCTTCTGGATCTAACAACTTGGCCAACCAAGATCCTGGACTGAGGCATTGCTATGATCTTGTAAGTGCGTCTCTCTCTTGTATTGTTTTGTGCCTGCCAACGTGCTTTGCTAGGATTTTCGACCAGTAATCCCTTTGTGCAGACAATGATTTCTACTACTGGCTGCTAAATTAGATATGTATATGTCATACATGCTACTACCTCGTACCTCTATTCCTGAATATAAGTCTTTCTAGATATTCCACTATAGGCTACATACGGAGCAAAATGGGTGAATCTACACTCGAAAATGCATCTATATACATCTGTATGTGGTCCATACTGGAATCTCTACAAAGAAATATATTTAGGAACAGAGGCAGTATATTACACAAAATCATAGGTGGCATGTAGGAATTCCAGTGCACTGCATTAGGCTCCCTTAGAGTGCCTGCTAGTCCAGCACAAAGAGTCATGGCTAGTTTATGCTACGCACACAATCATTAATTGGTGTTTTAAATATGCGCAAGGGATATTTAATGTATTATCATGTAGAGATGTCTGAAATTAGCCGTTTCAACTTGCACATAGGGTTGCACAATGAAAAGGTACAAGATGTATGTGGCAATTTCATGGAACATCGCAAAAAAGGAGAGGCAGCGATGAGCCTATACAGTGTGCTATGGTACGTCACTCCTCCATTGCAATCATCGTGACATGTTATTTGTATATCAGTTCTATTGGCCAAGTTTCTTAGGGACAATTATTACGAGTTACCCTAAGAAAATAAGCACCTGTGAATAGCTCCATGTAATAAGCCAACCAGTTCTTTTCATTGCCTTTTCAGCTTATCTTTGGTATGATCAGTGAAAAGTCTAGGTTGCCTTATATTTTTTTCATTTTGCTGCCCATATGAAAATTATTTTGACTTGCAAACATCACAAATTGAACCCAATGCAGTAATTAATATGATAGGAAAACAGACCATCACTATTTGCTCAAAATGCAAATACAAATATACCATCTACTTGGCACAATCTACTTTGGTCAATATTTCCCATAGAGATCCCATTGCCTAATTTAACTGAAGAATGCATGACCCACATTTAAATGAAGAACAATTATTTATTGAAATTCGATGGTCCAAGTGGCTGGTTATTATCATATAGCAGCACCACCTAAAAGCAGCATATAGCAGCAGCAGCTCATAGCAACTCATCATATAGCGGCAGCAGCAGTAGCAGTGTGCAATTCATCATATACCATCAGCAGCTCATAGCAATTCATCATATAGCAGCAGCAGGAGCAGCTCATAGCAATTCATCATATAGCAGCAGCAGGAGCAGCTCATAGCAATTCATCATATAGCAGCAGCAGGAGCAGCCCATAGCAATTCATCATAGAGCATCAGCAGGAGTAGCTCATAGCAATTCATCATACAGCAGCAGCAGGAGCAGCTTATAGCAACTCATCATATAGCAGCAGCAGCAGCTCATAGCAATTCATCATATAGCAGCAGCATCTCATAGCAATTCATCATATAGTAGCAGCAGGAGCAACTCATAGCAATGCATCATATAGCAGTAGCAGAAGCAGCTCATAGCAATTCATCGTATAGTGGATCAGAATAAAAATTTGGCAAAAAAAAGCAAAGGAGATCCTCACCTTGTTGGATGAGCTCATCCTTCAACGGCACCTCAAGGCCTGATAACCCACAAGTACAGGGGATCGCAATAGTTTTTGAGGGTCGAGTATTCAACCCAAATTTATTGATTCGACACAAGGGGAGCCAAAGAATATTCTCAAGTATTAGCAGTTGAGTTGTCAATTCAACCACACCTAGAAAACTTAATATCTGCAACAAAGTATTTAGTAGCAAAGTAATATGGAAGTGATGGTAACAGTGGCAAAAGTAACAGTAGCAGTTTTGTAGTAATTGTAACCGTGACAACGGTAAAGTAACTAAGCAAAGATCAATATGTGAAGAGCTCGTAGGCAATGGATCAATGATGGATAATTATGTCGGATGCGATTCCTCATGCAATAGTTATAACATAGGGTGACACAGAACTAGCTTCAGTTCATCAATGTAATGTAGGCATGTATTCCGAATATAGTCATACGTGCTTATGGAAAAGAACTTGCAAGACATCTTTTGTCCTACCCTCCCGTGGCAGCGGGGTCCTATTGGAAACTAAGGGATATTAATGCCTCCTTTTAATAGAGTACCAGACCAAAGCATTCACACTTAGTGAATACATGAACTCCTCAAACTACGGTCATCACCGGGAGTGGTCCCGGTTATTGTCACTTCGGGGTTGCCGGATAATAACACATAGTAGGTAACTATTGACTTGCAAGATAGGATCAAGAACTCACATATATTCATGAAAACATAATAGGTTCAGATCTGAAATCATGGCACTCAGGCCCTAGTGACAAGCATTAAGCATAGCAAAGTCATAGCAACATCAATCTTAGAACATAATGGATACTAGGGATCAAACCCTAACAAAACTAACTCGATTACATGGTAAATCTCATCCAACCCATCACCGTCTAGCAAGCCTACGATGGTATTACTCACGCACGGCGGTGAGCATCATGAAATTGGTGATGGAGGATGGTTGATGATGACGACAACGATGTATACCCCTCTCTGGAGCCCCAAACAGACTCTAGATCAGCCCTCCCGAGAGAGATTAGGGCTTGGTGGCGGCTCCGTATCGTAAAACGCGATGAATCCTTCTCTCTGAATTTTTCTCCCCGAACATGAATATATGGAGTTGGAGTTGAGGTCGATGAAGCATCAGGGGGCCCACGAGGTAGGGGGGCGCGCCCAGGGGGGTAGGCGCGCCCCCACCCTCGTGGACAGGGTGTGGGCCCCCTGGTCTTGATTCTTTTGCCAGTATTTTTTATAAATTCCAAAAATAATCTCCATGAAGTTTCAGGTCATTCCGAGAACTTTTATTTCTGCACAAAAATAACACCATGGCAATTCTGCTGAAAACAGCGTCAGTCCGGGTTAGTTCCATTCAAATAATGCAAGTTAGATTTCAATACAAGGGCAAAAGTGTTTGGAAAAGTAGATACGATGGAGACGTATCAAGGCCACGGCCTGGGAGGAGGGGAAGGGGAATAAGGTGCCTTTCGCCGCAGTGTGGCATCAGCCGTAGTTATGCAGCGCCCGCCGGAGTAGTGCATTGGACTAACCACAGTGGAGCAGCTGCTGGAGACAATGAGAATGAGCGGCGGCGCCAGAGGGAGGAGCAGCCAGGGAGATTTACCCCTACTCGCCGGCCATGTAGCCTTGCTGGGCAGAGCATCGTCGAGGACCAGGCCATATGGGACCAGTGGTGATGGCTCGCTGGAGGAACCCTATTGCTGCAGGATGGGGATCGAGGTAGAGGAGAAGGGGAGAGGAGATGCAAGTGGGCAGGGCAATGAACGCTTGCATGTTTGTTTTTACTTGAGGGTCAGGTGTGACGCAGGCGTCAATAGTTGCATTTTGAGTGTAATATAGGCAGACCACAGAGTCATTTCACTATTCCCCTTCCCTTCAATGTTTAGTGAGGTTCTACCCGAAACACCCCCCTCCAAAGCAAAATAAGTTAAGACCAAGCCCATAACTCAAAAATGACTTTTTAAAATCTTTTATGGCTTATTTTGACAATAAGCCCTGAAAAGGCAGAATCAAACTGGCCCTTAACCTGCAATTCAATTGTGCGTGCAATGATGAATCACTCGTGCCAGCTATAGTGTACATTTAGGCATCATCATACATGGCATAACCTAATATATGTGCATTCCATTGTAGAATCTAGAATATGCAATGTTTATGTTAGTTCATACGTTGCACACGATGTTTAAATGCCCCTTAAATCTGGTCAGTCAAGTGATGGTCTTTAAGCCTCCTTCTTTGCTTCTTTTCTTGATATGTAAGATTTGCTCGCACATCTGTTCAATTGCTTGTTTGCTTCAGCCAGCCATACTAGGACTGTTTGCTTTAATTACTTGTTGTTCTTGATCTAACACTCTAACAGAGCTTGTCAACGATTTAAACACTAAGGGCTGCTGTAGTGGGGCCTTGTCTAACTCATAGGTGACATAAAGATTTGGTCGTACACTAAAGTAGGCTCTCCAAGAGTACCTGGAGATCCAGTTCGAAGGTATGCCTAGTTTTTACATAATGCAGACATAGTAAATGCTCATTTCACTGTGTGCAAGTGCAAGAGATGCGACATGTTTCATTATGTGGTGTTGTTTTGTTATAATCTCATCCTTTTGTGTTCACAGACTGGAAAGTAAGCATATTTATCTTCCAAGGAGACGAGTAACTAGTTTGTGTCACCTTGCAGAGGGGGTGCAATGAAGATAAGATTGAGGATTTCCAAGTACAAGATGTTAGGAAGGAGCCTTGCAAGAGAAGTAGGAGCTGCGCTGAGCCTCTTCAACCAGTTAAGGTAAGTCACTGTATCCAACTCAACAGTTCAATTCCTTGTTTGTTTCAGGCATAGTTAATTTGCTCTTTACAATTGCTTTATTTTTCCTCAGTTAATGAGATGCCCAAAGAATGATGCCTGATGTTGGGTACTTGTATAACTATTAGTTGACAAAATTAAAGGCCTTACCATTTAATTACTCTGCCGAAGTGTGCCTGAAGCTTTGAAGTCTATTAACCAACTATTATTGCATGAGGCTCATAATCTAGTTTATACTAGGCTAATGATTGCATAGTTTTGCTTGTTGTAGTATGTTTGTATGAATCCCTCTGCTGTTCACTATGCTCCCTAAGACTTTAATTGAGCTACAGAATGGCCAACTACTTGCTTACTTATACGCAACGTGCTGTCTAAATTTGTAACTTGTCTGTGTTTTGGATTGGGCCCCAACATCATGCTCCTCTGGTGAGCTAAGAGAGATTTATGTATGCAGGCTGCACAAACTACCTTTTTGTACTTTTTAAAATACCACCTACTTATGCTTCATGACGTGTAACATTATTGTTAGTCCTATTTTCCCATGTACAAAATAGTCTGTGTTGCTCGCTTCACTGTTGTAACTATATTTTTTGCCCTAGTCATGACATTTTAGGATGAAGTGACATCAACACAAAGATCTACGAGCAGTGCGGCATGGCCGTTATCGAATGATTATGGATTGGAATTGGAATGTGCTGATGTTCTCGAGCATCAACTAGAGGTGGCCAGACAATGTGTACATGATTCTCAACGTACAATCAACAAGTTGAGACTGGACATGTAGGTATTAGATGCAGGAGTCAAAAAAACGAAACAAGACACTGAGGTAATTAACCATGAAGGAATTGGAGATTTTGCAGACTGGAATTTGTGCTATCTGAATCCGGCCAATCCTATTTTCTGAAGAGATTATAGTTCAAATGGTAAGTTCTGTTGATGCGTGTCCATGATGTATGAGCTTTATTTGTCCGCTACTAATAAGGCGCCATGACTAACTTATAGCAAAGAAGCAGGTGCCACCAGCATTCTGTTAACGATAGCAAGAGGCG
This sequence comes from Aegilops speltoides, assembly GCA_021437245.1. Classification (NCBI taxonomy): domain Eukaryota; kingdom Viridiplantae; phylum Streptophyta; class Magnoliopsida; order Poales; family Poaceae; genus Aegilops; species Aegilops speltoides. Next base: position 357,478,460 of record CM038145.1, read on the forward strand.
GGTTTAAACCCAGCGTTATTACTAATCTGTAATCTCGGATTTTTTTTGAATTTTTTGAATTTTTTTTGATTTTTTCAAATTTTCAAATTTCTCAATTATTTTAACTCAAATCTCTAATCACCCCTAATCGCTGCTCAATTTAATCTCTAATCACCCTCATCATTCCAAATCATCTAACTTCCGGACGGTCACCCATCCTCTCACTACTCCGGCTGAGCACGCTTAACTTCGGGTTCTATTCTCCCTCGTTTCCAAGTCTGCACTTGTTGTTTTCCTGACAATAGTGAGATGTCAATCCTATTAACCTCAGGAATTTAGCTTGAGCATGAAGTCACACATTTCACTGTTTGAGTTTGAAACTATTGTTCTAAAAAATTAGTAACACTAATATTTCTTGAATAATTAGTTTGACCACAGTTTGACAGTTGACCCAGTTTGACCAGATTTGACCACAGTTTGACCATAGTTTGACCAGATTTGACCAAAATTCAAAAAAACTAAAATAATTATTTATTAACACTAATATTCTTGAATAATTAGTTTGACCATAGTTTGACCAGATTTAACAAAAATTAAAAAATAATAATTTTTTTTGAATTTTTTTGCCTCCAGATCTTAAAAGCCCCGTAACTTTTTTTCTGTTAGGCTTTTGAGGAGTTTGACCAGATTTTGAAATTCGGATGTAACTTGTCGAGTAGATGCTTTTTCATATAAAAAACTTTTTCATCCGAGTTCATATGCAAAAGTTATGGCCATTTTACAAATTTCCAGAGAGATTTTGCAAATAAAGTCGAAATTTATATTTGTAAATTTTCCCAACAACTAGACCACATATCACATGGGAAACTTATTTTCTTTTATTTTTTTGACATTGTTATCATTTTCTTTTATTTTTTAAAACTGAAAAGGCGGTCCACGGGGGGTAGACTTTGCCAAATAGGCGGACTCAGCGCTACTACTATGATGCGATTAGCGAAGGCGGGTTTTAACCTCGCTACTACTAAGTTGATAGCGAAGAGCTGGTTAGTAGTAGCGAGGGTTAAAACCCGCGCATTGCTATGAACTTAGCGGCGGCGAGGTTAAAACCCTCGCTACTACTATGGCATATCCCGGGGCACGGCATGCAGACGCTTAGTAGTAGCAAGGGTTACAAACCCGCTGCTGCTATCAACTTAGTAGTAGCGAGGTTTAAAACCTGCGCTGCTAGTAAAGCGATAGCGAGGGTTTTAGCCCTCGCTGCTGCTAAGATCCTGTGTATAGCCTTTTCCCTAGTAGTGTGGGTATATTCGGCTGTAATTTCTTTATTGTATAGTGTAGGATTATTCTACATTTCTATGTCGTATTTTTATTGTATAGTGTATGTTTTTAGAGGTGATAGTATAGAGTAGGATATTTCTTGAATATGCCATATCGTTGAAACAGGGGACAACACGCCCAAACATTTCCTTGACGCCATACAAACGAACAAACAAGTGTACTCAAAGCGGGCCTTAATTGGGCTGGTCAAAATAATATTAAGTGGATCCCAAATGATGTGGCCCACCGTAACAACGGCTCTTGGCAGGCCGTCAATAGGCCTAAAGCTCGATAGGGCAGCAGGCCGAAATAAATGTCAATTGTGTCTCGGCCTTTTACTTTACGGGCCAGTAAGAGGCCGAAAGTATTATGGGCCAGAGGAGGCCCAATTTGCAAACTAGGCTTTTAACAGGCCGAAAGTCGCGTTGGGCTGAAATGATGCCCTACGTAACGTGGGCCCCTAATGGACCTAAACTCAAAGGCCCAACTATTGTGCGGGCCGTTAACAGGCCGAGGGACAAAATGGGCTAAGAATTGGCCCATTTACCGAATGGGCCGAGGACAGGCCTAAAGTAACAGCGGGCTAGAACTGGCCCAACTGCAGAATGGGCCGAGAAACGGCCAAAAGATGTTCCGGGCCGTTAACGGGCTGGAACTGACGATGGGCTGCTAACAGGCCGAAAGAAGCTCGGGCCGCAATTGGGCCCAAAGACCTAGCGGGTCGTTAACGGGCTTAAACTCACGACGGGCTAGAAATTATAGAATCTAGAATGGGCCTTTGATGGGCCGATTCTGTGTAACTTGTATGGGTCGTACTTGTAAATGGGCCTAACTCAAGTAGGCCGCTAATGGGCCGGCCCGCTTATTTTAACAAGCCTGGACTTTTCATCGGAATGGGCCTCTCTTGGGCTATGCCACATGTCAACGTATCATAGGCGGCTCCTGTCCAATGAGTGGATGACATTTGTCCCAACTTTGAGGCAACACGTGTTTCCTCCGACCAATGAGAATTTTACACGTGGAAAATCCCCATTGGTCGTGGCTGTTAGCGGGTTATCGGATCCAAAACCGGACCCGATAGCTTAACGGCGTTCTGTTACGGTGGATACCACGTGTCGGTCACCCTTGACGAAAGCACTTCTATGAAGCGCGATTTATCATCATGGAAGTGGACACTTTCATGATGATAATTTTGGTAATGTCATGGAACACTTCTATGACAGCACAGGTATGACTATCTTGATTCTGTCATAAAATCGTCAGGGATGTACATGCATGACAAAAAATGCGACCTACTGTGACAAACACGTATCAACACGGAATTGTATTTTTTTGTAGTGTTATCTTATCACAAAACTATCTATTACCGATAATTTCAGTGCTTGCAGAGAATACCTTACTGAAAACCGCTTGTCATTTCCTTCCGCTCCTCGTTGGGTTTGACACTCTTACTTATCGGAAGGACTACGATAGATCCCCTATACTTGTGGGTCATTAGTGCCTTGGGCATCCCCAAGCTTAGGGTCTTGTCAATCCTTATTCTCCTCATGTCGATATGTAACCCATAACTTGAAAATTTCAATCACACAAAATTAACGGAACTTCGTGAGATGGGTTAGTATGATAAAGAGCAAACCATTTCACTTTGGTACTATAAAAGAAAAGATTCATTATTGTTTCCACACAATTACTACTGTAGCATATCATTTCCACAATTTATATTGAGCAATATAAGCCATAGAAACTAGGAAACAAGCAAACTATGCATTGAAAGCGGAATCTTTCAAAAACAGAACAGTCTGAAGTAATCTGTACTCCAACCATACTTCTGTAACTCCAAAAATTCTGAACAATTAGGACAACATAGAGAATTCGTATATCTGTCACCTATAAAAAATCATATCAAAAGCATGTTCCAGTGAATTTTCAAATCTCCTGGACTGAGCGCAAAAGTTTCTGTTTTTTCACAGAGTCAAGTCAACTATCATCCACACTATCCCAAAGGCTTTACTTGGCACATTATTGAAACAAAAGAAATAAAACATGATTACTACAATAGCATAATCATGTGAACACACAAAAACAGTAGGTAAAAGTGTTGGGTCACTACTAGGAAAAGGACTATAGATGATATGACCACTAATGGCGCACCAGATATGTGGTGCGCCACTACTATATATCAGTGGCGCACCATGTGTCGGTGCGCCATTAGTGTGATAGATACTAGTGGCGCACCATACCCATGGTGCACCACTAGTAACATTTTTTTTCCAAAAATACTAATGGCGCACCAGGGCACAGTGCGCCATTACTAGTTTTAACTAGTAATGGCGCACCAGCCACACAGTGCGCCACTACTACAATTTTTTGCAAAACTACTAATGGCGCACCACCAGCTAGTGCGCCATTAGTAACCAGGGTTACTAATGGTGCATTTGTAGGTGGTGCGCCATTAGTAACCTGGGACCAGCTAGATATTTTGGACAGCCACACCTACACACTCACTTTCCCCACTTCATTCTCTCCACCTCCTCCTCCAAGCTTGTCTCGGCTGCCTCCTCCTCCTCACCTCATTTGCACCATAGATTCATCCAAATTAATTGGTTAAATTACCTTTTTTTGATAGGTAAGTAAGGGGAAAGCTATCTTTATGTTGTATATCTACTTTTTTTCTCCCTCCAATAATGTGCACATGCACTTTTTATGGCCTAGCTAGATCTATGTATGTTTGTGGTGTTGCATATATGTTTGTGTTTGCAGGTAACGTTATTTGAAATGCGATAGTTGCCAATATTTTGCTGGAATGTTGATTCATTTCCGTTTCGGCAAGAGTTTTGGCACTATGCATTCTTTTTGGTCCTATTTTTAGGCAAAGTCATGCCAAACTTTTTCTTGGTTCTAAAATATCATTTTGCTCTACCCCACAGGCGACCATGGTCCGCATGATGACCGAAGGCATCATGAATAGGTTTTTGTGCTCCACGAAGGCTGAGATGCTTCAAAATAACGAGACGGAGATAAGATGTTCGTGTCGAAGATGCAAGCTGAGGAGCCTTATGGACCCGGATTCCGTACAGGTGCGGGACCACCTGCTCTTGCGTGGTTTCATGGATGGCTATCGGTGGCAAGGTGATGAAGATGATTATGAAGTCGTCCATGGGGGCCGGGCAAGAAATGAGGAAGGGCAGCAAGACAACCGCGGCGAGGGCGGGCGAGAAGACGAAGAATCTCCAGGATATGATCACGAAGTAGATGCAATACACAGTCATCATGTAGAAGATGCCGGACATGATGATGAGGAAGATGTCGGACCAGACGAAGGGCATGATCATGAAGATGAAGATGCCGGAGCAGACGACGATGGACCATCGATGGGCTGGGTGCAGGACCCTCATATTCAAGAGCTACTTCTCAAGCAGACGGATAACGCAAGAGCTGCTGCCCGAAAGAAAGCCAAGCTGGATCAACTGGAGATAGACGTGGTTACTCCATTGTATGAAGGATGCAGGCCCGAGGATACCCGCCTGAAAGTAACTCTCATGGCTCTAGAGATGAAGGTAAAACACAAAATGACCGACGCATGCTTCGACGAGAACATGTCATTCTGGCGTGAGCGTCTTCCCAAGGGGAACAAGTGCCCGACCAGTTTCGAGGAGGTGAAGAAAATCGTGTGTCCTCTGGATTTATCGCACGTGAAATACCATGTGTGCATGAACAATTGCATCATTTATCGGGACGAGTACGCGAAGTCTACCATATGTCCGGTGTGCGGTGTCACTCGATACAAGAAGAGGAAGAAAGCTCCTCGAAAACTGGTGTGGTACTTTCCGAACACTCCTCGTCTGCAGTGGTATTTCGCGGACCCTAAGCTAGCAAAGCTCCTGCGTTGGCACGCGGATAGGGAGGAGAAGAAGCGAGAAGATGACGCAAATGATCCGGAGATAAATAAAAAAGACAAGATGTTGAGTCACCCTAAGGATGGGAGCCGGTGGCAAGCATTGAACCGAACACCTGAATTTGGGAAGGATCCAAGGAACATCGTGGCCGGGCGCGAGCATCGATGGAGTCAATCCGTTTGGCAGCCGAGAAGCACACATAGCACCTGGCTTTGTGTTTGTGTGGATGTACAACCTTCCCCCGGTTGTGCATGAAGATGAAGTACATTCACATGAGTATGCGAATTGAAGGCGAAAACAACCAGGAACGACATCAATCTATATCTGGGGCTGCTAAAGAGGAGCTAGACATCTTTGGAAAACGCCCAATGTCGTGGGACGCCGCAGAGAAAGAATATTTCCCTATGAGAGTCGCACTGCTCACGATGGTGCACGACTATCTCGGTTACGGATATGTCGCGGGGCAGGTGGTTCACGGATTTTCTAGATGCGTCAGGTGCATGGATGACACAACGTATCGCCAGCTAGATAGAGATCCCGGGTCTTCAAAAACCATGTTCATGGGACATCGAAGGTGGCTTCGTGATGATGACTCATGGAGGAAACGCAAGGATCTGTTCGATGGTGAAACCGAACCCCGAAGACGCCCGCGTACGAGGAGCGGCGAGGAAATAGACGAGCTATTGAAAAATTGGAAAGATTGCCCATTGCCGGGAAAGAAGCAAAAGGCGCCAGAGCCGGGAAAGAAGCAAAAGGCGCTAGAGCCGCTGCTGAAGGTATGCAAAACGAGGTCTGTTTTCTGGGACTTGCCGTACTAGAAGATCCACCGTGTGCCTCACAGCCTTGATGACATGCATATCATGAAGAATGTGTGCGAGAGTCTGCTTGGTACCCTGCTCAACATGCCAGAGAGGACCAAAGATGGGCCGAAAGCAAGGGCAGACTTGAAATCAATGGGCATCAGGGAGGAGCTTCTTGCTAATGAAGATGATGATGAGGCGAAGCAGGACATGGAAAGTCGTCGCAAAGGCAAAAAGGCCAAGAAGACCGGATATGACTTCCCTCCCGCGTGCTTCACTCTAAGTAAGGAGGAGATCGATCACTTTTTCACCTGCCTCATAGGAGTAAAACTCCCTTACGGTTACGCGGGGAAGATAAGCAGATACCTAGACTCAGCGAAGCAGAAGTTCAGCGGGATGAAGTCTCACGAGTGTCACGTGCTGATGACGCAGATACTTCTAGTTGCAATCCTTGGGATCATGGACGCGCACGTCCGTGAAATGCTATTTGGCCTATGCAACTTTTTCGACATCATCTCTCGGAAGTCGGTAGGCGTGAGGCAACTCAGAAGGCTACAGGAAGAGATCGTGGTGATACTATGCGAGCTTGAGATGTACTTCCCGCCCGCATTCTTCAATGTTATGGTGAATCTGCTGGTCCATATCGTGGAGGATATCATCCAACTCGGGCCGGCGTTCTGCCTGACATGATGCCGTTCGAAAGGATGAATGGTGTCATTAAAGGATACGTTCGCAACATGTCACGTCGAGAGGGAAGCATAGCGAGGGGCTTTTCGATCAAGAGTGCATCTCCTCATTGCACGAATTATCTAGGCATCGAGAACCCCATTGGTCTGCCCGTGAGCAGCACCTCGGCTGTGCTCTTTGGATGGGGTCACCGTGAGGGTCATTGCAAAATGCATGCCGACTTCGAGGGTCGACTCGCCGACTTTGAAAGAGCAAACCTAGTCGCGCTACAACACATAGACGTGGTTGATCCTTGGGTGGTAGAGCACAAAACCTTTATTGAGAAGACGTACAATGACCGAGGCCAACAGAGGACGGACGGAGATATAATCAAAGAGCACAACTCATGTTTCACGCGTTGGTTCAAGTAGAAGCTTCTGTCGTACCCTTTACATGAGGATTCTTCCGCGGAAGAACAACTCATATTCACCTTGCACAGGGTGCCGAGCACAACCTAATGACGTATGAGGCGTACGATATCAACGGCTACACATTCTACACCGAGGGAAAGGACATGAAGAGCGATGGTTATCAGAACTCCGGGGTAACGATGGAATCCTACACCGGTAATGACAAGGACAGATACTACGGAAGGATCGAGGAGATCTTGGACCTGAGCTACGCTGGAGAGAAGGTCCCGATGTCCCGTGTCAGATGGGCCAAGAGCGTCATAAAAGAAGACCGGTATTTCACCACCATGGTTATACCCGAAGCCAGATCCAAGACCGCGGGCGCAAACATCACTGCGAAAAATGAGCCATGGGTACTGGCTTCCCAAGTGGACCAATGCTTCTTCATTACCGACCCGTCAAAGCCCACTCGTGTTGTTGTGAGGAGAGGCAAAAGGAAGATAATCGTAATGGATGGAGTCGCCAATGAGCAAGACCTCGACAAGTATGGCGACCCGAAGATGGAACGTGACGACGACGATGAAGTACCACCATACACCACAAGAAGAAGCAGGACCACTGTCGGTGTCAAAACCGGCGGATCTCGGGTAGGGGGTCCCGAACTGTGCGTCTAGGCGGATGGTAACAGGAGACAAGGGACACGATGTTTTTACCCAGGTTCGGGCCCTCTCGATGGAGGTAAAACCCTACTCCTGCTTGATTGATATTGATGATATGGGTAGTACAAGAGTGGATCTACCACGAGATCAAGGAGGCTAAACCCTAGAAGCCAGCCTATGGTATGATTGTTGTAATGGTTGTCTGTCCTACGGACTAAACCCTCCGGTTTATATAGACACCGGAGAGGGCTAGGGTTACACAGAGTCGGTTACAATGGTAGGAGACCTACATATCCGTATCACCAAGCTTGCCTTCCATGCCAAGGAAAGTCCCATCCGGACACGGGACGAAGTCTTCAATCTTGTGTCTTCATAGTCTTGGCGTCCGGCCGATGATGATAGTCCGGCTATCCGGACACCCCCTAGTCCAGGACTCCCTCAGTAGCCCCTGAACCAGGCTTCAATGCCGATGAGTCCGGCGCGCATATTGTTCGGCATTGCAAGGCGGGTTCCTCCTCCGAATAATCCATAGAAGATTGTGAACACCAAGATTGTGTCCGGCTCTGCAAAATAAATTCCACATTCCACCGTAGAGAGAATAATATGCACACAAGTTCAATCTGCTGACGTATTTCGTGGCATGACTTCATTCCACTACTAAGCCTTTACTTGAATCATTTTTTATTATACCACCTCAGCCCGTTTAGCGAAGCTGTTTCCTAGGCAAGTCTTGTCGAAGCAGAGATCGTGTTCCCCTTATTCCGGGATTCTCATCAATAAGGACGTGGGTAACCCAACCGCGCCATTGATGGTGGCGCTTGGGGGATAAGTGAGTTTTACCAGGCCGGTGGGGACGCATAGTCTTCGTCCATCCATATATAAGGGGATAAGGATCCACCTTTTTTACCCATGCCTTCTTCCTCCTTTGCTTATCCATCTCCGCGCACTCGAGCTCCAGCGCCCAAGCCCGCACATCTCGTCTCAACCTTCTCCAGCCATGTCCGGAGCGGGAGGCAAGTGGATGACCTCCTCCGTTACGGAGTAGCACATCGAGACACTACTAGGGAAAAGCCTATACACAGAATCTTAGCAGCAGCGCGGTTCAAAATAGAGCGCTGCTGGTAAGTAGTTATGGCGCTCTTTGCTTAAACTTCGCTGCTGCTAAATATTTAGCAAGATGGCGCTCGACGGCACGCTGCTACAAATATCGACCGGCGGTGTTCCCCACCTCTAAGTAGCAAGATGGCGGTGGCGAAACAGCGCTCTTGCTAAGTGCATAGTAGTAGCGCTGTTTCCTCGAGATCGTTCTTTGGTAAGTTTCAAATTGCCGCCATTTTTGTCCCGATTAGCGATGGCGCCTTACACGAAAGCACGTTGCTGCTAAGTTCTTAGCAGCAGCGGTATCTCAGCAGCGCTTCTGCTAACCCCACCAACCCCAACCCGTCCCTCCCCTCCCTTGCTTTTTTCCCTTCCCCTACCTCCCCTCTCCTCTCTTCCCTCCACCACATGCTCCCACTCTCACTTTTTTTCCCTTCCCCCTACCTCCCCCTCTCCTCTCTTCCCTCCACCACATGCTCCCACTCTCACTCTTCTTCTTCTCAATACTTCTCCCCCATTACTCCCTCTCTTCTCTATCCACCTTCTCTCTCTTCATTACTCCTACATAACTACACCACCTCCATTAATGCATCTCCTTTCTCTTTTTCCTTCCCCCTCCACTAGTTGAAGTTGTCTCCTTCCAAATTAGGTAGCTAGGTAGATGTAGGATTTAGTTAAGTGACCTATTTGCCCCTATATAACTAGATCTATCTTTGTCAAGAAGAGCTTAATTTGTGCACTTTTGATCTCCCTACAACATCATCTTCGGCCATCAAGATAGAGGTGATGAAACTTTCATGCTTTTGCAAAATGGAAATGTGTTTATGTGTGTGTGATATGTTTGTGAAAATTGTGTGTGTGGCATGAGTTGACGCCTTGTAAATTGTGCTTTTGAGTTGCCTATGTTTTGCGAAATGTCGATTTATTTCCGTTCGCTAATTCCGGCAAACTCTAGATCCATATATGTCCTATTTTTAGGGAAGGTCATGCCAAATTTTTTATGACTTTGATGCATGCATGCATTTTTACAATCAATTTTTTATTATTACCGTGCGAGTTGGCGATGGTCGATTGGAGCGATGGTGGACAGGTGGTTGCGGTCGGCGGTGCAAGACATGAAAGAAAATAACCGGACAGAGGTTTTATGTCCGTGTCGAAAATGCAAAGGAATAGTTTGGCTCGACCCCCATGGCGATGGTCGTGTCGAAGCGCACCTGCTCATGACTGGTTTCATGGATGGCTATACTAGGTGGATAATTGAAGATGAGGATAGCGATGTTGAGGATGCCGACGGGCAGGAAATGATGACACGGGCAAGGCGAAGAGATGATCGATAATGGCGGCGGGAAGAGGCGGACATGGCGGCGGAGAAGGGGCGGACATGGCGGAGGAGAAGGGGCCGGACATGGCGGCGGAGAGAACGACATGGACTCCACGCAGCAGAGTTAAATCGGTACTAAGTTCAATTGTGCGGGACCCTCATGTTCAAGCATTGCCGCAAGGAGGCAATCTTGAGAGCTGCTTCTAGAGAGGAGGCTAAGCTGGAGCAACGGTGGTAGACTCGAACACTCCATTGTATGATGGTTGCAATCTGAGGTGACCGGTTGAGTTTCACGCTCCAACTCCTCAAGGCGAAGGCTAAAACAAATGGACCGACACTAGCCTCGATGAGCATCTCAAGTACCTAAAGGATGTTCTTCCCGCGGGTAATCTATGTCCTACTAGTGTTGATGAGGCCAAGAAGATCGTGTGCCCTCTTGATCGCCACACGTTAGATACCATGCATGCATCAATGATTGCATAATTTATCGGAAGAAGCAGCGGAAAAAACAAGCTGTCCGGTGTGCAATGCTTCTCGATACAAGAAGGCCGGAAGAAATGTCCCCGAAAGTTGTATGGTACTTACCGATCACTCCCGTCTCGGAGGTATTTTGTAGATCCCAAGGAAGCAAAGCTAATCTGCCGCACGCGGAGAGGAAGAAGCCCGGCGATGGAGATGATCGAAGTGAGACACGGATGGAAGCGGTGGAGAGCGTTGAACAGCTTCTATCGGTATTTTGAATGTGATGCAAGGAACATCGTGCTTGGTGCGTGTACCGATGGCATGAATCCGTTTGGCAACCAGAACACCAACCATAGTACATGGCCCGTGTTTGTATGGATGTACAACCCCCCTGGTTGTGCATGAAATCGAAGTACATTCACATGAGCATGCTTATTCAAGGGCCAAAACAACCAGGAAATAATATTAATTTGTATCTGGGGCTACTTCAAGAGGAGTTAGACACGTTATGGAAAACACCGGCCAAGACATGGGGCGCTTGACAAAGGTGAGTATTTCAACATGAGAGCAGCGCTGATCACGACGATCTTGAGGACTATCTCGGTTATGGATATGTGGCGGGCCGGTGTGCCATGGATATTGCGGATGCACGCGGTGCATGGATGATACAACGTCTCGGCAGCTAACGTCAAGGAAAGATGGCGGTGCAGGAAAATCGTGTACATGGGGCATCGAAGATGGCTTGAACAGACGACCGTGGAGAAACCGTGGAGATCTATTCAATGGTCACGCTGAGCATCGAGGACCTCCACGTAAGCGGAGCGGTGCGAAATCGATGAGCTGTTGAAAAACTGGAATGAGTGCCCCGCGCCGGGAAAGACGATGAGAAAGGCGCCAGAGCCGCTGCTGAAGGTATGGAAGACGAGGTCTGTGTTCTGGGACTTGGAGTACTGGCACAAACTCGATACACCTCATTGCCTAGATCAAATGCATATCTGTAAGAATGTCCTTGAGAGCTTGCTCGCAACAACGATGAACATGCCGGATAAGACCAAGGATGGGCGAAGGCAAGAAAAGACTTGCAAGATTTGAAAATCGGGGAAGATCTGCACATGCCGCCCGTAAAATGTCGGGCGAGGCAGAGAGCGGAGGCAGAGGCACGGGAGAAGAAGGGCAAGAAATTAAAGAAAGAAGATTATTGCCCCCCTCTTGCTTCACCTTAAGTCGGTGAGATCAATCAATTCTTTAAGTGCCTTACGGAGTGAAAGTTAGTTCGATTCTTGTGGCAAGATAAGCGGATATCTAGACACGGACAAGAAAAGGTTCAGCGGGATGAAGTCTCATGAGTGTCATGTGATGATAGCGCAGATACTACTGTTGCCCTTAGAGGGATAATGGACAAGCACGTCCGTGACATGCTTATTGGTCTCTGCAACTTTTTGGCGTCATCTCTTGAAAGTCGATCGGTGTGAAGCAGCTCCAAAGGCTACGAGGAAGAGATCATTGTGATCTTGAATGAGCTTGAGATGTACTTCCGCCGCGTTCTTGACGTGATGGTGCATCTGTGTGTCCATATTGTGGATGACATAATAGACACTGGGGCCGTCATTCTGCACAACATGATGCTGTTTGAGAGGATGAATGGGATCATCAAAGGATTCATTAAGTAACATGTCCCGTCCGGATGGAAGCATCGTCGAGGGCTATTTGGCACAAGAGTGCATCTCTTTCGTGAGAATTTTCTATATGGTGCAGACCAGCCTTTGGTGTTAGTGTTGGTTTGCCGTTAACAAGCACGATGGGAGGCTCGAAGGAGATGGTCTTTATGAACGGTCGCAGGAACTGCACGTGGCATACTCGGATCGGCGTAGCGATTTTGTGAGCAAACTTGGTAGTGCTACAACACCTAGGCGAGGTAGATCCTTTCGTGGCCTTTGCACAAAGAAATTATCGCAAAGAAGTATCGTGACCGGGGGTATGCGGGGACGGACGCCGAAGTTACTAGAGAGCACAACTCCACTTTCTGCATTGGTTCAAAGAGCATATTATTGCTAATCCCGGAGGAGGGCTCTAAGGACGGATTGCTCATATCGCCTTAGCACATGGCCCTCGCCCAACCTCGTAACCTATCGGGCATATGATATCCGCGGATACACGTTCTACGGAGGCAAAAGATATGGGCGGTGATGATCGAACTCGGGGGTGACGATGGAATGCATGACCGGCGGCGACAACGGCACAACCGAGCGATTTTATGGAAAGGTCGAGGAGATCTGGGAGCTTGACTACTCGGACTGCACAACACGACGATGTTCCGTGTCGGATGGGCTAAGAATGTCAAAGAGAAAGCGGATGTTCACTACCATGACTATACCCGACGCCAAGAGCGCTACCGTCAACGCTATCGCAAAAAAGCGAGCCATGGGTACACGCTAAGCACGTGACACAATGCTTCTTCATAACTGACCAGCGCAATCCCAGCCGTGTTGTCGTGAGGAGAGGCAAAAGGAACATCATTGGAATGGATGGAGTCGCCAGCGAGGAAGACTATGATCGACGACAACCCAATGAGGGAAGATGGCGATGATGATGAAGTATCGTCAAAGAAGAATCAATACTACATTACCTAAGAAAAATCGCACTCCATGGAAAAGGCAAAGTCACAATGAGGGGCTCAATTATTCTTGACGAACAAGAAGGAAAGAAGCTGACTCAAAAGCGAAAACTTCAAAGACCGAGGAAGCGTATGTTATGGGTCCAATGATGTGTAATATATATATGTTCCTATTTTGTATACACACTTAGCCATATGATGTGTAATATATATGTTCCTATTTTGCATACATATTTAACCGTCAAATGATGCAATATATATCGCCTCCCTTCGTTCACGCCTCGGGAAATAAAAGTGGGATAAAATAAAGGAAAAGAAAAATGAAAAAGCAGCGATGGCGGCGGCGATGTAGCGCGTTTCCACAAAACGCTGCTGCTACATACCATAGTAGTAGCGCGTTTCCATAAACCGCTGCTGCTACATACCATAAGTAGCAGCGTTTCCACAAAACCGCTGCTGCTACATATCATAGTAGTAGTAGCGTTTGGCATAACGCGCCATCGCTACGTCCATAACCCAAAATTTTCACTCGCCCACTTCATCCGCCACATTTCCCCAAATCCCCTCTCTCTCCGCCCCGTCGCTCCGCCGCGCTCGACCGGCCAGCGCTCGCCCCAACTCGCCCGGCGCTGGCGCTAGCCCGGCGCTCGCCCGTCGGCCCTCGACCCCGACTCGGCGCTCGCCCCCAACTCCGGCGCTCACCCCGACTCGGCGCCCGACCTCGGCGCTCGCCCCGACCCGTCGGCCCTCGCCTCCCTCCTTGCCCTGCACTCTCTGTAAACCCCCCCTCTCTGCTAGGGTTCTTCATGTTAATTAATTAGGTTATCTATTTAGTTATGAATTTAGCTAGGTTTCAAAATTAGCTGAATTTATATGGAAATTTGAGGCTGGACATGTGATATGTGCATATGTCATGTTTTGGACATGTCATGTTTGGAAAATGATCCGAGTGGCCTATGTTACGCATGAAATGTTGATTCATTTCCGTTTGGTGAATTCAGCGCTCGATATGTCCATTTTTAGCAAAGGTCATGCCGAAATTTCCGTGAATAAAGGCATGATTTGTGCTACATAGTTGGCATATCAGTCTTGGCACATAGATTTCTTTTCGTCATTTCTCATTTATTCATACTTTTAGAAATAAATGAGGCCCTTAATCATAGGAAACATGTCGAACAACGAAGAAGCTGGGCCTTGACCAAGATGCGAGATGAGATGGATTATGATGGTGAACAAGAGTACCTCGACTATTTGATTGCTAAGCAAGGTTTGCAGGTCGGCCTCGATGATGGTCTCGACGCCGACATCGACACCGACGGCGCCGGCACCGCAACGGCGCGGCACCGATGGCGGCGCCGAGACCGTGGGGAAGGTATCAAGGGAAGGTACCGCCCGATGCCGATACCAAAAGAGGAAGCATAAGAAGCAGAGGATCGAAAACCTAACAAACTAGGGATTGGACGACTTGTGATCACAAAGATGGCACAGGCAAGTTTGAGCCGTTAGAGCGGAAGAACCTCGCAAGTGCTATGGGAACCAAGTAGGATGCATCCTCACGGAATCTTGTGACATCAGCGAGCGATGACTTAAGGAGTAAAGAACATTTGACGCAGATTGCTCCTAACGAAGTTGCACAAGAGATTCAAGTTCCCCGACCGGGATGATAACATAGAACAACCGTGGGATGATCCGAAGATGAAAAAGATTAACAATCACGCCATGGGCATGTTCAGCAATGATTTGGCCTCCTAGAAAGGGAGGGTGAAACGAGCTATTGAGGCTGATGAACCCCTGTCCAAGATTCTGGAGGAAAATCCGACACTTACGGAAGAGGAGCTCGAAAAGTTCAAGGACACTTGCGCTACCGAGGCAGCCAAGGCTAAGGCTACGAAATTCAAAAGCCTTCAGCTCCGGAACACGGGGAAGCATCGCCTCGGAAGCCGGGGCTACCTCGGTAAAAGGCCCATATGGGATAAGGAGGACGCGGAACGTGAAGCCGCGGGTCTCCCTGACCCCTTCGCGAGTTCACCAACCCCTTGGAGCATGACTTCATCGGGGCCCGCTACAAGTGGGACAAGGAGAAAAAGGTTTTTACATGGACAAGATCACGAGGAAATTGATTAGACTCTTGGAGAAGCAACACCGCTTGCAGCCGAAAGCCCTACTTCTCGATGAGGCCCAAGTGGGACACCCTCTCAGCGGGCCTTGAGCGAACTTAAGGGACTCCCGTTGGACCAGCGGCCGCAATATGGTCGTGTGCGCGGCGCCGAAGCGGCGCCACGTGGAAGGTGTTTACAACGACGGCCCGAGGCCAAGAAGCGAAAAAGAAGTTTAGTCGGCGGACATCGGCGCAAAGGTGAAGCTTGCGGTCGAGAAAAAGCAGCCGAGGACGAAAAAAGCAGCCGAGGACAAATATGAGTTGCTACTAATGAGCGATCAATGCAGGCTGTATCGCACTGCGAAATGATTTTGCTACTAACTTGGTTCGATTATCATCAAGCGGGCGAAGGAAAATCGAACAAGGCGGTACATGATTTCCCGATGCCCGTTTCGTCGCGAGCAACTCCATGAACAACAACACCATCGCACCATCACTTGCTCAAGCAACGGGCCTCCTCTCGCAGCCGCTCCGCTCATAGCAGCCCGTCCTCGGTCTCGAAGCGCTAGGTGGGCCTTCGTGTTTAGCTGAGCTTGGCGCCATCACGGTAATTACATGTCTCACCAACATATATATATAGATAATATTCCATTTTGTTGCCTTTGGTTGTTTTACACCACAAACATATGTGTTTGCGGCAAAAAAACCCCATGCACCATACTCTACTTGATCAAAGGCGGAAGGTGGGCGTGGGAAAGGGGATGATAATGGACCCCTCTCAACGCACATTCCACAACCACCCGATCCCGCTGGGCACTTGAGGTTAGCTTGACCAGTGTGAAATCGGGCACGAGGTTGCCTCCTCGATCTGACATGTGGGAGCGGACGGCGAGACCCCGCCATGGATTGGACGATGCAAGGGTTGGGTGCTGCTATGGCGAAGAATCTTATTAAATGCAGGAGCCGCCGAGAGCACACCAATAACTACCACACATCAACAAGCATGTGCGGAGACCACCACCCACCTACGCAATTACCAGCTCCTGTAGTAGTGCCGGGTGAGGCGGCGGACGACATGATGAAGGGGTGCAATAATCTTGGCTGATGTACTGTAGAACAGAGAATGGATGATGAGGCGGAGGTCGACCCTATGGATTACCTCAATACAAGCGCGTATGATCGTGACATAGATATGATGAGTCAACCATATGACTGAATCGGACTATCGACTTGCTAATGAGGATATGGATGCCGGGCAGGGCCGTACCATGGAATGCAAAAGTCTCTCTTCATGAAATCCTCACGGGACACGCTGAAGATGCCGCCTCAACACAGGCTCAACTAGCCGGGCGCGAGGGTCGTCTGATGCTTAGCCCAGGAACACTTGGGCAGGGGTTAAGGAAGGGTGCGGAAGGTGTGCCCAAGAAAAGGAGAGGAAGAGATCGGGAAGGTAAGCGCCTCCAAACAAGCGAGCACACAACAGCCAGACGATGCATTACGAAGGCGTGTACCCGTGAAAGGTGCGGTCATGTTCCATCTCACAGGCGAGCCGATGCTACCGCCGAAACCGCTGGAGGCACTATCGGGGATCTCAGAGACTGCTGCGACCATGTCTTTGTCGTGAGAAAAGCCTACTAGCCTCAAAGGATCCGGGATATCCGACATCGCGGCTCGTGTGCACGAGGGGAAGTGCTACGTCGACACATGGCCCGCGGAGGTGTTCTTCCTGCGGTTTGACCATATCTTTGAGATGTTTCTAACAAAGTGACTTGATTTTACTATCGTCGCCTTTTTGCGCTACATATGAGCTCCATCGTGAAGAGTGAAGAAGTCTCGCAAATCTGTGTGGCGGATCCGTACTACATGCACGAGTCTTTCTTGAGTCTCGGTGACTTTGGCGTGAAACTGCTAGGGAGTACCTCCAAAACTTCATGGTACAAAATAAGGACCGGAAATTGTCCTCGTGCCTTATCATCCAAAGTAAGTCAGTTCGGACAACCCTTTCGTACATTTCAATCATTCCTTCTCTCTCATATGGGGAATAATTTGAGGTGTCTTTTTCCTCGCAGCAGCAGTAGCGCCGTTCTTATCGTTCTTTACCCGCAAGTCTCCCACGCCGTGTATTTTGACCCTTGAGAGACTACGAGAAAAGGACTACACCCACATAATGAATATTCTAGATGATGCTCTCCAAGGCTTCAGCTATAGAGGTGGCCACGTGCATATCGAAACAAAGGAACAAGAAGATGGGTTTAGCGCATAAAACTAACTTCTCCTGCATCCATGTCCCAAAACCAAGCAAGAAGGATGGATTCTACATCGTCCATCTCATGATTCAGTTCAACACGGATCACCAAAAGCTTTGCATTAACAGCGAAATGATGATCATATCCACAAGTGGCTAGAATCTCATGGAGAAGCGAATTATAAACTTAGAGATGACTTCTTTCGCATCCAAAGCGACATTGCGACGATCATCATGAAAGAAGTAAATCGATGAGAAGGGATGTTCCACCACGGCCCTATATCGCGGTGACGTCCGAACTCGCATAGGCATGCAACGTCTAGACCTCACGCCGTTCAAGCAGCTAGGGTTCGTCCTCGATGATATGGAAGGATGGAACTTCTAGTGAGTTATGATGCCGATGATGATGATATGTGTCGGTTGAACTTGTATACTTTTTGTAGCGATGAAACTTTGTGATGTCCACGGTCCTGCCGAACTTGCGTAACGCTACTTTGTTAGTTGGCGACGATGACCTGCGTACCTCTAGTTAATTAATTTGCGTCTTGTATATGTTGCATCTAGTTGCTAACCTTTCTTTTTGGTGTTGCTCTAGTATATTTTTTGCATATATATGATTGTACATCCTCTTCATGAACATGCATCTCTAACGGTACCTAGTTTCTTGATGGCGAGATGGAAATGCTATATCGTGTACAAAGGGAAGGTTCCGGGTGTACAACGAGTGGCATGAGTGTCGGCGCAAGTGAATGGGTTCACGGGCGCCAGCCATAAAAACTTCAAAAGCAGACAAGAAGGAGAAGCTAGTTACTTGAGGTTCACGCTAAGCGCGAGAGGACTCGTAACCGCCACCTCATGTCTTGCATGGTTCCGCTCTCACTCATAGTGATAGCACTTCTTGCGTATGCCTTTGTTTAGATGGATAGCGTTGTTGTAGTTGCAAGTATTGAGACTTGCATGTATTGCTATTTTCGAGATGATAACAAGATATCACTTTGTGTTGGATGATGATTATGAAGAGACTATTTGTATGTACATGCTATGATTACATTTGTGGTCTCATGAGGCATTTGTATGTGTATCATGATGAAATTTCTATGTGCTAAAGATTCTTCTACAAAGCGGTTCAAATACAAAACAAATATGCCAAAAAAACTACTTAAATTAGCGATGGCGAGTGTACAAAAGTTAGCAGCAGATGCCGTTATAGCGATGGCGCGTCCGCCAAAGCGCTAAGCGCTAATAGCGATAGCGAGCTTCCGCAACAGCGCTGCTGCTACACTTGTATAGCGATGGCAGCGAGTGGTGCGCTATCTGCTATGAGTTAGCTGTAGCGCCGTATTAGTAGCGCGGGTACCCGTGCTACTGATACATGTAAAACCCGCGCTGCTGCTAGCCTTTTCCCTAGTAGTGAGAAGCTGCGCGGCGCCGGATACCTGTCCAGCGACATCGCGCACCGGCTGCCCGACAAGGGGCAGCTCATCCCCACCCCCAGGCCACATGAGAGGGTCGTATTCCTTCCCCACTTCCTCCACGGACTGGGCTTCCCACTTCATCCCTTCGTCCGAGGGCTCATGTACTACTACGGCACTGGACTTCCACGATCTGGCGCCAAACTTCATTCTCAACATCTCGGCGTTTATCGTGGTGTGCGAAACCTTCTCTGCATCTAGCCCCCTTGCTTGTGGCTAAAACCTTCAATGTCAAACCGAAGGTAGTGAAGGGCGTCCAAGCGGAGTGCGGAGGCGCCATGGTGGGCAAGATGCCCAACGTCCTCTGGCTCGAGGGCGCCTTTGTGGAAACCATCAAAGGGTGGCAATCGGGGTGGTTCTATATCACCGAGCCACGAGATCCTAAATGGGCAGCGGCCCCCGAGTTCAGATCTGGTGCCCCTATGCAGCTCACCTCCTAGAAAGAGAAGGGCTTGCTATGGGGCAGTTCGGAGGAGCTGACCGGACTCCAGTCCTGTCTCTAGACCCTTGTGAACAAGAAGCTCAAGCTTGTCAACGTGATCCAGGTCATGCTCGTCCACCGGATTCTCCCCTGCCAACAATGGGCCTTCAACCTATGGGAGTTCGATCCGGCACAGCACCGGACCCTGAGCGGGCTCTTCGACACGACGTACGAAGCTGCCTGGAGGGTGCTGTTCAAGGGGGGAGAAGCCCCCGCATCCGTGACTAAAGATCACGGATTTAGCACGAAACGCCCGGCCGGTGCGGTAAGTTATCCTTTACGGGACACGTATTTCTTTCATAGTTTGACTCTATGTGGGATCTAAAATTCCCAATGCCTTTAATAGGACTGGCAGAGGACGTCCGGACAGGTTAACTGTCCGGCTTCCCTCCCCGAAGAACCAGCGGATGCCCGTTTAACGGGGCTGCTAGTCCCGGCACTTTATGTGGTGCCGGAGAAGATGGCCAAGAAGAAGGCCACGGGAACTCGAAGGAGTTCGGCGCCGAGTAATGTCGGACTCATCGTCCGATGACTCTGGCGGACTCCTCCCTTGAAGGCGAGGAGGAAAAAGACTCTCCCGGGGGGAGAGAGGAAGAGGAAGGCTTCCCCAACGGGGGAGGCCGAAGGGTCCAAGAGGGGAAGGACCCTTCCTCCGGACAGCTCCGCCAACGGCAATGACGGCGAGGAGGAGTGGCCCTCAAGGGCCAAGCCCCTGGCAAGATCGTAAGTATCCGGATTCCTGAGCGATTTGTAATTTCTCTTTTGTGCCACGTAGTGTCCTTCTAATGCCGCGTACTACCTGTAGCCCGGCTGAGGAGGATCTTCCCGCTTCATCCAGCGGGTCCTTGGCTCCGTCGGATGTAGATTCCATTCCGACCGCCTCCACCCCTCGCGATCTTTGAGGGCGCCGAGTGGGATCCCGGAGGACCCGCCAGGGGGGAGGATCTGGAGGTGCCACAAGGCAACCTCCGGACTTTGTGCGGACTCCGTGCGGAACTCGCGATGGTTCGAGTCCGTGACGGCCCTTCGTAGGAAGGGCAAGACCGTGACACCGGCAGCCTCCGTCAACCGGAGTGCGGACAACTTGTTGAGGCGCTCAGCGGCGCTTCCATCGAAGAACACCGCACTATTATGAGTGCGGTGATTGAAAAGTTCAGCTTCGCCAAGGCGGGCTGGTGAAAGCTTGCGATAGACTTCTAACAGGCTTTGAGGTAAGAAGTTTTTAAAATATGCAATATAATACCGCATAGACAGTAGCCCCTGATGCTCGGTTTGGTTTTCGGAAAGAAAAGCGGATGAGGATCTAAAAAGATATCGTGGGCGTTCTAAAATTATGTCAATATGGGTTTGCGAGCTCTTATTTCTGACCTCTGCCGCGTGACTGCAGAGGTCGGTGCTTTGAAGCAGGACCTCGGCGGACCGAGCGAGTTCGGTCTTGCCAAGAAGCAGCTCGAGGACAAAGAAGGTGAGAACACCGTATTAAATTTGTACCTTCTGAGAAAAGGGTTTTGGTTGCAATAGAGATAACAAGGATAGCGTGGGTACTACGGGGCCCACGAACTAGGTGGCGACCACGAAGGACACCATGTCCGCAGCCGAGCATAATGCGACAGCGGGCAGCGGAGCGAGAGAAGCGAGGAGGCGCGGAGTGGCGGAGGTGCGGCAAACTCCAGGCTCTCATGGAAAAGCATGGGAGTTTGGGCGCGACTCGAACTCGAGAGTCAGAGCTTGCCTCGGCTCTTGAAAGTGCCAAAGCCGCTAAGGCCGAGGACCATAAGGCCCTCCGGAGATTGAGGCGGTGAAGAAAATAGCGGCGGGTAAGGCATTTTTCATGCAAAGCAAGCATGTGAATGTAAATTACCTGTTACTTACCCGGATTCGGAGCTCTCGAAGCGTTTGCAGATCTGCCTCGCGGCGTATCCGATGCGCCCGCATTCTCTACGGGCGAGGAGGGAGTTCGGCGGAGAAGGTCTTGGTCTCGATATCTTTGAGGCGGACATCAGTGCCCCTAGCGACCAGCTGAAGTAGCTGGTCGAGCTCCTAAGGTAATAAGCAGGCCATGAAGGGCCTCATAGTCCGTTGTGGCTGGAGAGGCCATGCCCGGAGCTACTTGGCCTCGTCTGCGGCGGCTGGTGGATCGCGTGCCCCAGGTGGAAGTCATCAAGCGCTCCTTTGCATTGAAGGTGCCCGTCGGGCCTTGCCCGCAAAGGTGCTTTGGGGCAGGCTGGATCTTGAGAGGCTTTTGACGGACGCACCGCCGGCGGGCAAGGAGTATCGTACGCCCGAAATGTACTATAAGACTGTCCTGAAGGGTGCCCGCAAGATTGCGGATGAGTGCCCCAGAGATGTAATTCTTGAGTAGAATCGCAATGTGTTATCCTGTGCGCTGAAAACTTTGTTCATATGCGCTAAGCAACGCTTATTTGATTTAAAATATTACCTTCTGTGCGGCCGTTTATCAAATCTGAGAGATGGCAAGTCGTCGACTTCAGCCCCCAAGCTACGAGTGCTGGGGTGTTCAGGATAAACTTGAGCGCTCTTGTTCCCATTTTTGGGTCCATCTAGGGAGGCGCTCAACACAACGAACAAGGCAACTGGACTTATAATGCTTGAACACTCTCACTTAGCCATAGAATTCTATAATTTTAAATTTCGGCGAAGCCCCTAGTGTTCGGAAGACCGAATTGAGGCGCTATCACGCTGGGCGGACACGGCCGGTTCCTCGCTCTAAGCAGCATCGTCTTTAGGGACTCGAAAAGACCTCTCGAACAGCGACCAGCTCTTGCCTTATCATGACGGTCAGTTTTAGCTTTCTCCGAGGCGCTCACCCAGCTCAACCGGGCGCAATCGCGATGGTTCTCCAGTCTACCTTAGCCGATAGAAGCGGGCGTAAGGTACCAAAACATGGGAGCAGGCAAACCCAACTATTGACCCAAGACATGATTGAAGCCGATGCATATAGTGCTATAAGTTGAGGCGCCGCACTTGTGAAAGTGTTGGGCTTCTCACACCATAATCACGGGAACATAAGCCCCTGGTGTATTGGTCGTACCAAATTATACGGATGCAAGATGTCATAAGCGAACATATATATAAAGAAAAGGAATGCAATTATAAGCGAAAAGTGATGCATTGTTTATTCAAGGAATTCTGCTATGAGTGCAGAACGATACAAATAGTGCGGTAAGCAAGGGTTTTGACTATTAGACATGTCCCCCTATAGGGGTAGGCTGCGGAATGGTGTAATAAACAGATTTAATGCTCGTAATGGAGACCAGCTGAATGTTAAATCGTAGCCATTGTTCCTCCACGGCTGTTGCATCGTGAGTTCGGCAGATCTCTTCTTTGGGCGGGGCCTCACAGTAAATGGAGTCTGTGGATAAAAATAAAAGGAAAAGAAAAAGCGACACACTTGGGATCCCTGGTGTGGTTGAGCTGCACTACGGGCTGTCGTGGCGTGCCTCCCCTGTGCCCAAGGTATCTCTTGGGCGTAATGATGTCTGTGGAGAGCTTGTCTTGCAATCATGCGAGGCTGGGGTTAGGGTCGCATTGCTCTGGCGTGCTCGGAGCGTGCAGTGGTCTTGATGTATATTGCTCGGGCGCTTAGTCATGTCCGATCTTTTAGCGGCGGACTCGAAAATTGCCTTAAGAGGCTGCTCTGTATACGCGCGAGAGCATTGTGTGTTCCTCCGTTCGGAGGGGCGTTGATGTTTCCATTGACCGTGATGACTCCACGAGGGCTGGCATCTTGAGCTTGAGGTATGCATAATCGCGGCACGCGTTGAACTTTACAAATGCGGTTTGTCCGAGCAGGGCGTGATAGCCGCTGCGGAACGGGACTATGTCGAAGATTAACTCCTCGCTTCGGAAATTATCCGGGATCCGAAGACCACTTCCAGTGTGACCGAGCCTGTACAATTGGCCTCGACACCTGGTATGGCGCCTTTGAAGGTCGTCTTTGTAGGTTTAATCCTTGAGGGTCTATGCCCATCTTGCACCTTGTATCTGATAAAGCAGGTTCAGGCTGCCGCCGTCCATCGGGACTCTAGTGAGTGAAATCCATCAGCGATTGGGTCTAAGACCAATGCGGCGAATCCGCCATGGCGGATACTGGTGGGGTGGTCCCTTCGATCGAAAGTGATCGGGCAAGAGGACCATGGATTGAACTTCGGGGCGACTGGCTCCATCGCATATACGTCCCGAAGTGCACGCTTCCGCTCCCTCTTGGGTATGTGGGTTGCGTATACATGTTTACCGTCCGCACTTGCGGGGGGAAACCCTTATGTCCTCTACTGTTCGGCGGCCGGGTCTCTTCCTCGTCGTCGCTATGCAGCCCCTTGTCATTGTTTTCGGCAATTAGCTTGCCTGCCTGCTTGAATACCCAACAATCTCTGTTGGTGTGATTAGCTGGCTTTTCGGGGGTGTCATGTATCTGGCAAGAGCGGTCGAGTATTCAGTCCAAATTGGACGGACCCAGAGTAGTTCTTTTGAATGGCTTCTTCCGCTGACCGGGTTTAGAGCCTCTGAATCCGGTGTTGACTGCCGTATCCTCAACGTTATCGCCGTTAATGCGGCGTTTGTTTTTGCTGCGACGCGACCTGCCATTGCGGTCCTTGCTGTCTGGACTACCAGAATTTTTGCTGAGGTTGTTACTGCGAGCTAGCCAGCTGTCCTCTCCCGCACAGAATCGGGTCATGAGTGATGTGAGGGCTGCCATGGATTTCGGGATTTCCTATCCTAGGTGCCGGGAAGCCACTCATCGCGGATGTTATGTTTGAAGGTTGCGAGGGCCTCTGCATCCGGACAGTCGACGATTTGATTTTTCTTTGTTAGGAACCGTGTCCAAAATTATGCGGCGATTAAATCGGCTGCTGAATTATGTGGCTTAGGTCATCGGGCGTCGGTGGTCGCACATATGTGCCTGGAAGTTGTCAAGGAATGCGGCTTCGGGTCCTCCCAACACCCAATTGACTCTGGCGGCAAGCTGTTAAGCCAATGCCGAGCTGGTCCTTTAAGCTTGAGTGGGAGATACTTGATGGCGTGGAGATCGTCACGCGGGCCATATGGATATGAAGGAGATAATCTTGATCCAAATCGCGAGTCTGTTGTGCCATCGTAGGATTCAATGTTCACGGGTTTAAACCCTTGAGGATTTGATGATCCATTACTTCATCATGAAGCATAGTGGGTGTCTTGGCGCCTCTATATTGAGCAATATCACGGCGTAGCTCAAAGAGCTTTGTCTGCTGTGTTCGGCCCGGCGGAGTTCTTTGTATCCGCGCGACGGTAGTCGTCGTGGGTGATGGGGCGCCAGCGTGATCCGTAGATAGATCTTGATTGTCTTGCCTTATCCTCAATATATCCCATAAGTCGGTGCATTACCCGTGGCTTCAGCGGTGCCGAAGTGCAGTTACGGCGGAGGACACGGATGCCTCTGTCGAGGCCTCGAGGTGGTCGGTCTGCCGTATTGTGCGCTGGTGATGAAGGTTTGTATGCTTCCTCTTCTAGTCGGGGGAGCAACTTGCGTTTTGGGTAGCTTTTGGAGGGGCATTCGAGTTCCTACTCTTCGGCCGCGAGGACCTTGGTCCATCTGTCGGCCAGCAGGTCTTGATCAGCTTGAAGCTGTTGCTGCTTTTTCTATAGGCTGTTCGCCGTGGCCATTAGCCTGCGTTTAAAACGCTCTTGCTCGACGGGATCCTCGGGCACGACGAATTCGTCGTCATTGAGGCTTGTCTCGTCTCCGGAGGGAGGCATGTAATTTTCGTCCTCCTCGTCTGCCGCTCTCTCCTGAGGGCTGGCTACTCCGTCCTCCTATCTTTGAATCGTCTTTGGAGGGGTTGTCTTGACACTCTCGGGGTGTTATTATCTTCGTGCGAATCTCCATTCTTCTTTGTGGCGGGATTTAAATGGCGCCACGGCGTCGGTGCTTGGGCTGTTTCTTAAAGGAATCTGCCTCCACTGCTTCTTCACCGTCCCCATCCTTTGGGGTGTCCACCATGTATATGTCGTATGAAGAGGTGGTCTTCCAGTGCCCTGTAGGCGCTGGTTCTTGATCGTCTCCGGCATCGTCGTCCATACCGTCGATGTCTTCGGAGTCATAATCTAGCATGTCGGTTAAATAATCGACAGTGGCTGCAAAGTGGGTGGTGGGTGGGCTTCGAATTTCTTCGTCGTCCGCATCCCAACCATCTTGACCGCAGTCCGGCCAGGGCTCTCCTGATAACGAGAGATACTTTAGCGAATCCAGGATGTCGACAAAGGGGGAGTGCTGAAAGACGTCCGTAGTGGTGAACTCCATGATCGGCGCCCAATCGGATTCGATTGGCAGGGGCGCCGGAGGCTCGGAGTCCGGCAAGGAGTCCGGCACCTCGGAGTCACAAGCTTTGCAAGGGACAAGGTCGGTATTCGGCTCTATCGCTGTAGAAGTTGCAGCCCCCGAGGCGGCGTCCAGCCACCTGTCCTCGATCTGCATGGTCGGCTCTGAACTATGGGTCAGAGCGGACTCATGTGCGGCCTCCAGGGTACTGTCCGGCAGCAGAGCTAGATCATGCCCATCGTGACAGCGTGGCACGCTCGGCTGTGGCTCGACTCCATCGAAGATCAAGTCTCCGCGGATGTTAGCCGTGAAGTTTAGGCTTCCAAACCTGACCTGATGGCCAGGGGTGTAGCTTTCGATCTGCTCCAGATGGCCAAGTGAATTGGCCCGCAGTGCAAAGCCGCCGAACACGAAGACGTGTTCGGGGAGGAAAGTCTCACCCTGGACGGCGTTGTTGTTAATTGAAGAAGCCATCAAGCTTATCGGTGACGACACAGAGGAACTCTCAATGAAAGCACCAATGTCGGTGTCAAAACCGGCGGATCTCGGGTAGGGGGTCCCGAACTGTGCGTCTAGGCGGATGGTAACAGGAGACAAGGGACACAATGTTTTTACCCAGGTTCGGGCACTCTCGATGGAGGTAAAACCCTACTCCTGCTTGATTGATATTGATGATATGGGTAGTACAAGAGTGGATCTACCACGAGATCAAGGAGGCTAAACCCTAGAAGCTAGCCTATGGTATGATTGTTGTAATGGTTGTCTGTCCTATGGACTAAACCCTCCGGTTTATATAGACACGGAGAGGGCTAGGGTTACCTGAGTCGGTTACAATGGTAGGAGATCTACATATCCGTATCGCTAAGCTTGCCTTCCATGCCAAGGAAAGTCCCATCCGGACACGGGACGAAGTCTTCAATCTTGTATCTTCATAGTCTTGGAGTCCGGCCGATGATGATAGTCCGGCTATCCGGACACCCCCTAGTCCAGGACTCCCTCAACCACCCTACCTAAAGGACGTCCGTTCAAGAGAAGAACTCCATTTACGAAAAATAAGGGCAAGAAGATTGTGAACAGATAGCTAGCTAAGATCGATTGTATTTAAATTGTAGCCTTCATTTCTCGATTGTATTTCATGGGCACTTTTTGAACTCATGAATATTTTTAAATTTCATGGGCACTTTTTGAATTCATGAATATTTTTCAAATTTGATGATATTTTTTCATATTCAATATGAAAAAATATTGAATATTCATGAGGACACTCGATCTCGATCCCCCTCCATCTCGATCTCGATCCCCCTCCATCTCGATCGCTATCCCCCTCCATCTCCTCGATCCCTCCCCCCCCCCCCCCGCACCCTCCCTCGCCTCCACCGCCGCCCCCAACCCCCCGCACCCTTCCCGGCCCGCTCCACAGCCGCCGAGCACCCCCCGCACCTCCCCGCTCCACCGCCGATGACCCCGCACCCTCCCGGCCCGCTCCACCGCCGAGCACCCCGCACCTCCCGCTCCACCGTCGTGTGACCCCCGCACCCTCCCGACCCGCTCCACCGCCGAGAACCCCGCACCCTCCCGCTCCACCGCCACCGATGACCCCCGCACCCTCCCAGTAATGTTTTACCAATTCACGAATGAATGCAACTAAAAATCCAAAAAAACAAATTTGATTATATTTTCAAATAACAAATTTGATAATATTTTCAAATAACAAATTTGATGATATTTTTTCATATTCATAAATATTTTCAAATAACAAATTTGATGATATTTTTAAAAAACTATTGTTGTTTTTACAAAAAAATATTATTTCTTCATATTCACATTCATTTTCTAAAAAATTATTAGATGCAACAAAAAATAAAAAAATTACTTATGGCGCACCGTTGGGTGGTGCGCCATTGCTATGCAAAAAAAAGTTACTTATGGCGCACCGCTGGGTGGTGCGCCATTGCTATCTAAAAAAACTTACTTATGGCGCACCGCTAGGTGGTGCGCCATTGCTATACCTCCCCCGACTAAAATCTCGGCCCCAATCCCCAAGCCCATCTCACATCTCTCAACCCCCCCCCCCCACTGCGTGCCGTCGCCCCTACGTGCGCCGCCGCCCCCGCGCCCTCCACCACTGCAGCTCCTCTGCCGCCCACCGGACAGCAAGCAAGCCAGGCCCCCAATCATCCCTTGCCGACGATCAAGCCTTGGGTGCGGGGCGACGACCGCCGCCGACCTGCAACCGTCCCGCCGCCGCCGACCCTGACCCCGACCCCTCCGGCGACCGACCGCGCCAGCCCAGGTACCTCTCCTCCTTCCTCCTTCCTCCCTCTCCACCCTTCCTCCCCATTCCCTCCCTCCCCTTCCGCCACTGTCACCCACGGCCTTGGTCAATCCCCTCGCACAGCCGCCACCGCCGACCCTCCCCTCGACCGTGGCGACGCCGGCGTCCCTCCTATCGGTCGTGCCGCCATTAAAATCCTTGGGCAAATTTCTTAACGCAAACCGCACCCCTCTCTTGATATTAGAACATAGGAAGTTGGTTTCAGAATTGGACTGGATATTAGAACAGAGGAAGTTGTGACCTTGGAAACAATATGTGAATGGTTCATAAGCAACCCTTAAAAAATTCAGTGTTAAAGAACTTTTATGATTTTTGCGTAATCAAAATTCAGTGTAGAAATGGGTAGTTAGAAAGCAATTTGTGAGTTATGTAGCCATTTTTTGTGACAAAAGTATGTGGTACTGCATATTTCACAAAAATATCTTTATCTTTTAATTTAGTTTGTGCCCTGACCTTGTTACGGATGCTCCAGCTGTTTGTACATGAGATAATCCACCAAATTCTGGTACTTCCATGTTGCTGCTAGTAGTAACCTGACAGCACAGCCATACTTAGACCTTCAGAAGGTCAATCTTCAGTTTACTTGACTTCTGAGCCTGCTAGTAGTAACTTGGCAGCCATTCAAGGATGTCTTGGTTGTTCACGAGGCCATCCAATTGTTGTTATGTGATGACCTGATTTCTTGTCTTCTAATGGCATTTGACATTGTGATGACCAACTCATTGATTTGTCATACCCATACTAAACAAAGGTTAGGTTCAGAGATAGTGTTGCATTGTTGAGTTTTACTCCTCTTGATGTAATAAATTTATTGACTGTTGTTTATCTTACCCTGTTCCATTGAGTAGTAAATCATTATTGGCTTGTATAGATGTCAGCATGCTCCCTTTCTACTCATTTTGGAGAACCTGTTCTTCACTTCTAAGAGTTGTTGTATTGAATGGTAGTTCTCATCCATTGGGGTTTTGATTGACATGGCACATTTGCAATGGAGTTTTATATATCTTCAGCCACTGTTCATTAAAAGCAGGTCAACAACAACATCAGTAAAATTCAGTTAACAACAACATCAGTAAAATTCAGTTAATTAACTGAAGAAGAGAAGAGAGAAAGTAGAGAGCAAGAGGAGTACTTACATTAACTGAAACATTTTACTTTAAAGTTGCAAAATTGCAGTACTCCCTAAAACTACTGCAAGCAAGAACTACTGTTGGAGGGCACTACTGTAGGGCAGAAGAGAAAGAGAAGAGAGAAGAGGAAAAAAAAAGAGAATATATTCTCTGGTCTACTGAAACTTGCACTACTGCAATTTACTGTAGGGATACTATAGTTCTTTGCAAATTCTCTGCTCTAATCCACTGCATGCACTGCAATACACTACTCCACTGCATGTTTAATCAGTTACCAGAAAAAGGTACAGAACAAGCAAATGTAAGAAAAGAAGAGAGCTTGTACTGCCAGTACATCATCAGGCAGTTCACCAGAGATTTTCAAGTTAGAAATACTCCCAGGGGTAGATGAAGAGAGAATATCATGAAGGAACAGTTTAGTTTTAATTAATGGAAAAGTTGCATTTACTTGTAATTAAAGGAACAATTTCAGTTAATTATAAATATTCAATAGCAACAGAGGCAAGCAGTATTAGTAGCAGTAGCAGTAGATGCCAACTTTTGATATGCATGCATGCATTTTGCTTGTTTATATTCATTCTTGTAAATTGAACATGCTCATCTATCTATCTATCTATCTACCTGCTTAAGTATGTATGTATGCATTGTATTTTATTTCCTTTGGAAAGTAAAGTTTATTTCTGGCTGGCTGGCATGATGGCTCATGGATCCCTCATTGCGGTTTGTAGCTGGAGCTCAATCTCGATCTCATCTGAAATGACTCTATAAATAGAGAGTGTAGTTAATTCTGAGTAGCGAAATAGTTCTTTGGATGCGATTACTTGCATGGGCTGGTGATGAAGAAAAACTTTATATATATTCATCTTGATGTTGACTCTATAAATCATACTTATTGGACATGTTTTACGTGTTGATTCATCAATTGATCACATTGAGAAAGACTTGTAAAGATGAAGATCATCTTTTACAGAAAACAATTTTCAGCAAAGGTCATGTCTCCGACCATCTTGTCGTGATGATTTTGCACGTACCCCGAGAGGCCCTTGAGTTTGCTGGAATGTCAAATAACATCCGTTCCGGCAAATTCGGGTACTCCATATGTTCTATTTTCAGCAAAGGTCATGCTGAAATTTTCCATGAATTTTAGCATGACTTTGCTAAAAATAGGACATATGGGGTACTTGCGACTAATGCATGGGCCGGGGTATCTTAGTACTTAATTAAGTAGGATCAACTGCCCTCGCTGACAAACCTTAAATTACAAAACCTTGTCTTTTAGGGTGTCTCGGTGTCGATAAAAACCTAAATGATGAAAGCTTAGGCTTTTAGGGTGCCTCGGCGTCGACAAACCCTAAATGATAAAAGCTTGGCTTTTAAGATGCCTCGGTGTCAACAAACCCTAAATGATGAGACCGGTCATGATCTTGTTCCTTGACAATAACCAACTTTTTGACCAAACTTTTTTCCTATTTAGAAGCGAAACATGGCCCCTAGCGATGAGGCCGGCGGTTCGGGCAAGCAATTCTGGGAGCTGTCCCAGGAGATGGAGGAAGAACCTCACCGCTATGAGGACGCCGCGGAAGACACCGATCCTGACTACACAACCCCTAGTGGCGTTGGGGATGACACCACTGATGGTGCCGCCGAGGATGCCACCACTGATGATGGCAGCGCACGCACAGATGGCAGCCAACCGAAGAGGCAACGGAAGGACCGGCGCCCGAACGTGCTCGGCACCGTCAAGGAGGAATTTACTAAAGTGAACTCCGACGGGCATCCAACAACACCCAAAGAATTAGTCAAGGGGTACTCGGTTCAGCTCGGGTGCATTCTCTGGAGCACCGTCTCGATCAACACCGAGAACCTAAGGCATAAGGACCGAGGGAATTTGCGCAACCTCCTCTTCACGAAGCTGCACGAACGATACAAGTTCCCCGCTGACTTTGCAAACACACGCCTCTCAGTGAATAAAGTGAACAGTGCCGCCCTCATGAGGATGAGCACGGCCCTGTCTACTTGGAGAAGCGCGGTGAAGAAGATGATTGACAAAGGTGATAGTTATGAGAAGATCAAGGCGAAAAATCCTTCGATCAGCGAAGATGACTACAAGGAGTTCAAGATCAAGTGCGAGAGCAGCCCAACCGTGGAATCAAGTCAGTGGGGCAAAGAAATGCGGGAGTTGAACTTAGGGGTCCACCAACTCGGTCCCGGCGGTTATAGAGTGGTGGAGCCTATATGGGACAAGGAGGACGCGGAGCGTGCCGAGCAAGGCCTACTGCCCCGCTTCGAGAAATACCGTGACAAGCAGACCGGGAACTATGTTAGGGCCCAGTACAAGGAGGACCCGGTAACAAAGGAGCTTACCACGGATCCGAAGACCAAGGCGCTTGAGCGTGTTCTGGTAAGGAATACACCCCCGCGTAATTAGCTCCATATGGTTGCATTCTAATTAATGAAGCCAAATTTCTAAATGGTTCACATTCTTTCCGCAGGAGACTGAAAGCAGTAGCGCGGAGTCGTCTCAGAGCTCCCCTTGGGACAGCACTCTAAATAGGGCGTTGAACATAGAAAAGCAAGGATAAGCTCAGTAAGCCGTCGTTAGCTGGTCGTGTGGCCGGCAAAGGCTTGTCCACAAAATGGTCGTCATACTATACCGCTGGTGGGCGAAAGGAGAAAAAGACCAGCTCGGAAAGCCAGTCGCGCGAGGTTCAAGAACTCAAGGCACAAGTGGCGCGGATTCCGGAGATTGTCCAAGAGCAAGTGCAACAACAACTGGGAACGATGCTCACGGCCATTGTGCCTACCTTGATTCAGGGGCTGACGACGTGGATTGCGGGCGGCCAACAGGGGCCGCCCCCGGTTCCTAGCTTCACGGCCAAAGAACTCAACTTCGCTGCCTTGCGGCGATGCCATTGGTGTCTCCAGCGAGCGGTATTCGTGTCTCCGGTGCCGCACGCGCATTGGAGCTTAATGCACCAGTGTCGCCGGCGGCACCTCGCCGAAGAAGCGGCCCCTCCGTCTGTTGCACGCCCGCCGTTGGCGGTGCCTCGACATTAGCCGAGCTCGGCGACATCACGGTAACTAAGCCTCTCAGCCGATGACTTCATATCCTTGCCTTTGACTGGCATCCTTGACGCCCTACATGTTTTCGCAGGGTGCCGCCGACGTTTCATGCACTCTCCTGCACTTCGTGGGCTGTGAGTTGATCGATGTCGCCAAGGGCAGAATCGTTCAACCGGGTAACCCCGTGTTCCACGGTAATCCGATGCCACCCACCTTGCATAGGGTTGAACTGGTTCGGGTGCTGCCAGGCTGCGATGAGTTGTTACCTCCGATTCAACCCGCTGGGGCCGACGAAGATGATGTGATGACCCTCAGCGCCTGTGTAAGTTGGCCCCTACTTTGGCCGAAGAGCCAGATTCGTTTGGGGGCGGGGGACACCACCCCGCAGACAACACCGCCAATCGTGCCGGCGCCAAGCCATGGCAAGACTGCCACAACGCTACCGGACATGCCGGACATCCCTATGGCACAGGATCCGGACATGCATACGGCACAGGATCTGGACGATGATGACAACGACGATGGTACATTTACCAACGTCAATAAGTACTTTGCCGAACATGGGTACGGTGACGAATTCTGCGGGCCTCCTTCTCAAGAACCCAACCCTAAAAAAGACGACCGTGATCTAGCTGGTACCACGGAGAAACCCAATTGCAACAGGCATCATCTGGCGTTCAGTTCTCAGGAGATGCCTCTAGCTGCTGCCTTCACCAAGCCTCAGATAGCCGAGGTGCGAAATATTATCAGACCCAACACACTCAAGAAGGCAGTCTCTGAGTAGAACTCGATCCCATTACAGCAGATGAAGAAGAAGGGACGGAAACGAAAGAATAACAAGAGCGGTGCGAGCCAGCCGGCACCGAGTACGATCCATGCTCAGGACGGGCCACCTTCACCTAAGGGTATCTCGAGGAGGGTGCATGTGGCGGGTAGGGCGATGCTATCGACTAATCTGCTCAATGTTGCAACCGGTGCTATGCGGAGTCTGCATGACATTGTTCTTTCTTTGGAGAAGCGGCGTCTCTCCCAGAATGATGTGGCATACCCGGTTTTCGTGGCCAAGGTGCCAGAGGGCAAGGGCTTTGTGGATAGCGCCATCAGGGGTA
The DNA here is from genome assembly GCA_021437245.1 of Aegilops speltoides. Classification (NCBI taxonomy): domain Eukaryota; kingdom Viridiplantae; phylum Streptophyta; class Magnoliopsida; order Poales; family Poaceae; genus Aegilops; species Aegilops speltoides. The sequence continues at coordinate 357,511,931 of CM038145.1, forward strand.
CGATCGTCCTGCGGTTTGATGACATCTTCGCTATGTTTAACCTTCATCCGCTGCACTACACCTTCGTTCGGATGTTTTCGCTGAGTATGGAGATGTGGATCATTAGAGACAAGACCCCGGACATCGGGATAGTCGACCCCTTCTACATGCGTGCCAAGATCTTGGGCAGTGCTAGGGACCGGCAAGTCGCGAGTTCACACCTCGAAGGCGTCATTCTGGCAAACCAAGATAATGATAACTTCCTCGTGCCTTACTTTCCCGAGTAAGTCATCCCCTCACTGCCCCGTAACATATGATTTCTTAGATTTTGATCGTTATTTTTTTTCTAACATTCCGTGTTTTGTGCTACACACATTGCACACTCATCCTCTTAAGCCCGAAATATTCCATGGCCACGTATTTCGACCCGGACCGTGAGTCGAAGATAGACTACACAAATATCAAGAAAGTTCTTGATGATGCTCTCCCCGGCTATGCCAGATCTGGAGGCACCTTCAAGAGGACAGTACGTAGGTACGGCAAGCACGTGTTCACCCACAATACGATGTTCCCCTGTGTCAAGCAGCTGCCTGGCGGTCAGAAGGGTGCCTACTATGCCCTCCATCACATGCGGGCGATTGTACGGGACCATAATCACCTTCTACTACCAAATAATCCCAAAGATTGGGCAACAAGCTTGTCGGCAATCCAGGACGCGGACATCAGACAAGAATTCTTTCGCATCTAGTCGGAGTTTGCGGAAATCATCCATCAAGATGTCCTTCGTACCTCGGGGCAGTTCTACCTCAGATCTCAACCGTCCAACAGTGAGATAGAAACAACGCTACAAATGCAGGCTGACAACGCCCGCGATTTCATGACCATCACGAAAGACGGCGGCTTCATCCACGCTCCGGTCCCTGAGTCGAGTCGAAGTAGTGATGCTATGTAGTTCTAAATTGTCGATTGGCTCATGTTGTAATATTAAACTTTAATGAACTTGTATGTCTCTTTGGTTTGGATAGTCGTTCAACTTATATGTAATCGATGCTATTTATTAGTAGGACCATGAATCGTGCTATTAATGTGTTGCTTTTCTCTTCCGATCCTTTTGTTGCATACTTATATATTGCTTATGTATTGTCTGTGAATTGTTACTAACGTTTTGTTTGGCTAGTGCATAGAGATGTCGTCGTATGTCATGTACAAGGGTAAGGTTCCCGGAGTCTACGACGACTGGGAGGAGTGTCGGAGACAGGTTCACCGTTTTAGCGGTAATAGTTACAAAGGATACACCACTAGGGCGGAGGCGGAAGTTAGATACGCGCGCTATCTAGCGGGAGAGAGGAGGGAGCGTTGGAGGAACCGGATGAAGACCAGTTTCATCGCGATTATGCTCATCGTGATGACCGCAGCTCTCTTCTATGTGATGGTAGTTTAGATGATCGATATCGACTTGTAATGTGAAGACAAACTCGCTACTCACGGTTTTGAGACTTTTAATGTTCTAACTTTGTTCGGTATTTTAAATTCGGAGACTAATATGATGAATTGTATTCGGAGACTAATCTTATATTGTATTTGATAAATCTGTTGTTTATATGTTGTGCTCTCTATATTATGTGCAGTAATATGTTTTGTAACCTGTGCAAATATCAGAAAAGAAAAGAAAATAATCCCTAATATTCATACTAGTGGCGCACCACTCAGCACACTAATGGCGCACTGCAAAAAGGACTCTAATGGCGCATCATCCACTAGTGTGCCATTAGTATGCCAAAGCACATGGGTAAATATGGCCCCCTGGGAGGCATACTAATGGCGCACGGTAGGCTATACTAATGGTGCACTACATGGTGCGCCATTAGTATACCAGATACTAATGGCGCACCAGGGGTGCGCCATTAGTATTAAATTCTAATGGTGTGGTGCTAGTGGCGCACCTATAGTGCGCCATTAGTAGGCAAAACAGGTGCGCCACTTGCAGGCCTTTTCCTAGTAGTGGGTTGTCTCCCAACAAGCGCTTTTCTTTAATGCCTTTTAGCTAGGCATGATGAGTTCAATGATGCTCGCATAAAAGATAAAGATTAAAACATAACAAGAGCACCATGAATCATAAGTTCCTCTCTCATAATAATTTTCAGTAGCATCATGAGTAGATTCATCAATATAACCATCACATAAAGCATTGTTTTCATGATGCACAAGCATAGAAGATTTATTACTCTTTATGGCATACATGTCATCATAATAATCATCATAAGTAGCAACTTTGTTCTCATCATAGTCAATTGAAACCTCTTCCAAAATAGTGGATGTATCACTAAATAAAGTCATGACCTCTCCAAATCCACTTTCATCAATATTGTAATAAGATTCAACACCCTCCAAAATTGTGGGATCACTACTACCTAGAGTTGACACTCTTCCAAACCCACTTTCATCATTGTAATCATCATAAATAGGAGGCACACTATCATCATAATAAATTTTCTTATCGAAAGTAGAAGGAATCAAAGGATCATATTCATTATGCAAAGCATCCCCAAGCTTAGGACAAGCATTATTTTCGAAAAAAAACAAATCTTCAAACATTTCATACTCATCGAACATAGCGTCCCCAAGCTTGTGGTTTTGCATATCATCATAATCATTCTTATCAATAGCATGAATGGCACCAATAGTATAGTAAACATTATTATCATATTCTTCCAAGAAAGTGCCAAAAAGATTTTCAAGATCATAAGATACATTGTCTTCCCAATCATTATCATCACAGCAAGAAGTAGGCATCACAAAATCATACTCAATATCATCATCCTCCATCAACATATTTGATTCACTTTCATTAGGCACAATGGTGATAGGAGCAATATTACTTGGGAGAGTTACCTTTTTACCTCTACTTTTTCTTCTTCACCACCTCATGTGTGGGTTTAATCAATTTTTTCGAGCTTCTCGTTGAATAGATTGATTGGATAGGAAGCTCCTCCTCGTTACCTGATTCATCATAAGAAACACTAGGAGGGTATTGGGAAATATTTTCCCTTTCATTAGTTCTCTTCATCTTCTATTTGTTTTCTTGTCTTTATGTAATTGGCAATATAAGGATTTTCAATGCAATTTACCGCACAATACATATAAATTTCCTCTAGATCAAAATCAAAAAATCTCTTAAGGTTATATGGAATATCCTTAGTTATACGTTTCATTTCTTCATAACCCAGAAGCAAACTAAGTTCATTATGATGTGCAAGGGAAATCAAGTCATCACAATTTTTGGACACGTTTCGATCATGAAACAATTTGCATTGGAGATTTAAATGACCATGTTCATTGCAAAGTTTGCAAGGATGGCAAAAAAAATCAGCACAACCATCTAGCCTCTCTTGCAACCATTTAGTTTCTAAATTTGCAAAAATCATCTTCCCTTTTTGGTGTGTAGTTGCAAACTCTATGCACTCCACAAAAATTGACATGCTTATAAGAAACATTTTTATCATGACTAGTGTAATCATCATTAGTACTATGGATATTCAAAGAATTCATACTAACAACATTGCAATCATGCTCATCATTCAGATATTTAGTGCCAAACATTTTAATGCATTCTCCTTCTAACACTTTGGCACAATTTTCCTTTCCATCATTTTCATGAAATACTTAAAAAGATGAAGCATATGAGGCAACCTCAATTCCATTTTTTTGTAGTTTTCTTTTTATTAACTGAACTAGTGATAAAACAAGAAACTAAAAGACTCGATTACAAGATCTAAAGATATACCTTCAAGCACTCACCTCCCCGGCAACGGTGCCAGAAAAGAGCTTGATGTCTACTACGCAACTTTATTCTTGTAGACACGTGTTGGGCCTCCAAGCACAAAGTTTTGTAGGACAGTAGCAATTTTACCTCAAGTGGATGACCTAAGGTTTATCAACCCGTGGGAGGCGTAGGATGAAGATGGTCTCTCTCAAACAACCCTGCAACCAAATAATAAAAAGTCTCTTGTGTCCCCAACACACCAAATACAATGGCAAATTGTATAGGTGCACTAGTTCAGTGAAGAGATGGTCATACAAGTGTAATATGGATAGTAGATATTGATTTTTGTAATAGGAACAATAAAAACTGCAAGGTAGCCAATAGTAAACGGGCACAAAAACGGTATTGCAATGCTTAGAAACAAGGCCTAGGGTCCATACTTTCGCTAGTGCAATCTCTCAACAATGCTAATATAATTGGATCACATAACCATCCCTCAACGTGTGATGAATAATCACCCCAAAGTTCCTATCTAGCGGACAACATAAGAAGAAATCACTCATAGGGTACGTAACCACCTCAAAGCTATTATTTTCGATCGTCTATCCAAGAGTTCGTACTAAAATAACACCAAATAATTTCAGATTCATAATACTCAATCCAACACAAAGAACGTCAAAGAGTGCCCCAAGATTTCTACGGGAGAAACAAAGACAAGAACGTGCATCAACCCCTATGTGTAGATTGCCCCAATGTCACCTCGGGAATCCACGAGTTGAGTGCCAAAACATATATCAAGTGAATCAAAGTAATACCCCATTGTCACCACGGGTATTCATATGAAAGACATATATCAAGTGTCCTCAAATCCATAAAAGCATTCAATCCGATAAAACAAAATCTCAAAGGGAAAACTCAATTCATCACAACAAGATAGAGAGGGAAAAACACCATATGATCCAACTATATTAGCAAAGCCCCCGATAAATGAAGATCGTGCCATCAAGAACACGAGAGAGAGAGAGAGAGATTAAACACATAGCTACTGGTACAAACCCTCAGCCCCGAGGGTGGACTACTCCCTCCTCATCATGGTGGCCGCCGGGATGTTGAAGATGGCCACCGATGATGATTCCCCCCTCCGGCAGGGTGCCGGAACAGGGTCTAGATTGGTTTCTCGTGGCTACAGAGGCTTACGGTGGCGGAACTTCTGATCTAGGGTCTCTACGAGGGTTTTTGTAATATTTGACAATTTATAGGGCGAAGAGGGGCTGTGGGAGGCCACCGAGGTGGGCACAACCCACTGGGGCGCGCTTGGGGCCCCAGGCGCGCCGTGGTGGGTTTTGCCCCCCTTAGGGAACCCCCCAGGTGCTGCTCTAGCCCATTGGATGTCTTCTGGTCCATAAAAATCCCCCAAAAGTTTCGCGGTGTTTGCACTCCGTTTGATATTGATTTCCTGCAATGTAAAAAACAAGCAAAAAACAACAACTGGCACTAGGCACTAGGTCAATAGGTTAGTCCCAAAAAATGATATAAAGTTGCTATAAAATGATTGTAAAACATCCCAGAATGATAATATAACAACATGAATACTTCATAAATTATAGATACGTTGGAGACATATCAGTATTTTACATCGAGCACTTTGTGGTTATGTATTTTAGGTCATCTAGCACTCAAGTTAACGTTCTCTCTCTTGTCCCGCTTCGGCCTCGCCGTCGTACAACTCACCGGAGTTGCTCCAACGACGAAACCCTCCATCACAGCGGAGCAGTGCCCCAGGCTGCATCTCCAGACGCCTAAGATCTTCTTCCCCTCCCCCGACAGCCAAATAAGATGGAGCATCCTCACCGACCAATTCAATCACGCTGAGATCGACATGGCTTCGCCAAAGAGGTTGTACACTTGTTGCATCACTTTTTTACTCTACATGTTATACATATTGTCCACTGAGCACACGTAGTAACGTGAAATATGATTAGTTTCTCCTACTATATGACAAGCAGTGAGGTACCAGGCAACTTAGCTATCCATGATGGACTCTCTTGAACGCCATCATTATTTATCTCTTGGTGTTTGAGCTGTGCATTTGTAGATGGGCCTAGGAATTGAGCTAGTAGGGCAGTGGCCTGGGTCCAAAGTAGTAGAAGTAGCACAAAAACATTTTTTGAGTGTAGGCTTTTCCCTGCTCAAGCCTGCCTACTAGAATCGCCAGTGCTTGAAAGGAAAAGTGAAGGAAAACATAGGAATTGGAAAGTTTCATATGGTACCACTATTCATACATTTGGTTCAAAGGAATGGAGCAAAGGAAAACTGTAGGATTTGTTCCTTTAGTGTCTCCTTGAAAGAAAAACGTAGGAATTTTAATATCCACTTGTCCTCCTTTTCAAATTCCTATTCATGAAGCACAAGACTAAGAGATAGTAGCATAATAGCATTATAACCGTATTCTTTTGGTTTGACTTAATCTCACCATGCTTCTTTGCATCCTGTGATCTTCCAATTCTTGTGAACCAAACACCCGGATTGGCAAAAATCCTGTGTTTTTAAATTCTTTATTTTGCACGTGAATTCCTATCCTATTTCTGTGTATTTCCTATCCTTGCATTGTTAGAATCCTCAAATTCAAACAAGCCCTTACACAATTGCTTCTGTTACAGATATGTGTCAAAGAAAACCTTGTGTGGTTTGTCCCGCTCCTGTTGCACTATGTTCCACCCCAACTCAGCTGCTCCAACGACGGAAGGGTTCACTACAGCAGGGATCCGCCCTCCAGACTGTCTTTAGCCACCTCAGATCTTCTTCCCCGCCGCCGGCAGCCACGACAACTGCATTACCATCATCAACCGAGCAGATGACCTTGAGGACTACATGGGTCCGCAAGAGAGGTCGCACTCTTTTGTGTCTGCTTACGTTATGCATCGCTTAATATGATGACATGCTACATCATCATCCTGTTCACCTATTAGACTCTGAGTCGGGTCCAAACTAATGCTCAAACTTGAGTTTTTAAATGGTTGTGGGGTACATATTGGGTCAGCAATCAATACTATATGTCTGCTATCTGGTCAATCTTGGGTGTCTACTATGAGTTTCGTGTTGGGTGGAAACAAACATTAAAGGATCCATTATCTGTATTTTTTAACTAAAGCTATTATCTGCCTGCTATCATTGGTTTTGGGTCTATCCACAGTTTGCTACCATCACTCTGGATTTGTGCATGCACTCCTTACATAAACTCACTATGTTTTATTCCTATGCATGTCAATTATTGTACACAATGGAACTGAACATGTAGAGCAAAAGAGACGAGCATTGTGTGGCAATAAAATTTTATGCAGACGTCGCTCCATGGTGGGCGCAAAGGCAGCCCCCCTCCACCCATTTTGGATTGTAATCAAGAGGAAGATAACTGTTCTGAGGTGGATTTAGAAGGAGAAAAACCACTCCTATTTACCCCCTGGGGTCTTCGCTCTAACTTGGCATGCTGATGTTGGTAATATCATGCATATGTGCCTTGCATTGCTTATTTTATACATCAAATATGTCATCTGCTTAGTTTAGACATGCTTTGTGTGAATGTCATCTGTTTAGTTTCTTTATCGTATATGTGAATCATGCAATGCCATCTTGTTTAGCCAGGCATCATATATGTGAATTTTGCAATGCCACCCTGGTTAGCCAGTCATCTTATATGTGAATTATATCATGCCATCATTTTTTATTACGTACTAAATTTGTCAATAATTTTAGTACATTCAATTACTCTTCCTGTGCATCAGCCATTTGACACGGTCATGGAAAAATCTGGAGTGGAAATAAGGTCTTCAGAGCAGACAATGCTAGCTGACAAAGTGCATGTCTTGCTGGTTACAGATAGCTCCTCGGAGGAGGATTCAGAGACAGATGACCAGTCCTATCCCTCCCCCAAGGTGCATGCTCTAACTTGGCAGGGTTATATTGCTCATATCGTGCATATGGTGTCTTGCATTGGCATGTCATTTGATTAGTTTAGACATGCTTTGTGTGAATGCCACCTATTTAGTGTCTAGTTACCATGTATGTGAATTTTGCAATGTCATCTTGTTGCAAGACATTATGTGAATTATGCAATGCTATCTTGTTGCAAGGCATTATGTATGTGAATTATGCAATGCCATGCTGTTTAGCCAAGAGTCATATATGTGAATTATATTATGCCGTCCTTTTTTTATTACTCATTGCATTTTTCGACAATGTTTGTATATTCAACTGCTCTTCATGTCTATCAGCCATATGAAGCGGTGATGGAAGTATCTGGAGTGAAAAAAAGGTCTTGAGAGCAGACAATGCTACCTGCTGAAGCAGATATATTGCTGGTTATAGATAGCTCCTCAGAGGAGGATTCAGAGACAGATGACCAGTCCTATTATCCCCTAAGGTTTATGCTCAAACTTGGCAGGGTTATATTACTCATATCATGCATATGTTGTCTTGCAATGCTTAGTTTTTACATCATATACACAATATAGAATGCCATCTCCATAGTTGACACATCATATATGTGATTGCCCTATGCTCACTTGCTTAGTATATAAATCATATATTTGAATTATATCATGTCGTGATGTTTACATAAACAGCATGTATCTGAATTATAGCATGTCAACCCATTTTCTAAAGACATAATATAGTTATATCATCTCATCCTGTTTATATAGTCATCATATTTTGAATTATGTCATTCTATCCGTGAATTATATCATGCCATCATGTTTCCATAGACGACATGTTTGTGAATTGTGGCATGCCAACCACTTCAATAGACACATCGTATAGTTATATCATGTCATCATGTTTACATAGTCATCATATTTTGAAGTATGCCATTCTATCCTGTTTAGTTAGCCATCATACATGTGAAATTGTGTCATGCTATCCTGTTTAATTAGCCATCATATATGTGAAATTATGTCATGCTATTCTATTTGGTTAGACAACAAAAATGTGAATTATTTCATGCCCTGTTTTCTTACCTACTATCCATTGCACCTGTCTATCTTACAATGTCTATACATTCAATTACTCTTGTTTATCAGCCATTTGAATTGGAGGGGGTGATGGCAGTATCTATGGGAGTAAAAACACGGTCTTCAGAAAAGATCGTGCTACCTATCGGTGCAGATAGAACCACGGTTGTACTTGCCCAAGAACTAGCCCCAGCACACAACCCAGACTCATGCAGATTGTAACCCTACCCAGTTGGACAGAGAACCAGCTACACCCCTTCTAACCCCAACCCCAGCAGATAGTAACCCAGTTCCAGTTGACACAGCACCGTCTCCACCAGAGAGCACCCAAACACGAGAAGTTAGTAAGGCAACTGCACTGCCCAAAGGACGAGGACCACCACTCTGAACCCCAAGTCAACGCTTAAAGCAGAAGTAGAACTGTTCTCAGGTCAGGTTCATGAAGGAAATATGCCCTAGAGGCAATAATAAAGTTATTATTTATTTCCTCATATCATGATAAATGTTTATTATTCATGCTAGAATTGTATTAACCGGAAACATAATACATGTGTGAATATATAGACAAACAGAGTGTCACTAGTATGCCTCTACTTGACTAGCTTGTTAATCAAAGATGGTTAAGTTTCCTAACCATAGACAAAGGAGTTGTCATTTGATTAACAAGGTCACATCATTAGTTGAATGATCGATTGACATGACCCATTCCATTAGCTTAGCACCCGATCGTTTAGTATGTTGCTATTGCTTTTATCCATGACTTATACATGTTCCTATAACTATGAGATTATGCAACTCCGTTTACGGAGGAACACTTTGGTACTACCAAAGCGTCACAGCGAATCGGGTGATTATAAAGGAGTACTACAGGTGTCTCCAAAGGCGATGTTGGGTTGGCGTATTCGAGATTAGGATTTGTCACTCCGATTGTCGGAGAGGTATCTTTGGGCCCTCTCGGTAATGCACATCACTTAAGCCTTGCAAGCATTACAACTAATGAGTTAGCTGTGAGATGATGTATTACGAAGCGAGTAAAGAGACTTGCGATAACGAGATTGAACTAGGTATTGGATACCGATGATCGAATCTCGGGCAAGTAACATACCGATGACAAAGGAACAACGTATGTTGTTATGCGGTCTGACCGATAAAGATCTTCGTAGAATATGTAGGAACCAATATGGGCATCTAGGTCCGCTATTGGTTATTGACCGGAGGCGTGTCTCGGTCATGTCTACATTGTTCTCGAACCGTAGGGTCCGCACACTTAAGGTTTCGATGGCGGTTATATTATGAGTTTGTGTATTTCGATGTACCGAAGGAGTTCGAGTCCGGATGTGATCACGGACATGACGAGGAGTCTCGAAATGGTCGAGACATAAAGATTGATATATTGGACGGCTATATTCGGACACGGAAAGGTTCGGAAGTTTCGGAGAAAACGGAGTCTTGGGAGGGTTACGGAACCCCGGGAAGTAATGGGCCTTAATGGGCCAAGAGGGAGAGAGAGGGCTGCGCCAGAGGTGGCGTCGCCCCCCATGGGGAGTCCGAATAGGACAAGGAGGCGCGGCCCCCTTCCTCTCCCTCTCCTCTCCTTCCTTCCCCTTCCTCCTTCCTAGTTGGACTAGGAAAGGGAGTCCTACTCCCACTAGGAGGAGGACTCCCCCTCCCTTGGCGCCCTCTAGGGCCGCCGGCCCTCCCCTTGCTCCTTTATATACGAGGCGGGGGCACCCTAGAACACACAAGTTGATCCTTGAGATCGTTCCTTAGCCATGTGCGGTGCCCCCTCCACCATAATCCACCTCGGTCATATCGTAGCAAGTGCTTAGGCGAAGCCTGCGTCGGTAGAACATCAAGATCGTCACCACGCCGTCGTCTTGTGGAACTCTCTCCCGAGCTTTGCTGGATCGGAGCCCGAGGGCGTCACCGAGCTGTACGTGTGTCAAGAACTCGGAGGCGCCGGAGTAACGGCGCTGGGATCGGTTGGATCGCGAGGAGAACGTACGACTACTACCTCTACGTTGTGATCGCTTCTGCTTTGGTCTACGAGGGTACGTAGACAACACTCTACCCTCTCGTTGCTATGCATCACCATGATCTTGCGTGTGCGTAGGAATTTTTTTGAAATTACTACGTTCCCTAACAGTGGCATCCGAGCCTAGGTTTTTATGGTTTGATGTTTTGCACGAGTAGAACACAAGTGAGTTGTGGACGATACAAGTCATCTTGCCTACCAAGCATGTCATACTTTGGTTCAGCGAGTATTGTGAGATGAAGCGGCCGGACCGACATTACGCAGCGTATGCTTACGCGAGACTGGTTTCACCGTGCTACGAGCACTTTCGTGCTTAAAGGTGGCTGGCGGTGTCTGTCTCTCTCACTTTAGTTGAACCGAGTGTGGCTACGCCGGTCCTTGTGAAGGTTAAAAGCGAGTCTATTTGACAAACTATCGTTGTGGTTTTGATGCGTAGGTAAGAACGGTTCTTGCTAAGCCCATAGCAGCCACGTAAAATTTGCAACAACAAAGTAGAGGACGTCTAACTTGTTTTTGCAGGGCATGTTGTGATGTGATATGGTCAAGGCGTGATGCTATATTTTATTGTATGAGATGATCATGTTTTGTAACGAAGTTATCGGCAATGGCGGGAGCCATATGGTTGTCGCTTTATTGTATGAAATGCAAGCATGTAATTGCTTTACTTTATCACTAAGCGGTAGCGATAGTCATAGAAGCAATAGATGGCGTAAACGACAACGATGCTACGATGGAGATCAAGGTGTCGTGCCGGTGATGATGGTGATCACAATGGTGCTTCGGAGATGGAGATCACAAGCACAAGATGATGATGGCCATATCATATCACTTATATTGATTGCATGTGATGTTTATCCTTTATGCATCTTATCTTGCTTTGATTGACGGTAGCATTTTAAGATGATCTCTCACTAAAATTATCAAGTAGTGTTCTCCCGAGTATGCACCGTTGCCAAAGTTCGCGTGTCGAGACACCACATGATGATCGGGTGTGATAAGCTCTACGTCCATCTACAACGGGTGCAAGCCAGTTTTGCACACGCAGAATACTCAGGTTACACTTGACGAGCCTAGCATATGTAGATATGGCCTCGGAACACGGAGACCGAAAGGTCGAGCGTGAATCATATAGTAGATATGATCAACATAATGATGTTCACCATTGAAAACTACTCCATCTCACGTGATGATCGGTTATGGTTTAGTTGATTTGGATCACGTGATCACTTAGATGACTAGAGAGATGTCTGTCTAAGTGGGAGTTCTTAAGTAATATGATTAATTGAACTTAAATTTATCATGAACTTAGTGTTGGAAATATGCCCTAGAGGCAATAATAAAAGTATTATCATATTTCATTGTTCATGATAATTGTCTTTTGTTCATGCTATAACTGTATTATCCGGAAATCATAATACACGTGTGAACACATAGACCACAATATGTCCCTAGTGAGCCTCTAGTTGACTAGCTCGTTGCGATCAACAGATGGTCATGGTTTCCTGACTATGGACATTAGATGTCGTTGATAACGGGATCACATCATTGGGAGAATGATGTGATGGACAAGACCCAATCCTAAGCATAGCATAAAAGATCGTATAGTTCGTTTGCTAGAAGCTTTGCCAATGTCAAGTATCTCTTCCTTCGACCATGAGATCATGTAACTCCCGGTTACCGTAGGAGTGCCTTGGGTGTATCAAACGTCACAACGTGACTGGGTGACTATAAAGGTGCATTACAGGTATCTCCGAAAGTATCTGTTGGGTTGACACTAATCGAGACTGGGATTTGTCACTCCGTATGACGGAGAGGTATCTCTGGGCCCACTCGGTAATGCATCATCATAATGAGCTCAAGGTGACCAAGGTGTTGGCTACGGGATCATGCATTACGGTACGAGTAAAGTGACTTGCCGGTAACGAGACTGAACAAGGTATTGGGATACCGACGATCGAGTCTCGGGCAAGTAACGTACCGATTGACAAAGGGAATTGCATACAGGGTTTGATCGAATCCTTGACATCGTGGTTCAACCGATGAAATCATCGAGGAGCATGTGGGAGCCAACATGGGTATCCAGACCCCGCTGTTGGTTATTGCCCGAGAGTCGTCTCGGTCATGTCTGCGTGTCTCCCGAACCCGTAGGGTCTACACATAAGGTTCGGTGGCGCTAGGGTTAGTAGGAAGTCAAGTATGTGACTATCGAATGTTGTTGAGTCCGGATGAGATCTCGGACGTCACGAGGAGTTTCGGAATGGTCCGGAGGTAAAGAATAATATATAGGAAGTGGTATTTGCCATCGGGAAAGTTTGGGGTCTCCGGTAATGTCTGGGACCACGGAAGGGTCCCGGGGTCCACCGGTGGGGCCACATATCCCGGAGGGCCCCATGGGCTGAAGTGGGAGGAACCAGCCCATAGTGGGCTGGTGCGCCTCTAGGCCCACCCTGCACCTAGGGTTGAAACCCTAGGGGGGGCGCCCACTGGCTTGGGGGCACTCCACCCCTTGGCCGCCGCCCCTGGAGATTGGATCTCAGGGCAGCCCCAGGGGCCTATATAAAGGGGGAGGGAGGGGCTGCTGTACCCATCTCCAAGGCGCAGCCCTCCGTCCCCAACACCTCTCCTCCTCCGTGGCGCTCGGCGAAGCCCTGCCGAGATCTTGCCTCTCCACCATCACCACGCCGTCGTCGTCTTGCCGGTGGAGCTGTCTTCCTCAACCTCTCCTTCCCCTTGCTGGATCAAGAAGGAGGAGCGTCTCCGTCCCGCACGTGTGTTGAAGCGGAGGTGCTGTCCGTTCAGCACTTGGACATCGGTGATCTGAATCACGTTCGAGTACGACTCCATCATCACCTTGCAAGCTTCCGCACGCGATCTACAAGTGGTATGTAGATGCAAACTCTCTCCGTTGCTCGTTGCTTAGATGAACTCATAGATGGATCTTGGTGAAACCGTAGGAAAATTTTAATTTTCTCGCAGCGTTCCCCAACGGTGGCATCATGAGCTAGGTCTATCGTAGTTCTCTAATGCACGAGTAGAACACAATTTGTTGTGGGCGTTGATCTTGTCATCTTACTTGCCTCTACTAGTCTTTTCTTGCTCAGCGGTATTGTGGGATGAAGCAGCCGGACCAACCTTACGTGCGCTTACGTGAGACCGGTTCCACCGGTGACATGCACTAGTTGCATAAGGTGGCTGGCGGTGTCTGTCTCTCCACTTTAGTTGGAGCGGATTCGATGAACAAGGCCCTTATGAAGGGTAAATAGAAGTTGACAAAATCACGTTGTGGTGTTTTCGTAGGTAAGAAAATGTTCTTGCTAGAACCCAATCGCAACCACGTAAAGATGCAACAACAATTAGAGGACGTCTAACTTGTTTTTGCAGCGATTGATCATGTGATGTGATATGGCCGAAGTTGTGATGAATGATGAATTGTGATGTATGAGATCATGTTCTTGTAATAGGATTCACGACTTGCATGTCGATGAGTATGACAACGGCGAGCCATAGGAGTTGTCTTTATTTTTGTATCACTGCGTGTCATTGAAGAGCGCCATGTAAACTACTTTACTTCATTACTAAACGCGTTAGTCATAGAAGTAGAAGTAGTCGTTGGCGTGACAACTTCATGAAGACACGATGATGGAGATCATGATGATGGAGATCATGGTGTCAAGCGGTGACAGGATGATCATGGAGCCTCGAAGATGGAGATCAATGGAGCTTTATGATATTGGCCATATCATGTCACAACTATATAATTGCATGTGATGTTTATTATGTTTATGCATCTTGTTTACTTAGGACGACGGTAGTAAATAAGATGATCCTTACTAAAATTTCAAGAAGTGTTCTCCCTAACGTGCACCGTTGCTGCGGTTCGTCGCGTTTCTAAGCACCACGTGATGATCGGGTGTGATGGATCCTTACGTTCACATACAGCGGGTGTAAGACAGTTTTACACAGCGAAAACACTTAGGGTTAACTTGCGAGCCTAGCATGTACAGACATGGCCTCGAACACGGAGACCGAAAGGTCGAACACGAGTCGTATGGAAGATACGATCAACATGAAGATGTTCACCGATGATGACTAGTCCGTCTCACGTGATGATCGGACACGGGCTAGTCGACTCGGATCGTGTAACACTTAGATGACTAGAGGATGTCTAATCTAAGTGGGAGTTCATAATTTGATTAGAACTTTATTATCATGAACTTAGTCTAAAACCTTTGCAAATATGTCTTGTAGATCAATGGCCAACGCTAATGTCAACATGAACTTCAACGCGTTCCTAGAAAACCAAGCTGAAAGATGATGGCAGCAACTATACGGATTGGGTCCGGAACACGAGATCATCCTCATAGCTGCCAAGAAACAATATGTCCTAGAAGCACCGCTAGGTGACCCACTGTTCTCCAGACTGCAAGGCGTTTTGAGCGTTTGGCGGACTCGTTCGATGATTACTCCCTCGTTCGGTGCGGCATGCTCTACTGACTTAGAACCGGGGCTCCAAAAGCGTTTTGAGCATCACGGAGCATATGAGATGTTGAAGAGCTGAAACTAGTTTTCCAAGCTCATGCCCGGTCGAGAGATATGATGTCTCCGACAAGTTCTCAGATTGTAAAATGGAGGAAAACAGTTACGTCGGTGAGCACATCACGAAGATGTGCAGGTTGCACAACCGTATGACCCGGTGAACATAAACCTCCCAGATGAGGCGGTCATTGACAGAATCCTCGATCGCTCCCACCAAGCTACAAGAGCTTTGTGATGAACTACAACATGCGGGGATGGTAAAGACCATTCTGAAGTGTTCTCGATCTTTGAAGTCAGCAGAGGCTGAAATCAAGAAAGAACATCAAGTGTTGATGGTCAATAAGACCACTAAGTTCAAGAAGGGCAAGGGTAAGAAGAACTTCAAGAAGGGCGGCAAAGATGTTGCCGCGCCCGTAAGCTTTGTTGCGGGAAGAAGTCAAAGAATGGACCCAAGCACGAGACCGAGTGCTTTTATTGCAAGGGAAGGGTCCTTTGAAGCGGAATTGCCCCAAATACTTAGCGGATAAGAAGGCCGCAACACCAAAGGTATATTTGATATACATGTAATTGATGTGTACCTTACGATTACTCGTAGTAACTCTGGGTATTTGATACGGTGTCGTTGCTCATATTTGTAACTCACGGCAGAGCTGCGGAATAAGCGGAGCTGGCGAAGGGCGACGAGGCGATCTTGGCGTCGAAATGGTTCGAGTCGATGTGATCGCCGTCGACACGCTGCCTCTACATTTACCCACGGATTAGTTTTGAACCTTAATAATTGTTATTTAGTGCCATGTTTGAGCATGAACATTGTATCTGGATCTCGTTTAATCTGAGATGGCTACTCATTTAAGTCGAGAATAATGGTTGTTCGATTTATATGAGAGATATGTTTTATGGTCATGCTCCGATGGTCAATGGTTTATTCTTAATGAATCTCGGCGTAATGTTACACATGTTCATAGTGTGGAAGCCAAAAGATGTAAAGTTGATAACGATAGTCCCACATACTTGTGGCATTGCCGCCTTGGTCACATTGGTGTCAAGCGCATGAAGAAGCTCCATCTTGATGGACTTTTAGAGTCTCTTGATTATGAATCGTTTGACACATGCGAACCATGCCTATTGGGCAAAATGACCAAGACTCCGTTCTCCGGAACAATGGGCGAGCAACCAACTTGTTGGAAATCATACATACCGATGTGTGCGGTCCAATGGCGTTGAGGCTCGCGGAGGATATCGTTATGTTCTCACTCTCCTGATGACTTGAGTAGATATGGATATGTCTACTTAATGAAACACAAGTCCGAGACCTTTGAAAAGTTCAAGGAATTTCAAAGTGAGGTAGAGAATCAACGTGACCGAAAGATAAAGTTCCTCGATCGGATCGTGGAGGAGAATACTTAAGTCACGAATTTGGTACACACTTAAGGAAATGTGGAATTGTTTCACAACTCACGCCGCTGGAACACCTCGGTAAACGGTGTGTCCGAATGTCGTGTCGCACTCTATTGGATATGGTGCGGTCTATGATGTCTCTTACCGATTTACCGCTATCATTTTGGGGATCGCTCTAGAGACAGCTACATTCACTTTAAATAGGGCACCGTCTAAATCCGTTGAGGCGACACCGTATGAATTATGGTTTGGGAAGAAACCTAAGCTATCGTTTCTAAAAGTTTGGGGATGCGATGCTTATGTCAAGAAACTTCAACCTGAAAAGCTCGAACCCAAGTCGAAAAATGCGTATTCATAGGATACCCTAAGGAAACCGTCGGGTATACCTTCTACTTAAGATCCGAAGGCAAGATCTTTGTTGCCAAGAACGGATGCTTTACGGAAAAGAGTTTCTCTCGAAACAAGTAAGTGGGAGGAAAGTAGAACTTCGATGAAGTACTACCTCTCGAGCGGGAAAGTGGTGCGGCGCAGAAACCGTTCTGTGATGCCCACACCAATCAAGAGGAAAACAATGATGATGATCAAGGTACTTCGGATCAAGTTACTCTTGAACCGTAGGTCCACAAGGACACGTTCCGCACTGAGTGGTGCGGCAACCCTATCACGGAAATCATGTTGTTAGACAACGGTGAACCTTGAACTATGAAGAAGCGATGGCGGCCCAGATTCCAACAAATGGCTTGAAGCCATGAAACCGAGATAGAATCCATGTATGAAAACAAAGTATGGACTTTGGCAGACTTGCCCGATGATCGGCGAGCGATAGAAAACAAATGGATTTTTAAGAAGAAGGCGGACGCGGATGGTAATGTTACCATCTATAAAGCTCGACTTGTCGCTAAGGGTTATCGACAAGTTCAAGGGATTGACTACTGACGAGACATTCTCTCCGTGGCGAAGCTAAAGTCCGTCCGAATCATGTTAGCAATTGCCGCATACTATGATTATGAGATATGGCAGATGGACGTCAAAACGGCATTCCTTAACGGACATCTTAAGGAAGAACTGTATATGATGCAGCCGGAAGGTTTTGTCGATCCTCAGAATGCTAACAAAGTATGCAAGATCCAGCGATCCATTTATGGGCTGGTGCAAGCATCTCGGAGTTGGAACATTCGCTTTGATGAGATGATCAAAGCGTTTGGGTTTATGCAGACTTATGGAGAAGCCTGCGTTTACAAGAAAGTGAGTGGGAGCTCTGTAGCATTTCTCCTATTATATGTAGATGACATACTCTTGATGGGAAATGATACAAAACTTCTGGATAGCATTAAGGCCTACTTGAATAAGTGTTTTTCATTGAAGGACCTTGGAGAAGCTGCTTATATATTAGGCATCAAAATCTATAGAGATAGATCGAGACGCCTCATAGGTCTTTCACAAAGCACATACCTTGATAAGATTTTGAAGAGGTTCAAAATGGATCAGTCCAAGAAGGGGTTCTTGCCTATGTTACAAGGTGTGAGATTGAGCTCAGCTCGATCACCGACCACGGCAAAAGATAAAGAAGAGATGAGTGTCATCCCTATGCTTCAGCCATAGGATCTATTATGTATGCCATCTTGTGTGCGGACCGATGTAAACCTTGCCGTAAGTTTGGTTGCGAGATACCAAAGTAATCCGGCAAGGATCATCGACAGCGGTCAAGAATATCTGAAGTACACGAAAAGGACAAAGGACATGTTTTCGTTTATGGAGGAGACGAAGAGCTCGTCGTTAAGGGTTACGTTGATGCTAGCTTCGACTCAGATCTGGATGACTCTAAGTCACAAACCGGATCGTGTATATGTTGAATGGTGGAGCGATGGTGGTGCAGCTGCAAGCGAGCGTCGTGGCGGGATCTACGTGTGAAGCGGAGTACATGGCAGCCTCGGAGGCAGCGCATGAAGCGATTTGGGTGAAGGAGTTCATCACCGACCTAGGAGTCATACCCAATGCGTCGGGGCCGATCAAACTCTTTCGTGACAACACTTGGAGCTATTGCCCTTGCCAAGGAGCCCAGGTTTCACAAGAAGACCAGGCACATCAAGCGTCGTTTCAACTCCATCCGTGAAAATGTTCAAGATGGAGACATAGAGATTTGCAAAGTGCACACGGATCTGAATGTCGCAGATCCATTGACTAAACCTCTCTCGCGTGCAAAACATGATCAACACCAGAACTCTATGGGTGTTCCATTCATCACAATGTAACTAGATTAGTGACTCTAGTGCAAGTGGGAGACTGTTGGAAATATGCCCTAGAGGCAATAATAAAAGTATTATCATATTTCATTGTTCATGATAATTGTCTTTTGTTCATGCTATAACTGTACTATCCGGAAATCATAATACACGTGTGAACACATAGACCACAATATGTCCCTAGTGAGCCTCTAGTTGACTAGCTCGTTGCGATCAACAGATGGTCATGGTTTCCTGACTATGGACATTAGATGTCGTTGATAACGGGATCACATCATTGGGAGAATGATGTGATGGACAAGACAATCCTAAGCATAGCATAAAAGATCGTATAGTTCGTTTGCTAGAAGCTTTGCCAATGTCAAGTATCTCTTCCTTCGACCATGAGATCGTGTAACTCCGGTTACCGTAGGAGTGCCTTGGTGTATCAAGCGTCTGGCGTGGATGGGTGACTATAAAGGTGCATTACGGTATCTTGAAAGTATCATTGGGTTGACACTAATCGAGGCAGGATTTGTCACTCCGTATGACGGAGAGGTATCTCTGGGCCCACTCGGTAATGCATCATCATAATGAGCTCAAGGTGACCAAGGTGTTGGCCACGGGATCATGCATTACTGATGCGAGTAAAGTGACTTGCCGGTAACGAGACTGAACAAGGTATTGGGATACCGACGATCGAGTCTCGGGCAAGTAACGTACCGATTGACAAAGGGAATTGCATACAGGGTTTGATCGAATCCTCGACATCGTGGTTCAACCGATGAAATCATCGAGGAGCATGTGGGAGCCAACATGGGTATCCAGACCCCGCTATTGGTTATTGCCCAAGAGTCGTCTCGGTCATGTCTGCGTGTCTCCCGAACTCGTAGGGTCTACACACTTAAGGTTCGGTGACGCTAGGGTTAGTAGGAAGTCAAGTATGTGACTACCGAATGTTGTTCGGAGTCCCGGATGAGATCTCGGACGTCACGAGGAGTTTTGGAATGGTCCGGAGGTAAAGAATAATATATAGGAAGTGGTATTTTGGCCATCGGGAAAGTTTCGGGGTCTCCCGGTAATGTACCGGGACCACCGGAAGGGTCCCGGGGGTCCATCGGGTGGGGCCACCTATCCCGGAGGGCCCCATGGGCTGAAGTGGGAGGGGAACCAGCCCATAGTGGGCTGGTGCGCCCCCCTAGGCCCACCCCCTGCGCCTAGGGTTGAAACCCTAGGGGTGGGGGGCCCACTTGGCAGGGGCACTCCACCCCTTGCGCCGCCCCGGAGATTGGATCTCAGGGCGGCCTCCAGTGGGGCCTATATAAAGGGGGAGGGGGGGCTGCTGTACCCATCTCAAGGCGCAGCCCTCCCTCCCAACACCTCTCCTCCTCCGTAAGCGCTCGTGAAGCCACGCGCCGAATCTTGCCTCTCCACCATCACCACGCCGTCGTCGTCTTGCCGGTGGAGCTGTCTTCCTCAACCTCTCCTTCCCCTTGCTGGATCAAGAAGGAGGAGACGCGTCTCCCGTCCCGCACGTGTGTTGAGCGCGGAGGTCCTGTCCGTTCAGCACTTGGACATCGGTGATCTGAATCACGTTCGAGTACGACTCCATCATCACCTTGCAAGCTTCCGCACGCGATCTACAAGTGGTATGTAGATGCAAACTCTCCCCCGTTGCTCGTTGCTTAGATGAACTCATAGATGGATCTTGGTGAAACCGTAGGAAAATTTTTAATTTTCTGCAACGTTCCCCAACACTTAGTACCTGATAGTATCTTGCTTGTCTATGTTTGTTTGTAGATAGATGGCTCGTGCTGTTGTTCCGTTGAATTTTAATGCGTTCCTTGAGAAAGCAAAGTTGAAAGATGATGGTAGCAATTACGGACTGGGTCCGTAACACGAGATTATCCTCATTGCTGCCTGAAGAGTTACGTCTGGATGCACCGCTAGGTGCCAACTCCGCCGATCTGCGGCGGCGTTAAGAACGTCTGGCGAGCAAAGCTAATGACTACTCTATAGTTCGATGTGCCATGCTTTACGGCTTAGAACCGGGTCTTCAACGACGTTTTGAGCGTCATGGAGCATATGAGATGTTCCAGAGTTGAAGTTGATATTCCAACAGAATGCCCGGATTGAGAGATATGAAGTCTCCAATAAGTTCTATAGCTGCAAGATGGAAGAGAATGGGTCATCGGTGAGCACATACTCGGAATGTCCAGGTATTACAATCACTTGACTCAAGCGGGAGTTAATCTTCCGGATGATTGTGTCATTGATGAATTCTTCAATCACGCCACCAAGCTACAAAGGCTTCGTGATGAACTATAATATGCAAGGGTTAGTAAAGACTATGCTCGAGCTCTTCGCAATGCTAAAGGCTGCGGAGGTAGAAATCAAGAAGGAGCATCAAGTGTTGATGGTCAATAAGACCACTAGTTTCAAGAAGAAAGGAAAAGGGAAGAAGAAGGAACTTCAAGAAGAACAGCAAGCAAGTTGCTGCTCGGGAGAAGAAACCCAAGTCTGGACCTAAACACTGGCCGAGTGCTTCTATCGCAAGCGATAGTCCTCGAAGCGGAACTGCCCCAAGTATTTGGCGGATAAGAAGGATGGCAAGGTGAACAAAGGTATATGTGATATACATGTTATTGATGTGTACCTTACTAGAGCTCGCAGAGCACTGGGTATTTGATACGGTTACATTGCTAATATTTGCAACTCAAGCAGGGACTACGGGTTAGCGAACACCGGCAAAGGACGAGGTGACGATGCGGCGTGGGAAATGGTTCCAAAGTCGATGTGATCGCGATCGGCACGCTACCTCTACATCTACCTTCGGGATTAGTTTTAGACCTAAATAATTGTTATTTGGTGTCGGCGTTAAGCATGAACATTATATCTGGATCTTGTTTGATGCGAGACGGTTATTCATTTAAATCGAGAGAATAATGGTTGTTCTATTTATATGAGTAATATCTTTTATGGTCATGCACCCTTGAAGAGTGGTCTATTTTAATGAATCTCGATAGTAGTGATACACATATTCATAATGTTGAAGCCAAAAGATGCAGAGTTGATAATGATAGTGCAACTTATTTGTGGCACTTGCCGTTTAGGTCATATCGGTATAAAACGCATGAAGAAACTCCATCTTGATGGACTTTTGGAGTCACTTGATTATGAATCACTTGGCACTTATGAACCGTGCCTCATGGGCAAGATGACTAAAACCCGTTCTCGGTACTATGGAGAGAGCAACAGATTTGTTGGAAATCATACATACTGAGATGTATGTGGTCCAATGAATGTTGAGGCTCGTGGCGGATATCGTTATTTTCTCACCTTCACAGATGATTTAAGCGGATATGGGTATATCTACTTAATGAAACATAAGTCTGAAACATTTGAAAAGTTCAAAGAATTTCAGAGTGAAGTTGAAAATCATCGTAATAAGAAAATAAAGTTTCTACGATCGATCGTGGAGGTGAATATTTGAGTTCTGAGTTTGGTCTACATTTGAAACAATGCGGAATAGTTTCGCAACTCACGCCACCGGAACACCACAGCATAATGGTGTGTCCGAGCGTCAGAATCGCACTTTACTAGATATGGTGCGATCTATGATGTCTCTTCTGATTCTTGCTATCGTTTTGGGGTTATGCTCTTGAGGCGGCCGCATTCACGCTGAATAGAACACCGTCAAAATCCGTTGAGATGACACCTTATGAACTATGGTTTAGCAAGAAACCAAAGTTGTCGTTTCTTAAAGTTTGGGGATGCGATGCTTATGTGAAAAAGCTTCAACCTGATAAGCTCGAACCCAAATCGGAGAAATGTGTCTTCATAGGATACCCAAAGGAGACAGTTGGGTACACCTTCTATCACAGATCCGAAGGCAAGGCATTTGTTGCTAAGAATGGATCCTTTCTAGAGAAGGAGTATCTCTCGAAAGAAGTGAGTGGGAGGAAAGTAGAACTTGATGAGGTAACTGTACCTTCTCCCTTATTGGAAAGTAGTTTATCACAGAAACCAGTTTCTGCGACATCTACACCAAATAGTGAGGAAGTTGATGATGTTGATCATGAAACTTCAGATCAAGTTACTCTGTAACCTCGTAGATCAACGAGAATAAGATCCGCTTTTGAGTGGTGCGGTAATCCTGTTCTAGAAGTCATGCTACTAGATCATGATGAACCCACGAACTATGAAGAAGCGATGGTGAGCCCAGATTCCACAAAATGGCTTGAGGCCATGAAATCGAGATGGGATCCATGTATGAAAACAAAGTGTGGACTTTGGTTGACTTGCCCGAGGGTAGGCAAGCAATAGAAAACAAGTGGATCTTCAAGAAGAAGACCGACGCCGACGGTAATGTTATCGTCTACAAAGCTCGACTTGTCGCAAAGGGTTTCGACAAGTTCAAGGGATTGACTATGATGAGACCTTCTCACCCGTGGCGATGCTTAAGTCTGTCCGAATCATGTTAGCAATTGCCGCATTTTATGATTATGAAATTTGGCAAATGGATGTAAAGACGCATTCTGAATGGATTTACGGAAGAAGAGTTGTATATGATGCAACCAAAAGGTTTTATCGATCCAAAGGAGCTAACAAAGTGTGCAAGCTCCAATGATCCATTTATGGACTGGTGCAAGCATCTCGGAGTTGGAATAAGCGCTTTGATAGTGTGATCAAAGCATTTGGGTTTATCTGAGACTTTTGAAGAAGCTCTGTATTTACAAGAAAGTGAGTGGGAGCTCAGTAGCATTTCGATATTATATGTAGATGACATATTACTAATCGGAAATGATATAGAATTCTGGATAGCATAAAGGGATACTTGAATAAGAGTTTTTCGATGAAGGACCTCGGTGAAGCTGCTTACATATTGGGCATCAAAATCTATAGAGATAGATCAAGGCGCTTAATTGGACTTTCACAAAGCACATACCTTGACAAAATTTTTAAGAAGTTCAAAATGGATCAAGCAAAGAAAGGGTTCTTGCACGTGTTACAAGGTGTGAAGTTGAGTAAGACTCAATGCCCGACCACCGCAGAAGATAGAGAGAAAATGAAAGATGTTCCTATGCCTCAGCCATAGGCTCTATCATGTATGCAATCTTGTGTACCAGACTGATGTGTGCCTTGCTATAAGCTTAGCAGGAGGTACCAAAGTAATCCAGAGTGGATCTTTGGACAGTGTCAAGAACATCTGAAATACGAAAAGGACTAAGGATATGTTTCTCATATACGGAGGTGACAAAGAGCTCATCGTGGCAGTTACGTTGATGCAAGCTTTGACACCGATCCGAACGATTCTAAATCGCAAACCGGATACGTGTTTACATTAAGCGGAGGAGCTGTCGGTTAGTGCGTTCAAAACAAAGCGTCGTTGCGGGATCTACATGTGAAGCGGAATACATAGCTGCTTCGGAAGCAGCCAATGAAGGAGTTCATATCCGATCTAGGTGTCATACCTAGTGCATCGGGTCAATGAAAATCTTCTGTGACAATACTGGAGCGATTGCCTTAGCGAAGGAATCCAGATTTCACAAGAGGACCAAGCACATCAAGAGACGCTTCAATTCCATCCGGGATCTAGTCCAGGTGGGAGACATAGAGATTTGCAAAATACATACGGATCTGAATGTTGCAGACCCGTTGACTAAGCCTCTTCCACGAGCAAAACATGATCAACACCAAGACTCCATGGGTGTTAGAATCATTCTTGTGTAATCTAGATTATTGACTCTAGTGCAAGTGGGAGATGAAGGAAATATGCCCTAGAGGCAATAATAAAGTTATTATTTATTTCCTCATATCATGATAAATGTTTATTATTCATGCTAGAATTGTATTAACCGGAAACATAATACATGTGTGAATATATAGACAAGCAGTGTCACTAGTATGCCTCTACTTGACTAGCTTGTTAATCAAAGATGGTTAAGTTTCCTAACCATAGACAAAGGAGTTGTCATTTGATTAACAAGGTCACATCATTAGTTGAATGAACTGATTGACATGACCCATTCCATTAGCTTAGCACCCGATCGTTTAGTATGTTGCTATTGCTTTTATCTATGACTTATACATGTTCCTATAACTATGAGATTATGCAACTCCCGTTTACCAGAGGAACACTTTGGGTACTACCAAGCGTCAAGCGTAATCGGGTGATTATAAAGGAGTACTACAGGTGTCTCCAAAGGCAGATGTTGGGTTGGCGTATTTCGAGATTAGGATTTGTCACTCCGATTGTCGGAGAGGTATCTCTGGGCCCTCTCGGTAATGCACATCACTTAAGCCTTGCAAGCATTACAACTAATGAGTTAGCTGTGAGATGATGTATTACGAAACGAGTAAAGAGACTTGCCGGTAACGAGATTGAACTAGGTATTGGATACCGACGATCGAATCTCGGGCAAGTAACATACCGATGACAAAGGGAACAACGTATGTTGTTATGCGGTCTGACCGATAAAGATCTTCGTAGAATATGTAGGAACCAATATGGGCATCCAGGTCCGCTATTGGTTATTGACCGAGGCGTGTCTCGGTCATGTCTACATTGTTCTCGAACCGTAGGGTCCGCATACACTTAAGGTTTCGATGGCGGTTATATTATGAGTTTGTGTATTTTGATGTACCGAAGGAGTTGAGTCCGGATGTGATCACGGACATGACGAGGAGTCTCGAAATGGTCGAGACATAAAGATTGATATATTGGACGGCTATATTCGGACACGGAAAGGTTCGAAGTTTCGGAGAAAACGGAGTGCCGGAGGGTTACGGAACCCCGGGAAGTAATGGGCCTTAATGGGCCAAGAGGGGAGAGAGGGCTGCGCCAGGAGGTGGCGCCCCCCATGGGGAGTCCGAATAGGACAAGGAGGGGGGGCGCGGCCCCCTTTTCCCTCTCCCTCTCCATCTCCTTCCTTCCCCCTTCCTCCTTCCTAGTTGGACTAGGAATGGGGAGTCCTACTCCCACTAGGAGGAGGACTCCCCCCTCCCTTGGCGCGCCCTCTAGGGCCGGCCGGCCCTCCCCCTTGCTCCTTTATATACGGGGGCAGGGGGGCACCCTAGAACACACAAGTTGATCCTTGAGATCGTTCCTTAGCCGTGTGCGGTGCCCCCCTCCACCATAATCCACCTCGGTCATATCGTAGCGGTGCTTAGGCGAAGCCCTCGTCGATAGAACATCAAGATCGTCACCACGCCGTCGTCTTGTGGAACTCTCTCTCCCGGAGCTTTGCTTTGGATCGGAGCCGAGAGGCGCCACCGAGCTGTACGTGTGTCAAGAACTCGGAGGCGCCGGAGTAATGTATGTTGGGATCGGTTGGATCGCGAGGAGAACATATGACTACTTCCTCTACGTTGTGATTGCTTCCGCTTTGGTCTACGAGGGTACGTAGACAACACTCTCCCCTCTCGTTGCTATGCATCACCATGATCTTGCGTGTGCGTAAGAAATTTTTTGAAATTACTACGTTCCCTAACAGTTCATACTCCTTTGCTCTTGCATCACTATATTTACTCATACCAACTAATTTCAAATTTGAAGGATGCAGTTGAAACTCCAATGGCGCAATAGGTATGTTTTAAACCTGTTTCTTTAACGTGTTTTTGCTGTTGTAACTTGCTCTATGTTGATTTCAGTTTCAATTGAATAAAAGTTATGTTCTCATGCCATGCACATTACAAGTGTTGTTATTGTTGTGTACTTTCCCACACTTATATTCTGTCTATGCTGCTTTGTCTTAAATACATATGATTTGAACTATCTCTATCTTGATTTGGCAACATAAACTAGAATGATATAGACCATATAGTGACCATACTACATAGATATATGTTTGTTTCATGCTGTTATCATGTGCACCTTACTACTGATCTGGTTTACCAAAATGAGTTTCATATACAACATGGTAAACCGGTGATGTGTCTACTTGTTTCTCTTTTAGAATGAGGATAAAATATTGGAGAAGAGTACCCCGTTATGCAATGTTAAAGGAAGTAATGCAGATAAGGTTTAAGATAGTGAAACATCCTTGTTGGTCTCCAAGAAAGCTGATAAAAACTATATTGCAAACACTAAGACAACGCCAAAGTCCTGTCTTTATGTGGTGTTCGAGTTACTGGCCACTACTGCTGGCACCAGCTCTTCGAACTCGCTGCCTGAATCAGTTTGGCTTCTCGAGTCTCAACTTCAAGTTGAAAGACATCGATCAGATGTGCTGCGACAAGAAGCCGAAGGACTAAGGAAGTCCCTGCAGAATTTAGATGCATACTTTCTGGTGCAACAGCAAGCACTGGAGGATTTAAGCGCCAAACAGGACAAAGTTAATAAGCTTGCTAAGCGTCTTGCTAGCATTATGGGTACCCAGGATATTGTTTCTTGAGCTCTTTTGAAGTGGTTTCAGTTCTGGACTTGTTTTGCTGCGGCGTTTATTTGAACTGGTCGCCAACTTTGACAACGAGTGTATGTGATATGTTGCTTTGTTCCCTATATTTGCACTAGTGGCAAACTTTGATGCCTGGTGAATGTAATATGTGTAATAGTCATGAATCCGTGATAGCCTGGCATAAGTTGCTTGCTTATTTATTTCCTTGTTGTCTTGTTGATTTGTTTGATTGTAGTCAGTGCAGTTTTTTTCCGCGGTTTGCTAGTGGCCCCAATAACCTATTTTCTAAAACTAGGCCACAATAACCATGGGCTACATATTTACTGTAATGACCATGGGCCTCCTGTGGGCCGTATAAACAATGGGCCTTCTATGGGCCATAGCATCAATGGGCTTTCTACAGGACATATGATCGATTGGCAAACATGGGCCAATAACGGACCGCATTATGGGCCGTAAACGGGCTAGAGTTGCAATCGTCTGTTCATGGGCCGACCATAACGGGTCGTCGTTAATCGGCCGTATTTGATGACACTATGAAAACAGCCCAACGGATTAACAGGCCACAAACGGGCCCACTGTAACCACGGGCTGAATTTGGCCCACAAGTAGAAAAGGACAGTAACGGGCCGTAAGTAACTGAATGCTGGAAATGAGCCCAAGAATAAATGGGCCCCTAGAAGGCCAAAAGGTATCATGGGCTGGAAACGGCCCAATGGAATAATGGGCTATTAATGGGTATAAAGCGATACACTGTTCATTACGGGCCAGTTTCACCATGGGCCATTAATGGGCCAAGAGTTACAAAGGGCCTCATATGGGCCGAAAGACGTCATGGGCCATACATGGGCCGAAAGTTACAACGGGCTGGAATCATATTGGTCGGCCCAGATGATGCTACTGGGCCTAATTCGGATAGGCCATAACAGGTCGTGACTTAGCGGGCTGTAAATGGGCTATATGCGAATATTTCCATTAACAGGCTTTCCGTGGGCCGGCCCACTACCTTTTGACCAAGTCAAAGGGGCCGACCTTTTCACCGAAATGGGCCTCTGTTGGGCCGTGCCAGGCGTCGACGTATCATAGGCGCCTTCGGTCCAATGAGTGGATGACATCTGTCCCAACGGTGAGCCGACACGTGGCTCCTCTGGCCATTCAGAATTTTACACGTGAAAAATCCCCATTGTCCAGGCTATTAACGGGTTATCGAATCCGAACTGGAACCCGATAGCTTACCGACGACCCGTTACGGTGGATGTCATGTGTCGGCTACCCTTGATGAAAGCAATTCTATGACGCGTGATTTATCGTCATGGAAGTGGACACTTCCGTGATGATAATTTTTGTAATGTCATGGAACACTTCTACGACAGCACATGTATGACTATCTTGATTCTGTCATAAAATCTTCATGGATGTACATGCATGATAGAAAACATGACCTACTGTAACAAACACGTATCATCACAGAAGTGTATTTTTTGTAGTGAATTCTAGGGCAGGAGGCAACCCTCGTGCTAGCTTCTACTACGGTGCTTCCTCTGTGGCTCGGGCTCCTACTCCAACTACTCCGAATTCGAGCCCACATTGTCCGAGCTGTCTCATAACTGCAGGGAGCTCGAGGAGGAGGTGGCCTTCGAGGCGATGGAGGAGCACCTCGACATCCATGGTGTCGAAGATGAGGCCGAGGAAGATGTACCGGCTCCTGCGTACGATATTGTCGTGCTCACTGCCCAGGCCGAGGAGGCCCTACGCGTGGTGCAGCAGCAACTCGACCAGGTGGTGCTAGCCATGTCTCTGTCCACGGTGCGGGCTGAGGTTGTCAGGTGTCGGGCGGCTGAAGAAGAGGCCGCGGCTTGAGAGCAAAGGAGGACGGTGACTTTGTGTGCAGTGGCTGCCGTCGAGGCGGAAGGCGAGGGACCGGACATTGTCGTCCTATCCTCCTCCTCCGACAAAGACCACAACTACAACGATGGCACCATTGTCCTTTCGGATGATGAAGACAAGTAGTCGTCCATTTGTTGTCGCTATCGCCGCCAGCCAGCCATCTTATGTCGCCCCTATTAAATTATCGTATTAGTGTAATGTCACTATGTCAATTTGTTCTGTTAAGCGTTGAACAAATCTAAGAACATTGTTATTAAGTTTATCCGAATCTTTGAATCTACTGTGTTGTACACTACCGCGTTCTATCTTTCTAGTGTCACTGATTCGTGGGCCCTTCTATAACATAAACACTGCTGCATTCTACCTTTCCAGTGTCACTGGCTCATGGGCCCTTCTGCAACGTACAAAATATCAGGTCAAAAAGCTTCGGCTATGCCATAAGCAAACAGATGCACACAGCTGAAATGGCTCGCACGATGCATAATCAAGCGTTGGTCCCGAGTTCGACCCCCACGAGCGGCACTATATTCCATCGTTTTTTTTGCAAATAAATCATACACTGACATTGGGTCCTCCAGTGTCCCAGGTGTAACGGTCAACTGCATTGAGCCAATGGAAACGCACCCTTTTGGGAAGTTTCGAGTGTGGGGCGAGTGGTGGAGGGAAAAAGTGAGGGGCGTTAGTTGGGTGGAACTAAGAAGTACTAAGCAACCGATGGCACAGAAATACAAATCCCTTTAAAAAATATTGACATTTGAAAAATGTTCATGCATTTCAAAAGATTGTTTGTGATGTTTAAACAATTGTATTATATAGCGTTTTTTTGTAACATTCAAAGAAATGTTTGTGACAATTTTTTAAAAGAAACTTCACACATTATAAAAACATGACATTTTCAAGAAAAAATGTTTATGCAATGTAAAAAATGTTCGCGTAATTATTTAAAAAGTTTCATACCATTTAGGAAAACGATGAGCAGGAATTTGAATTTTTTTTTACCATGTATTCTAAAAAATTCTCGGGCCTCTATTTGAAAAATAATATTTATCATGTATTTTTTTAAAAAAAAATCAACGTGTGTTAAACATGTTCCCCGTGTATACAGAAAATATATAGTGTGTATTACAGTACAGTTTTATGACGAAGAAACAGAGTTGCAAGTTCATGAAGAAATAAATTGTGTGCTGAAGAAACTATGTTTTGGCGCTGGTGAAACAATGTTTTGGACGAGTTTAAATATCCCAACTTGCGAAAGATTTTCAGAACTCGAGTTTGCTACTGAAGAAAGCATTGTTCCTCCAGTGAACAATGTTCTATCAGGACAGCCAACCACGTCCAACGAGAGATTTCCAGAAGCTACCTCATTAAGTCTCGAAGCTGGTTTAGTCACACCAAAGTTGGTTCTCTTGCACACCTAAGCTGATTCCCAAAGCTAGTTTGATTTCACACCTATCTAGGGGGTTGTCCCTATTATAAATAGGCTAGCTCTCCCTTTATTGGGGACTTTTCTCTCATCTTGAGATTTCAGCTCAAAGACATAGACTCGCCCAGAAATTGAGTTCTTGCTACCCTTATTCTCGTGATTCCTTGCAGAGTTCCTCCTAACCGGTGCTCCAAGATTTGAGTGTGGTTGTGTGGGTTAGTGTTTGTGATTTACCTTGTGGATTGCACCTATCCCATGCTCCATGTCTCAAGTATTGTTGTGTGGGGTAGTTTTGCGGATTGTGGATCGGTGAATATTCAGATTGCAAGCTAGGGCTGACATCCTCCTCATCGGGTCATAGTCGCTTGTTTCTATTTTGGCTGCTCGCAGCGAGTTTTCCCCTCCATTCAATGATTCTACACCATGAAGACCGGGCAATCCTTCACACACCCTCTTCCATGAAGACGATGTCTCATTGAGAAGTCATTCATAAACCCGTTGTAGCCATTTCTCATCTCATCTCCATAGCCATCACCACCATATCCATTCCCTCAAGTTAGCCAAACTTGCAATCGGTGCATCACAATTGGCAACCATTGTAAGACTATTTATCAAGTAATCATTCATATTAAATGATTTCTCCTTGTGGTCTGATCATGATTTATGAGCAAGTCACTAAGGCATTGGGCTGAGGCAAGGCCCTGCATCGGCAACACTATGTATTTGTGCACGTGATAGTTGGATGAATTTGCTTAATTGATGTTACTTGTATGTGTGATACGCAACAGAGTTTTCTTTTGTCTTCTCGTTGTAAGGTCCCGCGGGTACCCGTTATCTTGTAGATCGACAAAGGAGTAGGTAAGAAGCAAGGATGTGTGGAACGCTATTCTGAAAACTAGTAACATAAAGGATTAGTACCTTAGTGGAAAGCAATTCCTTGGGGACTAATGAGGTTTATTCGTTAAACATCCAATGATGTTGTCTAGAGAAATCCGTAATAACCGATGTAACCCCACGCGATGGTAAGGGCCATCGAGTGGACAACTGAGTCTCGATCTAGATCGTAACCAGTGGTGACCTACTTTGACACATTCCCACTTCATCACGTTGTTAGCACATTGTAACGTGTGTCTATCAAGACCATGTTTAATATCAAGACGAGATCCCAAGCACAAATACAAGGTAGTAAGACCTCATACCCATGCCTATTTCCATATCATTTTTTACATCTAAAAGCTTATAAAAGGCGGTTAAAAACTGAAACATTTTGTGAGAACAACAACTTGTTTGAATTTTTGTCATAAAGCACATCCACCCATGGGTTTGATACCTAGTGTCACTCCTTGGGGAGAAGGTGAGGGGACTTTCTGCAATCCGAACCGGATATCAAAGGGTCATCAATCATGCCCCCATAGCTCTTCCCCTGCAACACCATTGGTCTTGTAGACACATCATGCACCCCCCACGTGTCATCCCCTCCTAGCTCGCGTAGCCAGCGCCCTCACCGCCACCACCGGCATGCATATGAAGTGCCAGGAAGATTGTTCCCTGGGACAATTTTACCAGGGATTGCCTCGCATACCTACATGATAGTTACCCCGTTCACCATAGCCCTCAACGGTGTCCCTTCACCATGAATGTACAACTCGAGAAGCCCGTCATGCACCTCTCTTGCCTTCAGCTATAAAAACGCAGCCCCTCATCGCTCCAACGCACCTGAGGGCCATCTCCTTGCACTGTATCGCAGATTGAAGCGATGGAGAGAGAGCAGTGGTTTCACCGTAGTGACCCAGGGGAGCTCAACGTCACCGCCTCAATCTCCGACAACATCCACCACTCCCTGGCACTCGTGTTGATTCCACCTAATCCTAGGTACCTCTCTACTCCATGAAGCTAACGCGAGGTCGCCCCTTGCTTTCATTTTGTGTATGGAGCACACGGTCCAAAGTTTTCAGCGTTGCCATCGGGGACAGTGATGATGAGCTTTCTTCATCCTCCTAAAGAGCTGCGACCACTCATCTGGTTGCGCTCGTCACCTCTGAGACACTGGTTGGGCTCTTTTTCACTTGGATCCAAACTCCGAAATCCAGGACCCGGTTATGATATGATGTCAGGGGCAATCCCTTTACAAGACACAAGCCAACTTTGCTGGACTCGGGTTAAACCAGGTGCCACCTTGATTTCAGGCAGAATTCATGATAAGCTCCTCACCAAGCCACGAGTAACTCTCTTCAATGGGGCAGAACAAATATCACCGGGACTTACCCCTTACTAGCTCACTAACTTCATTGTTCATGACGTTCGGGTGAACTTTGCAAGATTGATTCCATGAGTCCATCAATATCTTGCTACAAAGTACAGAACAACGCGCTAAGTCCAGCTTCCTTTCAGAATTAGCCAGACCTTGAAGGACTCAGGGCTATTAAAGATGTCATGCCCCTGGGGTATACCAATGGAGGCACGAGTCCGCCCGTCTACCACAGGATGGCCCATGCCCACGGCTCGGACCATGACGTACACCAGGTGGGTCATCAACTTTACATACAAGACACAGATATTCCAAAGATCTATTGTGATCCCTCGAGAATAGGGTAGACCGTAGCCAACTTGGCATGTAAACCCTATTCGTGTGCCCCTATATAAGGCAAGGCAGGAACTCCGGACTGCTCTCAGACACATCTTGACCTACGCGATCCATGTGGTCATCCTAGCGCTCATACATGGCTATATCCATATTATATGTCCACGCCGAGGTAGGGTATACCTTGATCTTGAGGGGCCGAACATGGGAAAACATAAGCTCCTACACAAGCTTATAGGGTCAAAACTGTCCAACTTTGACCCCTTCCATTTAACACAAATGGCATAATTCTACTCGAAAGAAAATTCAAGAGGTACATATAATTGCATCTCGCCAAGGAGCATCAAATAAATAAATTAAAACCGTCTTACATATAGATATAGTAATAAGTTGTAGTAAACATGGCATCGGTCGAGTGACCATTTATTCAAGATACAATTTCAATAGAGTAAAACAGATCTAAGATTTATTCTTCACGCTGATGGAAGATAGGCGCCGACCGGCAAGGTTCATGTTCTTCGCTAATTGGTCTAGTCAGACATCTCTTGGTTTGCACCACCTTGCCTCCCACGACCACGAGCAGCTGCACCGAACACAAGAATGAAGCAAAAAAAAGTGTTAAGCATGTATCGCACTTGCATTTGAGAAAATGATACACGATGGATGAAGTACGCGGTGGGTACCTGCCAGGATGTCTGCGCGGGCTCTGGTCATAGTTTCTCTAGTTCTAATCATCCTAGCCAGGCGCCACGCCATGGGATCGTTTGTCGCTACCACGGTCGCTTGGTCGCCGCCCCATGTCGTGCTAGCAAAGAGACTCGTAGGCTGTCTGCGGGGCACCGATATGGGGCCTCCAAGAGGCGTATGCCCATGGTAGAGACCGATATTGGTGCCCATCGGCACCGTGCGTTGCATGGATTCATTGCCCACAAGAAGCGCATGCCCGAGGAGGAGACCGCCACTGAAGCCCATTAGCTCATCATTGTGACCAATCGGCTCTCTCTGCTGCACAAATATGTTGTCTGCTTCTTGTGTAAGTGCGCCACGACGAGTGGAGCTGACGCTGTTGAGCAGCCCGACACTCTGTGCTCGGCTTGATCCCGACGCTCCTAGCACCGACAAACTGCTAAGAGGACTGGAAGCCACCGAGGTCAGGCCACTAGGGACACCATGCTCCATGCGGAACTGTATAGGCATCTCCTGTCGTGGTTGTGCCAGAAACTGTGAAAATGAGCGGCTTGTGCAAGTGCATGGAGGTTGACGTGGCACAGAAGGACGATTCACCAAAATGGAGTCGGGGTAGTAGTTGGGATGAATATGCACCGACACTTCGGTGTTGATGCCGTTGCTCGGGGCCGCAAAGTGTGGTTGCGGCCACTGAAAGGAGAAATGGTGGTTACTCCGAGCCAGCATATCCGAAGACTCGGAAACACCATTCCTCTGAGGTAGCATAGTCGAAGACGCTAAAACACCATTGCTCCGAAGCAGATTATGAGTTATGTTGTTATTGCTTTGCACCGGCATGGCATGGCCGGTGAGGGGGCCGACAAGCTGGGAGCTCTGGACGGGCGAGACACCCGTGGCCGAAAAACGAACACGCGACGGGCCACCTCCGAAAGGACCGAGATGGGCAAAGGTTGCACTTGGAGGGACTCGGCTACTTGTCTGCGCTCCTACAGTAGCCGGAGCATGGGTGAGGAGGTGGCCGAACAAATTTGTTGGTCGGGTCAAGTTCTCCCCAGTGCCTCCAATGCTGGGTGGGCCTCCTGATCGCCTCATCCTTTCACTGCACAAATGTCATTAAAAAC
The DNA here is from genome assembly GCA_021437245.1 of Aegilops speltoides. NCBI lineage: Eukaryota > Viridiplantae > Streptophyta > Magnoliopsida > Poales > Poaceae > Aegilops > Aegilops speltoides. The sequence continues at coordinate 357,546,971 of CM038145.1, forward strand.
ATATTAGCTTCAAAAATTCAATGATATTCTATTACGCTTCGTACAGGTTAAGTCCACATAACCTACCCGAGATGGGCAAAGGTTGCACTTGGAGGGACTCGACTACTTGTCCGCGCTCCTACAGTAGCCGGAGCATGGGTGAGGAGGTGGCCGAACAGATTTGCTGGTTGGGTCGAGTTCTCCCCAGCGCCTCCAATGCTGGGTGGGCCTCCTGATCGCCTCATCCTTTCGCTGCACAAATGCAATTAAAAACATATTAGCTGCACAAACTCAACGATATTCTATTATGCTTCGTACAAGTTAAGTCCACATAACCTACCCGATCGTTTGCACGAGGTACGTATTTTGCCGAGAGACAAATACGTCTTTTGGCAGGAGATAATACGCAAAAGCTAGTGCTATATACGAACAAAGATACTTGATATTTATAGCCTCTGCGCTGAAGCACTATTTTAGAACAAAATTAACTCTAAAATATCAAAAATTAATTAGTGTTTATTTGCAGCCAAATATACAGGCCAATATTAATTATTTACCAATTATTCGTATTTTAATATATATAGATATCAATCAAATATTTCCAGTATATCTTTGTGCTTTAATGAATAATCATGAAATTTTCCAAAGAATAAATAATAATCTAATATTTCTCAGTATATCTCTGTGCATTAGATAATTTGTACATGTTTGTCCCTTTGCAAGTTTGTACAAGTTTTTGCTGCTCTGGTTTAAACATCAGGGATAACATAATGATGCCGCTACTACATACTCCCAACTTCTTTTTCCTCGATATAACGTGCCAACTATTGGTCATGCCTGCTTGTTTGTTGAGGTAGAACTTCCGCGCTACACATTGCGCACACCTCTTGTTTGTTGAGGTAGAAACTTCGGCGCTACACATTGTGCATACCTGCACATAGTTAACGAAATCCTGTCAACAATCTGAGAGAGCCGCAATTCAAGTTGTTGGTGAGGTCAACCCCACCAGACCTCTTTTGATTTAAAAAAATATATAAACAAAGCAAAAACAAGTAATGCAATTGTTGAGTCTCGAACCCCTCATTTGCCGCTATACACAACTCAATCAAACCAGAAGGCCACCACCTTGCTCATGTTTTAAATGGGGAAGTATTTGATCAGTACACGATGGTACAGGATTTCTTTTACTGTGACACCGAACCAACCAGTCAATCCGCCCATGATTTCTTTTCCCGGCCACCCCTGCTCCCCAATCCCCGTCGCCCGGCCACCCCTCCCTGTACCCTGTCATCCTAACTTTCAAATTTCAGAATCCAGCCATGACACGTGCCATTGGTTGATACTTGGTGTATTGCTTTTTATGATGTCAAGCAACAAGTGCATTGGCTGTTGTATAGTACTCCCTCCGTTCCTAAATATGAGTCTTAGAGATTCTACTATGGACCACATACGGATGTATACAGATGCATTTTAGAGTGTACATTCACTCATTTTGCTTTGTATGTAGTCCATAGTTGAATCTCAACAAAGACTTATATTTAGGGACGGAGAGTACTAATAATCAAATACAACTGCAATCAGTTTTTGCGGTTCAATAGCAAACACACAGGCACTACACTTGCGTGCACATAATCCTCTACTAATATGGGATCAACAATACACAATCTACCGGTAGAGGACTCCGGCATGGAGCCACGATATATACAACTTAAGTAATGTAGCAAGGAAACAACACGCAGATTAATAGATTTTCCTTACGCAAGTCATATTGATACCTTTGCACAAGATTAATACATTTTCCTTGTGGATGTCAGATTCAACTTCAACTTCGACATGCTGGCTAAACTACTTGTGGCCTCTATCAAGGAAACACAATCCCTTTAGACATCATAGCTGACTTGAATTACCTCTCTAATTAACACGCAAAAAATCATGTTGTTAATACTGAATAAAAGTTTTTTTAGCTTTAGCAGATAAAAAGGCGCATATGCTCTTTGTAAAATCATACTGACCACAAGCAGAAAATAAGCATGATGAATGCTTTGCCAGAGCAGAATTTTTTCGTATAGATCATATTCTTGTCGAGCAATTCTTATATAGGAAGAATTTAACAAGCATAATAACCTTTGGATTATAGGCGTAAACTTCTGATAAGGTGTATTTCTTAGAAAAAAAATATCTTGGGATGTCGGGAGGTTGCTATGACAAGAAAAATGTTTTCATTCATTCATGTTAACCAAAATTATATGAAGTTTAGGATTCGCTATACACATAGATATAAATAAAACATAGTCTGGTACATAAACAATGCAAATACAACTCTGACAATTAAGTAAATATATATCTAAGAATTTATTTATTTTAGAAATAATCTAAGACTTATTGCACCTACATGCAAAGCTGCCACCAACAGAATATACACGGTCACCAGCATGAAAAGAAAGATTCATCTTCTTAGCTACTCAAACGGCCAGGGGTTTCCACCTGCTGGACCCCCACGAGCAACTGCACCACCACCAACAACAACAACAACAACAAAACCTCTTTAGTCCCAAACAAGTTGGGGTAGGCTAGAGGTGAAACCCATAAGATCTCACGACCAACTCATGGTTCTGGCACATGGATAGCAAGCTTCCACGCACCCCTGTCCATGGCTAGTTCTTTGGTGATACTCCAATCCTTCATATCTCTCTTTACGGACTCCTCCCATGTCAAGTTCGGTCTACCCTGGTCTCTCTTGACATTATCAACACGCTTTAGCCGTCCGCTATGCACTTGAGCTTTTGGAGGCCTGTGTTGAATATGCCGAAACCATCTAAGATGATGTTGGACAAGCTTCTCTTCAATCGGTGCTACCCCAACTCTATCTGGCATATCATCATTCAGGACTCGGTCCTTTCTCGTGATCCATCTCAACATGCGCATGGATGTGTGGCCACAAAGATGGCAGCAAAAATGTTCAGGTGTTAGATCCTAGTATCAAATGCACATTCATGTTGAATTACATCTGAGCATCGAACACAAGCGCTATGGATGGAGTACATGCTACTACTTGCGAGGGTGTCCAAGCGGGCTCTTCTGGCAACATCCATGATCCTGGTTATCCTCATCATGCGACTTGTGCCTCGGCCTTGTTTGCCACCGATCGGACCCGCCACAAAATGTGCCTACGTTTGACGCCTCCCCGATGCATATTGTGCCACAACCACACATTTCCATCATGGGCAGCCAGCCTCGGCACTGGCACAATGTGCATGGTGGAACCGTTGGGCGGTCATGGCACAGTATCAATTGGGGAGGTTTCAAACACAGGGACAACGTGTGGCGTCGGCCGAGCGGTGGTGCCGGTGGCGAACAAGCCCAATGGTGTCGCATGAGTAGGATGGCTAGGATCGGGGAGTGCGTGGCCAGAGCCCACACAGGCACCCTCATAGGTAACCGCCACATACTTCATCAATCGTGTCTCTGCTCTACACAGATGCAATGCAATGTAAGCTAAATACACATTTGACATTGCGAGCTAACACCTAAACATTCTATGTCTACGGGTACAATTGCTTGTGGGGGGCCTAATGGTGACAAACCCGAGCAGTCCAACTAGTGAAGAAGATGGATTTTATCTTTTTTATACCAGTCGGTGACTATTTCTATTGTTGGCAACTTGGCAACAAATAACAACAACAAAGCCTTTAGTCCCAAACAAGTTGGGGTAGGCTAGAGGTGAAACCCATAAGATCTCACAACCAACTCATGGTTCTGGCACATGGATAGCAAGCTTCCACGCACCCCTGTCCATGACTAGTTCTCTGTTGATACTCCAGTCCTTGAGATCCCTCTTTACGGACTCCTCCCATATTCAAGTTCGGTCTACCCCAACCTCTCTTGATATTATCGACACGCTTTAGCCGTCCACTATGCACTGGCGCTTCTGGAGGCTTGCGTTGAATATGCCCAAACCATCTCAGACGATGTTGGACAAGCTTCTCTTCAATCGGCGCTACCCAACTTTATCTCGCATATCATCATTCCGGACTCGGTCCTTCCTTGTGTGGCCACACATCCATCTCAACATGCACATCTCCGCCACACCTAACTGTTGAACATGTCGCCTTTTAGTCGGCCAACACTCAACGCCATACAACATTACGGGTCGAACCGCCGTCCTATAGAACTTGCCTTTTAACTTTTATGGCACTCTTGTCACAGAGAATGCCAGAAGCTTGTATTGTTGGCAACTTGGCATGAAGATGAATAATTCTTAGATTATTTCAAAAATAAACAAATGTTATATGTATCTTTACTCTGTTGTAGCTATATTTGCATGGTTTTGAACTCTATATGTACCTTTACTCTCTGTTGTAGCTATATTTGCATGGTTTTGAACTCTATATGTATCTTTACTCTATTATGTTTTATTTATATCAATATGTATGGTGAATTTTAAACTTGATTTATTTGTATCAAGATATTGATTGATGAACAAGTTTTTTATTGCTTTAGCAACCTCCCCACACGGTAAGGCCCACTTTTTTGTAGTAAGGGATACAAATTATGCAAAGTTAACTGGCTACAATTCAAAGGTCATTATATAAGAATTTCTCAAAGAGAATGTGCTCTTATGGTCCACCTAGCTATTGCATCAGCCCACTAAGCTATTCGATATATAATCCATGCCGAGAATAGAGTTATGTGTAACTTCACGTCCTTAACTAACTTCACTAGCTGGCACATGAAGACTGTCCAAGTGTTTCATTGAGCCACGCAACAGTGGAAAAAACTCCCCAGTCCACTAGTTTAAACATACTTGATTGCCAAACCTTAAATTCATTACTTGACTCATACAAGTCAATATTGTAAACTGAATTTAGGTCTAATGGTAAATAACTTAGCCCTAATGGTAAATAACTAAATAAGCCAAAAGTCTAAAAGGTGCAGCTGCACTATTTTGCAAAACCGGGCGCACACCCCTGCGGGCCATGCGATCTGCAACCACATGCTATTACTGCATGGTCGCGTTTTACCTGGGACAGCTCATTACTTGCTGATAATAAGATGGCATATGCACTAGACTGGGTCGTCGCATTTCACCTGGGAAAGCTCATTACTTGCCACGCCTTCTTTTACTTTTTTGGAAACCGCGTGGGACAGCGCTTTCATACTTGCCTAAATAGGGGGGTGTGCTCTGAAGCACTATGCATCACACGTTTGTTCTATAGCCACGTCTCTAAATATAACAAAGATTGCTGTTTTCAGTGCATAATTGAGTGTTGGTAATCAGTGACATTTTGACTGGTTATAAATGCCACAGGTGACTTGTAAACAGTGATGTTGTTCAAGAAACTGAAGCCCAAACAGAGAAAGAAAATGCTAACGGGCACAACAAAGTGGCCTCCCTTTCTTTTTCTTTCATCGTGCCATCTTCATTTAACCAAAGAAGGATGACAAAACTGCTTAAACTATAGCACTAGCAACTACTTGAACTCTTTTGTGGCCAAAATGGATGTACTACTTATAATTACTATGGCATACCTTTTTCAATAGCGCCCACTACTTATGATATTCTACTTGACTTAAGACAGCAAAAGGAATATATGGAACTAGCTTTTAAAAAGGGTATATATGAGACTAAATCATAGATATTTGATCATACAGTGCTCCAGAGAGATATGCGCATAGAAGTGTATTTCAGACAATGGTATAAGGCTACAGCAAGCCGTAGCTGCATAATAAGTATAGTAATAAGCATAGACGGTCCCTTCGGGGACATCCGATAAAATAAGCATAGACGTATGGTGAATAGTAGAGGTACAAAGGAACCCTACATTTTCTATTCAGATCACCAGATTAATAAGCATAGACGATGACTAGATTAATAAGCATAGACGGTTGGTGTATAGTAGAGGTACAAAGGAACCTTACATTTTTCATTCAGGCGCAAGTGTGATTGCCTGATATGCTTCATACCATGAAAAGATAGGCAATCCTCATCTATGGGGAACTATTGTATATGTTCTAACAATAACTAGGTCGAAAGTGGCGCTGTACCTGATTTATTTGACTGGTTAATGCAGTCAGGGTGGTATGAATGCTTGCAGGGAAGTGCAACCAAGGATTCACCTTCCTCAAATCCCACGCAACAAATTACACATCTACCAACAATAATTACAAGTTAGCATGCCACTTTAATAATATATATTATTGGAAGGCTATGAAACTTAAAAGTATTTGAACGTACTTTTCTATGTTGCCATCTTGCATGTCTTTTGTGTTGTAAGTTACTGAAGGTAAGGAAGAATCAGCAGAGAGATCTGTTCTTCCTGTACCAACCACTCCGCCCAATGCAACTAATTCCTGAAACCATGACTAGAACCATTAGCATTGCATCTTGGAACTTTAGATGCAAGCCCAGGCACCAAAGGGAATAAAGCAAAAAAAAACTTGCCTCATATGAGTACTCATCTGGATCAACCTCTTGCCATGAATCCTGTGTTTTTTCAATAACATGCCGATTTGTAAATGTAAGTTACTCAGTCAAATTTGGCTGGTTTCAATAAGTAAGCAAAAACACAGTACCACAATTGAACAAAGACAAAGTTCTCCGTGCATAAATTAGACGAATCAGAGGTGCATGCCACAATCCCCGGAGAAAAATGGCAAGAGGTAAATTTACCACTTTTAGCATAATATATCAGAGAATAAATTAGCTCTACCAAGGAATTATGTCACTGCTTCAATGAAATAAGCAAGTACTACACTGTATGTCACACACATTAACAAAATTTGGGTGCTCCCACCTTTGACCTTCCAACTTGCAAATACAAAAATTAAATCCATCCAAGACAAGGAAACATAAATCACTACCTGCACGTCATTTATGTGATCCTCGACATGCTCACTGCCCGCCCTATAAAGCAAAAGTGCACATCAGCAGTCCGAGGGAAACATGAATTGAGCTGGGAAAAAAATCCATAAACAAAATATCGCTGAATCCCAGCGAGGGCCCATAAGCTGCGCGGAGACCTCACGCTCCTTGGCGTACTGAAGCACTCGCGCATAGGCCTCGTCATCCTCGTACTCTGCAGTGTTTAGCTCTGGCTCCACATCCTCCACCTCCTCCTCATCATCGAACCCCTCCTCGTACTCAACTCTCCTCAGAGAGCTCGTCCAATCCTAGCACTTGTCCTCACCCTCAGCCTCGATATCACAGCAGCACCATCGACGCCACCCGGGTGCTCCTGGTGGTGGAGGCGGAGGTGGTGCTCCAGCTCCTCCTCGTACTTGTAGCTCCCGTAATCGCTGCCCTCGCCACCGCCGGCTTCGTTCATCCGCAGCATCATGTACGGCCTCTCCTGCACCGATCCAAACGGGATATACATGTTAGTCGCTCCCGCAAAAGAATTAAAATACCGGGATGTCAGTCGCGCGCATCGGAACCCTAGGGACGGGACGAGACGGTCGGGGCCGCAAGATCTAGTCAACTTAGAGCATCTCCACACGTCCCCCCAGGAAGGCCCCCAGGAGCACTTTTTAACCGCCGGCGGATGAAAAAAGTCCCACTCGCGCCCCCACGACCTCGATTAGCGCCGGATCTGGCCAAAAAATGAGCCGGCGACCCCAAGGCAAACCCAGGGAGCTGGGGGGCACCTGGGGGGCTTAATTCGCCATCTTGCAGGCGCTGACCCACCTGCCAGCGTCTCTCTCTCCACTCTCGTCCCTTTCCCTCCCTGGCCCACCCACGTGCTCCCCTCCACACACACACCCATCCTCTCTCTCTCTCGGCCGGGCTGCAGTTACCCGTCCGGCGCATCGGGCGCTCCCTCGCCGCTACGCCCAGCACATCGGCTCCGGCGCCCCCGTCTACCTCGCCGCCGTCCTCGAGTATCTCGCAGCTGAGGTATGCACACCACGCCAGGCCTGTCATCGTTGACGCGATCACCAGAGCTGCTTAGCGCGCCGACCACGGGCTCCTTCCTGCAGGCGGGAGGTGACCCAGGTCCTCTTTTTTCAGGCGCGTGGCCCACCTTGTGCCGCCTCCTGGAGCTCCTCGTCGGCGATTGCGCGTCCTTGAGCCTCAGCTGCTTTGGAGCAGGCGGCGCTGGGACCTCCCTGTCTCTGGTGGAGTAGTAGTATGACGACCTGCAAGGGAGCGGGGCACAGGGCGACTCCTTCGTCGGCGTGACCGGCGGCTCCAACAACGGCGGCCGCTGCACGGCCTCCATGCTCCACCGAGCCGACGGCGGCTGCTGGTAGGACCCAGCCGACGAGGACCGATGATGCACCCCGACGCCGCCGCGTCCGTGGGCGCCCATGTCGCGGAGCTTGTAGAACCAGGGCGTTGGGTATCATGTCGGACAGCCAGAACTTGCGGCGGGCCATGCGTCCTCGCCGGTGCCTGCTCTGCTCGCTCCTCTGCTGGGCGCGCGCCGAGGAGGTCATCGACGCCGCCGCGCTGGGGGCGCAACGAGTGGAAAATTTTGCCACCCCCCGCCCCCAGGCCAAAACTTTCGCCGGCAGCCCCCAAGCGTCGACAAAAAAAAATTGGGGGATGCTCTTACCTGCTCCTGGAGGACGCGCGGCGAGGTCGGCGTGGACCTGGCTGAGGGCCGCCGCAGCGGCATCGTCTCCCCCTCCGGAAGCGGCGCCCGGCGGTTGAGGGGAAGATCGGGGCCGTGCCTCTCGCCGCCGCCGCTCCCGTGGGAATCCTCCAGGGGCGCGATAGGGCGGGGCGGAAGGGATTACTCTGGTTAAGCCCAGCCTGGTCGCCGGGATCTGGTAAAACTAAACTAACGACACGCATAACCCCATCACCGGCGGGATCTGGTTCGTGTCCGCGGCTGCAAGCCTGGGCAAAAGGTGCCGCCGGGCCTTGGCTTGGCCAAAGCCTGTCGTTGGGCTATTTGTGTGTTTGGCTCTTCCGTGAAAACTCCTTTTTCCGATGAAAACCAGATAGAAATGTTTCAACTACTAAATGTGCTGCTTTGTGTTTCTCATTTTTTACTACTGGAGTATATCATAATTGATACAAAGTTCATTTGGCAGATAATTGATACAAAGTTTGTTGTATGGTTGCTAATGTGATATATTCTGTGCTGCCTCTGTTGCCAATTGTGTTTGTATATATAGGGTTAAGCGTGCGTACCAAGAAAAACTCTTGCCATCCCCCCTTGACGAATCTGCCCTCGGATTAGTTTGCGTAGAATGCAGGGATCGGGAGTTGTAGCGGTATTTAATTCTCATGCATTGGGGGTTTGAAGACACTGTAAAATTAGCTTTTACTACTAGTTTCAAGGCCCACCCGAGCCACATGTCAGCCCGGCCCAACACATGTTTGCGTGACCCAGGCAGCCCAGCCCCCCCCCTTCATTTTTTTGTAGATTCGCCACTGGCCATGTGCTCTCCTCATTCCCTCCTCCCGTGCATTGCATGATGCGGTCATTCTTTCATATACATGACAAAGGCGCAAAATTGGGCAGTTACAACGTAAAATGTAAAACATTGTTCCGCTGACCTTCACCGTGCACCACATTATTGTTGCGCTGACCTTCACCATGCAACCACACCAATGTTGTGCTGACCTTCACCGTGCCTGCACCAAGAATGCATGGGGCCTCGCCTTTGCCTCCAATGGCTAATCCCATATTTGATATTGACCACCTCATTTCCGCTTTACATTCAAGTTGTTCTAGTTCACGGTTACATGCAAATATGTTAAGCATGTATATAACATCAGTATCATAGCAGCTTGGTGTTAATTTATTACATTAAGGGGAGTAATTTTTCTACTCCCTTTGTAAAGAAATATAAGAGCATTTAGATCACTACTTTAGTGATCTAAATGCACTTAAATTTTTTACGGAGGGTGTATAAATTATAATGATGACGGTCAAGTTCTTGCTCATTATCTGGTTCTAAGTGTTCTAGATAAGGACTGATGATGTTTGGTTTGCAACCCATGATCATAATTGCATGTTCTACTCCTGGTTAAGTTTTGATGGCACCAAGTAAAGTTTTTCTTTCGCTAATTCGGTTCACTCAACAAAGAGCACGAGGGAAATTGGCGACTTGTGAAACCCTAATGTGGAAAATTTCCCAATTCATAGCCCATCTTTTTCCTAAACTCAAAATATGAATCCATATATCCATGTGATTAAGGACTTACCCCCAAATAAATTATGATGGCACCGGCAAAAAGGTGCTTGGGCATTCCAAGAACCGCATATTTACCTAGGGTGGATCCGAGCAAATCCCGACGGCGCGGAATAAGCTAGGCGGCGGTGCGCGCGGTGCCCCGGCGGCGATACTTGTTCTGGTGTCGTCGGCCCGGACCTAATGTTGATTCCCTGCCTCCTCTTGTCCCAGCAACTCCCACCTCCACTCAAATCCATGTTCTCTCCATGTTCGATCTCATGTCCCAGCATGCTCCTGAGGATACGCAATTTTATATCATTTTTGGGAACTAACCTATTAACCCAGTGCTCAGTGGCAGTTGCTATTTTCTGCATGTTTTTGGTTTTTCAGGAAATCAATAGGAAGTCCTAACACGATAAAACTTTACGATGATTTTTTTCTGGACAGAAGGGACCCTAGGAGCCTCATGAGGAGACCAGGGGAGCTACGAGAGCACCACAAGCTCACCAGGCATGCCCCCTGAGTTTGTGGGACCCATAGAGCTCCGTTTGACCTAATTCCAACTCCCTAAATTCCCATAAATCCTAAAACCAATAGAGAGCCACCCGAAACACTTTTTTCGCCGCCACAAGCTTCTGTTCTTCCGCGATCCCATCTGGAGGCATTTTCCGGTACTCTGCCGGAGGGGGAATCGATCACGGAGGGCTTCTACATCAACCTTGCTACCCTCCAATGATGTGTGAGTAGTTTACCAGGGACCTACGGATCCATAGCCAATAGCTAGATGGCTTCTTCTCTCTCTTTCACCTTCAATACAAGTTATCCATGATCTTCATGGAGTTCTATCCGATGTAATTTTCTTTTGCGGTGTGTTTGTTGGGATCCAATGAATTATGGGTTTATGATCTGATTATTTATTGAAAGTAATTGAGTCTTTGTTGTACTTTATTATGCATGATTGTTATAGCTCTGTATTTCTCTCTGATCTACCCGTTTGGTTTGGCCAGCTAGATTGATTTATCTTTAGTGGGAGAGGTGATTTGTAATGGGTTCAATCTTGCGGTGTCCTCACCTCGTGACAGAAGGGGTAGCGAGACACATATTTGTATTGTTGCCATTAAGGGTAAAACGACGCGGTTCATTCATATTGCTTGAGTTTATTTTGTCTGCATTATGTCATCTTGCTTAAAGCGTTACTCTCTTTGTCATAAACTTAATACGATAGATGCATGTTGGATAGCGGTCAATTAGTGGAGTAATAGTAGTAGATGCAGAATCATTTCGGTCTACTTGTCACAGACGTAATGCCTATATATATACATGATCATTGCCATGAATAACATCATAACTATGCGCTTTTCTATTAGTTGCCCAACAGGAATTTGTTTACCCACTTATGATATGTTTCAAGAGAGAAGCCTCTACTAAAAACTATAGCCCCTGGGTCTACTTTTATCATATTACAAAAAACCAAAAATATATTGCAGCAATTTATTTACTTTTATTTTGTTTTGCAATTTATTTACTTGTATTTTGTTTTGCAATTTATATATCTACCACTGCCAGATTTGATCCTTGCAAGTAACGAGTTCAAGGGGATTGACAACCCTCGTGCCCGCGTTGGGTGCAAGTATTTGCTCTTTGTGTGTGCGGGTGTTTTTCACTAGGCTTGGTGTGATTCTCCTATTGGTTCGATAACCTTGGTTCTCACTGAGGTAAATACTTATCAGCTACTATATTGCTTCACCCTTCCTCTTCGGGGGAAATCCCAACATAGCTCACAAGTAGCAGACGATTCTTGATAACCCACAAGTATAGGGGATCGCAGTAGTTTTCAGGCTCATTTGGTTTGGTGGAAACCAAAATGTAGGAATTAGGAGTAGTATAGGAATTTGATAGGATGGCACTTGCCATCCTATGGAATTGACTTGCCTCGTTCCTACGGGTAAAATGAGCTTTGACTGGATGTATAGTTTCCTCCAAAAACATAGGAAATGAATAGTATTCCTATGAAATTCCTGTATGCATTTCCTACAAAATGAATGCATCTATAGGAAAATTTTCTCTAGAATCCTTGTTCCTATGTTTTTCTTATGAAAATCCTCCAAACCGAATGAGGCCTTCGAGGGTAGTATTTGTTGGGGAATGTTGCATGGAAAACAAAACAAAAATTCGCACAGGCAAGATCTATCCATGGAGATGCATAGCTACGAGATGGGGAGAGCTTCTATATACCCTTATATATCGCTAAGCAGAAGCGTTTATCAACGTGGTTGATGTAGTTGTACACCTTCACGATCCGTCCCGATCAAGTACCGAATGTACGACACCTCCGCATTCAGCACACGTACAGCTCGATGACGTCCTCGCCTTCTCGATTCAGCAAGAGAGACTAGGTAGTAGATGAGTTCCTGCAGCACGATGGTGTGGTGACGGTCTGGTGACGGTGGTGGTGAAACTATTCCGCAGGGCTTCACCAAGCACTACGGACGTGGACGGAGGAGGAACTAGAACTAGAGGGAGAGGGGGCGCCGCACACAGCTTGGGAATCGTGGTGTGTGTTTCCCCCTCCTCTCCTCACATATATATATAGGTAGGAGAGGGGAGGCAGCCCTAGGGGCGCCCCCAAGGGGGCCGGCAGCCACCCTGGGCTCCTACCCTAGGTGCGCCCCCTTTCCTTCCTATGGCACAGGGGAGAAGGCAGGAGGGGAGGCGCCCCCCCCCCTCCTTTTTCTCACGTGGAAGAGAAGGTAAGAGGGGGCTGGCCCTCTTCTCCCTTCCTTCCCTAGGGCCGGCGCCATGATGTGGGGCGCGTCAGCCCCCTTGTGGGGTGGTGTGCTCCCCTCTTCCTGGCTTGTTAAGCCCAATAACTCCACGTGGCCTCCCGGAACCCCTTCCAGTGATCCAATAAATACCCGGTGCATTCGGAAACCTTTCCGGAGACCAAATACTATCATCCTATATATCAATCTTTACCTCCAAACCATTCTGGAACTCCTCGTCATGTTTGTGATCTCATCCGGGACTCCAAACAACATTCAGTCACCAATTCACATAACTCATATAATACTATATCGTCAACGAACGTTAAGCATGCGGACCCTACGAGTTTGAGAATGATGTAGACATGACCGAGACGCCTCTCCCGTCAATAACCAATAGCAGGACCTGAATGCCCATATTGGTTGCTACATATCCTACGAAGATCTTTATCGGTCGAACCTTTATGACAACATACATAGTTCCCTTTGTCTCTCAATATGTTACTTGCCCAAGATTTTGACATTAAGAAAGCAGTAGCAAAAATTGAACGATTGATACGTCTCCAACATATCTATAATTTATGAAGTATTCATGCTATTATATTATCCATCTATGATGTCTTATATGCATTTATATGTCATTTTATATGATTTTTGGGACTAACATATTAACCTAGAGCCCAGTGCCAGTTTCTGTTTTCTCCTTGTTTTTGTGTTTTACAGAAAAGGGATACCAAACGGAGTCCAGTTGACGTGCCAATTTTTGAGGATTTTTTATGGACCAAAAGAAGACCACGGAGCATCGGAGTTGGGCCAGAAGAGTCCCGGGCTGCCCACGAGTGGGGGCGCCCCCTAGGGCGCGCCCCTATCTCGTGGACAGCCCGGAGACCTCCCTGACGTGAAACCAACGCCAAAAATTCCTATAAATAGAGAAACCTTCGGGAATTAACCTAGATCGGAAGTTCCGCCGCAAGCCTCTGTAGCCACGAGAAATCAATCTAGGCCCTCTCGGCACCTGAGGGGGCCATCATCACCGGAGGCCATGGAGGAGGATCTCGGAGGGGCCATCATCGCCATGAAGGCCAAGTACCAGAGGGGGAAAGCCATGGAGGAGGAAGCACAAGGGGGAGAACCTCTCCTCCTCTCTCTTGGTGGCACCGGAGTGCCATCGGGAGGGGAAACATCGCCGCGGTGATCGTCTTCATCAACATCACCATCATCATCACCATCCTCATCTCTTTTACGCGGTCCACTCTCCCACACCCCGCTGTAATCCCTACTTGAACATGGTGCTTTATGCTACATATTATGATCCAATGATGTGTTGCCATCCTATTATGCTCTGAATAGATATCTTTTGTCCTTGGGTTGATTGGTGATCTAGATTGGTACGAGTTGTATGTTTTATTTTGGTGCTGTCCTATGGTGCCCTTCGTGTCGCGCAAGCGTGAGGGATTCCCGCTGTAGGGTGTTGCAATACGTACATGATTCACTTATAGTGGGTTGCGTGAGTGACTGAAACACAAACCCGAGTAAGGGAGTTGTTGCGTATGGGATAAAAGGGGACTTGATGCTTTAATGCTATGGTTGGGTTTTACCTTAATGATCTTTAGTAGTTGCCGACGCTTGCTAGAGTTCCAATCATAAGTGCATATGATCCAAGTAGGAAAAGTATGTTAGTTTATGCCTCTCCCTCATATGAAATTGCAATGACGACTATCGATCTTGTTAACAATTGCTTAGGACAATTCCGCACATCGATCCACCATTATTCCACACTCGCTATTTATATTATTTAGTAATATATTCAAACTTTATGATAACAGCACCTACTTTTATATTTTAGCTCTTCGATATTATACAAAGTTATCCTTTTATACCCACAACATAATTTTATTTCTTGTTTTTAGTTGGAAGCAAACGTTTGGTGCACGTAGAGTCGTATCAGTGGCAGATAGGGCTTGAGAGAATATTGTTCTTACCTTTAGCTCCTTGTTGGTTCGACACTCCATACTTATCACTTCCACCTTTGGGAATTGCTACGATGATTCCCTGCACTTGGGGATTATCAAGCTCTTTTCTGGCGCCGTTGCCGGGGAGCAATAGCGTGGGGTTGATATTTTCGTGTGTGCTTGTTTGCTTCCTTCACTAAGTAAATTTTGTTTTTCCTTTTTGTTTCTGTTTAGTTGTGGGTGAAACATACAATTTTTTTAAAAAAGAATTAAAATACCAAAAAAAATATTTACTTGCCTCTCATGCCTAAAAAAGTTTTTCAAAAAGAGAAGTGATTGGAAAGTTATGCATTGAAGAAGTGAGGGTCGACCTTGAGCACTTGTGTTCATGCTCACGGAAACAATGTAGAATTTTTCATGGAAGTTTCTCTGTAAATAATTATCCCCTTGTATATATCCATTGTATCATAAAAATTTTGTGCCAAGCTTTGGTTTTAGTATGATAAGATTGCTTGCTTACTATGTGCAGAACAAAAACAGAAACTTTGGTTGTAGTGCATGAATTTACATTTTTTATTGGAAAGTCAAATGGGTCTGAAACTTTTTGCACATTACTTCTGTACAAATTTTCCAAAATTTCAAATTTATTTCATAATTTTAGGAGTCACAGAAGTTTACTAAACTTCCAGATTACTACAGACTGTCATGTTCTTAACAGATTCTGTTTTTCGTGTGTTTTTTGCTTATTTTGATGCACCTATGGCTAGTATGTAGGGTATGAACCATAGAGAAGTTGGAATACAGTAGGTTTAACACCAATATAAACAAAGAATGAGTTAATTACAGTACCTTAAAGTGGTAGTTTGCTTTATTACACTAACGGATCTCACAAAGTTTTTGTTTAAGTTTTTGTGAATGAAGTATTTGAAGAACGAGGAGTTACCGATGTGAGAAGAATAAAGAGAGACAAGAGTTCAATCTTGGGGATGCCCAAGGCACCCCAAGTAAATATTTCAAAGGATACTCAAGCATCTAAGCTTGGGGATGCCCCGGTTGGCATCCCATCTTTCTTCTTCAACAAATATCGGTATACCTCGGTTTTTGTTTTGTTCACATTGTTTGTGCCCTTTGTGTTTTTATTTTTCTTTAAGAATCATGCTAGTATGAGATAGCTCTTCATTGATTTATAGAATACTTCATGTGCTTCACTTATATCTTTTAAGTATGATCTTATAAAATTGTTCTTTGTGCTTCACTTAAATCGTTTGAGTATGGTCCCATAGAATGCTTCGTGCGCTTCACTTATATATTTTGAGCTTGGATATTGGCTAGTCTATATTAATTGTAGAATGCTCCAGGAACTTCACTTATATCTTTTGGAATATGAATAATACTATAATTTAAAGTGGGTTTGGAAGAGTGTCAACTTTAGGAATTAGTGATCCCACTATCTTGGAGGGTGTTGAATCTTCTTACGATATTTATGAAAGTGGATTTGGAAGAGTGTCAACTTTAGTTAGTATTCCACTATTTCGGAAGAGGTTACAATTGAGTATGAGAACAAAGTTGCTATTCGTGATGCTACTGAAATTTTTTATGAGGGAGGAATATGTGTTTGTAGGAGTTGCAATAATGTCAAGTTTCCTCTCTATGTGCTTAAAATTTTGAAGTTATACTTGTTTTGCCTTCCTATGCTAGTTGACTTTTGTTCCTATAAATTGTGTGCTCACAAAATCCATAGGCATAGGAAGTGAGTTAGATTTAAATGTGCTAGTCATATTCTTCATGATGCTCTTTTTATGTTTCAACTCTTATCTTTTATGCGAGCATCATTGAAATCATCATGCCTAGCTAAAAGACATTAAAGAAAAGCGCTTGTTGGGAGACAACCCAATATCTACCCTTACTGTTTTTGTGTCTACATGATAATCTACTGTAGTAATCATGTCTTATAGCTTTTGTTTCAATAAAGTGCCAAGTAAGACCTTTGGGAAGACTTGGGTGAAAGTTAATGTGATCTTGCTGTAAAAAACAGAAACTTTGCACTCACGAGATTAGCTGTAATTTTTTTACAGAAGAGTGATTTTTAGTTGATTCTTTTTTCAGAAGATTAATAGACAAATTCCTCACGTCCACCAATTTATTTCATAATTTTTGGAGTAGCAGAAGTATGGTTATTGTTCAGATCATTACAGACTGTTCTGTTTCTGACAGATTCTGTTTTCATCGCATAGTTTGCTTGTTTTCTAGTTTCTATGGCTTATATTTCTCAATATAAATGGTAGAAATGATATGGTACAGTAGGAATTATGCAAAAACAATTATGAACCTTGTCTTTTACAGTAACAAAGTGCATGGTTTACTCTTTATCATACTAACCTATCTCACGAAGTTCCATTAAGTTTTGTGTGATTGAAGTTTTCAAGTTTTGGGTGAGATATCGATATGAGGAGAATAAGGAGTGAAAAGACCCTAAGATTGGGGATTCCCAAGGCACCCCAAGGTAATATTCAAGGAAGACTCAAGCGCCTAAGCTTGGGGATGCCCCGGAAGGAATCCCCTCTTTCGTCTTCAAAACTATCGGTACATCTTACTCGGAGCTATATTTTTATTCGTCACATGATATGTGTTTTACTTGGAACGTCATTTTATTTTGTTAGTATTAGCTTTATGTTATTTAGAATAGTGTTTTGCATCTTTATTTTCAATAAAAATGTCAAGGATAGCCTTTACCATGTTTATTTTGCTAGTATACATGTTGCTGTCTGAAAACAGAAAGTTTACCGCTGTTGCAAAAATTCCCTAGAAAAGTCAGAGCATGATATAATGTTGAAACGTTTTGCACAATGAGCTATGATAAATATACTACAGTGGGAATTTTCTCTCATAATTTTTGGAGTTAGGGAAGTATTGATACTCTTGCATTCTTTACAGGCTGTACTGTTTTGACAGATTGCTGTTATGTTTGCATTGTTTGCATATGTTTGCTTGTTTAATGATTCTATTTGAGGATAGGAGTATTAAATATGCAGAGGCATTTAGTATGAAATGTTGAATAATAATTCTAGTGATTTTTTACAGTAGAAAATGATAAGGTTTTGCATTGGTTTATACTAACCTATCTCACGAGTTCTTGTTGAGTTTGGTGTGGATGAAGCTTTTGATAAAAAGAGAAACCATGATATGAGAAGAATTAAGGAGACACAAAAGTTCAAGCTTGGGGATGCCCAAGGCACCCCAAGATAATATTCCAAGAAGTCTCAAACATCTAAGATTGGGGATGCCCCGTTAGGCATCCCACCTTTCTTCTTCAACAACTATCGGTTAGTATCGGTTGAACCTACGTTTTCGCTTCTTCACATGAGTTGTGCTATCCTTGCAATGTCATTTTATTTTGTTTTACTTGCTGTTTGAATAAAATCATTGGATCTGAATTTTTTTATAGAAAAGGAACCCTCCCATGTCTAGTTAATTATTTGCCTACTCAGTATCCTTCACTCATATCTTTTGGAGTAGTTTGTCATTTACTCATGTGCTTCATGTATATCGTATGAGTAAATGGGGGGAATGAATTGAATGTCATAAATCTGAATTTATATATGTTTCATATGCTTATAATATGGTTAGTGATGACTTCACACATAGAAAGTATGAGGCATAAAAGTTGTTGAGAGTTGGCAAACGTAGTTTTGGTCATCGTTGCAATTAATAGGAAGTAATAAGGAAAGAGAGGTTCACATACAAATATATTATCTTGGACATCTTTTATGATTGTGAAGCACTCATTAAGTATGACATGCTAAAAGAGTTGACGTTGGACAAGGAAGACAACGTAATGTTTTATGTTTTCCGACATCTCAGTTAAAGTATATTGTCATTGACCTTCCAAACATGTTAAGCTTGCCTTTCTCCCTCATGCTAGCCAAATTCCTTGCACCAAGTAGAGCTACTTGTGCTTCCAAATACCCGTAAACCCAGTTTTGCCATGAGAGTCCACCATACCGACCTATGGATTGAGTAAGATCCTTCAAGTAAGTTGTCATCGGTGCAAGCAATAAAAATTGCTCTCTAAATATGCATGACTTATTAGTGCAGAGAAAATAGGCTTTGTATGATCTTGTTGTGGAAGTAATAAAAGCGACAGACTGCATAATAAAGGTCCACATACAAGGGGCAATATAAAGTGACGTTCGTTTGCATTAAGATTTTGTGCATCAACCCTAAACGCGCATGACAACCTCTTCCCTCTGCGAAGGGCCTATCTTTTACTTTATGTTTTTACTTTTTACTTGAGTCAAGGTGATCTTCGCCTTTCCCCTTTTTCATTTTATCCTTTGGCAAGCCCCTCGTGTTTGAAAGATCATGATATATATATCCAATTGGATGTAAGTTAGCATGGGCTATTATTGTTGACATCACCTAAAGGTGAATACGTTGGGAGGCAACACAATAAGCCCCTATCTTTCTCAGTGTCCGGCTGAAACTCCATAACCACAAGTATTGAGTGAGTGTTAGCAATTGTAGAAGACTATATGATAGTTGAGTAGGTGGACTTGCTGAAAAGCTCTATTCTTGACTCCTTTTGATGTTATGATAAATTGCAATTGCTTCAATGACTGAGATTATAGTTTGTTAGTTCTCAATGAAGTTTCTGAACCATACTTCACATTGTGAATAGATTGTTACTTGATCATGAAAAGTTTTATGAGATATGCTACTATTATGACACATATTGATGCTAGAAAAGGTGATTGAAATTATCATTGATCAAACTTGTGCACCTTCTAGCATTCACACTTCAAATTATTTCTTTTATCATTTACCTACTCGAGGACGAGCAGGAATTAAGCTTGGGGATGCTGATACGTCTCCAACGTATCTATAATTTATGAAGTATTTATGCTATTATATTATCCATCTATGATGTCTTATATGCATTTATATGTCATTTTATATGATTTTTGGGACTAACCTATTAACCTGGAGCCCAGTGCCAGTTTCTGTTTTCTCCTTGTTTTTGTGTTTTATAGAAAAGGGATACCAAACGGAGTCCAATTGACGTGCCAATTTTTGAGGATTTTTTATGGACCAAAAGAAGACCACGGAGCATCGGAGTTGGGCCAGAAGAGTCCCGGGATGCCCGTGAGAGTGGGGGCCGCGCCCCCCCTAGGGCGCGACCCCCTATCTCGTGGATAGCCCGGAGACCTCCCTCACATGAAACCAACGCCAAAAATTCCTATAAATAGAGAAACCTTCGGGAATTAACCTAGATCGGAAGTTCCACCGCCGCAAGCCTCTGTAGCCACGAGAAATCAATCTAGGCCCTCTCTGGCACCCTGCCGGAGGGGCCCATCATCACCGGAGGCCATGGAGGAGGATCTCGGAGGGGCCATCATCGCCATGAAGGCCAAGGACCAGAGGGGGAAAGCCATGGAGGAGGAAGCACAATGGGGAGAACCTCTCCTCCTCTCTCTTGGTGGCACCCGAGTGCCATCGGGAGGGGAATCATCGTCGCGGTGATCATCTTCATCAACATCACCATCATCATCACCATCCTCATCTCTTTTACGCGGTCCACTCTCCACACCCCGCTGTAATCCCTACTTGAACATGGTGCTTTATGCTACATATTATGATCCAATGATGTGTTGCCATCCTATGATGTTCTGAGTAGATATCTTTTATCCTTGGGTTGATTGGTGATCTAGATTGGTACGAGTTGTATGTTTTATTTTTGTGCTGTCCTATGGTGCCCTCCGTGTCGTGCAACATAATTTTATTTCTTGTTGATTAGTGATCTTTAGTAGTTGCGGACGCTTGCTAAAGTTCCAATCATAAGTGCATATGATCCAAGTAGGAAAAGTATGTTAGTTTATGCCTCTCCCTCATATGAAATTGCAATGACGACTATCGATCTTGTTAACAATTGCTTAGGAAAATTCCACACATCGATCCACCATTATTCCACACTCGCTATTTATATTATTTAGTAATATATTCTAACTTTATGATAACATCACCTACTTTTATATTTTAGCTCTCCGATATTATACAAAGTTATCCTTTTATACCCACAACATAATTTTATTTCTTGTTTCTAGTTGGAAGGAAACGTTCGGTGCACGTAGAGTCGTATCAGTGGCAGATAGGGCTTGAGAGAATATTGTTCTTACCTTTAGCTCCTTGTGGGTTCGACACTCCATACTTATCACTTCCACCTTTGGGAAATGCTACGATGATTCCCTGCACTTGGGGATTATCAACGATCGTATGCTATCCTAACGGATGGGTCTTGTCCAACACATCATTCTCCTAATCCCGTT
Organism: Aegilops speltoides; assembly: GCA_021437245.1. Lineage (NCBI taxonomy): Eukaryota > Viridiplantae > Streptophyta > Magnoliopsida > Poales > Poaceae > Aegilops > Aegilops speltoides. The sequence goes on from CM038145.1 coordinate 357,568,115, forward strand.
ATCAAGTGACAACACATGTCTATGGTTAGGAAAGCTTAACCATCTTTTGATCAACGAGCTAGTCTAGTAGAGGCTCACTAGGGACACGATATTTGTTTATGTATCCACATATGTATTTAAGTTTCCGGTCAATACAATTCTAGCATGAATAATAAACCTTTATCATGATTAAGGAAATATAATGATAACCACTTTATTATTGCCTCTAGGGCATATTTCCAACAGTCTCCCACTTGCACTAGAGTCAATAATCTAGATTACGTAGTAATGAATCTAACACCCATGGAGTCTTGGTGTTGATCATGTTTTGCCCGCGGAAGAGGTTTAGTCAACGGGTCTGCCACATTCAGATCTGTATGTACTTTGCAAATTTCAATGTCTCCATCCTTGACCATTTCATGAATGGAGTTGAAGCGTCTCTTGATGTGTTTGGTTCTCTTGTGAAACCTAGATTCCATAAGGCAATTGCTCCAGCGTTATCACAAAAGATTGTCATTGAACTTGATGCATTGGGTATTACACCCAGATCGGATATGAACTCCTTCATGCGCTGCTTCTGGAGCAGCTATGTACTCCGCTTCACACGTAGATCCCGCACGACGCTCTTCTTGAACAGCACCAACTGACAGCTCCACCATTCAATATAAATATGTATCCGGTTTGTGACTTGGAGTCATCCGGATCTGTGTCGAAGCTAGCATTGATGTAACCCTTTACGACGAACTCTTCATGGCCTCCATAAATGAGAAACATATCCTTGGTCCTTTTTAGGTACTTCGGGATATTCTTGACCGCTGTCCAGTGATCCACTCCTAGATTACTTTGGTACCTCCCTGCCAAACTTATGGCAAGGCACACATCAGGTCTGGTATACAACATGGCATACATAATAGAACCAATGGGTGAGGCATAGGTAATGACTTTTGTTTTCTCTCGATCTTCTGTCGTGGTTGGACTTTGAGTCTGACTCAATTTCACACCTTGTAACACAGGCAAGAACCCTTTCTTTGACTGGTACATTTTGAAACTTCTTCAAAACTTTGTCAAGGTATGTGCTTTTTGAAAGTCCTATTAAGCATCTTGATATATCCCTATAGATCTTGATGCCCAATATATAAGCAGATTCATCAAGGTCTTTCATTGAAAAATTATTATTCAAGTATCCTTTCATGCTATCCAAAAATTCTATATCATTTCCAATTAGCAATATGTCATCAACATATAAATATCAGAAATGCTACAGAGCTCCCACTCACTTTCTTGTAAATACTGGCTTCACCGTAGTCTGTATAAAAGCATATGCTTTGATCACATCATCAAAGTGTATATTGCAAATCCGAGATGCTTGCACCAGTCCATAAATGGATCGTTGGAGCTTGCACACTTTGTTAGCACCTTTAGGATCGACAAAACCTTCAGGTTGCATCATATACAACTCTTCTTTAAGAAAACCATTAAGGAATGCAATTTTGACATCAATTTGCCAGATTTCATAATCATAAAATGCGGCAACTGCTAACATGATTCGGACAGAGTTAAGCATCGCTACGGGTGAGAAAGTCTCATCGTAGTCAACTCCTTGAACTTGTCGAAAACCTTTTGCAACAAGTCAAGCTTTGTAGACAGTAACATTACCGTCAGTGTCAGTCTTCTTCTTGAAGATCCATTTATTCTCTATGGGTCGCTAATCATCGGGCAAGTCCACCAAAGTCCACACTTTGTTCTCATACATGGATCCTATCTCAGATTTCGTGGCATCAAGCCATTTATCGGAATCTGGGCTCATCATAGCTTCTTCATAGTTCATAGGCTCGTCATGGTCAAGTAACATGACTTCCAGAATAGGATTGCCATACCACTCTGGTGCGGATCATGCTCTGATTTACTTACGAGGTTCTGTAGCAACTTGATCTGAAGTTTCACTATCATTATCATTAGCTTCCTCTCTAGTTGGTGTAGGCATCATGGGAACGGATTTCTTGGATGAGATACTTTCCAAATTGAGAAGGTACAATTACCTCATCAAGTTCTACTTTCCTCCTACTCACTTCTTTCGACAGAAACTTCTTCTCTAGAAAGGTTCCGTTCTTGGCAACAAATATCTTGCCTTCGGGTTTGTGGTAGAAGGTGTACCCAATTGTTTCCTTAGGGTATCCTATGAAGACGCACTTCTCCGATTTGGGTTGGAGCTTATCAGGCTAAAGCCTTTTGACATAAGCATCGCATCCCCAAACTTTAAGAAATGATAGCTCAGGTTTATTCCCAAACCACAGTTCATACGGTGTCGTCTCAACGGATTCTGATGGTGCCCTGTTTAACGTGAATGCAGCTGTCTCTAATGTATAACCCCAAAACGATATGGTAAATCGGTAAGAGACATCATAGATCGCACCATATATCTAATAAAGTGCGGTGACGACGTTCAGACACACCATTATATCGTGGTGTTCCAGGTGGCGTGAGCTATGAAACTATTCCACATTGTTTTAAATGAAGGACAAACTCGTAAATCAAATATTCACCTCCATGATCAGACTGTAGAAACTTTATTTTCTTGTCACGATGATTCTCCACTTCACTCTGAAATTCTTTGAAATTTTCAAATGTTCCAGACTTGTGTTTCATTAAGTAAATATACCCATATCTACTTAAATCATCTGTGTAGGTCAGAAAATAACGATACAAGCCACGAGCCTCAACACTCATCGGACCGCATACATCGGTATGTACTATTTCCAATAAGTCATTAGCTCGTTCCATAGTTCCGGAGAAGGGAGTATTAGTCATCTTGCCCATAAGGCACGGTTTGCAAGTATCAAATGATTCATAATCAAGTCATTCCAAAAGTACATCTTTATGGAGTTTCTTCATGCGCTTTACACCGATATGACCCAAATGGCAGTGCCACAAATAAGTTGCACTGTCATTATCAACTTTGCATCTTTTGACATCAATATTATGAATATGTATATCATCACGACAAAGATTCAGCAGAAATAGACCACTCTTCATGGGTGCATGGCCATAAAAGATATTACTCATATAAATAGAACAACCATTATCCCCTGATTTAAATGAATAATTGTCTCACACTAAACAAGATCCAGATATAGTGTTCATGCTCAACGCTGGCACCAAATAACAATTATTCAGGTCTAAAACTAATCCCGAAGGTAGATGTAGAGGTAGCGTGCCGATGGCACTCACATCGACCTTGGAACCATTCTCGATGTGCATCGTCACCTTGTCCTTAGCCAATCTTTGTTTGATTCGTAGTCCCTGTTTCGAGTTACAAATATGAGCAATCAAACCGGTATCAAGTACCCAGGCACTACTACGAGAATTAGTAAGGTACACATCAATAACATGTATATCAAATATACGTTTGTTCACTTTGCCATCCTTCTTATCCGCCAAATACTTGGGGCAGTTCCGCTTCCAGTGACCAGTCCCTTTGCAGCAGAAGCACCCAGTTTCAAGCTTGGGTCCGGTTTTGGGTTTCTTCCTGCGAGTGACAACTTGCTTGTCATTCTTCTTGAAGTTCCCCTTCTTACCCTTGCCTTTCTTCTTGAAACTAGTGGTTTGTTCACCATCAACACTTGATGCTCCTTCTTGATTTCTACCTCCGCAGCCTTTAGCATTGCGAAGAGGTCGGGAATAGTCTTTTCCATCCCTTGCATATTTTAGTTCATCATGAAGCTTTTGTAGCTTGGTGGCAGTGATTGAAGAACTCTGTCAATGACACAATCATCTAGAAGATTAACTCCCAGCTGAGTCAAGTGATTATGGTACCCAGACATTCTGAGTATGTGCTCACTAACAGAACTGTTCTCCTCCATCTTACAGCTATAGAACTTGTTGGAGACTTCATATCTCTCAAGTCGGGCATTTGCTTGAAATATCAACTTCAACTCCTGGAACATCTCACTGTTGGGGAACGCAGTAATTTCAAAAATTTCCTACGCACACGCAAGATAATGGTGATGCATAGCAACGAGAGGGGAGAGTGTTGTCTACGTACCCTCGTAGACCGAAAGCGGAAGCGTTATGACAACGCGGTTGATGTAGTCATATGTCTTCATGATCGACCGATCGTAGTACCGAACGTATGGCACCTCCGCGATCTGCACACATTCAGCTCGGTGATGTCCCACGAACTCTGATCCAGCAGAGTGTCGAAGGAGAGTTTCGTCAGTACGACGGCGTGATGATAGTGATGATGAAGCTACCGGCACAGGGCTTCGCCTAAGTGCTGCAACGATATGTCCGAGGTGGATTATGGTGGAGGGGGCACCGCACACGACTAATAGATCAATGATCAACTTGTGTATCTATGGGGTGCCCCCCTCCACTGTATATAAAGGAGTGGAGGAGGGCGAGAGGTCCGGCCTCCTAGGAGCGCCCAAGGGGGGGTCCTACTCTCGGTGGGAGTAGGATTCCCTCTTCCCTAGTTGGAGTAGGAGAGGGGAGGAAGGGGGAGAAGAAGAGAAGGAAAGGGGGGCCGGCCCCCCTCCCAATTCAGATTGGGCTTGGGGGGGGGGCGCCCCCACCTTGGCCTCCTCCTCCTCCTTTCCACTAAGGCCCAATAAGGCCCATTGACTCCCCGAGGGGTTCCGGTAACCTCCTGCTACTCCGGTAAATGCCCGAACTCACCCGGAACCATTCCGACGTCCAAACATAGCCATCCAATATATCGATCTTTATGTCTCGTCATTTCGAGACTCCTCGTCATGTCCGTGATCACATCCGCGACTCCGAACTACTTTCTATACATCAAAACACATAAGCTCATAATACCGATCGTCACCAAACGTTAAGCGCGCAGACCCTACGGGTTCGAGAACTATGTATACATGACCGAGACATGTCTCCGGTCAATAACCAATAGCGAAACCTGGATGCTCATGTTGGCTCCCACATATTCTACGAAGATCTTTATCGGTCAAACCGCATAACAACATGCGTTGTTCCCTTTGTCATCGGTATGTTACTTGCCCGAGATTCGATCGTCGGTATCTCAATACCTAGTTCAATCTCGTTACCAACAAGTCTATTTACTCGTTCCGTAATGCATCATCCCGTAACTAACTCATTATTCACATTGCTTGCAAGGCTTATAGTGATGTGCATTACCGAGAGGGCCCAGAGATACCTCTATGACAATCGTAGTGACAAATCCTAATCTCGATCTATGCCAACTCAACAAACACCATCGGAGACACCTTAGAGCACCTTTATAATCACCCAGTTACATTGTGACGTTTGGTAGCACACAAAGTGTTCCTCCGGTATTCGGGAGTTGCATAATCTCATAGTCATATGAACATATATAAGTCATGAAGAAAGCAGTAGCAACATACTAAACGATCAAGTGCTAAGCTAACGGAATGGGTCAAGTCAATCACATCATTCTCTAATGATGTGATCCCGTTCATCAAATGACAACTCATGTCTATGGCTAAGAAACTTAACCATCTTTGATTAACGAGCTAGTCAAGTAGAGGCATACTAGTGACACTTTGTTTGTCTATGTATTCACACATGTACTAAGTTTCCGATTAATACAATTCTAGCATGAATAATAAACATTATCATGATATAAGGAAATATAAATGTGTGGTATCCTTGAAATGTCATTTTGTTTTGTTTTGCTTGTTGTTTGAATAATATCCCAAGATCTGAAATTCTTAAATGTTAGAGAGTCTTCACATAGTTGCATAATTATTCGACTACTCATTGATCTTCACTTATATATCTTTCGGAGTAGTTTGTCATTTGATCTAGTGCTTCACTTATATCTTTTTAGAGCACGGTGGTGGTTTTATTTTGAAGAAATAGATGAACTCTCATGCTTCACTTATATTATTTTGAGAGTGTTAAACACTATGATAAATTTGATACTTGATAATTGTTTTGAGATATAAAGGTGGTAATGTTAGAGTCACACTAGTTGGGTAATTATGAAATTGAGAAATACTTGTGTCAAAGTTGGCAAGTCTAAAAGTGCAACTAATCCCCGGGTGGTTTTGGTAATTAATAACAACATATATATCATTGAACTAATAGTTTCTTGAGAATCATTTCATAAAGTTCAGTGATATGGGTATGGCAAGGACTGAAGAAGTGGACCCCTCAAAATGCTAAGGCAAGCATTGGCAAAAGCTCAAGACTCCATTTTTGGTTTAGTGATCCAAGATCACATTGAGTCCATAGGAAAGCCAATACTATTAAAAGGGGATGAGGTTATGATGATGATCTGGTTGCTCAAGTGCTTAGTGATACATCTCCTAAACTATCAAGCAACTTTCACTGCCATATACACTCATAAGTAATCTCGGTCCCACCGATTTTCCAAACTCAGTCACACCGAGATGAACCACCTCAGCCATAAAGCCAAACCCTAGCAAACTTGGATTTTCCGATTCTGAACTCGGTCTCACCGAAACTTGAGTTGCCAAGCTTCTGTAACCTTCTGTCGTCAAATCGGTGTCACCGAGATGATGAAGTCGGTCCCACCGAAATTGGCAATCTCTTGTCTTTGCACGAATCGGACTCACCGAGATTGTATTTTCAGTCCCACCGAAAATCCCAACGTTCACATTATTTGAACTATCGGTCTCACCGAGTTGTCAACTTCGGTCCCACCGAGATTGGTCAAATGTGTGTAACGGTTGGATTTTGTGTGGAGGCTATAAATACCCCTCCACCCCCTCTTCATTCGTGGAGAGAGCCATCAGAAAGAACTACCACTCCTACCTTACATTTCTGAGAAGAGAACTACCTACCCTTGTGTTGAGATCAAGTTGCTCCACTCCCACCATATGAAGCTTGATCTCTAGCCTTCCCAAGTTGCTTTCCACTCAATCCTTTCTTCCACCACAGCCAAATCAGTGAGGAGAGTTGAGTGTTGGGGAGATTATCATTTGAAGCACAAGAGCAAGGAGTTCATCATCATCAACAACATCTATTACCTTTTGGAGGGTGGTGCCTCCTAGATTGGTTAGGTGTCGCTTGGGAGCCTCCGTCGAGATGTGGAGTTGAACCAAGAAGTTTGTAAGGGCAAGGAGATCGCCTACTTCGTGAAGATCTACCCGAGTAAGGCTAGCCCTCCGTGGGCGTGGCCATGATGGAATAGACAAGGTTGCTTCTTCGTGGACCCTTCGTGGGTGGAGCCCTCCGTGGACTCTCGCAGCCGTTTCCCTCGTGGGTTGAAGTCTCCATCAACGTGGAAATGCGATAGCACCACCTATCGGAACCACGAGAAAAATCACCGCGTCTCCAAAATTGCGTTTGCTCTTCTCCACCTCTCTTTACTACATGTGCAATTTACTTTCCGCTGCCTATACTCTAGAATTGCATGTGTAGGGTGATGCTTGACTTGATCATCATTGTGAATCGCCAAAACTGTTCTTTGTCAAAAGGCAGAATTGTTATATTGTCAAGTAGTCTAATCACCCCCTCTAGACATACTTTCGATCCTACAAGTGGTATCAGAGCTTTGGTCTCCATTGTATTGGTTTCCATTGCATTGGACTCCATAAGCTTGGTTTCACAACCTAGGAGAGTATGGCGTCTAGTGAGGGTAATTTTCGTAGAGGTCCTTACTTTGATGGTACAAATTTTTCTGGTTGGAAGCATAAAATGAAAATGCATATTCTTGGCCATAACCCAGCCGCATGGGGCATTATTTGTGTTGGTATGCAAGGTGAATTCTTCGAGGAAGGAGAAGTTCCGGATCACGAAGCTACAACGGAAGAATTGCGGATGTTGCAAAACAATGCTCAAGCTTGTGTCATTCTCTTCAATGCCTTGTGTCCCGAGGAGTTCAACAAAATCAGCCGTCTTGAGAATGCAAAAGAGATTTGGGATACTTTGGTTGAAATGCACGAAGGTACCGAGTCCGTGAAGGAATCAAAGCTAGACATTCTTCAAGGTCAACTTGACAAGTTCAAGATGAAGGATGGTGAAGGAGTCGCTGAAATGTACTCTAGGCTTGCCCTCATCACAAATGAGATTGCCGGCTTAGGAAGCTAAGAAATAACCGACCGATTCATCATCAAGAAGATTCTCAGAGCTTTGGATGGAAAGTATGACACCGTGTGCACTTTGATCCAAATGATGCCAAACTACAAGAATCTCAAGCCAACCGAAGTCATTGGAAGAATTGTTGCTCATGAGATGACACTTAAGGATAAGGAAGAGCTTCACAACAAGTCAAGTGGTGCTTACAAAGCTACAAGTGATGCTCCCACAACCTCAAGTGACAAGTTAGTTTCCAATGAAGAGATAAGCCTAATGGTCAAGAACTTCAACAAATTCTACAAGAATAGAAGCAAAGAGAGAAGCTCAAAGTCTAGATCATATGATGAAAAGAGATCTTCTAGTCGTGATCGAAACTGCTACAATTGTGGAAGACCGGACACTATTCAAATGAGTGTACGGCTCCCCACAAGAGAAGAGAAGAATCTCCAAGAAGAAGAAGCTCAAGAGACGAGTCACCTCGGAAAGAGAGAAGGAGCAGAGATGATCGTTATGAGCGAAGACCCTCTCGGAGAAGCAAGGATTAGGAGAGGAAAGACAAGTCATCAAGGAGCTACACAAGAAGAAAACATCAAGCTCATGTAGGTGAATGGGTCTCGGCTCCGACTCCGACAATCAATCCGAAGGAAGCTATCACTCCAACTCCGACTACTGATCAAGATGAAGGTGTTGCGGTCTTGCTCTCGTATCCTCCAACTCCAACTCCTCGACTTATTTGATTCACCAAATTAGGGAATTGGAAGATGCTTCATGGCTAAAGGCCCCAAGGTATCACACCTGAATTCATTGACTTCAATAGTGATGAGGATGACTTGCTTGGTGAAGATGAGCTCTTACATGATAAATCCAATGAACCTAGTAATGATGAACATGCTAGTAGTCTTTATAGTCGAGAAGAGTCGAATGACAATGCTATGAAGGAGATTGAGCGTCTAACTAAAGAACTAAACACTCTTAAGTTAGCTCATGAAACAACTCAAGAAGATCATAGAGAGCTCCTAAGATCTCATGAGAAGCTACGCTTCGAGAAGCTCACTCTAGAGCAAGAACATGAGTTTCTAAAAGCTATCAATGACGATCTTCGAAAGAAGAGTTCTTCATATCTTGCCAAACGACTTCTCTTGTCTAATTTCTTGCCTCCCATTAAAACTAAGCATGACAAGCATAAGAAAAATTATTTCTCTAGTAGTAACAATAACCATGCTAAATCCAATATTGTTGCTTCTAGTAGTTCTCTTGATTCCACTAACAATGTTTCAAGCCAAGTTACACTTGAGCAAGAAAATAGTTTATTGAAAGGGATTATAGAGAAAGGTGTCTACAAGAGACTTGCCGGAAGCAAGAACTTTGAGGAAATTGTTCGCAAGCAAGGAAGGCACCGGAAGAATCAAGGAATTGGTTTTGAGCGAAAGTTCAACGCCGAAGGTGTTGAGTGGGAAGAAGGTCAATATCCTACTCCAAAGTTTGTTTCACAAAAGGAGAAGTACGATCCTACTTCTTCCAATGTGGAACAAGCTCAAGATGACCTTCCACCACAAGACCACAAGCTAAAAGGCAAGGACAAGCTTCAAGAGGAGATTGATGCATTTATTGAAGCACCTCAAGCCATGGTCAAGTGGGTTCCCAAGGAAACGTCAAGTTCTACTTCGTCAAGCTCAACTACAACCCCAAGGATTCCCATCAAGATGATGTGGATCCCGAAGAAGAAGAACTAGAAAGTTCTTGAGGGTGACTCCGCCAACATACTTCACTCACATCCATTTTGGCAAAAACTTGTGCAATAAACTTCCACATCGTGCACTAGCTCATGGAGTCACAAACCCTCTTGTTGGTAAGTCAAGGGACAAGGTAATCATTGTTTTCATGGACATCATCTATTGTGTACTTCAATCTATGTCCATGGATATCCTTGTTTGTTCCTTGTGGGACTAACCCATGTAGGTATTGAAAGTGCCCGAATCCAAAGGATAGCTCCAAACTCTTGATGATCTTCATCAACATTGATCATCCACATCTTCAACATCTACATGAAGTCTTCTACGACAACCCAAGGTTAGTTTGACCCTTTAAAAGGGGTTCTCACATCTAGGGGGAGCTTTGCTCTAAAGAATTGAGCTAAAGCATCTTCAAATGATGTGAACACATCAATGCTTTATGTAAAAGTGGTAACCCCACTTGTGCTTAAACGATGAGTATGACCTATGATCAAATGTTCTCATTTGGCTCCTAAGTCAATATACTCATATAAAGATGACCTAGTCATCGACAAATTGTGTGATAGTAGCTAGAGTTTTGGATGTGCATGTTTGGCACATATTTCATTTGCTATCTTATTGTGTGAGCATGTTGGATGCATGATTTTATCCATTCGAGGACATCCATTTGTTGTTTTGGTCGTTTTGATTTTTCTGACCAAATGGATGGACAAGAATGCCTAAGTACCTCCCCTAGCTATCTATGCTTTCTTGTCTCAAATTCTATTCATGCTTACATCACAAACTTTGAACAAGTCATTTTCGGACCCTCCGGGTGAGGAGCACTCGGAGCCACCGATCCGTCAAAGGCTAACTTCCAAAACCTTCTAATTGATTTCGGTCAGACCAACTCTCTCAAACTCGGTCGAACCGAAAGCATTTAGATTGATCTAGGTTTTCACCTCGGTGAAACCGAGTTGTGATTTTCGGCGTGACCGAAGTGCATAACTGCCTAGCAGTTATTCATCTCGGTGCCACCGAGTTTTACAACTCGGTCCCACCGACAGCAAAGGGGTATATATACTCGAGGGGCGCGCGTTGATTTCTCCTTCAAACGTTTAGCCCCACACCCTTTGCCGTCGTCGCTTGGTCTCCGGATCGTCGCGTAAATGCCGTCAGGCGCCCTCGCCGCAGTCTCCGTCGCCGTCAGCGGACATCCTCTCCGCCGTTGCCGCCGAGAAAAACTCCACCAAGTTAGGGTGAGTTTTGATCCCACTCGTGCTCCCATCTCCGATTCAATGCACGTTTGGTTTGCCTATTATCTTGCCACGATTGAGATCTTCTGCATACACAGATTAGTTCGTTCGGACTAGATTTGAGTAAAAGTTTTAGGGTTAGGTTTCCGCCGAACACATCTCGGTGAGACCGATTTTACATTTTCGGTATGACCGATTTGGCCTATGGCCATTGTCAGATCTGCACCTTCGGTCCAACCGAGTTGTGCAAATCGGTGTGACCGAAATGACGATTCTGTGAAACCCTAGTGTTTTCGGCGGGACGAAACCCACTTCGTCCAACCGAAAGTGGTGTGAAAGCTTCATTTAACACTTCGGATTCACGAATTTTAAACTCGGTCGACCAAAATGTCTTCGTGAAAACCTAATACTAGAATTTGAACTCATTTGTTTGCAAAACTTCTGCAGTTTGTGATAACTCTTCTTCTCTGCCTACACCTTATCTATTCACGGGTTGTCGGCCATGTCGATGCCGGTGTGATCGTAACAGGTCGAGACACCTATTGCAGATATTCCAGAGGGGCACTAGTCCCGATCCTAGCAGCTCATCGATGATGGTGAGAGGAGTACACCAAGTGGTTTGCCTCCTGCAGCCACCAGAGCCAGAAAGAAGAGGAACTCAGATGATGAAGATTCTGATTTTGTTGTTGAGGAAGAGGTAACCTCAAATCCCAAGAGGAAGGTTGTTGCAAAGAGCCTCAAGGTCAACAAACTAAGAAGGGCACCAGGAAAGTTAAGCAGTCAACTGTTGCCAAGAAGCTGAATTTGGAAGAGGCAACTGCAAGCAAAGTGAAGAAAACATCCAAGAGAAAGAGATTAGTGCATGATGCAGCAGCAGAAGATGAGGATGAGGAAGCACCCCAGCCTCCTCCTCAGAAGCCCAAGTTCATGGGTGATGCCATAAAGGCTGGAGCCACATCAAAGCCCAAGCAATCTGCTCCGGCTAAGGCAGCTCCAAAGAAAGCCTCTTGCCAAGCCCAAGAAGACAAGTCGGGGAACATTCCAGCGTCGAGAAGAACAAGGATGATGTGCCACCGGTGTGTCGACGATGAAGGACCAGTTTTGCAGAAACTTCGTCCAAAACTGCCACTACACAATGATGCTCATCCTCAAGCTGAAAATATGAAGGAAAGGAAAGATAGAGGACTCAGGCTATGGAGACAAGCTGACCCATATGCCGTGAGGAGAAGAACTGCTGTTGATCCCAGATTTCACACGAGAGAGCAGCAGGACTTCTATGAGGCTGTCTTGATGGATAAGAAGCCCATAGTCGCAGACACAAGATCGTTATTGGAAGTACATTGACAATGAAGAGCATAGATATTTCTTTCCACATGTGCATGAAAGCTTCACTTTGCATGTGGCGTTTGCAGACTTTGTAGGTCGAAGTTGACCAGTTGGAATGATGAGATGATAATGCAATTCTATGCCACAGCCCACTTCTACCCTGATGGAAAGATTGTGTGGATGACTGAAGGCCAAAGATTTTCTTCATCTGTTGAAGAATGGGCAGAACTTCTGAATGCTCCAGTGCAACGAGAGGATGATGTTGATGTATATGGGATTCCAAAGAAGAATCATGAATCTATGAAGAATATGTGCAAAGAGATTCCAGCAAAGGATTTGGGAATCTGGAAGCTTGGCTCAGTCTACTATCTCCAGGCAGGCTTACCTACCACTAATACTATTTTGAGGCATACCTTGATGCCCAAGTCTGGAGATCATCGCATGATCAGAGGATACTCTATCAACATGCTGCACATACTTGATGAGAAAGCACCTTTCAAGGTGATGGACTTGATGGTAGAGACCATTAAGAGGACTGCAGCTGACCAGAAAAGGTCATGTGGATTTGCCCCGCAGATTTAGATGCTTATCAATGCCAAGTTTGGCACGGGCACATTCTTGTTGGATAGAGAACACTTACCATCGCAGCGAGCATGAAGACAATGATGTTGTGATGGATGAGGAGGATCCAACGTCTGTTGAAGGTCAAGCCAAGATCGAAGCTGCCAAGAAAGCCAAAGTCGACAAGGAAGCAAAGAAGAAGAACAGCTAAACCAAAGAGCTTGGAGAGCAGATTCTTGAAGCTACCCAAAGGATTGAATAACGCCTGCCAGCATTATACAGTCTCGGGAGAGCCTAGAGAGGATTGTTGAGGACAAGATCCACGCTCGGACGTGAAGTCGATCAAGTGCAAGTGATCATCAATAAGCTTGAGGCAGACATTGAGGAAGCAAAGCGGGAGAAGGAAGAGCTTATCGTGAGATGCGGATGACTTAGTCCAGATGCTTATCAACATTGCTCCGGTTCCCACAGACCCGATCATTGCTATTCGAAAGGATGACACGGGACTACAGCTTCAAAGACCTCCCACAGTTCAGCGATTACTCCTACTCCAGCTCCAGCTCCGGTGACCACTCCTCCAACTCGGACATCAGTGAAGTCTTCGCCGATCTTTGTCATATCAAATCCGACATCAACCAGACGGAGCCGCCAACAGAGTCCCCGGTGGACGCTTAGCTCTATGCCTTTTCGAACTTTTGGTAACTTGTTGCCAAAGGGGAGAACTTGTATAGATCATAGGACTTCGAGAGAGAGAGTCTTTGTTGTCGCTTTTGCTCTTTCGTTCTTTTGCGGTTTCTTTGAGATACTTTTGGTTTTCGAGACATTACGTGTGTTTGATACTACGTTTGATCCTACCTTAATGAGTGCTGGTCATACTATGCTTTAATGTGTGCTTAATGCTTATCATATGCTATTCCTATCTTGTATGACCATTTACTCATGTCTTGGTGATTGGGTGCATCTGTTCATTCTTATCATTTTGTGCGCTCCACCAAGATGTATGTGACATGGAAGAGTGACCCATGATCCTAATCGATTGTGCATTTGCATTCAAACGCAAATCTTAAATAATGCACAAATTTAGGGGAGCTCTTGCTTATCACATACTTCTCAAAGCGACGATATTATTCATTGATTATATCCTTTGTCGAAGCTTTGATCTATATGTTGTCATCAATTACCAAAAGGGGAGATTGAAAGTGCAACTAATCCCGGGTGGTTTTGGTAATTAATAACAACATATATATCATTGAACTAATAGTTTCTTGAGAATCATTTCATAAAGTTCAATGATATGGGTATGGCAAGGATGAAGAAGTGGACCCTCAAAATGCTAAGGCAAGCATTGGCAAAAGCTCAAGACTCCATTTTTGGTTTAGTGATCCAAGATCACATTGAGTCCATAGGAAAGCCAATACTATTAAAGGGATGAGGTTATGATGATGATCCGTTGCTCAAGTGCTTAGTGATACATCTCCTAAACTATCAGCAACTTTCAACGCCATATACACTCATAAGTAATCTCGGTCCCACCGATTTTCCAAACTCACCACACCGAGATGAACCACCTCAGCCATAAAGCCAAACCCTAGCAAACTCGGATTTTCCGATTTCGAACTCGGTCTCACGAAACTTGAGTTGCCAAGCTTCAGAAACTTACGTCATCAAATCGGTGTCACCGAGATGATGAAGTCGGTCCCACCGAAATTGGCAATCTCTTGTCTTTGCACGAATCGGACTCACCGAGATTGTATTTTCGGTCCCACGAAAATCCCAACGTTCACATTATTTGAACTATCGGTCTCACCGAGTTGTCAACTTCGGTCCCACCGAGATTGGTCAAATGTGTGTAGCGGTTGGATTTTGTGTGGAGGCTATAAATACCCTCCACCCCTCTTCATTCGTGGAGAGAGCCATCGAAAGAACTACCACTCCTACCTTACATTTCGAGAAGAGAACTACCTACCCTTGTGTTGAGATCAAGTTGCTCCACTCCCACCATATGAAGCTTGATCTCTAGCCTTCCCAAGTTGCTTTCCACTCAATCCTTTCTTCCACCACAGCCAAATCGGTGAGGAGAGTTGAGTGTTGGGGATATTATCATTTGAAGCACAAGAGCAAGGAGTTCATCATCATCAACAACATCTATTACCTTTTGGAGGTGGTGCCTCCTAGATTGGTTAGGTGTCGCTTGGGAGCCTCCGTCGAGATGTGGAGTTGAACCAAGAAGTTTGTAAGGGCAAGGAGATCGCCTACTTCGTGAAGATCTACCCCGAGTAAGGCTAGCCCTCCGTGGGCGTAGGCCATGATGGAATAGACAAGGTTGCTTCTTCGTGGACCCTTCGTGGGTGGAGCCCTCCGTGGACTCTCGCAGCCGTTTCCCTCCGTGGGTTGAAGTCTCCATCAACGTGGAAGTACGATAGCACCACCTATCGGAACCACGAGAAAAATCACCGCGTCTCCAAAATTGCGTTTGCTCTTCTCCACCTCTCTTTACTACATGTGCAATTTACTTTCCGCTGCCTATACTCTAGAATTGCATGTGTAGGGTGATGCTTGACTTGATCATCATTGTGAATCTGCCAAAAGCTTTTCTTTGTCAAAAGGCAGAATTTTTATATTGTCAAGTAGTCTAATCACCCCCCCTCTAGACATACTTTCGATCCTACAAAGTCCCGTAGCATGCACGTATGGTGAACGTTGTGTTACAAATTTGAAGCATTGGTTGTTCTTTGATTGCCTTCCTTATGAGTGGAGGTCAGGATAGCGCGATGGTTAACTCCTACCAACCCTTCCCCTAGGAGCATGTGTAGTAGTACTTTGCTTCGAGGGCTAATAAACTTTTGCAATAAGTATATGAGTTCTTTATGACTAATGTGAATCCATGGATTATACGCACTCTTACCCTTCCACAATTTGCTAGCCTCTACGGTACCGTGCATTGCCCTTTCTCACCTTGAGAGTCGGTGCAAATTTCGCCGGTGCATCCAAACCCCATGATACGATACGCTCTATCATACATAAACCTTCTTATATCTTACTCAAAACAGCCACCATACCTACCTATTATGGCATTTCCATAGCCATTCCAAGATATATTGCCATGCAACCTTCCACCGTTCCGTTTATTATGACACGCTCCATAATTGTCATATTGCTTTTGCATGATCATGTAGTTGACATCGTATTTGTGGCAAAGCCACCCTTATAATTCTTTCATACATGTCGCTCTTGATTCATTGCATATCCCAGTACACCGCCGGAGGCATTCACATAGAGTCATATTTTTAGTATCGAGTTGTAAGTCTTGAGTTGTAAATAAATAAAAGTGTGATGATCTTCATTATTAGAGCATTGTCCCAAGTGAGGAAAGGATGATGGAGACTATGATTCCCCCACAAGTCGGGATGAGACTCTGGACTTTATGAAAAATAAAAGAGGCCAAAGAAGCCCAAATAAAAAAAAGAGGCCAAAGAATCCCAAATAAAAAAAGAGAAAAAATGAGAGAAAAAGAGAGAAGGGACAGTGTTACCATCCTTTTTCCACACTTGTGCTTCAAAGTAGCACCATGATCTTCATGATAGAGAGTCTCCTATGTTGTCACTTTCATATACTAGTGGGAATTTTTCATTATAAGAACTTGGCTTGTATATTCCAATGATGGGCTTCCTCAAATTGCCCTAGGTCTTCGTGAGCAAGCAAGTTGGATGCACACCCACTTAGTTTCTTTTTGATGAGCTTTCATACATTTATAGCTCTAGTGCATCCGTTGCATGGCAATCCCTACTCCTCGTATTGACATCAATTGATGGGCATCTCCATAGCCCGTTGATTAGCCGAGTCAATATGAGACTTTCTCCTTTTTTGTTCTCTCACATAATCCCTATCATCATACTCTACTCCACCCATAGTGCTATGTCCATGGCTTATGCTCATGTATTGTGTGAGGGTTGAAAAAGCTGAAGCGCGTTAAAAAGTATGAACCAATTGGTTGTGCATGATGGGAGCATTTTGTGTGACGAAAATGAAGCATGGCCAAACTATATAATTTTGTAGGGATAAGCTTTCTTTGGCTATGTTATTTTGATAAGTCATAAACTGCTTGGTTAGCATGCTTGAAATATTACTATTTTTATGCCAATATTAAACTTTTATCTTGAATCTTTTGGATCTGAACATTCATGCCACAATAAAGAGAATTACATTGAAAATTATGTTAGGTAGAATTCCACATCAAAAATTGTGTTTATATCATTTACCTACTCGAGGACGAGCAGGAATTAAGCTTGGGGATGCTTGATACGTCTCCAACATATCTATAATTTTTGATTGTTCCATGCTATTATATTATCTGTTTTGGATGCTTAATGGGCTTTATTATACACTTTTATGTTATTTTTGGGACTAACCTATTAACCGGAGGCCCAGTCCAAATTGCTGTTTTTTGCGTATTTCAGTGTTTCGCAAAAAAGGTATCTAAAGGAGTCCAAACGGAATGAAACCTTCGGGAGAGTTATTTTTGGAACAAACGTGATCCAGAGGACTTGGAGTGGACGTCAAGAAAGAAGCGAGGAGGCCACGAGGCAGGGAGGCGCGCCTGCCCCCCTGGGCGCGCCCCACCCTCGTGGGCCCCTTGCAGCTCCACTGACCTACTTCTTCCTCCTATATATACCCATATACCCCGAAAACATCCAGGAGCACCATAGATCGGGAGTTCCGCCACCGCAAGCCTCTGTAGCCACCAAAAACCAATCGGGACCCTGTTCCGGCACCCTACCGGAGGGGGGATCCCTCACCAGTGGCCATCTTCATCATCCCGGCGCTCTCCATGACGAGGAGGGAGTAGTTCACCCTCGGGGCTGAGGGTATGTACCATTAGCTATGTGTTTGATCTCTCTCTCTCTCTCTCTCTCTCTCTCTCGTGTTCTTGATTTGGCACGATCTTGATGTATCGCAAGCTTTGCTATTATAGTTGGATCTTATGATGTTTCTCCCCCTCTACTCTCTTGTAGTGGATTGAATTTTCCCTTTGAAGTTATCTTATCAGATTGAGTCTTTAAGGATTTGAGAACACTTGATGTATGTCTTGCATGTGCTTATGTGTGGTGACAATGGGATATTCACGTGATCTACTTGATGTATGTTTTGGTGATCAACTTGCGGATTCAGTGACCTTATGAACTTATGCATAGGGGTTGGCACACATTTTCGTCTTGACTCTTCGGTAGAAACTTTGGGGCACTCTTTGAAGTACTTTGTGTTGGTTGAATAGATGAATCTGAGATTGTGTGATGCATATCGTATAATCATGCCCACGGATACTTGAGGTGACATTGGAGTATCTAGGTGACATTAGGGTTTTGGTTGATTTGTATCTTAAGGTGTTATTATATTATGAACTCTATGATAGATCAAACGGAAAGAATAGCTTCATGTTATTTTACTACGGACTCTTGAATAGATCGATCAGAAAGGATAACTTCGAGGTGGTTTCGTACCCTACAATAATCTCTTTGTTTGTTCTCCGCTGTTAGAGACTTTGGAGTGACTCTTTGTTGCATGTTGACGGATAGTTATATGATCCAATTATGTTATTATTGTTGAGAGAACTTGCACTAGTGAAAGTATGAACCTTAGGCCTTGTTTCGAAGCATTGCAATACCATTTGTGCTCACTTTTATCATTAGTTACCTTGCTGTTTTTATATTTTCATATTACGAAAACCTATATCTACCATCCATATTTCACTTCTATCACCATATCTTCGCCGAACTAGTGCACCTATACAATTTACCATTGTATTGGGTGTGTCGGGGACACAAGAGACTCTTTGTTATTTGGTTGCAGGGTTGTTTGAGAGAGACCATCTTCATCTTACGCCTCCCATGGATTGATAAACCTTAGGTCGTCCACTTGAGAGAAATTTGCTACTCTCCTACAAACCTCTGCACTTGGAGGCCCAACAACGTCTACAAGGAGAAGGTTGCATAGTAGACATCAGCAGCTATGTACTCCGCTTCACACGTAGTTCCCGACATGATGCTTTGCTTAGAACTACACCAACTTACACCTCCACCATTCAATAAAAATACATATCCGGTTTGTGACTTAGAGTCGTCCGGATCAGTGTCAAAGCTTGCATCGACGTAACCATTTACGACGAGCTCTTTGTCACCTCCGTAACGAGAAACATATCCTTAGTCCTTTTCAGGTATTTCAGGATGTTCTTGACCGCTGTCCAGTGATCCACTCCTGGATTACTTTGGTACCTCCCTGCTAAACTAATAGCAAGGCACACATCAGGCCTGGTACACAGCATTGCATACATGATAGAGCCTATGCATGGCTGAAGCATAGGGAACATCTTTCATTTTCTTTGTATCTTTTGCAGTGGTGGGGCATTGAGTCTGACTCAACTTCACACCTTGTAACACAGGCAAGAACCCTTCTTTACTTGATCCATTTTGAACTTCTTCAAAACTGTATCAAGGTATGTACTTTGTGAAAGTCCAATTAGGCGTCTTGATCTATCTCTATAGATCTTAATGCCCAATATATAAGCAGCTTCACCAAGGTCTTTCATTGAAAAACTCTTGTTCAAGTGTCCTTTTATGTTATCCAGAAATTCTATATCATTTCCAATCAATAATATGTCATCCACATATAATATTAGAAATGCTACAGAGCTCCTACTCACTTTCTTGTAAATACAGGCTTCTCCAAAAGTATGTATAAAACCATATGCTTTGATTGCACTATCAAAACGTTTATTCCAACTCCAAGAGGCTTGCACCAGTCCATAAATGGATCACTGGAGCTTGCACACTTTGTTAGCATCCTTTGGATCCATAAAACCTTCGGGTTGCATCATATACAACTCTTCTTCCAGAAATCCATTCAGGAATGCAGTCTTTACATCCATTTGCCAAATTTCATAATCATAAAATGCAGCAATTGCTAACATGGTTCGGACAGACTTAAGCATCACACTACAAGAAATATGTCAACTTATGACCTTCTGTCAGTGACCCTCGAAGAATTGGTCATAAATCTATGACCATTTTAGACCAATTGGTCAAAAGCTGTTCAGGGGGCTCCAAACCACGAACCATTGCACCATTTTGGTCGAAAGGTCGTAATTTCCTTACGAAATGGTCACAAAGCAAATAGTGCTAGTCCGTTGCCTTATTTCTAGTTGTTAACGACCAATATAGATGGTCATAGCCTTGTAAATTGTGGTGGGTTGCTATGACTAGGCGCCACCTCATCAGTTTTGCCTATGTGTCATGTCCATGTGGCAGTTTTTGCCCTAGGTTGTGAAGCAACCTATATTTCTGTCATTCCCAAAATTCCCAAAAAAATCTCATAAATTCTTTGGGTCATATCTTCGTCAAATATGTAAAAACCTTCCTTGACTAGTTCAAAAATAATTCAAAAATATTCATTTTCCTATTTTGTTCAGAGTAACAGTTTGTGAAGGAAGTAGCACTTTGGCATGTCCAAATAGTATCCATTTTCTACAGTGCTTTCCTATGCCCAAATAACCATCCTCCACCAAATGCCAGCTCAATCCATTCATTATTTTGAGCCGAGCTTCAACATTCGTATTTATGTCCAGTGTGGTGGTTTGCAAAGCAAGTACCACCTAGGCTCCTCCTTTTGAGCTGAAAATTTGTGAAAACGGTCTTCTTAGTGGCTGATCATCCTCACCAAAACTCACGCCCATTATCCATGTACATTTCCGTACCACTAATCAAACACTTGGCTGCTAATTCATGTTTGAGCATCGATTGGTCTCCTCATGAGAAACTTATGTTGTAATTTTCTTCCTAGCACCAACCTGGGAGTGCCCAACCCGCTAGACATGCCTAGGCCGCCTGAACACATGGCAACGCCACGGTCACGCTGGTGACCACGCTGGGCATGCATCTTGAGTTCTGGCGCTCTAGAGTTGGGGCCCTCGCCACCGCCCAAACCTCGACGTATCGCCACCAAACCATGTATTTATGATTAAATAGGTCCTTATGTAACTAGAAATGATTTTTGGAAAAATACATAGCAAACTATGAGGCATTGCAGTTCAAATTTGACCCGCTCAAATTGAATCGGCAGAAATTTGTCTTTTCACGAGAGGTGGATCAAAATTTTTTACACCAGACCATTTTGTCAATTGTGCATTAAATATGGCCTAGTATTTTATAAAAATGATTTGGTCCAATTTTGCAACAATTATTTGGTAGTTCCTTCACAAAAAAACCTCCTTTCGGGCACTCGAAAAATGGAAAATGGTTTTTCGTCCAACGAAAATGAAAACTTCCTTAGGCAACATTGTTTGCTATTCCAATATGCACCCTTGTGCACAATATGAGATCATTTGAACAAACTATGCCATGAATGTGGCCATAAGATTGATCATTTGGCTTGAAAGCCATGAATCTTCACACTTGATAGCTCATTTCTGAGAACACTTTTTTAAAATAATTACCGTATTACAAGTTTATTATTTTTCCTGGAAACTTGGTCACATATAATGACACAATGCGAAGGTTTTCCAATTTTTGATTTTTTGAATTTTTATGCTGTTTCAAAATGCGGTCAAAACGGCGGGCTTGACCGTTCCTAGCTAGTGGTTGAATCTTGGAATTTTTTTGGTGTTTCTATTATTAAATAGATACTTATGTACCTAGAAATGATTTTTTGAAAGAATAAAGAGCAAACTATGAGGCAGCTACAGTTCAAATTTGACCCGTTTTAATTTGAATCGGCGATAATTTGTCTTTTTCATCGATGGTGGATCAAAACTTTTTCACCCAACCATTTTGTCAATTGTGCATTATATATGGCCTAGTATTTTATAAAAATGATTTGGTCCAATTTTGCAACAATTATTTGGTAGTTCCTTCACAAAAAAACCTCCTTTCGGGCACTCGAAAAATGGAAAATGGTTTTTTCGTCCAACGAAAATGAAAACTTCCTTAGGCAACATTGTTTGCTATTCCAATATGCACCCTTGTGCACAATATGAGATCATTTGAACAAACTATGCCATGAATGTGGCAATAAGATTGATCATTTGGCTTGAAAGCCATTGATCTCCACACATGATAGCTCGTTTCTGAGAACACTTTTTTAAAATAATTGCCGTTTTACAAGTTTGTTATTTTTCCTAGGAACTTGGCCACATATGATGACACAATGCGAAGGTTTCCCAATTTTTTGATTTTTTTTGAATTTTTTATGCCTGTTCCAAAATGCGGTCAAAACGGCGGGAATGACCGCTCCTAGCTAGTGCTTGAATCTTGGATTTTTTTTGGTGTTTCTCTGATTAAATAGATACTTATGTACCTAGAAATGATTTTTGGAAAAAATAAATAGCAAACTTTGAGGCAGCTGCAGTTCAAATTTGACCCGCTTCCAGCTGAATCGACGATAATTTGTCTTTTTCATCAGTGGTGGATCAAAAAATTTTACACCCAACCATTTTGTCAATTGTGCATTAAATATGGCCTAGTATTTTATAAAAATGATTTGGTCCAATTTTGCAACAATTATTTGGTAGTTCCTTCACAAAAAAACCTCCTTTCGGGCACTCGAAAAATGGAAAATGGTTTTTTCGTCCAATGAAAATAAAAACTTCCTTAGGCAACATTGTTTGCCATTCCAATATGCACCCTTGTGCACATTATGAAATGTGGTCTAATATTTTTGAAAAATGGAGTTGAGCTATTTTGGAACAAATATTTGGTAGCTTCTAAAAAAACCTTTTGATGCACTCGAAAAATGGAAAATCATATTTTTGTGCAAAGAAAATGAAAGTCGTCGAACTATGTCATCGTTTGCCATTCTAAGATGCACATTTATGAAAAAAACAAGATCATTTTGACAAACTATGCCATTGTTCTGTTTAAAAAAATTCAAAATTTTGGGTCCAAAAATTTGAGATTCAAGTGCGTTTTGGCCGGCCAATGAGATGCGAGGAACCGCTTTCGCGGATCACCAAATTGAGCATAATCTGAGCCATCCATCACGCATCCCTCTAACGGTGGAGCTTCTCCCGAGAATCAAAAACCCTAACCCACCCACCCACCCTCCCCTCGACCCCCCAGATCCCCACCCGCCGCCACCCCCACTCAGCCACTCCCCCCAGATCCATCCTCTTCTTCCTCGCAACCCCAAACCCGGCCCCGCCGCCGATCTCCACTCCCCCAAACCGAGCCCCACCCCGCCGACGACCTCTGCCTTCCTCTCCCCTCGCCACCTCGCCTCCCCTCACCGCCTTGCCACCCCACGCCGCCTCCCTCGCCGCCTCGCCTCCCGCCCGCCCCCTCTCATGGCTGGCGCCCTCCCGAGGCAGCGGTGGTGGTGCTGGCCTCCTACCTCCGTCCCGCCCGTCGCGCTGCCACTGCTATTTATTTCCCCCAAATCGCCATTGCCCACAGCAGCAAGGAATCAAGATCCAATCCCCTCCACCCTCCCGCCGGCAAGAGAGATCCAGCCAGATCCGTCCAGTTCCATGGCGATGCCAAGAACGCCCCGCTCCCTTGGCGCCAGCACCTCCGCCATGGAGATGGAGATGGGGATGGGGACGGAGATGGAGCTCTTCTCCTCTCCCCAACCACGCAGCAGAGCGCTTGTGGCAGAGGGCCTAGGGTTTGGTCCCCTCCAACACCGGCTGGTCCGGTCCTCTCCGGCGAAGCGCAACATCTCCGACGACGGGCAAGGTAGGTAAGCCCATCCTCATCCCGAAACCCTAGCCCTCCTCCTCAATCCCCTCATCTTCTTCCGGATTTGTTGGTCCGATCCATGCTGTTGGTTTGTGCAGGTCATCACCATGGGACGGGTTGAGGCTGTCCATGGAGGAGGAGCACCATGGCGGGCTGTGAAGGAGGAGCACCATGGAGGAGGCACTTCCCTCTCTCTCTCTCTCTCTCTCTGTTGAGGCCATGGCCATGGTCGGCCAGTCTGTCTTTTTCTCCTTTGCAATCTCTTTCTCATCCCGATTTGAACATGTTTCTGCCTATTTTGGTTTGTGGTCCGATCAGTATGGTTGGTTTGTGCAGGTCTATCACCATGGAGCGTCCGCTTCTGCTGCTATGAAGGAGGAGCACCATGCCATCGCCATGGAAGGCCCTTCCCTCTCTTCGTTGATATACATCTTGGGTAATCAGGATCTTGCCTTCCTTATTTTATTGCCTCGTTGGTGAAAAGATTAGCCTTGTGAGTGGGAGAAAATAACATGGACCTTTGCATCTATCATTTTCGGTGTCTTGATTTATTCAATCTCAATTTGCCATCCTTCTCTTGATTGATGCAAGAGGCAAACACACTTGGGATGTGCAGGAAATGTTGCATTATCTCATTTGGACATGCATATCATCATACTCCAGCACTTGCACTATCATTGGATTCCTTGTTAAGTTACTCGGGTTGCTTAAGTTTATTAACTTTGATAGGTACAAATAATACAAAAACTTATGGTTAGATCAGTTCAAGATTGCTTGGCCAAGTATGATACTTCAAGAATCCGTGTGATGCACAATAATTTAGAGTGTCCATTTGGTGACAGATAGATCAGCTCTTGTCTGGTTAGTAAAACTTATGGAAAATATTTGCATGTTATTAGGTGTTTTGTCTTGTCGATCGCTGTAATTTTAGAATTGTGCATGTCGGTGAGCTTGGGCTCCTTTCTATGTATAGTATAATTTCGTGACCTAGAACTACCACATATCTGTTTGTGCTAGATGTTTATTGTTTTATTGTTATAAATTTGTGCTCTATGTGCGTAACTTATAAGAAAGTGTTCCAATTCTTATCTGTCAATTTGTTTTGCAGATTCTCAGATCGAAGCTATTAATTTATGTGAAAGTTTCAGATTGCAATGTTTTATTTCTTTGAGGAAAATGTCTCACAACTTGTGATGTACCCAGGCTCGCACCAAGATCTTGAGCATCCGGGACCAGCAGACATTGTCAAGGTCGAGGTCGAGCTCAAGGACACAACGGCAACAAGCAGCTGACAAGGTTCGCCCGCCTCTCGATTTCATCTTCTTCCACTCTATTGCTGCGATGCTCGTGGACTCCTTCTTCTACAACTTATCATCATCTCCTATTGATGTGTGCTCAGATTGTGTCAAGGAAAGGAATTCAAGACATGGAGCTGCTTCTAGTATAGGACGTCTTTGGACTCTTCTTCTTTGCCGGTTGTGTTACCCGACCAAGTCCCCAAGCTGCATCTGGTTTGTTTAGATGATTCTCAGCCCGCCCGCCTTTTAAGCTATGCATTGGAAGAAACATTCTATAGTAAAGTATGGGGTTGTTGATTAAACTGCTGTTGTGTTCACTTCAATGAGAAAAAGTGTAGTTAATTCAGGTTGTGAACATTTCTTAGGAGTTATATTAAGACACATCTTGTATGAGAAAAACTCTTCTTTGTTGTGTTCACTTCAATGAGAAAAACTCTTTCTTTGTTGTGTTCACTTCAATGAGAAAAACTACTGCTGTGTTCACTTGAATGAGAAAAACTGCTGCTGTGTTCACTTCAACTGAGTTACTCCTTTTTGAATGGAATGTTCATAATATATTGTCTCCAGCTTTTTCTAATTTTTATCACCTGATTAGGTAACAGTAGGCGTCCGTGGAAGGCCCATCCGACTCTCCAAAGGAGCGGCATTTGATCGCTATTGAAGGAGCTACATGTAGAAGAAGAAAATACTTGTAGAGCTTGTGGCGATTCCCATAGTTGTAGAGCTTGTATCAGCTAAGCTTGTATTATGTGTAACTTGTAGAACTTGTAAATGCTACTGACTTGTAGGACTTGTCATTTGTAGAGCTTGTAAATAAGCTTGTATATGCTACTGACTTGTAGGACGTGTCATTTGTAGAGCTTGTATTGAATCTAGCTATTGTTATTTGAAGTATCTTGTGTGTTTTCCTTGCTAATTTAACTACTAGTTATTTTCTTATTGTCAAATTGAAATATGAAGTATCTGGGCCTAATAGCTAGGACCCACTTATCGTAAACGACAAGTGGGATCTGTTTGACTAGTGGACCCATTTTATAAAAAAACTGAAATTGTTGTACAAAAAGGCCATGACCCATAAAATAAAAGGCCAAATTCTTGGGCTAGGCCCATGTAGCTAGAAAATTAATAGAGAAAATATACTGATAAAAAGGTCGAATTGTTGGGCTCGGCCCATGTAGAAAATCGAATTGGACGGGCTGAATCTTGTGCCACATCACTTGCCTTGCATTTGGATGCCTACGTGGCTCGAGGAAGTTGCTAGTGACCAAAATTTGGTCAAAGAACCAACGACCTTTTACATATCACGGAGAAGGTCGCTATAGTCGATTAATGACCCTCAGCTTTTGACCTTCTGTTTTTGGTCACAAAAAGGTCGCAAATGAAAAACTATGACCTTTCAGCGACCAATAGTGAGGGTCACAAGTTGACATATTTCTTGTAGTGTCACTATAGGTGAGAAGGTCTCATCGTAGTCAATTCCTTGAACTTGTCGAAAACCTTTCGCAACAAGTCGAGCTTTGTAGACAGTAACATTGCCGTCAGCGTCAGTCTTCTTCTTGAAGATCCATTTATTCTCAATGGCTTGCCGATCATCGGGCAAGTTAACCAAAGTCCACACTTTGTTCTCATACATGGATTCCATCTCAGATTTCATGGCCTCAAGCCATTTTACGGAATCTGGGCTCATCATCGCTTCCTCATAGTTCGTAGGTTCGTCATGGTCAAGTAACATGACCTCCAGAATAGGATTACCGTACCAGTCTGGTGTGGATCTTACTTTGGTTGACCTACGAGGTTCGACAGTAACTTGATCTGAAGTTTCATGATCATTATAGTCAGCTTCCTCACTAATTGGTGTAGGGATCACAGGAACTGTTTTCTGTGATGAACTACTTTCCAATAAGGGAGCAGGTACAGTTACCTCATCAAGTTCTACTTTCCTCCCACTCACTTCTTTCGAGAGAAACTCCCTCTCTAGAAAGGATCCATTCTTAGCAATGAATGTCTTACCTTTGGATCTTTGATATAAGGTGTACCCAATAGTTTCCTTTGGGTATCCTATGAAGACACATTTCTCCAATTTGGGTTCGACCTTATCAGGTTGAAGCCTTTTCACATAAGCATCATAGCCCCAAACTTTCAGAAACGACAACTTTGGATTCTTGCCAAACCACAGTTCATATGGCGTCGCCTCAACGGATTTAGATGGTGCCCTATTTAACGTGAATGCAGCCGTCTCTAAAGCATAACCCCAAAACGATAGCGGTAAATCAGTAAGAGACATCATAGATCGCACCATATCTAATAAAGTGCTGTTACGACGTTCAGACACACCATTACGCTGTGGTGTTCCGGGTGGCGTGAGTTGTGAAACTATTCTGCATTGTTTCAAATGAAGACCAAACTCGTAACTCAAATATTCTCCTCCATGATCAGATCGTAGAAACTTTATTTTCTTGTTACGATGGTTTTCCACTTCACTCTGAAATTCTTTGAACTTTTCAAATGTTTCAGACTTATGTTTCATCAAGTAGATATACCCATATCTGCTCAAATCATCTGTGAATGTGAGAAAATAATGATACCCGCCGCGAGCCTCGATATTCATCAGACCACATACATCAGTATATATGATTTCCAACAAATCTGTTGCTCGCTCCATTGTTCCGGAGAACGGAGTTTTAGTTATCTTGCCCATGAGGCATGGTTTGCATGTACCAAGTGATTCATAATCAAGTGATTCCAAAAGTCCATCAGAATGGAGTTTCTTCACGCGCTTTACACCAATATGACCTAAACTGCAGTGCCACAAATAAGTTGCACTATCATATCAACTCTGCATCTTTTGGCTTCAATATTATGAATATGTGTGTCACTACTATCAAGATTCAATAAAAATAGACCACTCTTCAAGGATGCATGACCATAAAAGATAGTACTCATATAAATAGAAAAACCATTATTCTCAGATTTAAATGAATAATCGTCTCGCATAAAACAAGATCCAAATATAATGTTCATGTTCAACGCTGACACCGAATAACAATTATTCAGGTCTAAAACTACTCCCAAAGGTAGATGTAGAGGTAGCGTGCCGACCGCGATGACATCGACTTTGGAACCATTTCCCCTGCGCATCTCACCTCGTCCTTAGCCAATCTTCGCTTAATTCGTAGTCCTTGTTTCGAGTTGCAAATATTAGCAACAGAACTAGTATCAAATACCCAGGCACTACTGCGAGCATTAGTAAGGTATACATCAATAACATGTATATCACATATACCTTTGTTCACCTTGCCATCCTTCTTATCCGCCAAATACTTGGGGCAGTTCCCTTCCAAATGACCAGTCCCTTTGCGGAGAAGCACTCGGTCTCGTGCTTAGGTCCGGACTTGGGTTTCTTCACTTGAGCAAAGAACTCGCTTGCCATTCTTCTTGAAGTTCCCTTCTTCCCTTTACCCTTTTCTTGAAACTGGTGGTCTTGTTGACCATCAACACTTGATGCTCCTTCTTGATTTCTACCTCCGCAACCTTTAGCATTGCGAAGAGCTCAGGAATTGTCTTGTTCATCCCTTGCATATTATAGTTCATCACAAAGCTCTTGTAGCTTGGTGGCAGTGATTGAAGAATCCTGTCAGTGACACTATCATCAGGAAGATTAACTCCCAGTTGAATCAAGTGATTGTTATACCCAGACATACTGAGTATATGTTCACTAATAGAACTATTCTCCTCCTTGCAGCTATAGAACTTATTGGAGACTTCATATCTCTCAATCCGGGCATTTGCTTGAAATATTAATTTCCACTCCTGGAACATCTCATATGCTCCATGACGTTCAAAACGTCATTGAAGTCCCGGTTCTAAGCCGTAAAGCATGGCACACTGAACTATCGAGTAGTTATCAGCTTTGCTCTGCCAGACGTTCACAACATCCGGCGTTGCTCCTGCAGCGGGTCTTGCACCTAGCGGTGCTTCCAGGACGTAATTCTTCTGTGCAGCAATCATGATAATCCTCAAGTTATTGACCCAGCCCGTGTAATTTCTACCATCATCTTTCAACTTAGCTTTCTCTAGGAACGCATTAAAATTCAACGGAACAACATCACGTGCCATCTATCTACAACAACATAGACATGCAAAAAACTATCAGGTACTAAGTTCATGATAAATTGAAGTTCAATTAATCATATTACTTAAGAACTCCCACTTAGATAGACATCCCTCTAATCATCTAAGTGATCACGTGATCGAAATCAACTAAACCATGTCCGATCATCATGTGAGATGGAGAAGTGTTCAATGGTGAACATCACTATGTTGATCATATCTACTATATGATTCACGCTCGACCTTTCGGTCTCAGTGTTCCGAGGCCATATCTGCACATGCTAGGCTCGTCAAGTTTAACCCGAGTATTCAACATGTGCAAATCTAGCTTGCACACGTTGTATGTGAGCGTAGAGCTTATCACACCCGATCATCACGTGGTGTCTCAGCACGAAGAACTTTCGCAACGGTGCATACTCGGGGAGAACACTTATACCTTGAAATTTTAGTAAGGGGTCATCTTATAATGCTACCGCCGTACTAAGCAATATAAGATGCATAAAGATAAACATCACATGCAATCAAAATATGTGACATGATATGGCCATCATCATCTTGTGGTTTTGATCTCCATCAACAAAGCAACGTCATGATCTCCATTGTCACCGGCTTGACACCTTGATCTCCATCGTAGCGTCGTGGTCATCTCGCCAACTATTGCTTCTACGACTATCGCTGCCGCTTAGTGATAAAGTAAAGCAATTACATGGTGTTTGTATTTCATACAATAAAGCGACAACCATAAGGCTCCTGCTAGTTGCCGTTAACTTTTACAAAACATGATCATCTCATACAACAACGTATATCACATCATGTCTTGACCATATCACATCACAACATGCTGCAAAAACAAGTTAGACGTCCTCCACTTTGTTGTTGCAAGTTTTACGTGGCTGCTACGGGCTTCTAGCAAGAACCGTTCTTACCTACGGCACAAAACCACAATGGTGATTTATCAAGTTTGCTGTTTTAACCTTCACAAGGACCGGCCACGGTCAAATTCGATTCAACTAAAGTTGGAGAAACAGACACCCGCCAGCCACCTTTATGCAAAACTAGTTGCATGTCTGTCAGTGCAACCGGTCTCATGAAGGCGGTCATGTAAGGTTGGTCCGGGCCGCTTCATCCAACAATACCGCCGAATCAAAATAAGACATTGGTGGTAAGCAGTATGAGGATCACCGCCCACAACTCTTTGTGTTCTACTCGTGCATATCATCTACACATAGACCTGGCTCTAATACCATTGTTGGGAAATGTAGCATGCAATTTCAAAAAAAGTTCCTACACTCACACAAGATCTATCTAGGAGATGAATAGCAATGAGAGGGGGAGAGTGTGTCCACGTACCCTCGTAGACCGAAAGTGGAAGCGTTTGCTTAACACGGTTGCTGTAGTCAAATGTCTTCTCGTTCCGACCGATCGAGTACTGAATGTACGACACCTCCGAGTTCTACACACGTTCAGAGTGATGACGTCCCTCGAGCTCTTGATCCAGCAGAGGATCAAAGGAGTATATGACTTTCGTCAGCATGACGGAATGGTGACGGTGATGGTGATGTGATCCGTGCAGGGCTTTGCCTAAGCACCGCGAGAATATGACCGGAGGCGTAAACTATGTAGGGGGTGCCGCACACGGCTTAGAGCAAATTGGTGTTTGCTCTAGGGGCGCCCCCCGTATATAAAGGAGGGAGAGAGAGGAGGTCGGCCCTAGGCGCGCCCCAAGTGGGAGGAGTCCCACTTGGACTCCTAGTTGGATTCGGCCCCCCTTCCTTTTACAAGAGGGGGAAAGGGGAAGGAGAGGGAGTAGGAGAAGGAAAGGGGGGCGCCGCCCCCTTCCCTAGTCCAATTTGGCCTCCTCCCTTGTAAGGGGCGCGCCAGTCCCTTGTGGGCTGGTTAGCCTCCCTCCTATGGCCCATATGGCCCATATCTTTCCCCCGGGGGTTCCGGTAACCCCTCCGGTACTCTGGTATGTACCCAATACATTCCGGAACCCTTCCGGTGTCCGAATACTACCTTCCAATATACCAATCTTTACCTCTCGACCATTTCGAGACTCCTCGTCATGTCCGTGATCTCGTCAGGGACTCCGAACAACCTTCGTTCACCAAAACACATAACACATATAAGACATATTGTCATCGAACGTTAATCGTGCAGACCCTACGGGTTTGAGAACTATGTAGACATGACCGAGAAACCTCTCCGGTCAATAACCCATAGCGGAACCTGGATGCTCATATTGGTTCCCACATATTCTACGAAGATCTTTCTCGGTCGAACCGCAATGTCAACATATATTATTCCCTTTGTCATCGGTATGTTACTTGCCCATGATTCGATCGTCGGTATCTTCATACCTAGTTCAATCTCATTACCGGCAAGTATGTTTACTCGTTCCGTAATGCATCATCCCACAACTAACTCATTAGTCACATTGCTTGCAAGGATTCATATGACCTGCATCACCGAGAGGGCCCAGAGATACCTCTCCGATACTCGGAGTGACAAATCCTAATCTCGATCTATGTCAACCCAACAAACACCTTCGGAGATACCTGTAGAAAATCTTTATAATCACCCAGTTATGTTGTGACGTTTGATAGCACAGAAGGCATTCCTCCTGTGTCCGGGAGTTGCATAATCTCATAGTCGGAGGAATATATATTTGACATGAAGAAAGCAGTAGCAATAAAACTGATCATTATGCTAAGCTAACGATGGGTCTTGTCCATCACATCATTCTCCTAATGATGTGATCCCGTTCATCAAATGACAACACATCTCCATGTCTAGGAAACTTAACCATCTTTGATCAACGAGCTAGTCAAGTAGAGGCATACTAGGGACACAGTGTTTTGTCTATGTATTCACACATGTATCAAGTTTCCGGTTAATACAATTCTAGCATGAATAATAAACATTTATCATGAATAAGAAAATATAAAATAACAACTTTATTATTGCCTCTAGGGCATATTTCCTTCAGTGAAGTACCTGAAAAGGACCAAGGATATGTTTCTTGTTTATGGAGGTGATGAAGAGCTCGTCATAAATGGTCACATTGATGCTAGCTTCACACTAATCCGGATGACTCTAAGTCACAAACCGGATAGGTATTTATGTTGAGTGGTGAAGCTGTCAGTTGGTGCAGTTCCAAGCAGAGCATCGTGGCAGGATCTACGTGTGAAGAGGAGTACATAGCTACTTCGGAAGCAACAAATGAAGGAGTCTGGATGAAGGAGTTCATATCCTATCTAGGTGTAATACCTAGTGCATCGGGTCCAATGAAAATCTTTTGTGACAATACTGGAGACATTGCCTTGGCAAAGGAATTCAGAGTTCACAAGAGAACCAAACACATCAAGAGATGCTTCAACTCCATTAGCGAACAAGTCAAGGATGGAGAGATAGAAATTTGCAAAATACATACGGATCTAAATGTAGCAGATCCGTTGACTAAGCCTCTTCCACGAGCAAAACATGATCAACACCAAGACTCGGCGAGAAGGAGCGGAGGCGCTCGCGCTCGCGCTAGGGTTCCCCGCTCCCCTCCCGCCGCCGCCGGCCGTCGGCCTCGCCCCCCGCCTCCGCCCCCCCTTCCGCTCTACCCCCTCCGTCTTGGCCGCCTCGCCGCCGCCTCCCGAGAGGGGCCGGGCGGCGCCGCGCCGCCGCTGGTCCCGCCCTCCCGTCTCCCCGCCTGTCGGCGGTCGCCCCAGCTGGCCGGTGGTGCGGGCGGGCGGTTTTTCAGCCCCCACATACCGTGCTCCCTTCCCGGGGCAGGGAGGCGGCGGCGGCAGCCCGGCTTGGCTGCGGTCCGCGACCTGCGGTGGCGGCCGGCGGCGGCGTGGTGACGGCGCCACTCCTTGGTGGCGGGCGGCGTGGTGGTGCTCGGTGGCCGCCGACGCGCCCCAGCCCAGATCCGCACGTCGGGCCCCATCTGGCCCTCGGGGCCGCCCCGGCATGGTCTCGTTGTTCACGCAGACGGTGAGGAGGAGGAGCGGCTCGGACTTAGGCGTCGGCGCCGATGGCGTGCGGCAGCAGCTGGCGGGAGCTTTACGGGCCCACAAGGGCTCGGCCGGGAACTGTGGGCCTACGGGCCTGGTGTGCTCCTGCTATTGCGTCCGGACGGCCATCGTCGCCGACGGTGGAGGTGGGGCCCTCCAGCGTGCCGATGGTGCTGATGCCCTAGTCCCGGCTCGATTCTTCGTCGTCTTTGTTCTCCTTGCATGCCGTGGTGAGACGGCGTGGAGGCCTCATGACCGAGTTGGCGAGGGTGGTGGTTGGTTTGGTGGCGGGATCCGAGCGCCGAGGTGCGGGTTGGGATCGGGAAACCCCGTCGGCGTGGCCGACCCGGCGCTGATGGCGCTGTGGGTGCCGCTGACCTTCCGGGAGGCGTCGGGGCTACTCTTCCTATCGCCTCGTCGTGTACCGGGAAACCCTTGGCAGCAGTGTCGCCATCGTCGCGACCCTTCTTGGAGGTGTTGATTGGTGCCGCGCTCGAGTCTTGGAGCCTAGTGGATGAGACCGGTGGGCCTAGCGATCGCGAGGCTTCTTCGTTTTTGTTGATCCGCCGTTGTCGGCATTTGTTTCTTTTGCTCTTTCTCTGTTGTTTCTTTTGGGCGTGTCTGTGCTGCTTCCGCCCCAGCATCTATCCCTGTATGATTCGGTTGGTTGCTTTGTATACAAAGCGGGGGGAAACCCTTTTTCGGAACACCAAGACTCCATAGGTGTTAGATTCATTACAATGTAATCTAGATTATTGACTCTAGTGCAAGTGGGATACTGATGGAAATATGCCCTAGAGGCAATAATAAAGTTGTTATTTATATTTCCTTATTCATGATAAATGTTTATTATTCATGCTAGAATTGTATTGATCGGAAACTTAAATACATGTGTGAATACATAAACAAATACCGTGTCCCTAGTATGCCTACACTAGACTAGCTCGTTGATCAATGATGGTTAAAGTTTCCTAACCATAGACATGTGTTATCATATGATAATGGGATCGTCACATCATTAGGAGAATGATGTGATGGACAAGACCCACCCGTTAGCTTAGCATAATGATCGTTCAGTTTATTGCTATTGATTTCTTCATGTCAAATACATATTCCAACGACTATGAGATTATGCAACTCCCGGATACTGGAGGAATGCCTTGTGTGCTATCAAACGTCACAACATAACTGGGTGATCATAAAGGTGCTCTATAGGTATCTCCGAAGGTGTCTGTTGAGTTGGCATAGATCGAGATTAGGATTTGTCACTCCGATTATCGGAGAGGTATCTCTGGGCCCTCTCAGTAATACACATCATAAGCTTGCAAGCAAATGACTAAGGAGTTAGTCACGAGGTGATGTATTATGGAACGAGTAAACAGACTTGCCGGTAACGAGATTGAACTAGGTATAAAAATACCGACGATCGAATCTCGGGCAAGTAACATATTGATAGACAAAGGGAATTACGTATGTTGTCATAACAGTTCGACCAATAAAGATCTTTGTAGAATATGTAGGAGCTAATATGGGCATCCAAGTTCTGCTATTTCTTATTGACCGGAGAGGTGTCTTGGTCATGTCTACATAGTTCTCGAACCCGTAGGGTCCGCATGCTTAACATTCACTGACGATATAGTGTTATATGAGTTATATGTTTTGGTGACTGAATGTTGTTAGGAGTCCCGAATGAGATCACGGACATGACGAGGAGTCTCAAAATGGTCGAGAGGTAAAGATTTATATGTAGGACGATAGTATTTGGATACCAGAAGTGTTTCGGGACATACCGGGAAGGAATCGGGTCACCGAAAGGGGTTTCGGGCACCCCCCCGGCAAGATATGGGCCTTATGGGCCAAAGGAGGGGTTAGACTAGCCCACAAGGGGTCTGATGCGCCCATCCCATGGCTGGCCATCCCTAAGGGGAAGGAAAGGGGAGGGGTGGCCCCTCCTGCCTTTCCCTCCTCAGGAGAGAAAGGAAGGGGGGCACCTCCTCCTTCCATCCTCCCGTGCTCCAAATAAGGAAAGGGGGCGCGGCTTGGGAGAGACCCCAAGTAGGATCCTCCTACTTGGGTGCCCCCCTTGGCTGCTGCTCCCTCCCTCCCACCTATATATATATGTGGGAAGGGGGTGCCTAGCACACACCAAACAATTACTTAGCCGTGCGCGGCGCCCCCTCCACCATTTACACCCTCGGTCATATTTTCGTAGTGCTTAGGCGAAGCCCTGCGGAGATCACTTCACCATCACCGTCACCACACCATCGTGTTGTCGGAACTCATCCACTAACTTGCCATCTTGCTAGATCAAGAAGGCACGGACGTCACCGAGCTGAACGTGTGCTAAACACGGAGGTGCCGTATGTTCGGTACTCGATCGGTTGGATCGCGAAGAAAGTTAGACTACATCAACCGCGTTGTGAAACGCTTCCTCTTACGGTCTACGAGGGTACGTAGACACACTCTTCCCCCTCGTTGATATGCATCTCCATGGATAGATCATTGTGCGTAGATTTTTTTGTTTTCCATGCAACGTTCCCCAACACAACGTTGGCACACCAAATAACAATTATTGAGGTCTAGAACTAATCCCGAAGGTAGATGTAGAGGTAGCATGCCGACGGTGACCACATCAACCTTGGAAACATTGCCGATGTACATCGTTACCTCGTCCTTAGCCAATATTCGTTTATTCCATAGCTCCTATTTCGAGTTACAAATATGAGCAACCGAACCAGTATCAAATACCTAGGCGCTACTATGAGCATTAGTAAGGAACACATCAATAACATGTATATCAAATATACCTTTGTTCACTTTTCCATCCTTCTTATCTGCCAAGTATTTGGGGTAGTTCCGCTTCCAGTGACCATTTACTTTGTAGTAGAAGCACTCAGTTTCAGGCTTGGGTCCAGCTTTGGGCTTCTTCACGGGAGTGGCGACTTGCTTGCCATTCTTCTTGAAGTTCCCCTTCTTTCTCTCGCCCTTTTTCTTGAAACTAGTGGTCGTGTTAACCATCAACACTTGATGCTCCTTCTTGATTTCTATCTCCGCTGATTTCAGCATGGCGAAGAGCTCGGGAATTGTTTTCGTCATCCCTTGCATATTATAGTTCATCACGAAGCCTTTGTAGCTTGGTGGCAGTGACTGAAGAACTCTGTCAATAACACTCTCAACTGGAAGACCAATTCCCAGCTAAGTCAATTGGTTATGATACCCATTCATTTTGAGTATGTGTTCACTCACAGAACTATTCTCCTCCATCTTACAGTTAAAGAACATGTTGGAGACTTCATATCTCTCAACCCGGGCATTTGCTTGAAATATTAATGTCAGCTCTGGAAACATCTCATATGCTCTGTGGCATTCAAAACGCTTTTGAAGTCCCGATTCTAAGCCGGAAATCATGGCACATTGAACTATTGAGTAGTCATCAAATCTAGCCTTCTAGACGTTCATAACATCTGCATGAGCTCCTGCAGCAGGCCTGTCACCTAGCGGTGCATCGAAGACATAATGTTTTGTACAACAATGAGGATAATCCTCAAGTTACGGACCCAGTACGTGTAGTTGCTACCATCATCTTTCAACTTAGCTTTCTCTAGGAACACATTAAAATTCAAGGGAACAGTAGCACGGGCCATTGATCTACAACATAGATATGCAAAAACTATTAAGATTAAGTTCATGATAAATTTTAGTTCAAATAATCAAATTACTAATGAACTCCCACTTAAATCAACATCCCTCAAGTTGTCTAAGTGATACATGATCCAAATCAACTAACCCATGTCCAATCATCACGTGAGATGGGGTAGTCTTCAATGGTGAACATCTCTATGTTGATCATATCTACTATATGACTCACGGTTGACCTTTCGGTCTCCAGTGTTCCGAGACCATGTCTGTACATGCTAGGCTCGTCAAGTTTAACCCAAGTATTCTGTATGTGCAAAACTGGCTTACCCCGTTTTATGTGAACGAAGACTTTATCACACCCGATCATCATGAGGTGCTTCGAAATGATGAACTTTAGCAATGGTGCATACTCGGGGAGAACACTTATATCTTGAAATTAAGTGAAGGGGTCATCTTATAATGCTATCATCGTTCTAAGCAAAATAAGATGCATAAAGGATAAACATCACATGGAATCAAAAATATGTGACATAATATGGCCATCATCATCTTGTGCTTTTGATCTCCATCTCCAAAGCATCGACATGATCTCCATCATCGCCGGCACGACACCTTGATCTCCATCGTAGCGCCAGGGTCGTCTTGCCAACTATTGGTTCTACAACTATTGCTAACGCATAGCGATAAAGTAAAGCAATTACATGGCGCTTAAGTGATTGACACGCAGATCATACAATAATTAAAGACAACCCTAAGGCTCCTGCCGGTTGTCGTACTCATCGATATGCCAGTCGTGAACTTATTACAAAACATGATCATCTCATACATCAACATATATCACATCATATCTTGACCATATCACATCACAACATGCCCTGCAAAAACAAGTTAGACGTCCTCTACTTTGTTGTTGCAAGTTTTACATGGCTGACGGGCAACTAGCAAGAACCATTCTTACCTACGCAAAACCACAATGGTGATTATCAAGTTGCTATTTAACCTTCTACAAGGACCGCCATAGTCAAATCCGATTCAAGTAAAGTAGGAGAAACAGACACCGCTAGCCACCTTTATGCAAAACAAGTTGCATGTCAGTCGGTGGAACCGGTCTCATGTGCATGGACATGTAAGGTTGGTCCGGGCCGCTTCATCCCACAATGTCGCCGAATCAAAATAAGACATTGGTGGGAAGCAATATGAACATCACTGCCCACAACTCCTTTGTGTTCTACTCGTGCATATCATCTACGCATAGACCTGGCTCATGATGCCACTGTTGGGGAACGTTGCATGGAAAACAAAAAAAAATTATATGCACACGCAAGATCTATCCATGGCAATGCATAGCTACGAGAGGGGGTGAGCTTCTTCATACCCTTGTATATCGCTAAGCGGAAGCGTTTATCAACGCGGTTGATGTAGTTGTACACCTTCACGATCCTTCCCGATCAAGTATCGAACGTACGACACCTCCACGTTCAGCACACGTTCAGCTCGATGACGTCCTCGCCTTCTCGATCCAGCAAGAGAGGCGAAGTAGTAGATGAGTTCCGGCAGCACGATAGTGTGGTGACGGTGATGGTGAAACTATTCCGCAGGGCTTCGCTAAGCACCACCGACGTGGATGGAGGAGGAACTAGAACTAGAGGGAGAGGGGGCGCCGCACATGGCTTGGGGAATCATGGTGTGTGTTGCCCCCTCCTCTCCTCACATGTATATAGGTAGGGGGAGGGGAGGCAGCCCTAGGGCACCCCCAAGGGGGCCGACAACCACCCTGGGCTCCTGCCCTAGGTGTGCCCTCCTTTCCTTCCTATGGCGCAGGGGAGAAGGCAGGAGGGGAGGCGCCCCCCTCGTTTCCTTTTTCTCACGTGGAAGAGAAGGTAAGAGGGGGCT
The DNA here is from genome assembly GCA_021437245.1 of Aegilops speltoides. Lineage (NCBI taxonomy): Eukaryota > Viridiplantae > Streptophyta > Magnoliopsida > Poales > Poaceae > Aegilops > Aegilops speltoides. The sequence goes on from CM038145.1 coordinate 357,606,663, forward strand.
AGCCCTCTTCCCTTCCTTCTCTAGGGCCAGCGCCATGAGGTGGGGCGCGCCAGGCCCCCTTGTGGGCTGGTGTGCTCCCCTCTTCTTGGCCCGTTAAGCCCAATAACTCCTCGTGGCCTCCCGGAACACCTTTCGGTGATCCGATAAAAACCTGATGCATTCTGAAACCTTTATGAAGACAAAATACTATCATCCTATATATCAATCTTTACCTCCGGACCATCCGGAGCTCCTCGTCATGTCCATGATCTCATCCGGGACTCCGAACAACATTCGGTCACCAATCCACATAACTCATATAATACTATATCGTCAATGAATGTTAAGCGTGCGGACCCTATGGATTCGAGAATGATGTAGACATGACCAAAATGCTTCTCCAGCCAATAACCAATAGTGGGACCTGGATGCCCATATTGGTTCCTACATATCCTATGAAGATCTTTATCGATCGAACCTTTATGACAACATACGTAGTTCCCTTTGTCTGTCGGTATGTTACTTGCCCGAGATACGATCATCGGTACCTCCATACCTAGTTCATTCTCGTTACCGACAAGTCTCTTTACTCATTTCGTAACACATCATCTTGCAACTAACTCCTTAGTCACTTTGCTTGCAAGCTTCTTGTGATGATGTATTACCGAGAGGGCCCAGAGATACCTCTCTATCATACGGAGTGACAAATCCCAATCTCGATTCACGCCAACTCAATGGACACCTTCGGAAAAACCTGTAGAGCACCTTTATGATCACCCAGTTATGTTGTGACGTTTGATAGCACATAAGGTATTCCTCCGGTATCCGGGAGTTGCATGATCTCATGGTCGAAGGAATATGTATTTGATATTAAGAAAGCAGTAGCAAAAACTAAACGGTCATATGCTATGCTAATGGATGGGTCTTGTCCATCACATCATCTCTCCTAATGATATAATCCCGTTATCAAGTGACAACACATGTCTATGGTTAGAAAACCTTAACCATCTTTTGATCAACGAGCTAGTCTGGTAGAGGCTCACTAGGTACATGATATTTGTTTATGTATCCACACATGTATTTAAGTTTCTGGTCAATACAACTCTAGCATAAATAAGAAATCTTTATCATGATTAAGGAAATATAATAATAACCACTTTATTATTTCCTCTAGGGCATATTCCAACATTATTTCACCCAAATTTCTTGATTCGACACAAGGGGAGCCAAAGAATATTTGCAAGTATTAGCAGTTTGGTTGTCAAGTCAACCACACCTGGAAAATCAAATATCTGCAGCAAAGTGTTTAGTAGCACAGTCGTATGATAGCTTGATAGCAGTAGTAATAGTAACAATAGTAACGTTAGCAGCAATAGTAGCAGCTTTGTAGTGATTGTAACAACAACAACAACAACAAAGAAAGTTACTTAGCAAAGATCAATATGCGAAAAGCATACGCATTGGATCTGTGATGGATATTTGTGTTGGATGATATTCATCATATAACAATCACAACCTAGAGCGATACACGATAACTCCTCATCAATGTAATGTAGGCATGTATTTTGTATATAGTCATACGTGCTTATAATAAGAACTTGCATGGCATCTTTTGTCCTATCCTCCCGTGGCAGCAGGGTCCATAAGGAAATCTAAGGGATAGTAAGGCCTCCTTTTAATAAAGAACCGGAACAAAGCATTAACACATAGTAAATACATGAACTCCTCAAACTACGGTAATCACTGAAAAGAATCCCAATTATTGTCACCTTGGGCTATGTGGATCATAACACATAATAGGTGCATACAACTTGCAAGATAGGATCAAGAACTCAAATATATTCATGAAAACATCAAGGGTTTAGATCTGAAATCATGGCACTCGGGCCCTAGTGACAAGCACTAAGCATAGACAAGTCATAGCAACATCAATCTCAGAACATAGTGGATATTAGGGATCAAGTCCTAACAAATTGACTCGATTACATGCCAAATCTCATCCAACTCCATCACCGTCCAGCAAGCCTACGAAGGAATTACCCACTCCCGGTGGTGAGCATCATGGAGTTGTTGATGGAGAAGGGTTGATGATGATGACAGCGACGGTTTCCACCCTCCAGAGCCCTGAACGGACTCCAGATCAGCCCTCCCGATGAAGAACATGAGGTGGCGGCAGATCCGTATTGTAAAACGCGACGATTCCTTCTCTCTATTTTCTCTCTCCATGAATAGGTATATATGGAGTTAGATTTAGAGTTGCCGAAGGCTCCAAGTGCACACAAGCCTGGGGGTGCACCCTAGTGGGTAGGCGCGCCCTTGAGCTTGTGTCTCTTGAGTGCCCCCCTCTGGTAGTTCTCTTCGCCAATATTTTTTATATATTCTGGAAATATTCTCCGTAAATTTTCAGCCCAATCCGAGAACTTTTATTTCTGCACAAAAATAACACCATAGCAATTCTGCTGAAAACAATGTTATTTCGTGTTAGTTCCATTCAAATCATGCAAATTAGAGTCCAAAACAAGAGCAAAAGTGTTTGGAAAAGTAGATACGTTTGGGATGTATCAGGGACACTGAAGACGAACACCTGCCCTTGCACATAGGTCACGTCGGAGCTGATCTGAGCATTAATTCGAACTCCCATCGAGCTGGCGCATTCACCTAGCACGGCCTGCATATGGGCCACCACAGTTGGAGCTAAATCTGGCAGATCCCTCTATAGGGTATCCTAACTAGGCAACTTTGCTGGATGGTCATAGGTGAAAGGATTTACCTAGGTTCAGGCTCTCATGGTAGAGATAATACCCTACTCCCACCCTCATATATTGCGTGGTGTGTGCACAAAGTACAAATCAATACCAAGGGATTGTATGTTGTCCTATCGACGAGCCCTGCCCGACTTATATTGCATACCGAGGATCATAGGTTACAGATCTCGGTTGGCTCCGCTGGTGGAGCTAGAGTCCTTCATGGCTCTGATATCTTCGACTTGTACATCAAGTCTTCTACGGTCTTTGTATGACATGCTATGAGCTGCCCAATATGGCCCATGATGGAACCGACCTAGGAGTCCTTAGCCCGGCCCACCAGGTCGGGAACCGACGTGGCAAGGGACCCCTCGGTTGGGGTACCATCATATAGGAAAAATTCTAACTTCATAAAGAATCAAACCAACAAAAATAGCATGGCGCAATAAGATAGACTCATCAGATCTTAACAACATGATCTCCGTGGACACAAACCTCTTTACCTCAATGACATCACAAATAAGAGATTAGAGTAACTTTATTCACAGAAATCTCATGACCACCATTAGACATTGACGAAGAAAATAAACTCCTAAAGATATAATGTTCATCCACCTCTCACCATCAAGATGGCAGTTGGAGGTGATGGACCGAAAGTATCTCAGCCAACACTTGTTCTTCTTCTTCAGATAAACCCTTACACACATTAGCTGTGACAGGAACAATAAGTACACCATGATTTATCCTCCCGTGCACTCTACTTGGGCCATCCCTCTAGGCATGAGAGCCTCCTTAAAGCGGTCAAAAAATCGAATTAGCACGGATTGCCGCTCATATTTAGAGCCCATAATCAGCGACCTGCGCGCTGGTTACTCCGCAAACGCGCACCTCCTCCCTCCTTCGTGCATGATTGGGGCTGGCCCATGTGCGGGCGTGTGGCGCCCGTGTTTTTTTCGTTTTCGTTCTTTCATTTTTCGTATAATGTTTGTGAAAACAGAGAAAGTTTGTTAATTTCAAAAATTATTCCCAAATTTTGAAAAAATGTTCTTCTAGTAAAAAACCTTAACAAGTTTCAGAAAAATGTGCACAATTAAAAAAAATAGAATTTGTAAAAAATATTTATGGATTCAGAATTTTTTCACAAATATGAAAAATGTTCGTATTTTGGGAAATGTCAAAATTTGGAAAATATGTTTATGAATTTAGGAAATGTTGACCTTTTTTTGAAAAATGTTAAAGTATTCAAAAAATATTCACTGATTTTAAAGAGGTTGCAAAATGAAAAAATAAAAATAAAAAATAAGGAAAGTAGAAAAAGGAAAGCAGAGTGAAACATAAAAAGAAACGGAAAAATGAACATGATAAAAAGGAATAGAATAAACAAAATTTAAAAATAAGACTTTTTTTTTAGGGGAAAAAATTAAAAATAAGACTGGTCGCTCATACCGTGCTCTGGCTGGTTCTGACGTGATAGGTTGCTATTTGGCGACTTACGCGCGAAATAAGACTGGCCGCTCATACCGTGCCCTGGCTGGTTCGGACGGATCGGTTCCGTAGTCGGCTGGGGAGCTGCGAACCTGCAATCTGAAACGGATTTGAACCTGCAAATAAGACTGGCCCCCCATCGTGTCACCCGCCAATATATTATGCACCGATCAAACCCTATCGCCGGCACCGCGCGCTGACATCGTCTACGCCAATCCTCCAGCTCCTCGAAACGGGCTCCCCTGACTAATCATCATCATCTGTGCAGCAGGGCAAAGGGATGGAGGAACGAACCAAGCACGACGACGACGACAGGCTGAGCGCGCTCCCCGACGACGTCCTGCTTGCCGTCCTCCAGCTCCTCGACGCGGGCACCGCCGTCAGGGCCGGCGCCCTCGCGAGGCGATGGAGGCACCTCCGCTGTCTGCTTCCGGATCTCACCATCAACGTCGCCGACCTGGTACCGCGCTCTCCGGACCCCTCTTCTCCTTGCCGGACGGTGGGCGACATGATGACGGCCTACACCGCCGCCACGGCGTGGTTCCTCACCCCCAACAAACAACGGAGCATCAAGAGCCTGCGCCTCACCTTCTACCTCGTAGACCCTTACCTGCGCTCCATCGGAGACGCAGTCGCCAAGAGCGGCGGGAGCGCGGCCGGCCCCCTGGAGTTCACCATACTGGCGGAAGTCGACGTCCTCACCGTCAACGACGCGGAGCGCGCCATGCTTGCACGGCGCTTCATGTCCTTCCTTGCCGCTTGCCCCGTCGCCTTCAGTGGGCTCACCAGACTCTCCCTGCAGAACCTCTGCTTCGGCGACTCCGATATCTCCGATCTCCTCGGCACCTGCAGTCGACTAGAGCTGCTCTCCTTGAGCCAGTGTGGCTCTAGCTCCGAAGACATGCTACTACGCATAGACGCTCCCACATCCTCGCTCCTGACCTTGGAAATCCGCGAGCCTTTCTTCCATGGAGTTGAGCTGACCAGTGTGCCGAAACTGGAGCGGCTTTTCTGCGACGAGGACGTTTATAGCTTTCACGGGAGCTGCCCAGCAGTGCGGTTTGGACATGTTCCTTGCCTTGACGACGTATACCTCTCAACGGTACATCTGCATTACTACTATGAAAATCCAAGAGAGCTCTTCCCCGCCTTCATTAACCTCAGAGCTATTTGTCTCAACAACTTGGAAACTCACAAGCTGGTGGGGACTCTTTTCATCCTACAAGCCGCACCTTTGCTGAACAAACTCTCTATTAAGGTACGCCTTCTTTTCTTCCCTAAAATTCGTGTTGCAAACACATGCAAGCCCATGTGCATTATTGTTTTCAGTATCCATCCCTATTACCTCTATTTTTTCGTACTACTTCGTTTTTGTGCATGGCTTGAACTTTGATCTTATTTCCTCATCGTAAAATAAATGGCTTTCTAAGCTTGTTCTAAGTCCTACTATCTTAGATTTGATCAAACTTATAGAGAACAATATCAACATCTATGACATCAGTAAATACACCAAGAAAAATTAGATGTTGATACTCTTCTCTACAAAGTTGGCCAAACTTGGTAAGCTATCAAGAACAAAAAGAAATGAGACATTTGGACTTAAGATAAAACTAGAAAATTCATTGATTTTGCTACAAAGAAAGTAGTAACAACAATGGAATTGCATGGCTACTTTATACACACAAGAATGTATAATAAACAAAGTTAGTACTACATGATTATAACCTTCCATGACAAATTTAGTGTTACCGTTATCATGTAACCAGTCAATAGCTTATTCTACTACTATTATTTCGCAATCAAAGATAGAAAATTTGAGTTGCACATGTTCTAATTATTGTGGCTTGTTCTTGTTTCTATGTACGATTTGTTCTGAGAAGCTACACCAGCCTTTTTTCACTCCCCCGGACTACAATACCAACACGGTGGGGGAAACACCAAAATTTGAGCATCGCAACTTGAGCTTCCTGGAGTTGAAAGGCTATGCTGGGCTTAGGGAAGACGTCAAGGTGGTGCGATACATCTGGCTCATCACGGAGCGTGCCGCGTGCCTGAAGAAAATCCACTTACTCGAACGATGTCCGCTTAGAAATTGCTATGGTGTTAGATGTGCATGTCATGTCGATGAGGCACATACGACTCTATTAAGCGAGGCACTCGCTAGTAGAGCAGCTTCGTCTCCAGAGATAACCGTAGAATTAATCAATGTCCCATGAGCCCCTAGCTTGTGCAGCTTCTTTGTTCACGGTTGGTTTTGGTTGTAATCCATAAATTGTTTCTAAGCAAACGGTTTTGAGTTGGGATGGAGTTCATCGTGAAACGACATTTCTCTCTCCCGATTGGGAATACAGGGTATAGTAGTGTTTTGATTTGTTGACGAGTTGTTTATAGAGAGGACAGTTTTAGGACCATGGTCCACCCGAACCCACGGTCGGTCATGTTGGATGTAGAACTGTTATCCATGTGGATTTGTGTCCTATTAGCCACCCCCGCTCGGAGTGCCGCCGGGCCATCTGCTGCCGCCGCTGCAGGTTCCCGGGCCACGTCGCACGCGACTGCCCCAACCCGCGCTCTCCAACCCCCTCTGCCGAGCCACCATCCAAGCGTCGATGCGGCTCCCCTCCGCGACATTGCCTTCCCCCAGCTTCGTCCTCCCCCTCGAGCATGGGCGCGAGTGTTGCCGGCCCAAGCCACCCCGTGCTTTCCGGGTGTGGGGGCCGGTCCTCGCACGCCCCAGCCCCGCCGGCACTCTCTGCTCAGAGCAACTCCTCCAGCACCTCGAGCAAGACGCCCGTCGTGCTCTCTCCGCCACCGCCTCCGTCCGCGTCTCGCTGTGTGCTACCACAAGACGGCCAGTTGGTCGCCACCGAGACGGAGCTGCGGGAGCGCGCCCTCACGGCCACCGTCGCCGGCAACCGCTCGGGCATCGGCCGCGATGAGGTTGCTGGGCTGCTGCGAGAAAGATTCCGCCTTGCCGACGACGAGTTCTCCGTGCACAGCCGCGGCCATGACGAGTTCCTCCTCAAGTTCTCCTCGACCGAGGCCCGCGCCAGGGTGGCCCTGCGCCCGGTACGCTCGCCGCGCTTCAGACTCATCATCCACCCATGGAGTCACTTGGCCGGCTGCGAGCCGGTGCAGCTGCGTTTCCGGGTGGAGGTCGAGCTCGCCGGCCTCCCCGACTAGGCGTGGCACCGCTCCTCCGTCGAGTCCATGCTCTCCCCGTTTCTCGAGATCGAGCACCTCCTCCCTTCCACCCGCGACAGCAGCGACATGTCCAGGTTCAGGTTCTCGGCTTGGACTGTGAACCCCGACACCATCCCGCGTTCTACCGACCTGCTGCTCCCGGAGCCAGACGCTGTAGAAGTCGATGCAGACCCCGACCGCGCCGAGCGCCTCGTCCGGCGCACGCTCCGCAAGCCAGTGCAGATCCTGGTCACCGCCTCGGAGGACTTCCGCCTGCCGGCGCCTCCGCCAGCACGGCTGCGCTCGCCGGAGCACACCAACGATGGGGACGCGGATCCCCCGTCCTCCCCCCGCTCCCTCCTCGCTGGCCCCGACGTCATGAGTTTCCGCCGCGCTCCCCTCGGGCGTCACCGCCCGGCACCCGGCAAGCTGGGACCGCCGGCCAGGGCCAACGTCGCTGCCGTGGTATGCGTCCTCCGTACCGCGGTTGGCGGGGCATCCTGGGGTCCCACCCGTCCACAGTCCCCGTCCCTTCTGGCGGGCCCGCGCTCCGCCAACGGATTGCTGCCACCACGACCGGGTCCACGCCTGGGCGCCCCAGTCAACGGGTTGACGCGGTCCCCGCCGCGCGACAGCCAAGCGCTGCCTCCCCAGGTCAGCCCTGGCAGGCACGGGCTTGCTTTTTGTCAGCCTCCTGCGCCCGACCAGGCCTCGCCGTGCCCACCACGGGTACCAGCCTCTGAGCCCGACTCCCCACGCTCTCCTGTCAGGGCTGCCCCTGCCCATCCCGCTTGCAGCCTCCTGCCCGCCGACAGGCCGGAGATTCTTGAAACTCCCTGCACCAATGCCATCTCAAAGCCGGCCTGCGGCTTGCAGGCGCAGCAGCCCGGGTCCAACGGGACACAGACAAAGCCAGCCCCATCCCCCACCCGCGTGCTACAGGCTGAGGCCTCCGTGGAGCCGGGCAGTGCTTTGCATGGGCCCGCGACGCAGCAGCCAACCCAGGCGCAGGAAATGGTTGGCGGGCCCAACACCTGCCAGGCCACAATTATTGCCCCATGCGCCACGGATGGGCTCCCGGCCGTCGATGGCCTCGATCGGGCGGTCGGGGAGCGCTTGGAGCGGTTCGTCTCCTCGATTCAGTGCCCCAACGTGCCGGTTCTTCCGCCCCCGCCTCCGCGCCGTCGAGACAACACCGTCCCGCTGGATTTCACGCCTCGACGCAGCGGACGCATTGCCAAGGCTGATCGAGGACTCGACTCCGAGATGAAAGCAAAGCGAGTACTTCTACGCCGACTCGGCCTGCTGCAGCACGATGAACCAATCTCTGACTCCATACTCGAGAGATACGCACGCATGTTTGATCGCCCTCTGGCCGCCGACACGATCGCCGTACTCGCGGACTACCACGGGTGGGAGGTGCCGGCCAACCCCTCCGACTCGCTGCAAGCTCCACCGGTGCTCATCACCGAGGCCTAGCTCCTGTTGCTACCCACACCGATACATCATTAGTTTTCCAATGGAGCACAACCAAAGGGTTATATTTTGGAACGTGCGGGGTCTCAACTGTCCGGCCAAGCGCAGCGTGGTACGCTCCGTCATCCGCTCGGCCAATCCGTGTATCGTGTGCTTACAGGAAACAAAGATCGCTGCCGTCTCATCGTCCCTCGTGCGCGATACGCTGGGCGCCCCGTTTGCCGACAACTTCTTCCTCCCGGCCACGGAGACATGCGGCGGCATCCTCCTTGCATGGCAGAACGACATCGTCTCCCTCTCTCATCCTACCATCACTGAGCACTTCATCAACGCGCTGGTGACACCACGCGACGACAACCCACACTGGTGGGTGACGGGGGTGTACGGACCCCAGGAGGAGCCAGACAAGATTACCTTCCTCTCTGACCTGCACGACGCGAGAGCCTGCTGTGCCGGGCCTTGGCTTGTCGGGGGCGACTTCAATATGATCGCGTGCGCCGAGGACAAGAACAACGGGAACCTGCACCGGGCTATCATGCGCCGCTTCAGAAACTTCATCGCCGACGAGGAACTCCAGGACATCTACCTACATGGCCGACGCTACACCTGGTCGAACGAGCGCGAGGCGCCGACCCTAGAGCGCATTGACCGCGTCCTCTGCACTGCCGGCTGGGCGACCGATCACCCTAGCTGCATGCTGCGCTCCTTGTCATCCGCGGCATCTGAACACGCGCCGCTCGACTCCCTCCCGCGCTCCTGCAAACCAAGGCGATTCCACTTCGAACGGTTCTGGCCCTCGCTCCCGGGATACCACGAGGCGGTCGCGCATGCTTGGAACTCCACACCCCCTGAGCCAGACCCGTTCCATCGCATCTTCGCGAGGCTTCGAGCCACTGCCAAGTGCCTGCAGCGTTGGAGCTCCAAGACGGTGGGCGATGTCTCGTTGCAGCTGTCCGTCGCCCACGAGCTGATCGTGCTCTTTGACGCGGCGCAAGACTGGAGAGCACTCTCCGCGGCCGAGGCATGGCTTCGACGACGGCTCAAGGCCGCGTACCTGGGGTTGGCTTCCCTGGAGCGATCCCTGGCACGACAGCGTACGAGATTGAGCTTCCTCAAAGCTGGCGACACGGGTTTTGCCTTCTTCCGGCTCCATGCCGCCCAACGTGCCCGCAAGAACCAAATCTTCCAGCTTCAAGCCGGCGACAACCACATCCATGACCAGGTGGCGATTGCTCAAGCCGCATTCGACCACTTCTCGGCAATCCTCGGCATCGGCGTCGAGCGCGCATCATCCATCGACCTGGACGCCCTAGACCCGCGCTCATTCCATCTGCTCGACCTCGAGCTACCCTTCTGTGAGGATGAGATATGGGAGGCTGTCCGGAGGCTCCCGAAGGGACGGGCGCCCGGCCCGGACGGCTTCACGTCGAAATTCCTCTGCGCTTCTTGGGCTACCATCAAAGACGACTTTGTGGCAGCGTTCGACAAGCTATACCACCTCAACGGCCAAGGGTTCCAGCGGCTAAACGAGGCGCTACTCATCCTCCTGCCCAAGAAGCAAGACGCCGCATCTCTCTCGGACTATCGGCCGATTAGCCTGATACACATCGTCGCCAAGCTCTTCGCTAAGGTGCTCTCGCTCTGCCTCGCGGCATGCCTCAACGACATGATCTCCGCCAATCAAAGCGCCTTCATCACCGGCCGATGTATACACGACAACTTCTTGCTCGTGCAGCAAACAGCGAGGCAACTCCACAATCTGAAGAGCCCACGACTCATGCTTAAGCTTGATATCGCACGCGCTTTCGACTCCGTGTCCTGGGCTTTCCTACTGGAGACTTTACGCCACCTTGGATTCGGTCACCGGTGGTGCGAGTGGATATGCATTCTCCTCGGTACGGCCAGCACTCGAGTCCTCACCAACGGCGTCCCTGGACCACCCATCCAGACCGCTGTGGGCTGCGGCAGGGGGATCCAGTGTCCCCCATGCTCTTCCTCACGGTCATCGACACCCTCAACAACCTCATATGCCGTGCGGCCAGCGAGGGGGTGCTGCAACGCCTCACTGCGCGTCATATGTCCTCCAGTGTCTCCATCTATGCCGACGACGTCGTTGTCTTCTGCCGACCGGACGGGCACGACTTAGGTGCCATCCGCGAGTTGCTACGGGTATTTGGGGCAGCCTCTGGGTTGCACACCAACTATGCCAAATGCGCGGCCTCACCCATCCAGTGTACGGACGCGGACCGGGCCGTGATCACCGCGAACCTCGCCTGCCCGCTACAGGACTTCCCCACCAACTACCTCGAGCTGCCGCTGTCGATCCGCAAAGTCAGCTCCACCGCCCTACAACCCATCATCGACAAGCTGGAGCACAGACTTTCGCCGTGGTGGGCATCCTTGATGTCGAGGGGCGACCGGCTTGCCCTGTGCCACCATGTTCTCTCGGCCATGCCAACGCACATCATGATCGCGATGGCCATCAACCCGCCCATCCTCAAGCGCATCAATCGCTTGATACGCAACTTCCTTTGGTACGGCTGGAAGGACGCGAGCGGAGGCCACTGCAAGGTCAACTGGCGCCGGGTATGTCGACCAATCTCCCTCGGCGGCCTCGGGATTCCGGACCTCCAGCGAGTAGGCATCTCACTGCGTACCCGGTGGCTGTGGCTGCAAAGATCCGACACCTCACGCCCGTGGCAGCACCTGCAAATCTCCCACTGCCCAGAGGTCAGGGCCATCTTCAGGGCCTCTACCTCCTGGTGTGTTGGCAACGGCGAGTCCTGCCTGTTCTGGGAGGATCACTGGTTGGACGGGAAAAGCATCTCCGAGATTGCTCCCTTGGTCTACTGCAGGGTGCCCAAACGCCGGCGCAAGACTCGCTTGGTTCGCGATGGCCTGCTCAATTAGGCGTGGATAACCGACATCCATGGCGCCATGGGCATGGCCATGGCCGTGCAGTATGTCACGCTTTGGCGGCGCCTCCGGCACATGAACCTGACTGACGATCAGGATCGGCTGTCGTGGCGATGGACCGAATCAGGGACCTACTCTGCCAGCTCCTGTGATGCGGAGCATCCTTCCACCATCCCCATGGACTCTACATCAACACCTACAACACAGCAAGGACCGATGACTCGAGCACGTGCAAGAGCTCTTGAAACTGAGGTGACATCACTCCTCTCACAACTCTCCTTCGATTCACATGAGACATGGTTACTACCTCAAACGGAAACTCTATGCATACTCAGGCACCAAGGAGTCGACCATGAAGAGGCTAGGAAGCAAGGAGAATCGGAAGCGGAAGACATACGTGAAGACGGAGAGGAGAAAGCAACCAGGACAGAGAGAGGCGGACGATCCGGACGGAGGTCCGGACGATCCGGACAGAGCCGGATGATCCGGACCCGGTCCGGACGATCCGCTAAATCGATCAAGGCAACAGAACCTCCACGCTGAAGCCGGATCATCCGGCTCCGCCCGGATCATCCGGATCCCGCCGGACATCCGGACCGCCGGCGGACGTCCGCCCTGCGCCGCCTCCAGCGAGCACCTGACCATCCGGGTCCCCACCGGATCATCCGGACCAGCCGGATCATCCGGACCCTCGTCCGGATCGTCGGCCAGTCGCTGCAGCGTGTTGGGCTGAGCCCATGTACCCTTCGCCCTGGACTCTATATATAGGACCCCTCTCCTCACTTTGAGACTTAGCATTGGATTAGCTCATATTTGTGTGTGAGAGCCTTTGCTCATCCACCGGTACTTCTCCACAGAGATCAGGACCTCCGTCTAGGAGAAGATCCATCGGATTCAAGACCCCTATACGGGAAGATCCCCTCGTGGATTCAAGACCTCCTCTCGAAGAAGAACGGCTACCTTTGTATCTTTCCTTTGTTGATTTTGGACCATGTATCACTCGTGCTTCGATGATCTAGACCTTGTGTGATTGATCTCTTGTTGGTTGAGTGTCTCTCTCGTTCTTCCCCGTGATTTCCTCTCGTGCTTCCGCGTGTTCTTTGTGTTTCCTCCGTAGGATCCCCTCCAAACGTGAAAGATCGATGAATTAGGGTTCCTCCCTACATCATATGGTATCATGAGCCACGTTGATCACGTTTTTGGAGCCCCTACCTCGTGATTTCTAGCTTGATTTTGTTGTTTTCGTCCTAAAACCCGAAAATCCCCACAAAAATACCCCCCAATTTTTTTTGTGATTTGTTGGTTTTGATGATGTTTTGTTGTTTTTGATCCGTGGATTCGGTGTGTAACTCGTGGATCTTGTGTTTCCCCACCTTCTTCCCCTCGAAATCCACCCAAAATCCCCGAAATCGTCAAATTCCTCCCCGTTTTCGAGTTCTTCCCGAGCAGCTCCCGTACGTGGTTAACCTGCCCGGATCATCTGGACCAAGTCTCGGATCATCCGGCTCCTGGCCCGGATCATCCAGCTTCCTCTGCCGAAACTGCATTTCTGCAACCCTCCCTCCACCACCACCACCACCTATACCTACATACCACCTCCCAACCCCATCCACCACCACTTCCACTTGCAAAAACCCCAAGACACAACCTCCGTACCTCCATTCGAAGTTGAGTTCGACAATTTGAGTGAGATTTCCGTGTCCTTTTGTGTTTTGGCTATTTAGGCGCGGTGTGACATCAACAACAAACGCTCATTTTGGTCGACTACTCACCTTCGCTACGGACGGTAACATCGACGACATCTTTGTCATACCTTGCAATTGCATTGATAACCATCATATACCATCTTTTGCGTTGCTTACCCATTGAGACTAGCCATTGAGTATTGCCGGCAACGTGACTTGTGCACATTAGTTGCATACACCATATCATACATACAATCGAGGTGCATATCTCGGAATCAACTTGTGTGTCACAAAGTTGTCATCGCATACACAATTGCTATCTTAGTTCGTCAAGTTTACATAAGAAAAGAGCTCAAAAGAGAAAGAGCCACTCAAGCTTTTAAGCAAAGAGCTTATAAGCAACAAGCATAGCATCATACAACATTAAGATTGTCATATAAGATCATCTTGGATCATTGCACCGATACACCATACATATAACATACGTGGGATAGAGATCGTTGCATTTTTGCCTAGTAGGTTGTGCACAAGCTCCGTATCCGCCTTTTGGGCAATCGTGCTAGCGTCTCTCTAGTATTGTGCAACAAGAGCATTTTCGTGGATTCCACATTTTGGCTCACTTTTGGTTTGCACAATCCCATTTATCTATTTGCGTGTGTGTTTCCGTGTACCACTACTTGCTTGGTCTACTTGTTACATATGCGAATTTGCGAATCTTCTTCAACATTTTTGAGTCAAGCTAACGATTGCAATCAATTTTGTGCCACCATCCTAACCAAGCTCCACCAAAAGCTTTTACTTGTGTAGGTGTGAGAATCGACAAGGGTCGGTACCAATAGTGCTATTTCATTGTCCGCATTTGAGTGAACTTGATTCATCTTCAACTTCGGTCAAAGGTACATTGGTATTCATTCTTCTCCTTCTACCACTCACAATTTGCTTGAAATGATGGATAGGCCAAGTTCTTCTACAAATCCACTCTTCATCGAGCAAGACGACGACATGTCATCATACGTCACCAAGAGCCACCTCTTTGGCGCGCAACGAGCTCTCCATCAAGAGCAACAAGCAATGAGCGAACACATCGACAACCTCTCCACCGACTTGCGACTCTCCGAGAAACGTACACGCGATTACTTCGACAACAAACTCGACGTGCACAAGAAAGAGAACGATGCAAGAATGGACGAGATCCGCGCCTTGTTGGTGAACCGGCGTACTTCTACCTCTTCACACTCAAGACGGAGCCACTCAAGTCGCCACTCCGACGACTCCTTCTCCGACACAAGTACACCGTCATCGAACATTCTTCGACGAGCCGCGCGTCAAGATCGTCATGCATCTCGCAACCCGCTACATGACAAGAATCTCCAAGAGCAAGTTGACGAAGAAGTTCCTCGTCCTCAATTGAGCCAAATGGCGTTTGCTCAAGCTCAAGAACGACAACGTATTCGTCACCAACAAGAACAAGAACGAGCGCGCCTACACCAAGAGCAACAAGACGCCGAGGCTCAACGTCTTCAACAACAACAACGAGAAGCACAAGCTCTTGAGGCGGAACGCGCCCTTCAAGCATCAACTCGAGCTCTCGCCAACCGCAATCGCGAAAGGCACAATCAAGAGGAAGCACTTCGAGAAGAAATACAAGAGAGGAACTACCATCCGCGTGCGCAACGTCAAGCTCCTCAAGCTCATCCTCAACATCAAGGTCAACAAGAGCAAGTTGATCATGGACTTCCTCCTCGCCAAGAGCAACATGAGGATGATTACCCTCCATGTCAAGAACGTACTCATCAACATCGACCTCAAAACAATGAAGAACATCGCTATGGCAAGCTCAAGTTCACAATGCCCAAGTTCAATGGAACCAATGATCCCGAAGAGTACCTCTCATGGGCATTGAAGGTCGACAAAATCTTTCGTTTGCACAACTATGAGGAAGAGAAGAAGATCGCTATGGCATCACTTGAGTTCCAAGACTATGTGCTCATATGGTGGGAACAAGTCCTTGAGCGCCGACAAGCAAGAGGTGAACCTCCAATCACCACTTGGGCTCAAATGAAGGATGTCATGAGAGCACGCTTTGTGCCCACCTACTACAACCGTGATCTCTTCAAGAAGCTACAACTCCTCAAGCAAGGAACAAAGAGTGTTGAAGAATACTACAAGGAAATGGAGATTGCCATGATTCGAGCCAATGTCACGGAGGATGATGAGCAAACAATGGCACGATTCTTGAACGGACTCAACCATCCCATCAAGAAGATTGCCGACTTCCAACCCTACTCCAACCTCATTGAGCTCGTACATCAAGCTACAAAGGCGGAACGACAAGTGCAAGATGACTTCAAGTATGCCAAGTACTCATCCAAGACATTCGGCCTCTCCATCAACCAAGTTTCAACAACTACTCCAACTTCGACATCAACCAAGCCTTTTCCAAGCAACGACGACAAGTCAAGTTACAAGAAAACTTCTACAAGTTCAAGTCATCCTCCTCCTACTACAAGCAACTCCAAGCCGCGTGCTTCATCATCTACTCCAACCGATGAGACCGTCAAGACAAGCTCCTTCAAATGTTTTACTTGCGGCGGCCGAGGCCACAAGTCATATGAATGCACCAACAAGCGTACCATGATACTCAACGACGATGGCACCTACGACTTAACGAGTGAAGATGAAATGGACGCTATCGAGCAAGTGGCCATGCACCGGCACATCAACGAGGATGAAGATGATCAAGTCTATTGTGATGAAGATACAAGCCCCGCTCTTGTTGTCTCCAAAGTCTTGACACTTCAACATCACCAAGAAGAAGACCAACGATGCCACATCTTCCACACAAAGGCAGGCATCAATGGGAGATCCGTCAAGGTCATCATCAATGGAGGTAGTTGCCACAACTTGGCAAGCGAAGAACTATGCTCCAAGCTCCAATTGGTCAAGAAGAAGCATCCGCAACCATACAAGGTTCAATGGCTAAGTGACTCCGGGACTATACGAGTTGAGCACACGGTCCAAGTATCCTTCAAAATCGGTGCATAGGAAGACACTTTGGAGTGTGATGTGGTCCCAATGACCGTGTGCCACCTCCTCCTTGGTCGGCCATGGCAATTCGACCGTGGTGTCTACCACAATGGGCATACAAACCACTATAGCTTCAAGATGAAAGGCAAAGAATATGTCCTACGACCCATGTCTCCTAGCCAAGTGATAGCCGACAAACAAGCCACCAACCAAAGAGAGAAGAGTGAGAAAGTGAGCCACCAAAAAGTGAGTGAGAGCCACAAGCCAAATTTGAGCGCCTCTTCGCCTAGAGAGAAAAACCTCATACTATTCGCCACCAAACATGAGATGAGAGAAGTGTGTGAGAACCCATCGAGTGTGATGCACTATATCCTTGTGTGCAAGGATGGCGAACCAAAAACTAACACCACTCATGAGCTACCTTTGGTGTTTCAATCTCTTTTACAGGAATTTTAAGATGTTTTCCCCGATGAGCTACCTCCGGGTTTACCTCCTCTTCGAGGCATTGAGCATCGAATCGACCTCATCCCCGGAGTGCCACTTCCAAACAAAGCTCCCTACCGTGTCAATCTCGAAGAAACCAAGGAGATTCAACGGCAAGTACAACAACTACTCGACAATGGTCATGTACGTGAAAGCTTAAGCCCTTGTGCCGTTCCCGTTATTCTTGTACCTAAGCCCGATGGAAGTTTCCGCTTGTGTTCCGATTGTAGACCTATAAATGCTATCACCGTGCGCTATAGGCATCCCATTCCTCGCTTAGATGATATGCTTGACGAACTTAGTGGAGCCAACTTTTTCTCAAAAATTGATCTTAAAAGTGGCTATTATCAAATCCGCATTCATGAGGGTGATGAATGGAAAACTGCTTTCAAAACAAAATTTGGCTTATATGAATGGTTGGTTATGCCTATGGGTTTGTCGGAAGCTCCCGGAACTTTTGTGCGCCTCATGCATCATGTACTTCGTCCATACATTGGAATCTTTGTTGTGGTTTACTTCGATGATATTCTTGTGTTTAGCAAAACCATGAAAGAGCATCTTGATCATGTTAAGCTTGTTTTGCAAACACTTCGAAAAGAAAGTCTTTATGCCAACTTGAAGAAATGCACTTTATGAGTTGACAAAGTGGTTTTCTTGGGTTTCGTTGTCTCTTCCAAGGGTGTCCATGTTGATGAAACTAAGATCAAAGCAATTAAAACTTGGCCACAACCCACCAATTTGCAACAAGTGCGAAGTTTCCTTGGTCTTGCAGGTTTTTATTGCCGCTTTGTGAAAAACTTTAGCACTATTGCAGCTCCTTTGCATGCTTTGAGTAAGAAGAATACTCCTTTTGTTTGGGGACCGTTGCAAGCCAACGCTTTCGATGAGCTCAAGTCTTTGCTTACTCATGCTCCAATTCTTGCTTTGCCCAATTTTGACAAAACTTTTGAGGTCCATTGTGATGCAAGTGGTACCGGAATTGGTGGAGTTTTAATGCAAGAAAAACGAGTCATTGCATATTTTAGTGAAAAACTCTCCGGTGCTCAACTTAACTATCCCGTGTATGACAAAGAATTGTATGCTTTAGTGCATGTGCTAAATGTTTGGGAACATTATCTTAGACCTCATGAGTTTGTCATCCATACCGATCATGAAACGCTTAAGTACTTAAAAGGTCAAACTAAATTGAACAAGCGTCATGCCAAATGGAGTGAATTCATTGAATCTTTTCCATATGTGATCAAGTACATTAAGGGCAAGGAAAATGTAGTTGCCGATGCACTTTCACGCATATGCACGCTTGTCACCCAACTTGAGTTGAATGTTATTGGTTTTGAGCACATCAAAGATTTGTATGCTAGTGATCCATCTTTTGCACCTCATTATGCCAAATGTTTGACGCATACATCTTGGGAACAATATTACATCAAGGATGGTTATCTTGGGAACAAACTATGCATACCCGAGTCTTCTCTTCGTTTACTCCTTTTGCAAGAGGCTCATGGCGGTAGACTCATGGGACACTTTGGACGCGACAAGACCTTCGCCACGCTATCCAAAAACTACTTTTGGCCAAAGATGTTTCGAGACGTCTCACGCTTCACCACATGATGCTCAACATGCCGCAAAGCTAAGTCAAAAGCTCAATCTCATGGTCCTTACATGCCTCTTCCTATTCCTTATCAACCTTGGGAAGACATTAGCATGGACTTTGTACTTGGTTTGCCTAGAACTCAAAATGGAAAGGACTCTGTATTTGTTGTTGTGGACAGATTTTCTAAAATGGCACATTTCATTCCTTGCAACAAGGTAGACGATGCTTCACATATTGCAAATCTATTTTGTAGGGAAATCTTGCGCCTCCATGGAGTACCAAAGTCAATCGTCTCCGACCGCGACGTCAAGTTCTTGAGTTACTTTTGGAAAACTCTTTGCACCAAGCTCGGAATCAAGCTCTTGTTCTCCTCCGCATACCATCCTCAAACCGATGGCCAAACAGAGGTGACAAACCGGACGCTCTCCACTCTACTTCGCGTGTTGATCAAGAAAAACATCAAGGAGTGGGAGGCGCGTCTACCCATCGCCGAGTACGCCTACAACCGCGCAAGACATTCGACGACCGGCAAGTCCCCTTTCGAGGTCGTCTACGGCTTCAACCCATTGTCCCCATTGGAAATTCTACCTCTACCTCTACAAGAACGCGCCAACCTTGACGCAAGTGCCCGTGCAAGCTACATCAAGAAGGTGCATGAAGATACAAGAAACACCATCGAGCGCCAAGTACAACGACTAGCGACCAAGCTCAACATCAACAAGCAACCCATGATCTTCAACATAGGCGATCTCGTGTGGCTACACCTTTGCAAGGAACGCTTCCCCAACGAACGCAAGTCCAAACTTCTACCTCGAGCCGATGGACCCTTCAAGGTGTTAGCACGCTACAACAACAACGCCTACAAGCTCGACCTACCAAGTGACAAGTACATCGTGAGCGACACCTTCAACGTCAAAGACCTCTCGCCTTTCCATGGTGATGAAGAACAAGATCCGAGGTCGGATCCTTTCGAAGGGAGGGGATATGATGCGGAGCATCCTTCCACCATCCCCATGGACTCTACATCAACACCTACAACACCGCAAGGACCGATGACTCGAGCACGTGCAAGAGCTCTTGAAACCGAGGTGACATCACTCCTCTCACAACTCTCCTTCGATTCACATGAGACATGGTTACTACCTCAAACGGAAACTCTATGCATACTCAGGCACCAAGGAGTCGACCATGAAGAGGCTAGGAAGCAAGGAGAATCGGAAGCGGAAGACATACGCGAAGACGGAGAGGAGAAAGCAACCAGGACCAGAGAGGCCGGACGATCCGGACGGAGGCCCGGACGATCCGGACAGAGCCCGGATGATCCGGACCCCGGTCCGGACGATCCGCCTAAATCGACCGAAGGCAACAGAACCTCCACGCTGAAGCCGGATCATCCGGCTCCCGGCCCGGATCATCCGGATCCCGCCCGGACATCCGGACCGCCAGCCGGACGTCCGGCCCTGCGCCGCCTCCAGCAGAGCACCCAGACCATCCGGGTCCCCATCCGGATCATCCGGACCAGCCCGGATCATCCGGACCCTCGTCTGGATCGTCCGGCCAGCGCCTGCGCGCGCGTGTTGGGCTGAGCCCATGTACCCCTTCGCCCCAGACTCTATATATAGGACCCCCTCTCCTCACTTTGAGACTTAGCATTGGATTAGCTCATATTTGTGTGTGAGAGCCTTTGCTCATCCACCGGTACTTCTCCACGGAGATCAGGACCTCCGTCTAGGAGAAGATCCATCGGATTCAAGACCCCTATACGGGAAGATCCCCTCGTGGATTCAAGACCTCCTCTCGGAGAAGAACGGCTACCTTTGTATCTTTCCTTTGTTGATTTTGGACCATGTATCACTCGTGCTTCGATGATCTAGACCTTGTGTGATTGATCTCTTGTCGGTTGAGTGTCTCTCTCGTTCTTCCCCGTGATTTCCTCTCGTGCTTCCGCGTGTTCTTCGTGTTTTCCTCGTAGGATCCCCTCCAAACGTGAAAGATCGACGAATTAGGGTTCCACCCTACATCATCCTGCTATCAGGCTCTTTTCGCCGGCTCCATCACCGACCCGCATTGGCGCATCACCTGGAGACCATGGGCTCCGCTCCGCATCAAAGTCTTCGTCTGTCTTGCTCTGATGGGCAGGTGCTGGACTGCCGACCGTCTGGCACGGCATGGCCTCCCCCACGAGCCTCGCTGCCTTCTATGCGATCAAGAACCGGAATCCATGTAGCATATCCTGACGGGCTGCTCCTTCTCCCGCCAAATCTGGCATGAAGTGCTCTCGTGGTGCCGATTCACCACCGCGATCCCAACACGTGACGACGAGTTCGCCAGCTGGCTCACTACGGCCATCTCCAACACCTCGGCTACTCTTCACCGCGGCCTTGCCTCCATTGCCGTCCTCACCGCATGGCATCTTTGGAAACACCAGAACGGGTGTCTATTCGACGGCGACCAGCCTGCCGTGGGACGCGCAGTGCACATGATCCAAGAGGAGGCGCGGCTATGTGCGCGCGGCGGCGCCAAGGGCATGGCCCTCATCCTGCCGGAGACATAGGCTAGGCCTGATCGGGCTGCACACCCCGCCGTCTGTGCGCCCAGGCTACCGATGCTTGCCATCATTGTGCACGAGCTAGTTAGCCTACCCTTCATCTTGTAAGACTACCATGTATTGCTACTCTACCTATCAATGCAAAGATACACAAAGCTTTTGCGTATTCGTGAAAAAAGGAATTTGAATTCTCGATTTGCGTATGAACCTCTGGCTCCAGATCTGGGGAAGGGCGCCTCCTCTGATCTTGGGTCTGATCAGCTCGGATATGGCCCCTTGGTCGCCGGCGGGCGGCTCAGGTGGTTGCCTGGTGATGCGCGGTGCTTGGAGCGTTGGGTCCGGTGGCGCTCGCCACTTCTGGCGACGGTGTCACCTTCCGGGCGGCCACTTTCAGTGAGGGCGTCCCCTTTCGGGCAGTGGGGTGGCGCTTGTTGTGCGGCATGTTGGGCTTGGACGCTCGAACGGCGAGATGGTAGAGGTTGTGGTTTTCGTACTGAAGATGGCGACCCTACCCACGCTCCTCCTCTCCCTGCCCCACTGGCCGGAGATGACGGTGTCCTTCAAGCGACTGGATCTAGTGGCGGTAGGGGGCCTAGGACTTTGGACTGGGGTAACCCCTTGACAGGTGTGCCGGTCACGATATCGATGGTGCTCTAGACGCCGCTTCCCTTCTTGAAGGCGGCTTCGAGGTCCATCCCCTGCTCCCGCCTCTGTGCTTGGGTGAAAGCCCAAAAAATTTCGGATTAGGCGATGATGGCGCTACGGCGTCGTTTTCCCTTCCTAAAGACGCCGCCTTGGGACGAAGGAGGTAATGGTTGGAATTGCGGCTTGGGTGTGGGTACCCGATGCTATTGAGTGTTTCCCATTCAGCGGCTTATAGTGGGTCCATGGTCCCATTCTATTTTTTACGAAAAGGCCTCTGCATTAGAACGATGCATACGACCAACTTTATTAAAAAGCAAATAGGTTCAACAAAGGTCTTAAAGTCGTAATTAAAGTAAAGAAAAGCTCACATAGAGCCTGTAAAGAAGTAACCATAGCGCCACAACCGGCCGACGTAAACAAGATAAGGAAACTAATTGCCTATCCTATTACATGACCGCCATCCAAACCGGTTGAAGATATCCCATGCTACCATCTCCCACCGGATAGATACAGTAACCAAACGCTCCCTGGCCTCCGTCGGAGTAAGTAGCGACCACATACGGATCAATGCAGTGGCTCGGAAGATAACCTGCAAAAAATGAAAATTTGTTGTTCTATTAAAAACCAAGTCATTTATGAAGTTCCAGACTGCCCACAATAAAGCACATACTCCTACGCAAATGTGTCTTGCTGTTTCGGCCTCTATCCCATTAAGCTACGTTCCAAATAACATGCTGACAGAATTCATAGGAGTAATATTAAAGGCTATGTGCACCGTCCGCCATAGCACTTTTGCCAGCAGGCATTCAAGAAAAAGGTGTTTCATAGTTTCATCCCAATCACAAAAACTACACCTAGTAGGTCCTTTCCAGTTGCGCTTTACCAAATTGTCCTTGGTTAAGATGACTTGTTTATGGACAAACCTTATAAACACTTTAATTTTCAAAGGAACTTTGACATTCCAAACATGTTTGGAACTAGGAATGGAGCTAGAGTTGATAACATCAAGATATATTGATTTAACTGTAAATTCCCCAGTCCTAGTAAGCTTCCAACGCAACCATCGGGTGGTAGGTGCGACATATGCCAATGGGTGGCTTATCATTGTGGGAGCCAATAAGACATCGCCGGTGCCTGGAAACGGGATAAGGCAAAGACATGCACGCCGGCGAATCTTACCCAGGTTCGGGGCTCTCCATGGAGATAACACCCCTAGTCCTGCTCTGCGGGGTCTCCGCATGATCACTAGATCAACAAGTGGCTACAAGAGGCTCCTTGAGCTGTTTGGCGAGAGGAGGAAGAAAGGGCAAGGCTAGTTCTCTTCTCCTCTCAAAGTTGTGTCTAAAACTATCAAAGTCCAACCCTTTGCATGGGTGCCCTAGGGGGTTTATATAGGCCTACCCCCCCGGGGTACAATGGTAATCCAGCTGGGCGCGAGCCCATCCGTCAGTGTCTACGCTCGCCGGCTTCTCCGCCGACTGCTGGGGCGCACCGACTGGTGGGTCCTGCTGGCTGCCGGCCTCCTGGTCGATAGGTAGGCCCCACCGCTCGGTCTTGTCGGGGCCTGGTTACTTTTGCCTCACTCTTGATGACGAGGGCTTTGTCGAGGTAAGCATGGCTACAGTGCCGCCGCCTGGCGGCCTCTTACTGTAGCCTTACCTCGTCTTGTCCCCTTAATAATGCGCTTACTTTGAGGGAGGCAGGGCCGGCCCATAGGGCGGGGCAACGGGGCGACCGCCCTGGGCCCCTGGGAGGTAGGGGCCCCGGCCTAGGTAGTAGTACAATATACAATAAGGGCAAAGCCCACCACGTAGCTAGCACTCACGGGCCGAAAGAATCAATCGCTACGCTGATGCAGCGCTCCATCGATCTCCTCCAGTCTGCTCGCCTCCTCGGCTCCTCCCCCAAATTCTCCAATCCCAGAGAAGAGCGCCGCTTCCAAATTTGATGCGCCGCTCCGTGCATCCATTAATGAAGACCAATGGTGATATTCCCTTCCCCAATCATCTCTCTTTGCATCCTCAATATTCCCCATCAACTAGACGTTTGTGGCATCACCGCATCAGCCATCAGAGATGGTACGTGTACCTCCTGCCCCTAATCAAGTACTCTCTTGATTTGCTGTTAAATACCCCGGCGATGCGCCTCTGATTGCTCCATCTGATTCTTCTCTTCCTAGTTCCTACTCGGTTGCCTGTTATTCAATGCTTCATTCGATCGGGGGTACGGGGAATGAGTGTTGCAGCCTTGCAGATCTGGAAAGCTACATCGACAATTCGACATCAAGCCATATGCCCATATTCAGGTGCTTTTGCCCCTAGTATTGTCTATTTTCTGCAACTGTTTGGTGATATGTCTTCTAAAAATATGTTTATCAGTGAGAAATTGAAGTGAAAAAACAATATATTCTGAATTTTTATTTGTCCACAAGGGCCCATTTTAGTTCACATTTTTTACTTACATTCCTTTTCAAATATATTAATAACTTATCGAATTTTATTTACTGTACCAATCACTATAGCGTCAGCTGAACTCAGTTTCTCAAAGTTGAAGTTATTGGGAAACTATTTGAGATCATCAATGTCACAGGAAAGATTGAATGGTCTGGCTACTTTATGCATTGAGAAAGAAATGTTGAATGAAATAAATACTGATGTGGTTATTGATGACTTTTTTTCCAGAAGTGTTAGGAGAAACAACGAGATCGGATCGCCATATGATGGAAGTTTTGGAACGTTTTCTTCACGTGAAGACATCGAGTGACGAACATGGAGAGATAGAAACTAATGTAAGTTCTCATGATAACACAAACTCTCCAAGTTGCTATCAGTTTTGACAAAGTTTTCATAATTAGAAGAGCGAGATGCTAGTCTCTTTGTGCCACTTACAAGAGCGATCTTTTGTAGAAATATGTTGTCTCCATACTATTATGATGTAGTTCTCTGGACCGTTACAAATAAATAATTTGTGGCGTGTGTCTTTTTCACTTCCTTGTCAATACATTATATTGACCTCCCTTGTGGCATATTCACCACAAGGGCCCCATTTTTATTTTGGTGGCATGTGTTTTTTTCCACCTCGCTTGAGGTTTTAGTTCAAAGACCATCAATCTGTATGATATACTAAATTGTTTTCAAAATACATGCCACCAAAAGGCTGGTGAGAGCCGGCTACGTCCCAGGCCGACTAGGGGAAGCAGGGCCGCCTTCGGGTGTCTCTCTGACCGAAGGGGCCCGCCGCCTGCGGGCCGTACTGACAGCCCGTCGTGGGTGACGTCATGGTCAGCATGGCAACAGTGCCACGCCGGATGGGTCATGGCTACCCCGTACGGCATACTGTAGCCATGCGTACTCCGGGATTCGGGGGTGGCAGGCTTCACTGTTGCCACGCCCCGTCCCATCAATGTTATGTGGGTGCATACTTTGAGGGCACGAACTTGGCCGCCTGTCAGGGGGGGCCAGCTTCTCGGAGTCGGTCATCTCGTGGCCGGCTTCTTGGAGTCAGACCTCTCGACGCTTTCTTCGTGAGGGTTTTTAAGGCCGGGCCGCCTTCTGGTAGTCGGCTTGTGGGGTAGCCGGCCGGGGGAAGGCGGCCCCGTGTCTTGGGTGCTTGAAGGCTTGATCGGCCTATTATTTTTTGAAGAGCCAGGAGGAGCCGGCTAGGCTACTCGTGGTCATTTACTCCGACAGTTGTCCCCGAAGCTGGTTGGGCATCGTGGCTGAAAGGGGAACGAGAAGCTCAATCAGCTTCCTATCCGGAAGAGCCGGCAGCTAGGAACCGCCAGCGCGCGAGCTAGGCTGCGGGCTGGCCGCCCACCACCCGCGCGCCACATGGCACCCCTCGGCTGGAAGGGCCTGCCAACCCACGCGCGTGACGGGACGCCGCTGCAGACCGGGGCCCGCCACTACCACGCCTCGGCCCAAGCGCGAATCTTTTGTGGCCCGAACTGGCAGCTTGCCTTCCAGCGACGGTTTCTGCACGCCGTTAAGGCGCGGTAATCGTGGGACGTGGGGGAGTGGGCGCAGTTAATTCGACGTCCCCCCATGCCTCGCCTCCTCGGCTTCGCCACGCGAGGCTGTAAGTAGGGGGAGGAGGGGGAGCGGCAGACGCTCGCACGCTCGCCCTCGCCCCGCCACTCTCTTCTTCTTCTTCCTTCTCTCCGTCGCCGTAGCTGCTCTCCATCGCGCCACCGCTCCGCCAATCTTCTTGACACGCTGCAGTCTTGCTGCAGCCGAATCGCGGGCGCTCCGCCGCTGCGTCTTCCCCGTTGCTTCTCCGCCCTCATTACTCCAACGTCGAGCTCCTGGGACGGCTCCAACATCCATGAAGACCACATCGACTTCCTCCGCAAGACGCGGCGGTTGCCGGGCAAGGACTACGTGCGAGTCCGTCTTGCGCCGGAGAGGGAGATCTCGCCGGCGCCGGAGGAGGGCGAGCGGGTAATCTTCCGGTTGCACTGCCTGCGCGGCATCGGCCTGCCCGCGAGCGGCTTCTTCCGCTCGTACCTCGAGTTTTACCATCTCCAGCCGCACCACCTCACTCCAAAGACGGTGGTGCTGCTGTCGGCCTTCGTCCCTCTGTGCAAAGGCTTCCTCGGCTTCCTCCCCACTCTTGAACTTTGGGGGGAATTCTTCCAATCCAAGCTCGGCACCGTCGTCGCGGGTATGCCAGTTCCATGCGGCGCCTTCATCGCCATAAGTAGATCGACGACGGACAACCCGTTTGAGGGAGTCCAAGACTAGGGGGTGTCCGGACAGACGGACTATCAATATCCGCCGGACTCCAAGACTACAAAGATACAAGATTGAAGACTCTGGCTCGTGTCCGGATGGTACTTTCCTTGGCGTGGAAGGCAAGCTTGGCAATACGGATATGTAGATCTCCTACCATTGTAACCGACTCTGTGTAACCCTAGCCTCCTCCGGTGTCTATATAAACCGGAGGGCTTTAGTCCGTAGGACAACATACATCTCAACAATCATACCATAGGCTAGCTTCTAGGGTTTAGCCTCCTTGATCTCGTGGTAGATCCACTCTTGTACTACCCATATCATCAATATTAATCAAGCATGACATAGGGTTTTACCTCCATCGAGAGGGCCCGAACCTGGGTAAAAACATCGTGTCCCTTGTCTCCTGTTACCATCCGCCTAGACGCACAGTTCGGGACCCCCTACCCGAGATCCGCCGGTTTTGACACCGACATTGGTGCTTTCATTGAGAGTTCCTCTGTGTTGTCTCCGATAGGCTTGATGGCATCTTCAACCAGCAACGCTATCCAGGGTGAGATCTTCCTCCCCGGACAGATCTTCGTATTTGGCGGCTTCGCCCTGCGGGCCAATTCTCTTGGCCATCTGGAGCAGATCGAAAGCTACGCCCCTGGCCGTCAGGTCAGATTTGGAAGCTTAAACTTCACGGCCGATGTCCGCGGGGACTTGATCTTCGACGGACTCGAGCCTCAGCCGAGCGTGCCGCACTGTGACGATGGGCATGATCTAGCTCTACCGCCGAACAGTGCCTTGGTGGCCGCACACTGATCCGCTTCGGCCATTAGCCCGGAGCCGTTCGCCCAGATCGAGGGCCGATGGATAGATGCCGCCCTGGGGGCTTCAACATCCACGGCGATGGAGCCGAACACCAATCTTGTCCCCCGCAAAACTCGTGATTCCGAGGCACCGGACTCCTATCCGGACTCCGAACCTCCCGCGCCCCTGCCAATCAATCCGAATTGGGCGCCGGTTATGGAGTTCACCGCCGCGGACATATTCCAACACTCGCCTTTTGGCGATATCTTGAATTCATTAAAGCATCTCTCGTTATCGGGAGAGTCCTGGCCAGACTATGGCTAGGATGGTTGGGGTACGGACGACGAAGAAATTCAGCGCCCACCCACCACCCACTTTGTAGCCACTGTCGAGGATTTAACCGACATGCTAGACTTCTACTCCGACGACATTGACGCTATGGACGATGCGGATGCCGAGATTTATCAGAACCAAAGGCTACAGGAATCGGAAGGCCACCTCGTCATATGACCTATACATGGTGGACACCCCAAAAGACGGGGATGGCGAAGAAGCAGCGGAGGCAGATTCTCTAAAGAAGTAGCCCAAACGCCGACGTCAGCGGTGCCGCTCTAAATCCCGCCACAGCAAGAATGGAGATTTCGGCACGGGAGATAATAATACTCCGGAGAGTGCCGAAGACAATCCTCCAAAGAAGACTCAGCGCAGGAGGATGTGTACAAGCCCCACGAGAGGGCGGCGATTTAAGGGGTTGAGGATGATAACTATATGCCTCCTCCAAGACGAAGTAAGCCTCAACGATGACGAATTGCTGCACTCGAGGATCCGTCGAACAAGAGCGCTTCAAGCGCAGGCTTATCGCCACAAACAAACAGCCTAAAGAAAAAGCAGCAACAACTTCAAGCTGATCAGACCTGTGCCAACCGATGGACCGAGGTCCTCGCGTCAAGAGTATAAACTCGAACGCCCTCCAAAAGTTACCTAAGACGCAAGCTGCTCCCCGATTAGAGGAGGAAGCATACATACCTTCATCACCAGCGCACGACATGGCTGACCGACCACCACGTGGTCGTGACAGAGAGGCATCTAAGCCCCTAGCCAAGACCATACCCCGGCATCGCTCCAAGAGTACGAAGCCAAGAGGGAACGCGCTGGACTTGCGAGACATACTGGAGAACAAAGCAAGGCAATCCAGATCCATCTATGGATCACGTGGGCGCCCTACGACCCACGACGAATACCATCGTGCCGGATACAATAACCCCGGCCGGGCCGAATACAGCAGACAGCGCTCTCTCGAGATGCGTCGCGATATCGCTCAATACAGGGGCACCGCACACCCGTTATGCTTCACTGACGAAGTAATGGATCATCAGATCCCCGAAGGGTTTAAACCCGTAAACATCGAATCTTACGATGGCACAACAGACCCCGCGGTGTGGATCGAAGACTACCTTCTCCACATCCATATGGCCCGCGGCGACAATCTCCACACCATCAAGTACCTCCCACTCAAGCTTAAAGGACCAGCTCGGCATTGGCTTAACAGCTTGCCCGCAGAGTCAATTGGGTGTTGGGAAGACCTGGAGGTCGCGTTCCTTGATAACTTCCAAGGCACATATGTGCGACCACCAGACGCCGATGACCTAAGCCACATCATTCAAAGAACTGCAGACGAATTGGCGGACAATTCGACACGGTTCTTGACAAAGAAAAACCAAATCGTCGACCGTCCGGATGCAGAGGCCCTTGCAGCCTTCAAACATAACATCCGGGACGAATGGCTAGCCCGCACAGGGGCAGGAAAAGCGAAATCCATGGCAGCCCTCACATCGTTAATGACCGCTTTTGTGCGGGAGAGGACAGCTGGCTAGCCCGCAGCAACAATCTCCGTAAAAACTCTGGCAGTCCGGATACCAAGGACAACAATGGCAGGTCACGTCGAATCAAAAACAAGCGCCGCATTAACGGCGACAATAAGGAGGATACGGCGATCAATGCCGGATTCCAAGGCTCTAAACCCGTCGTGGAAGAAGCCATTTAAAAGAACCACTCGGGTCCGTCAATCTGGACCGAATACTCGACCGCTTATGCGGATACATGGCACCTCGAAAAGCCAGCTAATCACACCAATAGAGATTGTTGGGTATTCAAGCAGGCTGGCAAGTTAATTGCCGAAAACAATGACAAGGGGCTAAATAGCGACGACGAGGAAGAGACCCGGCCGCCGAACAATAGAGGACAGAAGGGTTTCCCCCCACAAGTGCGGACGGTGAATATGATATACGCGACCCATATACCCAAGAGGGAGAGGAAGCGCGCACTACGAGACGTCTATGCGATGGAGCCAGTCGCCCCAAAGTTCAACCCATGGTCCTCTTGCCCGATCACTTTCGATCGAAGAGACCATCCGACCAGCATACGCCATGGCGGATTCGCCGCATTGGTTTTAGACCCAATCGTCGATGGGTTCCACCTCACGAGAGTCCTGATGGATGGCGGTAGCAGCTTTGAACTCGCTTTATCAGATACAAGGCATAAAATGGGCATAGACCCATCAAGGATTAAACCTACAAAGACAACCTTTAAAGGTGTCATACCAGGAGTAGAGGCCAACTGTACAGGCTCAATCACACTGGAAGTGGTCTTCGGATCCCCGGATAATTTCCGGAGCGAAGAGTTAATCTTCGATATAGTCCCGTTCCGTAGCGGCTATCACGCTCTGCTCGGACGAACCGCGTTTGCAAAATTCAACGCGGTGCCGCATTATGCATACCTAAAGCTCAAGATGCCAGGCCCTCGTGGAGTAATCACGGTCAATGGGAATACGGAACGCTCCCTCCGAACGGAGGAACATACAGCGGCTCTCGCGGCAGAAGTACAAAGCAGCCTTCTCAGGCAATTCTCAAGTCCGGTAGTTAAAAAGCCGGATACAGCAAAGCGCGCCCGGAGCATTACCAACCAAGACCACCTGGCGCGATCAGAGCATGCGTAGCAATGCGGCCCCAACCCTCACCCGCGCATAATCGCAACAATAACACTCCGCGTACATCATTACGCTTTGGAGATACCATGGGTGCAGGGAAAGGGGCACGATCACAATGGACCCAGAGTGCGGCTCGACCACAGCAGGGGCTCACAAGTGCGCCTCCTTTCTTTTTTATTTTTTCTTCCTCTTTTATGTACACAGGACCCTGTTAACTGAAGCCTGTCGTGGGCGAACCGCCCGAACTCATGATGCAACAAATGGGACTAAAGAGGGTCATGATTTAACATTCAGGTGGTCTCAATTATGAGCATTAAATTCGATTATATACATCAAGTCTGCAGCTTATCCCTGGAGGGGGACATGTTTATTTAGTCCAAATCCCTTTCTTACTGCACTATTTGTATCAGTCCGATCTACTATCAGACTTTCTTTTATAAACAATGCAGCACCTCTTTATTGCAATTGCATTATCTTTTACATATATGTTCATTACATGACATCTTGCACCCGTATATTTTGGTACGGCCGAATACGCCAGGGGCTTCTGTTCCCCAAATTATGGTGTGATAAAGTCCGAACACTTTAACAAGTGCGGCACCCCGAACTTATAGCATTATATGAATCGGCTCCGAATCATGTCTTGGGTCAATAGTTGGGTTTGCCCGGCTCCCATGTTTTGGTGCCTTACGTTCCGTTCCGTCGGCTAAGGTAGCACTAGGAGAACCACTGCGATTGCGCCTCTGTTGAGCCGGGTTAACGCCTCAGTGGAAAGCTAAACCGGCGGCATGATAAGGCGAGAGACCGGTCGCTGTTCGAGAGGTTTTTTCCGGTCCTTAAAGACTCACGCCGCTTCGAGCAAAGTTCAGGACGATGTCCGAAGAACGCGTGGATAGCGCCCGGATTCGGTCTTCTGAATACCAGGGGCTTCGCCGAAATTTAAAATTATAGAATTCTATGGCTAAGTGACAGTGTTCAAGCATTATAAGTCCAGTTGCCTCGTTCGTTGTGTTGAGCGCCTCCCTCGATGGACCCAACAATGGGAACAAGAGCGCTCATGTTTATCCCGAACACCCCAGCACTCGCGGCTTGGGGGCTGAAGCCAACGACTTGCCATCTCTCAGATTTTATAAACGGCCGCACAGAAGGTAATATTTTAAATTAAACAAGCGTTGCTCATGGCGCATATGAACGAAGTTTTCAGCGCACAGGATAAATATACAGCGAGTTCACTCAAAAATTACATTTCGGGAGCACTCATCTGCAATATCGCAGGCTCCCTTCAGGACAATCTTATAGTACTTCTCCGGCGTGCGATACTCCTTGCCCGGCGGCGGTGGGTCCGTGAGAAGCTTCTCCGCATCCAATTTGCCCCATTGCACCTTTATGCGGGCAAGGGCCCGACGAGCGCCTTCAATACAGGCGGAGCGCTTGAGTACATCCAACACAGGGCATGCATTCACCAGCCGCCGACTGAAAGGCCAAAGTAGCTCCTGTGCATGGCCTCTCCAGCCACAGCGGACTATGAGGCCCTTCATGGCCTCCTCGGCTACCTTGTGGAGTTCGACCAGCTGCTTCATTTGGTCGCTTGGGGCACGGATGGCGGCCTCGGTGTCTTGAGACCGTAAGACCTTCTCCGTCGAGCTCCCTCCTGCGCCACGATAGAATCTGGCGGCATCGACGCACTACTGCGCAGATCCGCAAGCGCCTGGAGAGCTCTGAATTCAGGTAAGTGTCAGGTAGTTCACATTAACATGCCTGCTTTGCATGAAAAATGCCTTACCCGCCGCTATCTTATTTATGTCCTCAACCTCTTGAAGGTCCTTACGGGCCTCGGCCTTGGCGGACTTGGCACTTTCGAGAGCCGAGGCAAGCTCGGACTCTCAAGTCTTGGAGTCACGCTCCAAACTCTCTTGCTTTTCCATGAGAGCCTGGAGCTCTTGCCGAAGTTCCGCCACCAGTGCCTCTTGCTTTTCTCGCTCAGCCCATTCCGTGGCCGCATTGCGTTCGGCCGCGGACACGGCATCCTTCAGGGCTGCCACCTCGTTAGTGGCCCCTGCAATACACATGTTATCCTTGTTAATTTTATTTGCAACCAAAATCCTTTTCTGTAAGGTACTTATTCAAAGAGGTGTTACTCACCTTCTTTTTCCTCGAGCTGCTTCTTCACATGGCCGAGCTCTTGCTCGGACCGCTCGAGGTCCTTCTTCAGCACATCGGCTTCCGCCGTTAAAGCGGCAGAGGCCAGCAGCGCAGCCTGCAAACCCATATTTACATATTTTTTAGCAACCCTTCGCATATCTTGTTAGATACTCAGTCCGGCTTTTCTTTCTGAACACCAAACTGAGCATCAGGGGCTACTGTCTATGCGGTATTACATTACTTCTTACCTCAAAGCCTGTTAGAAGGCTGCTGCAGGCTTCGGTCAGCCTGCTCTTAGCGAGCTGAACCTTCTCAATCACCACACTCATAATAGTGCGGTGTTCTTCCTCGATGGAAGCGCCTTTAAGCGCCTCCAACAGGTTATCCGGCGCCTCCGGTTGGACGGAGGCCGCCGGCGTCACGGTCCTGCCCTTCTTTCGAAGGGGCCGCTTGCCGGACTCTGGAACCACTGCGGGTTCCAATGTAGAGTCCAGCACAAAGTCCGGGAGGTCGCCTGACGGCGCCTCCGGAGCCTCCTCCTGATGGGTCCCTCTTTGGGATCCCACCTCGGCGTCCTCGTCGGCATGTGGGGTAGAGGCAGTCGGGATGGAATTCACATCCGACGAGGCCAATGACCCGCTCGATGAATCGGGGAGATCATCCTTGGCCGGACTACGGATAGAATGCGGCGTTAGAAGGATACTACGCGACATAAAAGAAATTACACATCAAGGATCTGGGTACTTACGATCCTGCCGGACGCCTGGCCCTTGGAGGCCACTCGTCCTCGCCAATGCTGATGTTGGCAAAACTGTCCGGGGGGATAGTTCTCCCCCTCTTGGACCCTTCGGCCTCCCCGATTGGGGAAGCCTTCCTCTTCTTCTCTCCCTCCTCCGGGAGAGAGTACTCCTCCTCCTCGTCTTCAGGGGAGGAGTCCTCGTCGTCGTCGGGCCTTTGATTCTTGAGGAACTCTTTCGAGTCCCCACGGCCACCTTCTTGGCCTTCTTCTCCGGCACCACATGCGGTGCCGGAACCATCAGCCCTGTTAAGAGGGCGTCCACTGGGTCTTCTGGCATGGGAGCCGGGCTGATGAGCAGCTTGGCCTTCTCCATCCATTCCTGTCAAAGGAAGAGGCAGAATGAAACCTCACTAGAGTTAATCTGATTATCACAAGTGTCCCGTAATGGGGTTGAATCACTTACCTCGTCAGTTGGACACTGCGAGCTGAATCCGCGATCTTCCGTCGCGGATGCGGGGGCTTCGGCGCCCTTGAACAGCACCCTCCAGGCACCTTCGTGTGTTGTATCGAAGAGCCCGCTTAGCGCCTGGTGCTGTTCCGGATTGAACTCCCACAAATTGAATGCCCGTTCTTGGCATGGGAGGATCCGCCGGATGAGCATGACTTGGACCACGTCGACGAGCCTGAGCCTATTGCTCACCATCTTCGCGATGCAAGCTTGTAGTCCTGTCACCTCCACCGGATTGCCCCACTGCAAGCCCTTCTCTTCCCAGGAGGTGAGCTGCGTGGGGATACCAGATCTGAACTCGGGGGCCGCCGCCCATGTGGGTTTGCGCGGCTCGGTGATGTAGAACCACCCCGATTGCCACCCCTTGACGGAATCCATGAAGGTCCCTTCGAGCCAAGGGACGTTGGGCAGTTTGCCCAACATGGCGCCTCCGCATTCCGCTTGCGTGCCCTTCACAACCTTCGGCTTGATGTTAAAGGTCTTGAGCCACAGGCCGAAGTGGGGCTGGATGCAGAGAAAGGCCTCGCACACGACGATAAACGCCGAGATGTTGAGGATGAAGTTCGGCGCCAGATCGTGGAAATCTAGGCCATAGTAAAACATGAGCCCCCGGACAAATGGATGGAGCGGAAAGCCCAGTCCGCAGAGGAAGTGGGGGAGGAAGACAACCCTCTCATGAGGCCCGGGGGTAGGGATGAGCTGCCCCTCGTCGGGCAGCCGATGCGCGATATCGCCGGAAAGGTATCCAGCACTGCGCAGCTTGGTGATGTCCTCCTCCTTGACGGTGGAGGCCAGCCATTTACCTCCCGCTCCGGACATATTCGGAGAAGGTCGAGGCGAGATGCGCGAGCTCGGGCGTTGGAGCTTGAGTTCGCGGGATGGATAAGCAAAGGAGGAAGAAGGCGTAGGTGATAAGGTGAATCCTTATCCCTTATATATAGGCGGACAAAACTATACGTCCGCCACCAGCCTGGTAAAACTCGCTTATCTCCCAAGCGCCACCATCAATGGCGCGGTTGGGTTACCCACGCACGTATTGATGAGAATCCCAGAATAAGGGGGACACGATCTCTGCTTCGACAAGACGTGCCAAGGAAACCGCTTCGCTAAACGCGCTGAGGTGGTATCGTAGAAAAACGATTCAAACAAAGGCTTGGTAGCGGTGTGATGTCACGCCACATAATACGTCAGCAGATTGAGTTAAGTGTGCATTTTATTCTCTCTACGGTGAAATGTGGAATTTATTTTGCAGAGCCGGACACTATCCTGGTGTTCATGATCTTCTCTGGATTGTTCAAGGGAGGAACCCGCCTTGCAATGCCGAACATTATGCGCGCCGGACTTATCGTCATTGAAGACTGGTTCAGAGGCTACCGAGGAGTCTGGACTAGGGGGTGTCCGGACAGCCGGACTATCAATATCCGCCGGACTCCAAGACTACGAAGATACAAGATTGAAGACTCGGCTCGTGTCCGAATGGTACTTTCCTTGGCGTGGAAGGCAAGCTTGGCAATACGGATCGTAGATCTCCTACCATTATAACCGACTCGTAACCCTAGCCTCCTCCGTGTCTATATAAACCGGAGGGCTTTAGTCCGTAGGACAACATACATCTCAACAATCATACCATAGGCTAGCTTCTAGGGTTTAGCCTCCTTGATCTCGTGGTAGATCCACTCTTGTACTACCCATATCATCAATATTAATCAAGCAGGACGTAGGGTTTTACCTCCATCGAGAGGGCCCGAACCTGGGTAAAAACATCGTGTCCCTTGTCTCCTGTTACCATCCGCCTAGACGCACAGTTCGGGACCCCCTACCCAAGATCCGCCGGTTTTGACACCGACACCGTTCCCGACAATCGCGCTGATCCAGTCGGTGGAGCTGTGGCAAAAATCCTACTTCTACGTGAAGATCGTCGCTCCGCAAGGCGACTACGTCAACCTGCCGGCTTACATAGCTGGCCCACCGGCTAGGAGGCAGCCTTCGTGGTCCTATCGGGCCAGGTCGCTGACGCCGGCTGGGGTCGGTGCCGTCGCCCGGCTCCGGGTCCTGGTCCAGTCGGAGGGGCTGACCGGGCCTGACCTGATTGCCGCCTTCGTGGAACGCTGAGTGCTCCCGCTCTAAGGCCGCCCTCACCTGATTTGCCAGATGAGCGGCCGCTTCGACCCCAGTCGGCTTAGCACTAAGGAGATGCCTCATGACGAGGTATCTTACATGGTGAACTATATTGCCAATTGCAAGCTCACCGAGGAATGGCGGTACGGCAAGGAGCCATACTCTCGCGCCGATCCCCCGCCTGTGGTAAGCCTTATTTCTTTTCTTCTTCTCTTGCTGCCGAGTTCTCACTGGCTGGCTCCTGACCAGTTGGCTTGTTTTTAATCAGAACCCCCTCCTTCATCCCTCGGCCGGAACCGCGGGGGCGGAACGCGAGTTCGCTCCCGACCGCGCGGCGGACGACTTGGACGACCCCTACTTGGGGGCGGCCGCCTTAGACGATGATGCCGTGGGGGGAGGCGGCGAGGCAGGCGGCTCCAGGCTCTCCGCCACTTTTGAGGACTGGCCAGATGACGACGAGGCCGAGCCTATTCCATGCCGCCAGCTAGTGTTCGACCATCAAGGCGCAGGCTCATCTGCCGGGCCGGCTGCCCGGGGCGGCGCACGGAAGCGCCGGGCGGCGCCGACCCTCTTCGGCTGTCGGCCGAAGAAGCCCAAGGGTACTGCGGCGGCAACCAAGCGGGACGAGGCAGCCGTGAAGGCGGCCTGCTTCCGCAAGGTGGTGAAGCAGTCGCAGGCAGTTTCGGCGTAAGTGTTAATTTTCACACGCCTTTCTTTCTTCTCTTTAGTCGGCATCCTTCTAAGCCTTTTCATGATTTGCTAAACAGGGCTCCGCTCTCTCTTGAGCGGACTACAGCCACCTCCATAGTCGGAGGGGCGGGAGGATCTTCAAGCTCCCACCGCGTGGACCCTCGTGCCGAGCTCCAAGCGGCGACGGAGCGGAACGCGCGGGAGGCGCGGGAGGAGCGGGATGCGGAGGAGCAGAGGGCGGCTGCCGCCAAGGCGGCTCAGGAGACGACGGCGGAGTCGGTAGAGACGCAGGCCGACACGGCGGCCAAGGCGGAGGCCCTGCGTAGCCAGCCTCCACAACTTATCATCCCCCTCCGCACCATGGCCCCGGATATCCCGGTGCCCCCGCCAGAGGAAGCCGGCCATGACCAGCCGGTGATGGAGAGGGAAGGGGGCGACACAGTCGTCCCGGAGGGAGAGGCGGTGCCGCCACCGTCGGCTGGGACCGGTCAAGGCGGCCAGCCCGAGGTGCTGCCTATGCAGCCGGCTGGAGGTGAGCCTGCTGTGGGGGCGGATCTCGTGGTCCTCTCGTCGACTCGTTGGGGCGCAGGGAAGGCGATTTCAGAGCCGGACCCGCAGATGGCCGCGGGCTCTAGCTCGTGGTCCCATGACCTAGAGACGGCCAGCGTCAGCTCGCCAGGGTGGACGCTGGGCCGCGGGACGGCCGTGCTGAATGTGGCGGCGCAGGACGTTCGGACCTGGCTTAAGTCCCAGGCCGCCGCGCTGAAGCAATATACCCTAGAATTCCTTGCAATGCGGTCGGCCATTCGGGTGAGTCTTCTTGCTCTTGATTTCTTCCGTGGGGGCGCGTCAGCGCACCCACTGGGTGTAGTGCCCGAGTTCCGAGTCGGCTGCTGAGCAGGCGGCTTAGAACTTCTCAGAAAACTTTGATTAATGACTTGTTCTTATTCGCACCTTCGTCCTATTTGCAGGACTACCACAACCTCCATGCTGCTACCTTCAACTCCCAGGCCCGGGAGATGAATCAGAAGACCACCGATCTGACGGATAGCCGGAGTAAGTGCTTTATTTTTTATCTCATGTGGGGGCGCGTCAGTGCACCCACTTGGTGTAGTCCCCGAGATTCGGGCCGACTGCTGAGCAGTCGGGTCGGATCATGCCTGACGACTTCTTCCTTATCTTCTTCTTCATATCTGCAGGGGCCAATGCGGACTTGAGGGAGCAGCTAGGTATAGCTCAGACCGCCCTCCGCGCCAAGGAACCCGAGTGCACTGCCTTGGCCCAGGAACGTGATCGTCTGGCCAAGAAACTGGCCGACCAGGAGGAGAGCCACAAGGCGGCCCTAAAGACGGCGCAGGACAGCGAGGCCGCCCTTAAAGCCGAGTACGAGACCGAGGCGGCGAGCTGGGCCAAGGCGAGGCAGGCGCTGAGCGAGGGCTATGGCCGGGTTGAAGATTTGATTGACGGTAGGCCGCCTTCTTCTTCGTTCCTTTGCTCGCCCCTGTCATCTGATCTGTCTTCTGACTTGTTCTACTTCTTTCTTCTTTGTGCAGAATACTTCCCCGGCTACTCCGTTGCCGTCAACCAAGCCATCGATACTCATCGCGAGGCCGATGGCAGGCTGGGGTTGAGATCGCACCGGGTGCCAATCGGATGCTTGAAGAGCATCTTTTGGCGATTCAAGCCCGCCTCCAACCGGCTTACCGCATGCTCCACCGTCATCAGTGTGCCGGCGCGCAGGTGCTGGCCGCCCTCTGGCCTGGCGAGGTGATTCCCCACACCCCCAGTCGGACTGCCGACTGGCTGGAGGTAGAAGTCGGCCGCTTTGAGGCCTGGAAGGCTTCTGCAGCTCGGAGCGGGGCTCGACGGGCGCTAGAGTTTGTCCGGGCTTGTTATCCTGGGCTGAGCTTGGACCAGCTGCACACCTAGCGGCAGGAGGCTGACGGGGAGCTGGAGGCGGTGCGGCCGGCTATCATCCATCGCGCCTCGGCAGTCGCCGACTTCACCGACACCAGCGCCGTTGCCCCTGAGGTGAATGAAGACGGCGTCGCTCAGCCGGAGGAGTGGTTCAGGCTGAACCCGGCAGAAGGAGAAGACTCGGCGGAGGAGATCGACTCCAGCGACGAGGGCAAAGAGGAGGAGGAGGATGGTGAGGACGCCGTGCCGGACGGTGGAGCGACCGACCAGCTTCAGCCTGATCGTGCCTCTAGCAACGAGGCGCGTGCGAGCACACCGCCTACAGCAGGCGGCGATCAAGCCGAGACTCGCCAGCCGGCCACTCCTCCAGCCGACACTGCCGTCTCCACCAACCTGCCCGACTCGCCTGTTGCTCCCTTGGCCTGACTTGCCGTCCTTGCTTTCCTGCCCGTTACTCCTTGAACAATTTTTATTAATTTTGCGCAGTTCCACCCACTGGGGATGTATTCAAACTTTCTTGAATGCTGGCCTTTGTCGGGGCTGGTATCTCCGTGTCCTTGAGCACCTATGGGGCACTTGGGGCCCTTCAGTTGCAAGGGAGGCGGGGTCGTCTTATGAGCGGATCGAGGTCGAGTAGCGTGGGGAGACGGGCATCTTTACCCAGCTTCGGGGCTCTCCGGAGAGATAACACCCCTACTGCTGCTCTGTGTTGTTATTTGATCTAGCTCGAGCGTGCGAGCGTAAGGTAGCACTGTGGGTCTCAAATGGACCCAACCTCTCGAATGGACCCCCAACCCCCTCTACATGCGCATGGGCCTCCCTTTTATAGTCTGAAGGGGGTACCCACAGGTGGCAGCATAGGAAGAGGGGGTAGAAATGTAAAAGCGCAGGTTGGTGCAACAGCGCACAACAGTGTCCCTACCTAACTTTGACGGCAGGGGACAAGGGCATTAAATGCCCGTCCGGTCGCCCC
Organism: Aegilops speltoides; assembly: GCA_021437245.1. Lineage (NCBI taxonomy): Eukaryota > Viridiplantae > Streptophyta > Magnoliopsida > Poales > Poaceae > Aegilops > Aegilops speltoides. Next base: position 357,646,026 of record CM038145.1, read on the forward strand.
AACAGTGCAGGGGGAGTGACCGTTAGGTGAGCCTCCGGTTGCCACGATGGCGCCTCTGTCAGCTCCGTTTGCCACCTCGCTCCGCATGGTTGCGTAGTGTCTCACCACGTGCCCTTGGGATGGCACGGTGATGGCGCGTCCGCGAGTGTGCTGGAGTTGGGTGGCAGCCTTGCTTGGCAAGTGCCTTGCCGCAGTCCTTTGTTGTGCCGGCAAGCTTGCCGGCCGCTGGGCCTTGCCGGGGCGCGCGGGGCGTCGCGGCAAGTTTTCTGGTGATCCTGGTTAGCCCTCGGCAAGCTCCTCTTGCCGGGCTTTCAGATTCTGGCTAGTACTTTGTTCTTGAATGGCAAGTGCAAAAGAGTGGTGGAGGGCCTTGCCGGGCGCCCGCAAGCCTCGGCGCTGGGTGCTGCGACTGCCGTGCTGCACAGTTCGGGGTACTAAGGTACCCCCTACTTTAGTACACCGGCAGAGCCGGGCCTGGGCCATACGGTGCGGCGTTGTTGGGCCAGGCCCAAAAATCTGCGAACGGCACGCGTGGCCTCGATCCGCACAGCAACGGGCTCTGCGCATCTGCGCTCTCCAAGAACGGGCGGCGTCGATTGCGGCGTCGTGGGAGACGTGGGCGGTGCATGCGATCTTTAAGGCATCCACCCCCGTGATCATGGCGCAGGGCGAGGTCACCTCACCCGTTGCCCCGGCTCCACTTTTTTTGCCACGCGGCTCCCATGCGTGGGGGGTCGTGGGCGGCGAAGGTGGGAGACCGAGCCGTCACGTGCGGAGATGGCGAGTCGGCCCCGCTCCTCGCTTTCTGATTGGCTGGGCGGGGCGGCTGAGCCCCCACCTCGCCCTTTAAAAGGGGCGGGAGGGGAGCACAATGGTCTCGCACTTCCTCTTCTCCCTTCGTCTTCAACTTCCGTTACTCTTCCTCCCATCTGCCATGGAGGGAGGGAATCCTGGTCCTTCAATGGTGGCAGCAAGGGTCGCCTCCAGGCAGCGCGCCTCTCCCTATCCCGCACCCGTGGCGGCGGAGCCGGCCACGAGGGGGAGAGGGAGGCATGAGACGGGCCGAGGGCGTGGTCGAGGCTCTCGGGAGAAGGCGGCGGGCGATCGCCTCCCGTCTCCGCCACGGCTCCTTTCCTCGGCGGTCCACACCGGAGGCGATCCTGGGAGTTCTTCATCAAGCTGCGCCGAGCACCTCGTCGCCGCCTCCGCTGCCGGCCCGTCATGAGCGCAATGGAACGGATCCGCCGAGATGATGGAGTTAGCATGAGGGGCTGCGGGATCAGCGGCACTTTCAGTGAGTGTCGTATCCCCCACCCCGGCGTGATGTACTTCGATCGAGGTGGTAGGCGTTCGCCGCATCCACAGCTTGCGGGGGGTTTACCCTCCATTTTAAGTTAATGGAGGCGACCTTCGCCGTCAAGGTCTTCGGGGACTCCGGCACCCGGGCGAGATGCTGCGTGGACAGCTCCTCCGATAGCGAAGGTCCCTCCTCGAGCGAGAGTGACGAGGAGGGGAGCGACCGCGACGACGACGAGGATGGCGGGTCCGACTAGGCGTCGGATGCTGCCTCGCGCGCCACCGGCGACCCCATCATCCGGGTCGCCGGCCTTCTGAACTCCCCGGGGCCGTCTCCTTGGGCGGCTGGCATAGGGAGGCTACGGAAGAGGAAGAGGGGTGGTGGCAAGGCCGTCAAGTCGGAGTACGAGGGCGAGGAGCCCTCGACAGCGTGCTGACGTTCCACCACCCCGTCTTCAAGCTCTGCCTCCGACGCCTCCGTCTCCGCCAAGCTCCTGGCCGGCCCCCGGGAAGTTCTCTTGGTGTCTTCTGGCGCCCGTAGCTCTCCTAGGCGCCCCTTTTGCCCTTCCCGGCAAGATTCTCTTGCCGGGGCCTCCTTGACCTACCTCCTGAACAGAGAAACAGGAGAGGGATTACGAGCATCTTATCTTTCAATTTGTAAGCCTTTGGGCCTTAGCTGTATTTAAAATCTGTAATCCTCTCTATCATGTTTTTCATCCTCCATGGACTTGTACTAAACTAGGATGTTTTTTAATGAAAAGAGGGGAACGCTTGTCGGACTAGGTCCTTTACTTGATCTCGTGCCTTGTATGCTCCCATTCTACGCTTCTAGGGGACTTGCCGGAGCGAACACACTTGCTGAGTGCGGGACATCAGCAGCCCGCTGGCGGTGCTGCTTCCGGCAAGCAACCTTGCGGGCGATTCTAGCGCACTTGTGTTTGTTGAGCGGACTCGGAAACAATCCAAGGGCGCAACTGGGCCACGACTCGGCTCCTCCGCGCATGGGTTTTACAAGACACGCTCGTTCAAGGACACGGCCCCGCCTTCCCCGGTCCATGAGAGGATGCATGACGAGGGATGAAAAACTTATCTGACTCCACAACCACCCGGCGATATTAGCCTGTTGGGGAGGAATCTTGGCCTTCGCAGCCACCGCAACTCTGGCTCCGCCAAAATCCAGGTGCTGGTGTGCTCTCTTTTGCCCTTGTCGCCGACGCTGCGGCCGCCGGGGGCCCTGGCCCGTCGCGAAGGGTCTCTGGTACTTGCAGCCCCCAGCAAAGTTGGCTTGCCGGGGCCGGTGCGCTCTTCTGGCTTCTCCTTGTCACTGTAATTACAGCCATGAAAACAGCTGAGACAGCACTGCAATAATTTCGTTATCTATATCTTATGCGCGACTTTGCAAAACGATGCCATGCTTTGCCCTTCGTATGTTTATTCTCTACGCTACTAGGGAACTTGCCGGCGCTAACACACTTGCTGAGTACGGGACATCAGCAGCCCGCTGGCGGTGTTGTTTCCGGCAAGAAACCTTCTCGGTCCAGTTGCAGTGTACTTGTATTGTTGAGCCGACTCGGAAACAAAGCAAGGACGCAACTTAACCACGAGTTGGCTCCTCCGCGCACAAGTCTCTCATACGAAGGGCGCCCTATGGCAAGGCTTGCTATGTTACGCCCCCTACTTTGTTACATCCTTTGTGCGTTTTTCCCTTACGCTTCTAGGGAACTTGTCGGCGCTAACACACTTGCTGAGTACGGGACATCAGCAGCCCGCTGGCGGTGTTGTTTCCGGCAAGAAACCTTCTCGGGCCAGTTGCAGTGCACTTGTGTTGTTGAGCGGACTCGGAAACAAAGCAAGGACGCAACTTAACCACGAGTTGGCTCCTCTGCGCACAGGTATTGCGTAAAAAGGACGAACGCACGAGGAACATAACATAAAAAAGCATGGAACTAAGGAGCGTTCTGTACAAAAACTCGAACGACTTAGCTTTTCTGTCTTCAACAATCCGTCGAGGCCGTGCTTCTTCCCTGATCCTTCCCCCTTGTATTTTCTCCTCCCTACGCTTTCGGGGAACCCACCGGCGCAAACACACTTGCTGAGCGCAGGGCATCAGCGGCTCGCTGGCGGTGTTGCCTCCGGCAGGAAGAACTCGTCGGGCTGGTTGCGGCGTGCTTTTATCGTCGAGCGGACTCAACACGGATCGACGGCGCAACCTAACCACGATTCGACCCTTCCGCGCCCGGGTTCTTCATACAAGGTATGGATTTTCAGGGAGCACAACTCAAAAGTTCGAAGCTTGGCAACTTTCTTTGCCCTACTGGCCGGTGGACTGGCCGGCGGAGCACGATGGTGCATCCTCGACAGCAGCGCGGCACTCCGGAGAGACAGGCTTGCCGGAGCGAGCACCAGAGCCGTCCTTGCCGGCCTTAGTCTTTGGCTGGTCTGTCTTCGCCTTTTTGCACTTGCCGGTGGAGCTCGATGGCGCGTCCTCGACGGCAGCGCAGCGCTCCAGGGAGATGCGCTTGCCGGAGTGAGTACCAGGGCTGTCCTTGCCGGACTTGGTCTTCTTCTTCCCCCGGGGAGCTTCAGCGGCAAGTGGCTCGCGTTCTGCCACAGCAGCTGCTTCCCGGTAGATTTTGTCGGCGCAGATGAGCGCATCCTTCTTCTCGCCTTGGACAGAAATGACACTCATCGGGCCAGGCATTTTGAGCACATTGTATGCGTGGTGAGAGGCCGCCATGAACTTGGCGAGTCTTGGTCGGCCGAGTATCCCATTGTAGGGTAAGGGATATCAGCCACGTCGAATGTGACCCTCTCGATCCTGAAGTTCAGCTGTTGCCGAGCGTCACCGGCATTGTGATCTTCCCTTAGGCTGGCTCCTTCCGGATTTATTCCTTGAAAGGTGCCGGTCTCTTCAGCTTCGCATTGTCGGGATCTGGAGCTTCTTGAGCACTGCGGAGGAAATCAAGTTCAGCCGCCCGCCGTCAACCCAGCATCTTCGTGACCTTGAGGTTGCGGATTGTTGGTGAGACCAACATCGGCAAGCACCCGACCGCAGTGATGCGATCGGGGTGGTCCTCAACGTCGAAGACGATGGGCGTACTGGACCACTTCAGAGGCCTGCGCGCCTCGACGGATGGCTCCGCTGCATTCACTTCTCGCACCCACTGTTTGAGTTGGCGGTGCGAGGTGTGCAGGGAGGCGCCACCGTCGACGCATAACACTTTTGCTGCCTTCTGAAACTCTTGATCCTCAGTCTCATCTTCCTCCATCTCATCATCTTCATCTTCATCTTCGTCCTTGTCGCGGCCACGGGGAGGCCTGTCTCCTTTCCGCGTCTTAGCCTTGCCGCGGTCCCCTCCCCGGGCGGGAAGTTTCTTGCCGGATCCTCCGCCACCTCCCTGGGCTCTCTCCTTATCGCGGCACTCGTATTCAGCTTTCTGCAGCTCCGCCATCTGCTCTACTTTTTTGCAGGTTTGGAGGTCATGGCCTTTGGTGCGGTGGATCTTGCAATAACGCTTGCCGGAGCCATCCTGCTTGTCGGCGGCCGCTACAGCCTCGCCGGAGTCGTCGGTCTTGGCCTTGTCGGAGCTGCCTCCGTTGCCGGAATGCTCAACAGCTAGCACATCCTTAGCTTTCCTCTTTGTATTGTTCCGCCTCCGGTTCTTCCTTGCCGGGGCGGCATCCTCACTGTCAGATCCTTCTGCTCCGGCAACCTCTCCGGGGATTTTCCTCCCCTCCTCAGCCCGTGCACACTTGTCGGCGAGGCGCGAGGCTCACGACATCTCGATCTTGATCGCCGCCATCTCCTCCTCATCCTGCGGTTATGCACGTTCGATGAAAGCGGCGATAACGCTGGCAGGGTGGACGTCTCAGGATGTTGCGTTGCACTGGCTGAATCTTTGTATATACTTGCGCAGGCTCCCCTCATACGGGCGAGCAAGTGGAGGTCACTCTCCGCCATGAGGCTTGTGGCCACCCGTGAAGCGCCGACAAACTGATGACACATGTCCGCCCATGAAGAGATGGAGCCGTCCGGCAAGTGAATGAGCCAAGATCGGCGTTGGGCTTGAGTACCGGCGGGAAGTAGTTGGCGAGGATCTTCGTCGCGCCCTCCGGCAGCCTGCACCGCGATGGTGTAGATCTTGAGGAATTCGACGGTGTATCCTGCCGTCGTACTTCTCGAACACGTCCGCTTGAAGTTCTTGGTTTTGGGCCTTTGGACTTGCCGCAGCTCGCTGGTGAACGCAGGGCAACCTGCCACGTCTGACAAGTCGCTGGTTCTCCGGTGCGTCTTGCGTCGACAAAGAGCCAGCCGCGCTGGTCGATTGACGTCGCGCTTCTCTCCGGCGCTCGATCACGAAGTCTGGCGTCTTCGTGTTGCCGTTCTTGAGAAGCGTGGCGCTGATCACGGCGAGTTCTTGGTCCGACGACGCGGTGGAGTCGGCGTCAAGGTTGGTCCGCGAGCTGGCGATCTTGACCTTTGGGGCTGGGAGCGCGCAGGCGGCACCCCAATGATCTGTCGGCGCCGGCTGCTGCGCGGGCGTCTTGCCGGGCCCTCGACGCGTTGATCGCCGGGCTTGTCGCCCGTTGGTGAAGCCGATGAGGCTGTGTGGCCATCCTCGATCGTCGATCTTGTGTGGCGCGGAGAAATCTAAAGGCTGGGCTCGGGCCAGCACTTCCTCTTTGTCTTAGGCGGCGGCGGCGGCGAAGCGGCGCGAGGAGCGAGATGTGCTCGGACTCCCAACCGGATTGGGAGGAGCAACACCTCGTCCAGGCGACCGCACCTCACTCGCGCCAGCATGCGGGCGTGCATGCTGACCTCGAGCATCCCGCGACCCACCAGCTTGGCCTTGCTCCAACGCGAGCACGGTGCTAGGAGCACCGGGGCGTTGTTGACCTTGCACCTCTTGGGAAGGGCGCGGCGTCTGCACCGTCGCCCGGCGCTTGGGCCTTGTTCTTGGATCTGGTGACGACACGAGACCCACCGGCGGCACCCGCTCCTCCGCCGGCGTCCACTTCACCGCCTGCTTGCTCCGGCGGTGGTGGTGGAATTGATGTAGACGGAGCGGCCACCTCCGAAGGCTTCTTCTTCGGTGGCATGTTGACGATGGCGCTGATGTAGCGCGCGTGGAGACTGGATCAGATGCTCAGGACCTCGACGCCCCCCTACCTGGCGCGCCAAAGATGTCGGGGCTGGTATCTCCGTGGCCTCGAGCACCTATGGGGCACAGGGGCCCCTTCGGTTCGGCAAGGAGAGCGGGGTCGTCTTGTGAGCAGATCGAGGTCGGGCGCCAAGGAGGCAGGCAATATTTACCCAGCTTCGGGGCTCTCCGGAGAGATAACACCCCTACTGCTGCTCTGTGTTGTTATTTGATCTAGCTCGAGCGTGCGAGCGTAAGGTAGCGCTGTGGGTCTCGAATGGACCCAACCTCTCGAATGGACCCCCAACCCCCTCTACGTGCGCATGGGCCTCCCTTTTATAGTCTGAAGGGGGTACCCACAGGTGGCAGCGTAGGAAGAGGGGGTAGAAATGTAAAAGCGCAGGTTGGTGCAACAGTGCACAACAGTGTCCCTACCTAACTCTGACGGCAGGGGACAAGGGCATTAAATGCCCGTCCGTCGCCCAACAGTGCAGGAGGAGTGACCGTTAGGTGAGCCTCCGGTTGCCACGATGGCGCCTCTGTCAGCTCCGTTTGCCACCTCGCTCCGCATGGTTGCGTAGTGTCTCGCCACGTGCCCTTGGGATGGCCTGGTGATGACGCGTCACTGAGTGTGCTGGAGTTGGGTGGCAGCCTTGCCGCGGCAAGTGCCTTGCCGCAGTCCTTTTGTTGTGCCGGCAAGCTTGCCGGCCACTGGGCCTTGCCGGGGCGCGCGGGGCGTCGCGGCAAGTTTTCTGGTGATGCCCTGGTTAGCCCTCCCGGCAAGCTCCTCTTGCCGGGGCCTTCGTGTTCCTGGCTAGTACTTTGTTCTTGAATGGCAGTGCAAAAGAGTGGTGGAGGGCCTTGCCGGGCGCCCGGCAAGCCTCGCCGCGGGGTGCTGCGACTGCCCATGCACAGGTTCGGGGTACTAAGGTACCCCCCTACTTTAGTACACCGACAGCCTTTCAAAGGCCTTTTGTATAAATATAATTATGCATGTGCTTGGCTTCCATTCCTACTTGCTTTTCATCTTTTGGCTGTTGTCCTTTGCCGCCCTCCCTTGGTCACCGCCTTCCCAGTCGGACAGCTGTTCTGCAGTCTGTGGCCGGGTAAGGGCTTGGCCATCTGGGAGGACAAGTACTTGAGCTTTCTTAGATTGTAGCAGAGTAAGAAAGGAAGTCGGCCAGCCGGCTGCTCTAACAGCCGATTGGCGGGGGGGGGGGGAGCCGGCTTGTGTTATATAAGTTCGTTAGTCCTTAGCCGTTTTTCGTGTGGGCATCCTTTCCTGCCTTTGACTCTTGTTAGTCAGACAGTCGATTCTTCGAGTTGCGACTTTCAACAAGAGAGGGCTTGGGTGCCGGCACACTACTTGTCTGACTATAGGTAGAACTTAAATATAACCCAAGGCGGCAAGTCCCCAGGCCGACTTATCGAACCCGGTGCCGGACGAAAAAATGAATGTAATAACATAACCATGGGCATGATACTCATCATGCATAGATAAAAGAGGGTAGTCCCCGAGTACTCCTTGGGGGCCCGTTGTCTCGTACTTAGTACAAAAGGTAGCGTGGTACATACTGCATTTTAACTGTAAAATCTTCAGAGGAGATTGGCATTCCATGGTCGTTCCGACTCCTTGACGGAATCATCCCTCTTGCGTGCCTTCGGCTTCTGCGCGTCGATCAGGTAGTAGGAGTCGTTGCCTAGGGCTCGGCTGATGATGAATGGGCCTTCCCAAGGGGCCGAGAGCTTGTGCTGGCCGGCTGTTCGCTGGATCAGCCGGAGCACAAGGTCGCCCTCTTGGAAGGATCTTGACTTGACCTTCCGGCTGTGGTAACGGCGTAGACCTTGTTGGTAGATGGCTGACCGGCTGAGGGCTAACAGCCGGCCCTCTTCTAGCAGATCGACACCGTCTTCTCGCACTTCCTTGGCCTCCGCCTCCGTGTACATGGTGACCCGAGGTGAGTCGAACTCAATGTCAGTTGGGATGACAGCCTCGGCACCATATACAAGGAAGAAAGGGGTGAAGCCGGTTGACTTGTTTGGAGTAGTGCACAAGCTCCAGAGGACGGCCGGCAGCTCGTCGAGCCAATAGCCGGCCGAATGCTCCAGTGGCACGACCAATCGGGGCTTGATGCCGGAGAGGATGAGGCCGTTTGCTCGCTCGACTTGGCTGTTTGACTACGGGTGGGCAACGGACGCTAAGTCCAGTCGGATGCCCTGTGTCATGCAGAAACGTGTCAGTGCTCCCTTGGCAAAATTCTGCCATTGTCGGTGATGATGCTATGTGGTATGACATACAGGGTTGTGATATCTGCAATGAATGTCACGACAGTCGGCCCATTCAGCTTCTTGATCGGCTTCGCTTCAATCCACTTGTAAATTTGTCCACGGCGACAAGCAGATGTGTCATGCCGCCGCGCGCCATCTTGAATGGGCCCACCATGTCCAATCCCCAGACGACAAAGGGCCAAGTGAGGGGAATGGTCTTGAGTGTAGAAGTTGGCAAGTGTTGCTTGGAGCTGAAGACTTGGCACCCTTTGCAGTGTTTGACTAATTCTTTGGCGTCGTCCAAAGTAGTCGGCCAGAAGAATCCATGGCGGAAAGCTTTGGCGACGAGCGATCTTGAGGCTACGTGGTGGCCGCATTCGCCTTGGTGGATGTCCTTGAGGGTTGCTATGCCCTTCTCCGGCTCGAAGCAGCGCTGGAAGACTCCAGTGACACTGCGCCTGACGAGCTCTCGGCTCACTATTGTGTATGCTCCGGCTCGGTGTTGGACTTGTCTTGCCGAGATCTTGTCAGTCGGCAGCTCTCTGTTAACCAGGAAATTGAGGATGGGCTGGGCCCATGGTGGAGCTGTGACTTCTTCTGTTGTAAAAACGGCTACTGTGACCAGGGCGGGTGGGCTAGGTGGTGAAGAGTTGGAGTCGGCCACCGCCTGTTGTGTCGATGCAGTCCTCGGGCCGGCTGCAGTAGTCCCCGAGCCGGGCTCTGAAGTTCCCAGGCCGGGTACGACTACAGCAGTCCTCGAGCCACCTGTCAAAGTCCCCGAGCCACCTGCTTGGCTCCCCAAGCAGGATCCGACCGTGTCGGGGTTAGGCGGCACGAAGATGGAATCAGACTCTGGAGACGGCTTGACAGACGGCTTGACAGACGGCTTGAGGATGCGTTGGAGAGAGACACCGGTTGGTATAGCTTGTCGGGTGGAGCCTATTCGTGCCAGGGCATCTGCTTTCTCGTTGTCGGCCCGTGGCACGTGGAGGAACTCGCATCCTTCAAAATATTCGCTGAGTTGCTGAACGAGGAAGCGGTAGCTCACCATGTTTGCGTCCTTGGCGTCCCAGTCGCCGGATGATTGCTGTACTACCAAGTTTGAGTCACCATAGCACAGGATCCGGCGGATGCCGAGTTCTTTGGCTAGCCAGAGCCCGTGTATGAGTGCCTTGTACTCGACCACATTGTTGGAGGCGCCAAAATGGATTTGCAATGTGTATCTGAGCTTGTTGCCTTTGGGAGAGGTGAGGACGATGCCAGCTCCCAAGCCGGTGCGCATCTTGGATCCATCAAAGTGCATCCGCCAATGGGTGGAGTCGGGTGCAGGCGGCAAGTACTGGGTCTCGGCCCAGTCGACGAGGAAGTCGGCCAATGCCTGGGACTTGATGGTGGTGCAGGTTTGATAGAAGATCATGTAAGGAGCCAGCGCAATGGCCCATTTTGCCACCCGGCCGGATGCATCCCGGCTGCCTATGATCTCGGCCAGCGGGGCAGTACATACGACCGTGATGGGGTGTTCTTGAAAGTAGGGCTTGAGCTTCTTGGCGGCAAAGTACACAGCATAGCACATCTTCTAATAGTGTGGGTAGTTCTGCTTCGAGGTGGACAACACTTCACTCAGATAATACACCGGCCTCTGGACTAGCTGAACTCGGCCTTCTTCTGGGCGCTGAACCACAATGACAGTGCTGACCACCCGGCTAATGGCGGCAATGTAAAGGAGCATGGGCTCTTTCTCAGTCGGTGACACCAAGACAGGCGGCGTGGACAGCATCTTCTTCAGCTCGTGGAAAGCTTGGTCTGCTTGGTCATTCCACTCAAAGTGAGTGGATTTCTTCATGAGTCGGTAGAGGGGGAGAGCCTTCTCTCCGAGCCGGCTAATGAAGCGGTTGAGGGAGGCCAAGCATCCGGTAAATTTTTGGACGTCTCTCAGCTTGGTAGGAATCTCCATTCTCTCTATGGCCCTGATTTTCACCGGGTTGCATTCGATGCCGCGTTCGGAGACCAGGAAGCCTAGGAGCTGGCCGGCTGGCACTCCGAACACACATTTCTCGGGATTGAGCTTGATCTGAAACTAGCGCAGGTTTTCAAATGTCTCTTTGAGGTCTTCCAGCAGGGTGCCGCGCTTCTCCGTCTTCACCACAATATTGCCTACATAGACGTGGGCATTTCTGCCGAGCTGCTTGAGGAGGCATTCCTGCATGCAACACTGAAAAGTGGCACCAGCATTTCTCAAGCCGAATGTCATAGTCAGGTAGCAGAAAGCTCTGAATGGTGTGATGAAGGCGGTCTTCAAGTGGTCAGCTGGGTCCAATTTTATCTGGTGGTAGCCCGAGTAAGCATCCAAGAAGCTCAACAGCTCGCATCTGGCTGTGGAGTCTATCACTTGATCAATCCTTGGCAGAGCAAAAGGATCTTTGGGGCAGGCTTTGTTGAGGCTCGTGTAGTCGATGCACATGCGCCACTGTTTGTTCTTCTTCAATACCAGGACCGGGTTGGCAAGCCATTCTGGAAAGAACACCTCCATAATGAAGCCGGCTGCAAGGAGCCGGGCTATTTCTTCTCCGACTACTCTTCTCTTCTCCTCTGACAGGCGGCGCAAGGGCTGCTTGACCGGCTTGGTGTTAGATCGGACATGTAGCTTGTGCTCGGCGAAATCCGTCGGAACACCCGGCATGTCTTTGGGAGACCATGCGAAGATGTCCCGATTCTCACGGAGGAAATCGACGAGCTCGCTTTCCTATTTGCTATCCAGGCCTATGCCTACGACAGCATGCCTCTCCGGGTGCTCCGGGTCTAGAGGTATCTTCTTTGTTTCTTTGGCCGGCTGGAAATAACACTGAGCCTCATATTCCTTGGGGTCGGGGGACAAGGCCGGCTGCTTGCCGGCCATGGCCACGACTCGGTCCAACATCTTCTTCTCCTCAGCGATCACGAGGGACTCGGCCAGCCGGCTGCTAGCTGCTGCACACTCAGAGGACTTCTTGTAGTCTCCAGCTATGGTGATGATGCCCTTGGAACTCGGCATCTTCATCTTGAGGTAGGCGTAGTGGGGCACAGCCATGAACTTGGCCAGAGCAGGTCAGCCAAGCAATGCGTGGTATGGGCTCTCCAGATCCACTACTTCGAACCATATTGCTTCTCGGCGGAAATGATCTTTGTCTCCAAAGAGAACATCTATCCTGATCTTGCCGATTGGTGCGTAGGACAGGCCGGGTACGATCCCATGAAACACAGTCCGACTAGGCATGAGCTGCTTCGTCTTGATGTTCAGCTTCTCCATGGTGTCACGGTACAGTATGTTGATGCTGCTCCCGCCATCTATCAGTACGCGGGAGAATCGGGCAGCTCGTCTATCTATCGCGAGGGTGGCATCCAAAACCAATGCGTAAGATCCGGGAGACAGCATCATCTCTGGGTGATCGGCCCGGCTCCAACTGATAGGCCTCTCCGACCAGTGCATGAACTCGGGGTTGTTGGAGGCGACCGCGTTGACTTCTTGGTGTTGTCGGCGCCGGCTACGCCGGTCTTCAGGCTGGCTTGTAAAGACGACATAGGCGGCATGCTCGTCAGGGAACTTGTCTTGGACATCTCCGACTGCTGGCCGAGCGGCTAGCTGCTGTGGAGCTGGAGGCGGCTGACCAGCAGGCAGAGGCGGCACCAGCCCTTCGCCCTTATAGATTCGCGTGAGCCAATGGCATTTTTGAGTCGTGTGGTTGGAGGCCTTCGCGCCGCTGTGGAACTTGCAGGGGGCATCAAGGGCTTGCTCGTAGGATAAAGCCGGCTACCAAGCCAGCATGCCGCCCTTCTGCTTCTTGGGCGCGGGCCGCCCTTCAGGTTGTTCATCTTCGACTGTGGCCACTTGCCGACTGGTGGAAGTCGGCATAGGAGCCTTGCGCTTGTTGTCGTTCTGGTACGGGCGTCGGTTGGAGTCTCCGGCCGGCCTCTTAGGAGCCGGCGCAAGCACCTTCCCGGAGACGTCTACTCGGAGCTCGGTCTTCATTGAGGAGTCGGCCGTGGCGTACTTGTCTGCGATGACCAGCAGCTCATCAAGGGTAGTCGGCTCGTCACAGAGGAGTCGGTGCTTGAGGAGGGTGCCTTCTCGGCACCCGGCGGTGAAGTACTCTATGGCTTGAACCTCGTGCACCCCCTCACAGGAGTTGCGGAGCTCGGCCCAACGCGTGAGGTAGTCGCGGGTTGATTCATTGGGCCCTTGTACACACAAGGAGAGCTGTCTGGGCTTGGGAGCCCCGTTTGTCGGTGCTGGTGAAGTTGCGGATGAAGGCTTCTGTGAAGTCTAGGCAGCTGTTGATGCTGTAAGGCTTGAGGCTATTGAGCCAGGTGCGCGTCGTGCCTTGGAGCATGAGGGGAACATATTTCATGGCAACACGCCTATTGCCATTGGCTATGTGACTGCGGTGGAGTAGTCGATCAACCAATCTTCTGGCTTCACGGGGCCGTTGTACTTGTGCGTGTCTCTAGGAAGCGAGAACCCTTTGGGGAAGGGCTCGTCGCGAATGCGGGGGCCAAAGCAAGGCGGGCCGACATCATCTTCCTCTTCTAATGCCAGGGATCACGCTGGGCGGTCGATCCGATGGCGGGCATCATTTTCGCCGACTCCTTCACGGCGACCTAGTCGGCCGCTGAGAGTCGGATGCGTGAAAGGCAGCGGGGTGGGGTATCTCTCCCCGCGAGGCGGAGGAGGGGGCGGATCACCCCGTCGCTCCACAGCTCGAGGGCGGCCTTCTGCATCGCGCTCGATGGGGACTCGACTCCGACTGGCAGCAGGCTCCTTTTCTTGCCTTGTGCGGACTCCGCCCGCAGTTGGCGTTCGTGATGTCACGCCATGCTCTTGGCGTGGGGGAGGGCTTTCCGCGCGGCCGCCGGCTTCGTGCCGCTTCGCGGCCGCGTCGATCAGCTGCATGATGCATCTGGTAATGTAGGGGAGCTCGGCGGCCCCTACTCCATTTAGCTCGTCTATGACCAACTGGGCGGCGCGTAGGTTCTCGAGAGGCGTGGCGTAGATTGGGCGTTCTTCTCCCAACATGTTGGCGATGGCCGCGCCGCGTTTCTGGACAATGCCGGCCCGGCTCGGCCCGTCGGGAGGCGGCGTGCCAAAGGCAGCACGGTCAACTTCGCGCTGGTGAGCCTCGGTGAGGCGTCTCATGGTGGCTAGCTTCTGGCCCTCCGCAATGAGGGCAAGGCGGCGTGCCTCCAGCGCCTCGGCGTCGGCGTTGGCCGGGATGGGGGCGAACAAATCGTGCAATGCCGCTTGCAGGGCGTCGTGGGTGTTCTCACTAGAGGCGACTCCATGGCTGATGACCAGCACCTCGGTAACGGTGCTGCCGCCGCTGTCGGCTCGAGGGAGAGGATCGTCGAAGACCACCACGTTGGTGGGGAAGGCATCAAGCGATGCCGTGTCGGAGTCGACAAGCATCGGGTCGGTGGATCCAACCGACTCCAAATCCACAGCAGGCTCGCTGGAGACGTGGAGTTGGTTGAGGAGGCTGACGAGGCGGCTCTCGGGGCAGCCGGTGCCCGCGTCAGACGCGGGCTTGTTAGAGATGCGTGCCTCGCCAAGAAGATCGGTGAGGCTGCTCGCTACGCAGGCATCGTCGACACCTTGCAGCGCGTCGGGGCAAGCGCCATTGGCCATGCCGGGCTAGCTACGCTTGCGGGGGAGGAAGAGGGTTCACGTCCAGAACAGGTCTCCGGACGACGGTGCACCTGGCCCCACGGTGGGCGCCAAATGTTGGGTGGTAGGTGCGACATATGCGAATGGGTGGCTTATCATTGTGGGAGCCAATAAGACATCGCCGGTGCCTGGAAACGGGATAAGGCGAAGACATGCACGCCAGCGAATCTTACCTAGGTTCGGGGCTCTCCGTGGAGATAACACCCCTAGTCCTGCTCTGCGGGGTCTCTGCATGATCACTAGATAAACAAGTGGCTACAAGAGGCTCCTTGAGCTCTTTGGCGAGAGGAGGAAGAAAGGGCAAGGCTAGCTCTCTTCTCCTCTCAAAGTTGTGTCTAAAACTATCAATGTCCAACCCTTTGCATGGGTGCCCTAGGGGGTTTATATAGGCCTACCCCCAGGGGTACAATGGTAATCCGGCTGGGCGCGGGCCCATCTGTCAGTGTCTACGCTCGCCGGCTTCTCCACCGACTGCTGGGGCCCGCCGACTGGTGGGTCCCGCTGGCTGCCGGCCTCCTGGTCGACAGGTAGGCCCCACTGCTCGGTCTTGTCGGGGGCTGGTTACTATTGCCTCACTCTTGATGACATGGGCTTTGTCAAGGTAAGCATGGCTACAGTGCCGCCGCCTGGCGGCCTCTAATTGTAGCCTTACCTCGTCTTGTCCCCTTAATGGTGCGCTTACTTTGAGGGAGGGAGTGAGCCGGCTAGTGAGAGCCGGCTACGTCCCAGGCCGACTATGGGAAGCAAGGCCGCCTTTGGCAGTCTCTCTGACCGAAGGGGCCGGCCGCCTGCGGGCCGTACTGACGGCCCGTCGTGGGTGACGTCATGGTCAGCATTGCAATAGTGCCACGCCGGACGGGTCATGGCTGCCCCGTACGGCATACTGTAGCCATGCGTACTCCGGGATTCGGGGGTGGCAGGCTTCACTATTGCCACGCCCCGTCCCATCTCCATTATATGGGTGCAGACTTTGAGGGCACGAACTTGGCTGCCTGTCAGGGGGGGGGGCGGCTTCTCGGAGTCGGTCATCTCGTGGCCGGCTTCTTGGAGTCGGCCCTCTCGACGCTTTCTTCGTGAAGGTTTTTAAGGACGGGCCGCCTTCCGGTAGTCGGCTTGTGGGGTAGCCGGCCAGGGGAAGGCGGCCCCGTGTCTTGGGTGCTTGAAGGCTTGATCAGCCTATTATTTTTGAAGAGCCAGGGGAGCCGGCAAGGCTACCCGTGGTCATTTACTCCGACAGCAATTGATCAGGTTGTTGAGATAGCTGGACCTCCATCAGTCTACGCACTAAATGGAGCCTCCCAACGATTACTGGCTAGCGTTCTCCTGAATTGAATATTGAGGGGGATGGACTGAAATACTGTTGCAACAGATGCGTCGCCTCGTTGAACAATACTATAAAGAGTCGGGTATTGAAGTGCGGGGGTGTCTCTCCTAGCCAAGTATCCTCCCAGAAACGCGTGTTGGTGCCATTTCCGATTATAAACTTTGTCCTATTGAAAAGGGCTGATTTGACTCTCATCAACCCTTTCCAGAAAGGCGAATCCGTCGGCCTCGCTGTCACTTGAGACAAAGTTTTGGAGTGAAGATACTTACTACGGAGAATCTGTGTCCATGTGGCCTCTGTCTCTACAGATAACTTAGACAACCACTTGCTGAGAAGACATATGTTCTTGACTTCAAGATTTTCAATGCCAAGACCCCCTTTGTCTTTTGGTCTACAAATAATGTCCCATTTGGTGAGTCTGTATTTTCTTTTTAGTTCATCACTTTGCCAGAAGAAACGGGATCTATAGAAGTCCAGCCTTTTCCTAACTCCAACTGGAACCTCAAAAAAAGACAAAAGAAACATAGGCATACTCGTGAGAACCGAATTAATGAGAATTAATCGGCCTCCGTATGACATGAGCTTGCCATTCCAGTAACTTAGTTTCTTCTCAAATCGATCCTCAATGCACTTCCATTCTCTGTTTGTTAGCTTGCGATGGTGGATTGGTATACCTAGATACGTAAAAGGTAAAGTCCCCAATTCGCACCCAAACAATTGTCTATAAGCCTCTTGTTCATCATTGGCTCTTCCAAAATAGAACAATTCGCTTTTATGAAATTTAATCTTTAACCCGGTCAATTGTTCAAATAAGCATAACACCAGCTTCATATTTCTCGCTTTTGCCAAGTCATGCTCCACAAAGATGATAGTATCATCAGCGTACTGTAGGATGGACACACCTCCATCCACTAGATGAGGCACCAAGCCTCCCACCTGACCAGCTTCCTTAGCCCTTCCTATTAGAATTGCCAACATATCAACTACAATGTTGAACAAAATAGGAGACATCGGATCACCTTGTCTAAGGCCCTTAAGTGTCTGGAAGTAATGACCTATGTCATCATTCACTTTAATTCCAATACTCCCTTTTTGCGTGAAAGATTCTACCTATCGTCGCCAGGCTTCATCAAAACCTTTCATGCGCAAGGCATGTTGAAGGAAAGGCCATTTGACTTTGTCGTACGCTTTCTCAAAATCCACCTTGAAAACAACTCCATCTAGTTTTTTCGTGTGAATTTCGTGGAGCGTTTCATGAAGGACCACACCCCCTTCTAGGATGTTTCTGTCCGGCATGAAAGCAGTTTGGGAGTGCTG
The DNA here is from genome assembly GCA_021437245.1 of Aegilops speltoides. Lineage (NCBI taxonomy): Eukaryota > Viridiplantae > Streptophyta > Magnoliopsida > Poales > Poaceae > Aegilops > Aegilops speltoides. Next base: position 357,663,070 of record CM038145.1, read on the forward strand.
CACCACAGAATGCGCAATCTGTTTGAGCCTATTAATATCGACCTTGGTGAAAATTTTGAAACTAACACTAAGAAGACATATCGGCCTGAACTGCTCAATTCTCACAGCCTCTGTTTTCTTAGGAAGCAAGGTTATTGTTCCAAAATTCAGGTGAAATAACTGAAGTTATCCAGAGAATAAATCATGGAACATCGATAAAAATCCCCCTTAATAATATGCCATCACTTTCTATAGAACTCCGCCGGAAATCCGTCCGGCCCTGGAGCCTTATTATTTTTCATCTGCTAAATGGCTTCAAACACCTCTTTTTTCGAAAATGGGGCAGTCAAAATAACATTCTCATCTGCAGCCAGTTGAGGAACATCCTCAATTCTAGACTCATCCAGGGATACACAATTATCCTCTGGGGGACCAAACAATAGCTTGTAGTATTCGGTTATGTATAATTTTAGGTTTTCCTGTCCTAAAATCGTTCCTTCGTCTTGTTCAAGCTGGAAGATTCTTTTCTTTCTGTGCTTGCCATTAGCGATCATGTGAAAGAATTGAGTGTTCGCGTCTCCCTGGACAACTTTGCGAACCTTAGCCCATAGCGCCCACTTCAATTCCTCCCCACAGAGAAGCTCTTTTAATCTCATCTCTACCTCAAGTTTAGCATTAAGCTCCGAAGTGTGAAGAATTGTGGACTCGGCTTTTAAATCAAGGGATTGAATAGGAGTAAGGAGCTTTCCTTTTCAACCTTATAAATCCCACTAAGATGCTTAGCCCACCCATGGAAAAAACTCCTCAAGTGTCGTATCTTATTCTGCCAGCGCTCAACCGAAGTTCTACCTCCTGCATCCTTAGCCCATTCCCTGGCTACCAGATCCAAGAATCCTTCTCTTTCAAACCACGCCAGTTCGAACAAAAAGGAGTTTTTGTTCCCCACGTGGGTTGCCTCGCTGGAGTCCACCAGTAATGGCGTGTGGTCCGAAATTCCGCGCGAAAGCGCCTGGACCGTTACCAAGGGAAATTTCTGTTCCCAGTCGACGCTCACAAGGACTTGATCCAACTTCTCAAACGTCGGGTTTGGCAAAGTATTAGCCCAGGTAAATTTTCGACCCGAGAGCTCTATCTCTCTCAGATCCAAGCTTTCAATAATGGTATTAAACATAAACGACCACCTGCCATCGAAATTAGCATTGTTCTTTTCCTCTCTCCTTCTAATAATGTTGAAATCACCCCCAACCAAGATTGGAAGCTACTCAGAACCGCAAATTCGAACTAGATCAGCCAAAAACTCGGGTTTGAGTTCGGGCTGTGCGGCACCATATACCGCCACCAGTGCCCAATTGAACCCATCGGCCTTCGATCTAACCCGAAACTTAACTGCGAAATCTCCCATCAGTACACTTCGCACTTCCAGCGATTCACATCCAACTCCAAGTAAGATCCCTCCCGATCTTCCTCTCAGAGGAAGGCAGTGCCAATCAAAATCAACACCTCCTGCTAAGGTACTGAGAAATTGGGGTGAAAAATTATCTCGACCAGTTTCCGAGAGTGCAATAAAACCCAACTTATACTCGATGGAAGCATCTGCAAGGAACCTTCTTTTAGCCAAGTCTTTCAGACCTCTGCTATTCCAAAATATTCCTCTCATATTTTGTCATGAATTTTTTTAGTAGTACGGATCCTAGCACTCCTTCGCACCGCCGACATCAGGTAAATCTTTCACTTCCACTTGCGTTCAGGTTTGATTTGATCCTCCACCCGGTCCTCACAGCCAGGTGCTACGTCTCGAGCTAGCGTTGGTTTTCCCTGAAGAGGAGGGGGTGATGCAGCACAGTAGCGTAAGTATTTCCCTCAGTTTTTGAGAACCAAGGTATCAATCCAGTAGGAGGTCACGCGCAAGTCCCTCGTACCTGCACAACACGATAGCAACTCGCAACCAACGCTTAGGGGTTGTCAATCCCTTCACGGTCACTTACGAGAGTGAGATCTGATAGAGATAATATTTTTGGTATTTTTGGTATAAAGATGCAAAGTAAAAAAGGTAAAGGAAAAACAAGTAAATAAAGTGATGGAGATTGATATGATGAGAATAGACCCGGGGGCCATAGGTTTCACTAGTGGCTTCTCTCAAGAGCATAGATATTCTACGGTGGGTGAACAAATTACTATTGAGCAATAGACAGAATTGAGCATAGTTATGAGTATATCTAGGCAATGATCATGTATATAGGCATCACGTCCGTGACAAGTAGATCGAAATGATTCTGCATCTACTACTATTACTCCACTCATCGACTGCTATCCAGCATGCATCTAGAGTATTAAGTTAAAAACAGAGTAACGCTTTAAGCAAGATGACATGATGTAGAGGGATAAATTCATGCAATATGATAAAAACCCCATCTTGTTATCCTCAATGGCAACAATATAATACGTGCCTTGCAACCCAAAGCCATGCACTTCTCCCATTGCAAGAACTACCAATCTAGTTGGCCAAACCAAGCGGATAATTCGAAGAGACTTGCAAAGATAACTCAATCATACATAAAATAATTCAGAGAAGAATCAAATATTTTCCATAGATAAGTTGGATCATAAACCCACAATTCATCGGTCTCAACAAACACACCGCAAAAAGAAGATTACATCGAATAGATCTCCACAAGAGAGGGGGAGAACATTGTATTGAGATCCAAAAAGAGAGAAGAAGCCATCTAGCTACTAGCTATGGACCCGAAGGTCTGAAGTAAACTACTCACACTTCATCGGAGGGGCTATGGTGATGATGTAGAAGCCCTCCATGGTGGATGCCCTCTCCGGCGGAGCTCCGGAACATGCCCCAAGATGGGATCTCATGGATACAGAAGGTTGCGGCGGTGGAATTAGGTTTTTGGCTCCCTCTCTGGTCTAATGGGGGTACGTGGGTATATATAGGAGGAAGGAGTACATCGGTGGAGCTCCGAGGGGCCCACGAGGCAGGGGGCGCGCCCAGGGGGGAGGGGCGCACCCTCCACCGTCGTGACCGCCTCATGGCTTTCTTGACGGAGGGTCCAAGTCTCCTGGATCTTATCTGATGAGAAAATCACGTTCCCGAAGGTTTCATTCCGTTTGGACTCCGTGTGATATTCATTTCCTCGAAATCTTGAAATAGGCAAAAAAACAGCAATTACAGGCTGGGCCTCCGGTTAATAGGTTAGTCCCAAAAATAATATAAAACTGGAAAATAAAGCCCAATATAGTCCAAAACAATAGATAAAGTAGCATGGAGCAATCAAAAATTATAGATACGTTGGAGACGTATCAGGCATCCCCAAGCTTAATTCCTGCTCGTCCTCGAGTAGGTAAATGATAAAAAGAGAATTTTTGATGCAGAGTGATACTTTGGCATAATTTCAATGTAAATCTTCTTAATCATGGTATGAATATTCAGATCCGAAAGATTCAAGACAAAAGTTCATATTGACATAAAAATAATAATACTTCAAGCATACTAATCAAAGTAATTATGTCTTCTCAAAATAACATGGCCAAAGAAAGTTATCCCTACAAAATCATATAGTCTGGTTATGCTCCATCTTCCCCACACAAAGTATTTAAATCATGCACAACCCCGATGACAAGCCAAGCAATTGTTTCGTACTTTAACATTTTCAAAACTTTTTCAATCTTCACGCAATACATGAGCGTGAGCCATGGATATAGCACTATATGTGGAATAGAGTGGTGGTTGTGGAGAAGACAAAAAGAGGGAAGATAGTCTCACATCAACTAGGCGTATCAACGGGCTATGGAGATGCCCATCAATAGATATCAATGTGAGTGAGTAGGGATTGCCATGCAACGGATGCACTAGAGCTATAAGTATATGAAAGCTCAACAAAAGAAACTAAGTGGGTGTGCATCCAACTAGCTTGCTCACGAAGACCTAGGGCGTTTTGAGGAAGCCCATCATTGGAATATACAAGCCAAGTTCTATAATGAAAAATTCCCACTAGTATATGAATGTGACAACATAGGAGACTCTCCATCATGAAGATCATGGTGCTACTTTGAAGCAAAAGTGTGGTAAAAGGATAGTAGCATTGTCCCTTCTCTCTTTTTCTCTCATTTTATATATATATTATTTTTTTATTTGGGCCTTTTCTCTTTTTTTTATGGCCTCTTTTTTCTCTCTTTTTTTTCGTCCGGAGTCTCATTACGACTTGTGGGGGAATCATAGCCTCCATCATCCTTTCCTCACTTGGGACAATGCTCTAATAATGATGATCATCACACTTTTATTTTTCTTACAACTCAACAATTACAACTCGATACTTAGAACATAATATGACTCTATATGAATGCCTCCGGCGGTGTACCGGGATATGCAATGATTCATGAGTGACATGTTGAAAGAATTATGAAAGGTGGCTTTGCCACAAATACGATGTCAACTACATGATCATGCTAAGCAATATGACAATGATGGAGCGTGTCATAATAAACGGAACGATGAAAAGTTGCATGGCAATATATCTCGAAATGGCTATGGAAATGCCATAATAGGTAGGTATGGTGGCTGTTTTGAGGAAGGTTTATGGTGGGTGTATGATACCGGCGAAAGGTGCGCGGTATTAGAGAGGCTAGCAATGGTGGAAGGATGGGAAAAAGTGCGTATAATCCATGGACTCAACATTAGTCATAAAGAACTCATATACTTATTGCAAAAATCTAGAAGTTATCAAAGCAAAGTATTACGCGCATGCTCCTAGGGGGATAGATTGGTAGGAAAAGACCATCGCTCGTCCCCGACCGCCACTCATAAGGAAGACAATCAATAAATAAATCATGCTCCGAGCTCATCACATAACAGTTCACCATACGTGCATGCTACGGGAATCACAAACTTCAACACAAGTATTCTTTGAATTAACGATTACTCAACTAGCATTACTCTAATATCACCATCTTCATATCTCAAAACAATTATCAAGCATCAAACTTATCTTGGTATTCAACGCACTCAAAAGAAAGTTTCACATATCTTGAACACCAAGTATATTAACATTAAGCAAATTACCATGCTATTAATGACTCTCAAAATAATCTAAATGAAGCATGAGAGATCAAGTTTCTTTAAAACAAATCCACCACCGTGCTCTAAAAGATCTAAGTGAAGCACTAGAGCAAAAATTATCAAGCTCAAAAGATATAAGTGAAGCACTATGAGCAAAACTATCAAGCTCAAAAGATATAAGTGAAGCACAAAGAGTATTCTAACAAATTTCAAATCATATATGGCTCTCTCAAAAGGTGTGTACAGCAAGGATGATTATGGTAGACTAACAAGCAAAGATTAAAATAATACAAGACGCTCCAAGTAAAACACATATCATGTGGTGAATAAAAATATAGCTCTAAGTAAATTACCGATGGAAGTGGATGAAAGAGGGGGTGCCTTCCGGGGCATCCCCAAGCTTTGACTTTTTGGTGTCCTTGGATTATCTTGGGGGTGCCATGGGCATCCCCAAGCTTAGGCTCTTGCCACTCCTTGTTCCATAATCCATCAAAAGAATTCACCCAAAACTTGAAAACTTCACAACACAAAACTCAATAGAAATCTCGTGAGCTCCATTAGAGAAAGAAAACAAAAGACTACGTTAAGGTACTGTAATGAACTCATTATTTATTTCTATTGGTATTAAACCTACTGTATTCCAACTTCTCTATGGTTTATAAACTAATTTACTAGCCATAGATTCATCAAAATAAGCAAACAACACACGAAAAACAGAATCTGTCAAAAACAGAACAGTCTGTAGTAATCTGTAACTAACGCAAACTTCTGTAACTCTAAAAATTCTACCAAAATAGGAAGTCCTGGACAATATGTTTATTTATCCGCAGAAAAAAGAATGAACGCAAAAGCACGTTCCTGCGATTTATAATAACTAAATTCGTGCGCGCAAAGTTTCTGTTTTTCAGCAGAATCAAATCAACTATCATCGTAGGTTATCCTATAGGTCTTACTTGGCACAAACACTAATTAAAACATAAAACCACATCCAAAAAGAAGGTAGATGGATTATTTATTCCTAAACATAACCAAAAACAAAAAACACAAAATAAAATTGGGTTGCCTCCCAACAAGCGCTATCGTTTAACGCCCCTAGCTAGGCATAAAAGCAAGGATAGATCTAGGTATTGCCATCTTTGGTAGGCAATCCATAAGTGGCTCTCATGATAGATTCATATGGTAATTTTATTTTCTTTCTAGGGAAGTGTTCCATACCCTTCTTTAAGGGAAATTGGAATCTAATATTCCCTTCCTTCATATCAATAATTGCACCAATCGTTCTAAGGAAAGGTCTACCAAGAATAATAGGACATGAAGGATTGCAATCTATATCAAGAACGATAAAATCTACGGCACATAATTCCTATTTGCAACAATAAGAACATCATTAATTCTTCCCATAGGCTTTTTAATAATGGAATCCGGAAGATGCAAGTTTAGAGAGCAATCATCAAAATCACGGAAATCTAGCAAATCACATAAAGTTTTGGGAATAGTAGAGACACTAGCACCCAAATCACACAAAGCATGAAACTCAAAGTCTTTAATTTTAATTTTAATAGTAGGTTCCCACTCATCATAGATTTTTCTAGGGATAGAAACTTTCAACTCAAGCTTTTCTTCATAGGATTGCATCAAGGCATCAACAATGTGTTCGGTAAAGGCCTTATTTTGACTATAAGCATGAGGAGAATTTAACACGGATTGCAACAAGGAAATACAATCAATTAAAGAGCAATTTTCATAGTTAAATTCCTTGAGATCCAAAATAGTGGCTTTAGCAATATCTAGATTTTTATTTCTTTCAATCCCACTTTTATCAATTTCATCATCAAGATCTAAAAACTCAGAATTCTTAGAATGCCTTCTAGGTAAAGGAAGATCATAATCAGATTCATCAAGATTCACATTGCAAAACAAAGATTTAATAGGGGACACATCAATAACTTTTAGATCTCATCTTGATTTTCATAGGAATTAGAAGAACACGCTTTAATAAAGGCATCTTTGTAAGCACGCATCCTAGCGGTTCTTTCTTTGCACTCATCAATGGAAATTCTCATAGCTTTGAGAGACTCATTGATATCATGCTTAGGAGGAGTAGATCTAAGCTTTAAAGAATCAACCTCAAGAGAAATTCTATCAACGTTCCTAGCCAAATCATCAACTTTAAGTAATCTCTCTTCAAGCAAAGCATTAAAATTCTTTTGTGAATTCATAAAATCCTTAACACTATTCTCAAATTCAGAGGGCATATTATTAAAATTTCCATAAGAGTTGTTGTAGGAATTTAAATAATTATTATAAGGATTACTAGGATAAGGCCTAGGATTAAAATTCCCTCTATAAGCGTTATTTCCAAAACTATTCCTACCAATGAAATTCACATCCATAGATTCATTATTATTCTCAAGCAAAGTGATAAAGGCATATCATTAGGATCAAGTTGCGAAGCATTAATCCATAAATTCATCAATCTTTTAGGAGCAAACATCTTCATAAGTTCATCAATCTTTTAGGAGCAAACATCTTCATAAATCCATAAATCCATGGAGTATTTTTAGGAGCAAACATCTTCATAAGTTCATCAATCTTTTCACTCAAAACATTGATTTCTTCTATAGCATGCACTTTTTTACTAGAAGATCTTTCGGTGTGCCATTGAGAATAATTAGCCATAATATTATCAAGCAATTTGGTAGCATCCCCTAATGTAGTTTCCATGAAAGTGCCTCTCGCGGCCGAATCTAAAAGATTTCTAGAAGAAAAATTCAATCCGGCATAAAATTTTTGTATGATCATCCATAAATTCAAACCATGAGTATGGCAATTGCGAAGCATTAATTTCATTCTTTCCCAAGATTGGGCAACATGCTCACAATCAAGTTGTTTAAAATTCATGATATCGTTCCTAAGAGTGATAATCTTAGCGGGAGGAAAATACTTAGAGAGAAAAACATCTTTGCACATGTTCCAAGAATCAATACTATTTTTAGGCAAAGAGAAAACCAAACTTTAGCACGATCTCTAAGTGAAAACGGAAATAACTTCAATTTGACAATATTGTTATCCGTATCTTTTTTGTTTTGCATATCACACAAATCAACAAAATTGTTTAGATGAGTAGCGGCATCTTCACTAGGAAGGCCGGCGAATTGATCTTTCATAACAAGATTCAGCAAAGCGGTATTGATTTCACAAGACTCATCATTATTAAGAGGAGCAATCGGAGTACTACGGAAATCATTATTATTGGTATTCGAGAAATCACACAATTTGGTATTATCTTGTGCCATGGCAACAAGTAATCCAACACACAAGCAAACAAAAAGGCAACTGGAAAAAGGCAAACGGGAAAGAGAGGAGGAGATTGGGAAAGAGAAGGCGAATAAAACGGCAAGGGTGAAGTGGGGGAGAGAAAAATGAGAGGCAAATGGCAAATAATGTAATGCGAGAGATAGGGATTGTGATGGGTACTTGGTATGTTGACTTTTGCGTAAGCCTCCCCGGCAACGGCGCCAGAAATCCTTCTTGCTACGTCTCGAGCTAGCATTGGTTTTCCCCGAAGAGGAGGGGGTGATGCAGCACAGTAGCGTAAGTATTTCCCTCAGTTTTTGAGAACCAAGGTATCAATCCAGTAGGAGGCCACGCGCAAGTCCCTCGTACATGCACAACACGATAGCAACTCGCAACCAACGCTTAGGGGTTGTCAATCCCTTCACGGTCACTTACGAGAGTGAGATCTGATAGAGATAATACTTTTGGTATTTTTGGTATAAAGATGCAAAGTAAAAAAGGTAAAGGCAAAACAAGTAAATATAGTGATGGAGATTGATATGATGAGAATAGACCCGGGGGCCATAGGTTTCACTAGTGGATTCTCTCAAGAGCATAGATATTCTACGGTGGGTGAACAAATTACTGTTGAGCAATTGACAGAATTGAGCATAGTTATGAGTATATCTAGGCAATGATCATGTATATAGGCACCACGTCCGTGACAAGTAGATCGAAACGATTCTGCGTCTACTACTATTACTCCACTCATCGACCGCTATCCAGCATGCATCTAGAGTATTAAGTTAAAAACAGAGTAACGCTTTAAGCAAGATGACATGATGTAGAGGGATAAATTCATGCAATATGATAAAAACCCCATCTTGTTATCCTCGATGGCAACAATACAATACGTGCCTTGCAACCCTTTCTGTCACTGAGTAAGGACACCGCAAGATTGAACCCAAAGCCATGCACTTCTCCCATTGCAAGAACTACTAATCTAGTTGGCCAAACCAAACGGATAATTCGAAGAGACTTGCAAAGATAACTCAATCATACATAAAAGAATTCAGAGAAGAATCAAATATTTTCCATAGATAAGTTGGATCATAAACCCATAATTCATCGGTCTCAACAAACACACCGCAAAAAGAAGATTACATCGAATAGATCTCCACAAGAGAGGGGGAGAACATTGTATTGAGATCCAAAAAGAGAGAAGAAGCCATCTAGCTACTAGCTATGGACCCGAAGGTCTGAAGTAAACTACTCACACTTCATCGGAGGGGCTATGGCGATGATGTAGAAGCCCTCCATGGTGGATGCCCTCTCCGGCAGAGCTCCGGAACAGGCCCCAAGATGGGATCTCGTGGATCTAGTAAGGTTCGGCGGTGGAATTAGGTTTTGGCTCCTCTCTCCGGTCTAATGGGGTGCGAGGTATATATAGGAGGAAGGAGTACATCGGTGGAGCTCCGAGGGGCCCACGAGGCAGGGGGCGCGCCCAGGGGGGAGGGGCGCGCCCTCCACCCTCATGACCGCGTCGTGGCTTTCTTGACGGAGGGTCCAAGTCTCCTGGATCTTATCTGATGAGAAAATCACGTTCCCGAAGGTTTCATTCCGTTTGGACTCCGTTTGATATTCTGTTTCCTCGAAATATTGAAATAGGCAAAAAACATCAATTCTAGGCTGGGCCTCCGGTTAATAGGTTAGTCCCAAAAATAATATAAAAGTAGAAAATAAAGCCCAATATAGTCCAAAACAGTAGATAAAGTAGCATGGAGCAATCAAAATTATAGATACGTTGGAGACGTATCATCGGGCTCCGTGGATCTAACTACTTCACCCTCGAAAGTTTCATCCTCTTCCCCTGACTCAGGAAAGGATGGTGCAAGGTCCGCTCAAAAATTATCAAGTACACTAACGCCCAACGCATCTATATCAGAGTCATTCACGGGTTTGACCGCGGCTAAGTTTTGAATCATTTCTAACACGTGTTCAGCTTCCAAATCCAGGATATCATTTACATAATTAGAGATTTCACTATCATTACTACATAGTGAAACTCCTAATTGATTTGCATTATTAATAATCTCATTATTAGAAAAATGCAAAATGGAATTAGAAGTGTTGACCGACATACCAGTAGTGACCTCGATGTCATGAAGCTTGGCCGCCCTCATGGCGCACCACTGTTGCATGTCGTCAACCTCTGGAAGATCCTGGAGGCGGCAGCTCATCCGCTGCCCCCCAAATACTGGATCCGAAATCCCTCCAAACGCGATGACCTCTCCTTCCCAGTGGCCCCACACGAAGTAAGGCCTCTAGCCTCACCCCGAACACACCGCAGGGCTGCACTCCTCGAAGAAGCAGCAGGAGCCGGCGTGAGCAGCGGAGGGGAGCTCCAAGGCCCCGTCGATGTCGGCCTCGAACCGACGCCCTAGGGCGCATGCACGCAAGGGGACGGGAGTACGTGGGCCGCCTGCCCATACTCCCCGCCCGCCCCGAACCTCTGGCTAGAAGGAGTCACGGGTGCCACCGATGGTGCGACCATCCTAGCCGCTGGAGGAGAGGAATGGGCCAAGGCCACCTGCCCAGGCCCCCCTCCCCTAGGCTCAACCACCATCGTCGGCTCCGTCGCCCGGGCTGAGGCAATGGTCAGAGCGGGAGAAAGAGGGGCCTCCTTCCTAGGCTCCTCCCCCCCTCCATCAACCGAGGTCATAACCAAGACAACCACCTCCGATCCCCTAAGCACGGCACCATCAGCAGCATCAAAGTCCAGCGGAAGTAGCATACGTTCCAGCATGTCATCGGACTCCATACGGTCACTCCATAGTCTGGGAGGAGCAGAAGCAGGCTCAAACGACCCAAATCTCAGAGCATTCGTCGGCACTGAAGGGGATGATGCCGTCCCGTCCCCGGGCGTCTGAGAGTCGGACCCCGAACCGTTGGACAACTCTCGTCCAACATCGTCCACTGGCGCCTTCTTGGCACACGAACTATCATCACCCTCGTGCATGTCTACATCAATCCTATTGATGGCCTCAGCGAAAATATCGGCATCCTCAAACTCAATCTCGAGGGGCAAGATTTCACCCCTATATGTCCATAAAACCACATCAGGCACAAACTCAATATCCAGAACACTCACCAACAATCGGGTCACCCCGTGAGCTCGGGTGAAGGCCATATCCACTTTCTCAGTTTTCCCAACCAAAATACCCAGGCTAGCAACAACCCGAGCATCATGCATCGGCTTCGAGGGAGCCCCAGAGAAACGTAACTAGACCTGAGTAAGAGGCTTGCCCTGTGGCTCAACCTTCTTCCACTCATGGAACTCCAGGATACATTCTGTGCCAGGCACTCTGCATAGCCCGAAACTCAGAAGTCTCTGCAAATCCTCAACAGAAGGGAAATCAACCTTATACATGTTGCCCTCGAGACTGACAAGCTCCCATTGGTAGTCACCCGGAACTAACTCCGTAAGCCTCTGCACAATCTGAGTCTCAGAGATATCACATTTGGTAACATTCACAATTCCAGTGGTCATGCTCTGGGTCTCCTCTGGGATCTCTCTCTCGCACTAGGAGACTCAAAGAACATCAACTCAGCACAATACACTCCATAAATAGTAATAGTCGGCATCTGATCACGCAAAATCGAGCACTCCCCTGTATCATGTGCTGCCTTGAGGCAGGTATCACAAAGCTCAGTCACATTCTGCAATAAAGTGGCCCTTCTCACCACAACGATAGCGCAACATCTTCTCCTTCTTGCGTGCCCACTTGGACGCCCTATCAATATCCGCCAAGTTTGCAATCTCAACCGACCCCATCACTGTGAGCTCAGCCGTAGCCTGCGCGGTGACCACCTCCATAGCCTGACCGGACAGCTTCGGCGTCTGACCGGGATCGGCCGCCTTCGTGGAATCCGTCTGCTTAATGACGGCAGGCGAAGGAGTCTGATGTTGCCGATACCGGCCACCACGGCCACGATGACCACGGTAGCTGCTATGTCTAGATCTTGCGTTGGTTTTCCTTGAAGAGGAAAGGGTGATGCAGCAAAGTAGCGTAAGTATTTCCCTCAGTTTTTGAGAACCAAGGTATCAATCCAGTAGGAGGCTCCTCAAAAGTCCCACGCACCTACACAAACAAACAAAGAACTCACAACCAACGCAATAAAGGGGTTGTCAATCCCTTCACGGCCACTTGCGAAAGTGAGATCTGATAGAGATAGTATGATAAGATAAATATATTTTTGGTATTTTATAATATAGATGCAAAAAGTAAAGATGCAAATAAAAGTACATTGAAAGCAATATGATAAAAGATAGACCCGGGGGCCATAGGTTTCACTAGTGGCTTCTCCCAAGATAGCATAAGTATTACGGTGGGTGAACAAAGTACTATCGAGCAATTGATAGAAAAGCGAATAATTATGAGATTATCTAGGCATTATCATGTATATAGGCATCACATCCGCGACAAGTAGACCGACTCCTGCCTGCAACTACTACTATTACTCCACACATCGACCGCTATCCAGCATGCATCTAGAGTATTAAGTTCATAAGAATAGAGTAACACATTAAGAAAGATGACATGATGTAGAGGGATAAACTCATGCAATATGATATAAACCCCATCTTTTTATCCTCGACGGCAAGAATACAATACATGCCTTGCAACCCTTTCTGTCACTGGGTAAGGACACTGCAAGATTGAACCCAAAGCTAAGCACTTCTCCCATGGCAAGAAAGATCAATCTAGTACGCCAAACCAAACTGATAATTCGAAGAGACTTGCAAAGATAACTCAATCATACATAAAAGAATTCAGAGAAGATTCAAATATTTCTCATAGATAAACTTAATCGTAAACCCACAATTCATCGGATCTCGACAAACACACTGCAAAAAGAGTTTACATCGAATATATCTCCACAAGAGAGGGGGAGAACATTGTATTGAGATAAAAAAGAGAGAAGAAGCCATCTAGCTAATAACAATGGACCCGAAGGTCTGTGGTAAACTACTCACAACTCATCGGAGGGGCTATGGTGTTGACGTAGAAGCCCTCCGTGGTCGATTCCCCCTCCGGCGGAGCACCGGCGAAGGCTCCAAGATGGGATCTCGCGGATACATAAGGTTACGGCTGTGGAAATTGTTTTTAATTGGCTCCCTGGATGTTTTCGGAGTACGTAGGTATATATAGGAGGAAGAAGTACGTCGGTGGCCACCTGAGGGGGCCAGGAGACAGGGGGCGCGCCCAGGAGGGGTGGGCGCACCCTCCTATCTCCTAACCGCCTCGTTTGCTTCTTGACTTACACTCCAAGTTTTTCGGATCACGTTTGTTCCAAAAATCATGCTCCCGAAGGTTTCATTCCGTTTGGACTCTGTTTGATATTCCTTTTCTTCGAAATACTGAAATAGGCAAAAAATAGCAATACGGGCTGGGCCTCCGGTTAGTAGGCTAGTCCCAAAAATGATATAAATATGTAAAATAAAGCCCATAAACATCCAAAAGGGGTAATATAATAGCATGGAACAATCAAAAATTATAGATACATTGGAGACGTATCAAGCATCCCCATGCTTAATTCTTGCTCGTCCTCGAGTAGGTAAATGATAAATACAGAATTTTTGATGTGGAATGCTATCTAGCATAATTCTCAATGTAATTTTCTTTATTGTGGCATGAATGTTCAGATCCAAATGATTCAAAATAAAAGTTCATATTGATAGAAGAAATAGTAACACTTCAAGCATACTAATCAAAGCAATCATGTCTTCTCAAAATAACATGGCTAAAGAAAGTTCATCCCTACAAAATCATATAGTTAGGCTATGCTTCATTTTCATCACACAAAGATGTTCCCAGATTCTACACCCCCGATGACAATCTAAGCAATTGTTTCGTACTTAAATAATCTCAAACTTTTTCAACCTTCACGCAATACATGAGCGTGAGCCATGGATATAGCACTATGGGTGGAATAGAATATGATGATGGGGATTGTGTGGAGAAGACAAAAAAAGAGAAAGTCTCACATTGACGAGGATAATCAACGGGCTATGGAGATGCCCATCAATTGATGTCAACATGAGGAGTAGGGATTGCCATGCAACGGATGCACTAGAGCTATAAATGAATGCTCAACAAAAGAAAAGTAGTGGGTGTGCATCCAACTTGCTTACTCACGAAGACCTAGGGCATTTGAGGAAGCCCATCGTAGGAATATACAAGCCAAGTTCTATAATGAAAAACTCCTACTAGTATATGAAAGTGACAACATATGAGACTCTCTATATGAAAAACATGGTGCTACTTTGAAGCACACTATATGAGACTCACTACATGAAGAACATGGTGCTACTTTGAAGCACAAGTGTGGAAAAAGAGATAGTAACATTACCCCTTTTTATTTATTTTCTTCTTTTTTTCTTTTTTTCTTTTTTTCTTTCTTTTTCTTTTTCTTTTTTGGGGGCCTTTTTTCTTTTGGCCTTTCTTCTTTTTTTTCTTTGGGACAATGCTCTAATAATGATGACCATCACACTTTATTGATTACAACACAAGAATTACAACTCGAAACTAGAACAAGATATGACTCTATATGAATGCCTCCGGCGGTGTACCGGGATGGTGCAATGAATCAAGAGTGACATGTATGAAGAAATTATGCATGGTGGCTTTGCCACATATACGATGTCAACTATATGATCATGCAATGGCAATATGACAAAAGTAATGCGTGTCATGATGATAAACGGAACGGTGGAAAGTTGCATGGCAATATATCTCAGAATGGCTATGGAAATGCCATAATAGGTAGGTATGGTGGCTGTTTTGAGGAAGATATAGGAAGGTTTCTGTGTGATAGAGCGTATCGTATCACGGGGTTTGGATGCACCGACGAAGTTTGCACCAACTCTCAAGGTGAGAAAGGGCAATGCACGGTACCGAAGAGGCTAGCAATGGCTGAAAGGTAAAAGTGCATATAATCCATGGACTCAACATTAGTCAAAAGAACTCATATACTTATTGAAAAAAATTAGAAGTCATCAAAAATCAAGCACTACGCGCATGCTCCTAGAGGGATAGATTGGTAGGAAAAGACCATCGCTCGTCCCCGACCGCCACTCATAGGGATGCACAAGCCAGGTACACTTCATGTTTCAAATTTGTTACACAACTTTAACCATACGTGCATGCTACAGGACTTGCTAACTTCAACACAAGCATTGTTTAAATTCATAATCACCCAACTAGCATGACTTTAATACCACTACCTCCATATCTCAAAACAATTATCAAGTATCAAATTGATCATAGCATCCAATTCACTTTCTATGATAGTTTTTATTATACCCAACTTGGATGCCTACCATTCTAGGACCAATTTTATAACCATAGCAAATACCATGCTGTTCTAAAAGACTCTCAAAATAATATAAGTGAAGCATTAGAGACTAGCAATTTCTACAAAATTAAGCCACCACCGTGCTCTAAAAGATATAAGTGAAGCACATAGAGTATTCTAACAAATTCTAATAAAGTAGGCTTCTCCCAAAAGGTGTGTACAGCAAGGATGATTGTGGTAAACTAAAAAGCAAATACTAATATCATACACGACACTCCAAGCAAAACACATATCATGTGGCGAATAAAAATATAGCTCTAAGTAAAGTTACCAATGAACGAAGACGAAAGAGGGGAGGCCTTCCCGGGGCATCCCCAAGCTTAGGATTTTGGCTACTCTTCAATATCTTGGGGTGCCATGGGCATCCCCAATATTAGGCTTTTGCCACTCCTTATTCCATAGTCCATCAAATCTTTACCCAAAACTTGAAAACTTCACAACACAAAACTCAACAGGAAATCTCATAAGCTCCGTTAGTGAAAGAAAACAAAACCACCACATAAGGTACTTTAATGAACTCATTCTTTATTTAATTTGTTGTTAAACCTACTGTATTCCAAGTTCTCTATGGTTTATAAACTATTTTACTAGCCATAGATGCATCAAAATAAGCAAACAACACACGAAAAACAGAATCTGTCAAAAACAGAAGAGTCTGTAGCAATCTGTAACTAACGCAAACTTATGGAACTTTAAAACTCCTACTAAAATAGGAAGTCCTGTAAAAATTTTCTATTTATTATCAGCAAAAAGAATCAACGCAAAATCACGTTTATGTGATTTAACAAAACTAATTTGGTGCAGGCAAAGTTTCTGTTTTTCAGCAGAATCAAATTAACATCATCATAGGTTATCCTATAGGTTCTACTTGGCACAAACACTAATTGAAACATAAAAACACATATAAACAGAAGGTATATGCAAAATTTATTACATAACAACAAGGAAAAATATTGTGTTGTCTCCCAACAAGCGCTTTTCTTTAAAGGCTTTTTAGCTAGGGCATTAAGATTTCAATGATGCTCACATGAAAGACAAGAATTGAAGCACAAAGAGAACATCATAAAACATGTGACAAACACACTTAAGTATAACATACTTCCTATGCATAGGCATCTTGTAATAAAACAAATTACCAAGGCAAGCAAAAACTAGCATATGCAAGGAAGAACAAAGAGATGATAGCAATCTCAACATGAAGAGAGGTAATTTAGTAACATGAAAATTTCTACGACCATATTTTCCTCTCTCATAATAATTACATGTAGGATCATAAGCAAATTCAACAAAATAACTATCACGTAAAATATTTCCAACATGATCCACATGCATGCGAAGTTGACACTCTTCCAAAATAGTGGGATTAACATTAACTAAAGTCATGACCTCTCCAAACCCACTTTTGTCAAAAATACCATAAGATTGAACATTCTCCAAATATGTGGGATCTAAAGTTGATACTCTTCCAAACCCACTTTCAATATTATTGCAAACACTATTATCAATCTCATATTCATCATGGGGCTTAAATAAATTTTCAAGATCATAAGAAGAATCACTCCAATCATGATCATTGCAACAAGTAGTAGACATAGCAAAACTAGCATCCCCAAGCTTAGGGTTTTGACTATTATTAGCACAATTGACATCAAGAGAATTTATAGTAAAATCATTGCAATCATACATTTTATTCAAAGATCTATCGTGAATCACTTCATAAAGTTCTTCATCACAATTTTCAGATTCACGAAGTTCAAGCAAAACTTCGTAAAGATAATCTAGTGCACAAAACTCACTAGCAATTGGTTCAACATAATTGGATCTCTTAAAAAGACTAGCAAGTGGATGAGGATCCATAAACTTCTAGCAAGCAAAGATGCAAGCAAAAGGAAGGCACATGCAGACACAAGATCGAACAGAATAAGGGCGAAGAAAAGGCAAAGGTGAAGTGGGGGAGAGGAAAACGAGAGGCAAATGGCAAATAAAGTAAATGCGAGGGAGATGAGTTTGTGATGGGTACTTGGTATGTCTTGACTTGAGCGAAGACCTCCCCGCAATGGCGCCAGAAATGAGCTTAGTTGACGGGCTGTGAGTGCCGCTTACCTATCCTCCCCGGCAACGGCGCCAGAAATCCTTCTTGCTACGTCTTGAGCTTGCATTGGTTTTCCTTGAAGAGGAAAGGGTGATGCAGCAAAGTAGCGTGTATTTCCCTCAGTTTTTGAGAACCAAGGTATCAATCCAGTAGGAGGATCCTCAAAAGTCCCACGCACCTACACAAACAAACAAAGAACTCGCAACCAACACAATAAAGGGGTTGTCAATCCCTTTACGGCCACTTGCAAAAGTGAGATATCATAGAGATAGTATGATAAGATAAATATATTTTTGGTATTTTATAATATAGATGCAAAAGTAAAGATGCAAATGTAACCCCCCGGATCCGATGCGCGAGGTGTCTGTCAGTTGTTTGCCGTTGTTGCCATGTCATTTGCTTTCATGTTGCATTTTATCATGTCAGCATGTGCATCTCATTTTGCATACGTGTTTGTCTCATGCATCCGAGCATTTTCCCCGTTGTCCATTTTGCAATCCGGCACTCCTATGACCTCCGGCGTCCCCCTGTTGTCTCTTGTTGTGAGCGGGTGTTAAACATTCTCGGAATGGACCGTGATTTGCCAAGCGGCCTTGGTACACCACTGGTAGACCGCCTGTCAAGTTTCGTGCCATTTGGAGTCCGTTTGATACTCCAACGGTTAACCGGGTAACCGCAAAGGCCTCTTTTGTGTGCAGCCCAACACCCCTCCAAAGTGGCCCAATAACCAATCCAAACCCCCTCCATGCTCTCAGTCGTTCGATCACGATCACGTGGCCAAAAACCGCTCCCCATTTGGACTCTTCTAGCTCCCTCTACCTATAAATATGTGATCCCCTCCGTTTTTCACGCAGTCCAAACCCTAGCCTCCTCTTCCTCTGCGCCGCCGGACACATCTCCCCCGCCGCCCGGACATGTCCGCCGCCGCCCCTGCCCAATCCGGAGCCGACACCTGTCCGCCGCCGTCGTCCCCGCGGCCGCGGCCCGCCGAGCCCATCGTGGACCCACGCGAGCCCGCAATGCCACCGCCGCGCCCATGCCCGAAGCGCCCACCGCCGCCGCGGGTCCCAGCGCTCCACCGCCCGCCGCTTCGCCGTCGGCGTCCGTCGCCGACCTTGCCGGAGCTCTCCGCCAGCGACCTCACGCCGCGCCATCGACGATCTCCGCCACCGCCTCCCGCGGGCGCCGAAAGTGCCGCCGACCGCGGCCCCGCCGCCGGCATCCGCCTCGCCACCGCCGCCGCCTCCGTCCGCCTCCACCACGCCGCCACGCGGTCGCCGCCCGGCCGCTGTCCGCCCGACCTCGCCTCGGCGTCCTCCGCCACCGGGCGGCCTCCGCCGCCCGCGACACCGGACCTCGCCGGCTGTCCGCTCCGGTCGCCGCCACTCGCCGATGCGGCCTCCCGTCGCCCTCGCCTCCAACTCCGGCCGTCGCCCTTGCCGGAGCTCTTGCCGGAGCCGCCGGATCCGTCGCCCCGGATCGGGACGAGATCCACCAGGATCCCATCCAAATGCCCCGCGCCCGATCCGGGTCTCTCCGTCCCGCACGACCGCGTCCAGTTTCGGAGGTTGAAATTCCACTAAGTCCCTGATTTCTTACATTCTGGTGCTAACTTTGACCTGTCATATCTCCGTGCATATAGCTCCGCTTTGCGTGAATAATATGTCAAAATGTTCATCATGAGATGATCTACATTTCATTCCATTTTGCCATGCTTGTTTGAGTCCATCTTGATGCCCTTATCATCATTGCAAGAGTGCTATATGATGTTAACCTGCTGAAACTGTTATAACTTGATGATTTTTCTTTTTCATTGCATTTTGTGTGTGCATCTTATGAGCTTGATGTCTACATGTGTTTTGAGATACATCATGCTATCTTTACTATGGTGCAATCCATGAATTTTTGTGAGTCTTGTAGTGAGTGCATCGAGTTTGTTAAGTAGGGTACTTGCTGCTGCTGTTTTGCTAGCCTGAATCTGCTATATCATGATGCTATGTAAACCTGCTGCTACAAGTCATTCTATGCATAATCTGGAGATGTTCACTAAGGATGTTTTGTTGTACATGTCATGCTCTATCCATTCATGCCCCTGGTTGCATTTAAATCTTGCTTTAGCTTGTTATAATCTTGCTCTCAAAATTGCTAAATAATGTTGCTGTCAGCCTGTTAACTTTGAGTTCAGTTTTGCCATGTGTGTTGCTAGTGATCCATGCACCCTATGACCATGCTCTTGCCATTCTTAGCTTCATAAACATGTATTATTACTGTTTGTTGCCTTGTCATACCATGTATTGCTCTGTGGTGAGTTGTACAAGCTCATGAACATGCCTACTTATTGTTGTTCCTGCCATGTCTGAATCTGTCATGTCATTTGCCATGTTTGCGTGGATGCTACCATCTTTTCTGTTTATCTTTGGAATTAGTTCAGTAAGGGAGTTTTGTTCTTTATATTTAGTATTAGCATGCCATGCCTTGCTTTGCCATGTTAAGTTCCTGTAACATGTTGTTTTATAGCTCTAAACATTGCAACCCGATGTTATTTCTGCTAAGCCTGAAACTGTTATTATTTGCAATCTTGCCATGTCCTTTTGAGTATGATCTAGTGATTTCTGGAGATAGCTCAGTGTTCATGTTTTGTCATGCTTTACCTATACTTCATGCCCATGCCTTTTGTTCTTATGTTGATGTGCAGTAGCATATTGTTAGATGCTTGCAATATGCCTAGTTGCTGTTTTGGACAGCTTGTCCTTTAAACTTATATAGAGTATGTGTTGAACCGTTGCTCCGTTTTGAGTATGCTCTATATGAAACTTGCTTGATTTTGCATGAAGTTTCATATTATCATGTCGCATCCATGTTTTGAGAGTGTTAGCTTGATGTTTGTATGCATTTTGCATCAATGCCATGTTTAACTTGTTTTGCTCATATCTTCTAGGCCGTAGCTCCGAACTAAATGAACTTTATATGTAACTTGACTAGAATTTCGTGTAGATCCTCTTGGTGTTCTTTAACTTGCTGTTTAACAACTTCAACTTAATGTTTGTTCAGATCTGGACCAACTTCGAAACTTGCATATGGGGACTTTCCGGAATTGTTATATGTTGTTTCCGGCCTCATTTAAACTTGCTTTGATGTGTTGTTCTTGTTTGCATCATCTCTTGCCATGAGTAGCATCATCTAGCTTTGTCATGCATCATACTTGGTTGAGCATCATGTCATGTATATGTGTGGTGTGTTTACCATGTTGTGTGCTTCTTCTCGATAGTTCCTGTTTCGTTGCGATCGTGAGGATTCGTTCGTCTACGCTTGGTTTGGCTTCATCCGTTCATCTTCTTCATGGACTCGTTCTTCTTCCTTGCGGTATTTCAGGCAAGATGACCGCTACCCTGGATCTCACCACTATCATTGCTATGCTAGTTGCTTTGTTCTATCGCTATGCTGCGCCACCTATCTTTTGCTCTTCAAGCCTCCCAAATTGCCATGTCAGCCTCTAACCTTTTTCACCTTTCCTAGCAAACCGTTGTTTGGCTATGTTACCGCCTCGCTCAGCCCCTCTTATAGCGTTGTTAGTTGCAGGTGAAGTTGAAGATTGCTCCATGGTGGATAGGGTTATGTTGGGATATCACAATATCTCTTATTTAATTAATGCATCTATATACTTGGTAAAGGGTGGAAGACTCGGCCTTATGCCTGGTGTTTTGTTCCACTCTTGCCGCCCTAGTTTCCATCATATTGGTATTATGTTCCCGGATTTTGCGTTCCTTACACGGTTGGGTGATTTATGGGACCCCCTTGCCAGTTCGCTTTGAATAAAACTCCTCCAGCAAGGCCCAACCTAGGTTTTACCATTTGCCTCACCTAGCCCTTTTTCCCTTGGGTTTTCGGAGCCCAAGGGTCATCTTTATACACCCCCCCGGGGCCAGTGCTCGTCGTGAGTGTTGGTCCAACCTGTCAGCCGCCAGTGGCCACCAGGAGCAACTCTGGGCTGGCCTACCGGAAGTTTGGACAATCCGATGTGCCCTGAGAACGAGATATGTGCAGCTCCTATCAGGATTTCTCGACACATTAGGGCGGCTTTGCTGGTCTTGTTTTACCATTGTTGAAATGTCTTGTAAACCGGGATCCCGAGACTGATCGGGTCTTCCTGGGAGAAGGTATATCCTTCGTTGACCGTGAGAGCTTGTGATGGGCTAACTTGGGACACCCCTACAGGGTATTATCTTTCGAAAGCCGTGCCCGCGGTTATGTGGCAGATGGGAATTTGTTAATGTCAGGTTGTAGATAACTTGACACCAGATACGAATTAAAACGCATCAACCGCGTGTGTAGCCGTGATGGTCTCTTTTCGGCGGAGTCCGAGAAGTGAACACGGTTTTGGGTTATGTTTGGCGTAAGTAGGAGTTCAGGATCACCTCTTGATCATTGTTAGATTCACGACCATTCCGTTTGTTCTCTTCTCTCTCTCATTTGCGTATGTTAGCCACCATATCCTGCTTAGTCGCTGCTGCAACCTCACCACTTTACCCCTTCCTTTCCCTTTAAGCTTTGCTAGTCTTGATACCCATGGTAATGGGATTGCTGAGTCCTCGTGGCTCACAGATTACTACAACAACAGTTGCAGGTACAGGTTATGCGATGATCATGACGCGGGGGCGATGTTTGCTTGTTTTGGAGTTCTTCTTCTGCTTCTTCTTCGATCAGGGGATAGGTTCCAGATCGGCAGCCTGGCCTAGCAGGGTGGATGTCGTTTGAGTTTCTGTTTGTGTTTCATCCATAGTCGGATGATGCTCTTATTTAAGATGATGTTGTATTCGTGTGGCATTGTATGCCTTTTGTATGTAACCCCATCTATTATGTAATGTTGATGTAATGATATCCACCTTGCAAAAGCGTTTCAATATGCGGTTCTATCCTTGGTGGGACCTTTGAGTCTCTTTAGGATAGTATCGCATATTGGGCGTGACAAGTTGGTATCAGAGCCTCGACCGACCATAGGAGCCCCCATGATTGATCGTGTAGTTTGGCCGTTGTTGAGTCTAGAAGAAAACTGTTTTCAGAGTCTAGTTATATCAGAGAGTAGGAGTTCTTTTTACTCCTCAGCCCCTTCGTCGCTCTGGTGAGGAATCTTGACGTAGGTGTTTTGAATTACTCCTATTCCCCTTCAAATTTTTCTTTAGATTCACGCAGTTGGTTTCCGTTCGTTGGTTCTCCGCTCTTTTCATCCGGTGCATTTCTCGTTAAGTTGACTGAGCCTCTTCATCTTTGCCAAGTTCAATCCTCAGTTGTTTTCTTTTTCCCACCTGCCCACCCTTTTCTTCTCGGAACCGGAGTCCGTAATCGAGTATCCATCCTACTTGTGTGAAGTCTTTGCTTTCTTTCCTCCACAATTTTGGTGGTGTTTTCTTTTCAAGATATTCGTCGTTTCCCCTTCCAAGTTGCCTTTGTTTTTCCCGACCTCCCACCCTCTTCTTCCCGGAGCTTGAATATCTTTCGAGCATCAATTTCATTCGTACGGAGCCTCTTCAGTCTTCCCTCAATTATTTCAACCGGTGAATTCTCTTTTGTTTGACATTCTTCATCTCTTTTTCTTCTCAATTTAAGGAAGGCACATGCAGACACAAGATCAAATAGAAGAAGGGCGAAGAAAAGGCAAAGGTGAAGTGGGGGAGAGGAAAACGAGGGGCAAATGGCAAATAAAGTAAATGCAAGGGAGATGAGTTTGTGATGGGTACTTGGTATGTCTTGACTTGAACAAAGACCTCCCCGGGAACGGCGCCAGAAATGAGCTTAGTTGATGGGGTGTGAGTGCCGCTTATCTATCCTCCCCGGCAACGGCACCAGAAATCCTTCTTGCTATGTCTTGAGCTTGCGTTGGTTTTCCTTGAAGAGGAAAGGTTGATGCAGCAAAGTAGCGTAAGTATTTCCCTCAGTTTTAAAGAACCAAGGTATCAATCCAGTAGGAGGCTCCTCAAAAGTCCCACGCACCTACACAAACAAACAAAGAACTCACAACCAATGCAATAAAGGGGTTGTCAATCCCTTTACGGCCACTTGCAAAAGTGAGATCTCATAGAGATAGTATGATAAGATAAATATATTTTTGGTATTTTATAATATAGATGCAAAAAGTAAAGATGCAAATAAAAGTAGATTGAAAGCTTATATGATAAAAGATAGACCCGGGGGCCATAGGTTTCACTAGTGGCTTCTCTCCAGATAGCATAAGTATTACGGTGGGTGAACAAATTACTGTCGAGCAATTGATAGAAAAGCGAATAATTATGAGATTATCTGGGCATGATGATGTATATAGGCATCACGTCCGCGACAAGTAGACCGACTCCTGCCTGCATCTACTACTATTACTCCACACATCGACCGCTATCCAGCATGCATCTAGAGTATTAAGTTCATAAGAACAGAGTAACACATTAAGAAAGATGACATGATGTAGAGGGATAAACTCATGCAATATGATATAAACCCCATCTTTTTATCCTCGATGGCAACAATACAATACGTGCCTTGCAGCCCTTTACATTCATCGGGTAAGGACACCGCAAGATTGAACCCAAAGCTAAGCACTTCTCCCATGGCAAGAAAGATCAATCTAGTAGGCCAAACCAAACTGATAATTCGAAGAGACTTGCAAAGATAACTCAATCATACATAAAAGAATTCAGAGAAGATTCAAATATTTCTCATAGATAAACTTGATTGTAAACCCACAATTCATCGGATCACGACAAACACACCGCAAAAAGAGTTTACATCGAATAGATCTCCACAAGAGAGGGGGAGAACATTGTATTGAGATCCAAAAAGAGAGAAGAAGCCATCTAGCTAATAACTATGGACCCGAAGGTCTGTGGTAAACTACTCACAACTCATCGGAGGGGCTATGGTGTTGATGTAGAAGCCTTCGTGGTCGATTCCCCCTCCGGCGGAGCGCCGGCGAAGGCTCCAAGATGGGATCTCATGGATACAGAAGGTTACGGCGGTGGAAATTGTTTTTTGTTGGCTCCCTGGATGTTTTCGGGGTACGTAGGTATATATAGGAGGAAGAAGTACGTAAGTGGCCACCTGAGGGGCCCAGGAGACAGGGGCGCGCCCAGGAGGGGTGTGCGCGCCCTCCTATCTCCTGGCCGCCTCGTTTGCTTCTTGACTTGCACTCAAAGTTCTCCGGATCACGTTCGTTCCAAAAATCACGCTCCCGAAGGTTTCATTCCGTTTGGACTCCGTTTGATATTTCTTTTCTTCGAAATACTGAAATAGGCAAAAAAACAGCAATACGGGTTGGGCCTCCGGTTAGTAGGTTAGTCCCAAAAATGATATAAATATGTAAAATAAAGCCCATAAACATCCAAAAGGGGTAATATAATAGCATGGAACAATCAAAAATTATAGATACGTTGGAGACGTATCAGTAGCCACCTCGCTGCCGGTAGTCAGGGCCCGATGCCCCATTAACAAAGCCACCCGAAGGGCCGTAATAAGGTCTCTCAGCTATACCATCGCTCTGCCAAGCATAACCACGACCGCCACCCGTCGACGACGAACCTTGCCTTCACCATACGCATTGTAACCATCGTCACCCCATTGTCTCCGGGGCGGTCCGTTACCACCACTATTGGCTGGGCCACGGGGCAAACCCGCCCCTATATCATCATACTGAGGCGGCGGTGTATGCGTCTGTGCCAGCCCAGGCCGCTTCTGCGTCGGCCTCGCAACATGGTGCGGCGGCGGCGGCGGCACCCGAGGCTGAAGGCCAGGCACCCGAGCAAGCATGATGGTAGGCCTAAGCTGTGGCGGTCGTGGCCCTTGCGCAGCGCCGCCCCGTCCCGCAGTCGCAACCGGACCCTGTGGCGGTTGCCGAGCCCAAGAGCAGTCCCGCCCCGACCCATGGCGGCCAACGCAGCCTGTCCGTGCGCCGGCGGTCTCTGCCCAAGCTAGCCTCCACCGTGTCCCACGGCGGCGAGCGCTGCACTAGCCACCACCGGAGGTCTAGGAGCAGACGGTGCCGCGGCACCATGCCCGACTCCAGTCGCCTGCAACGTCGCACCAGCACGGACCACGCCAGCCGCGGCCGGCGGCTTCTTCCCCGATGGTGCACCCACACCTTGGCCATCCATGGCCTCGAGGGGAGGAATGCGAGTAGCACGCCCCAACCACACGATGGGAACCCCGGTTTCGCGCAGCGCCGAGGAACCCTAGCACTCCGCGATGGCGAACGGGACGAGCAATCATGCGATCTCCTGCATGTGTCAGCGCTTTTGACTTGGGTTGGTACCGGTTTAGCCTGGGCCTCATACCCAGCTAACCTCTGCCCACCCAATCTCGGCCCATGCGCACTCAGAATCAGCCCATCTCGGCCAAGGAGAAAATTCAAATGCAACGCACGGGCCGCCGTGATCCCGATCGCCGGTTTTCCGAGCGTGACCGCCGCGGTCGCCACCGGCGCCGATCTTGAAGGAAATATGCCCTAGAGGCAATAATAAAGTTATTATTTATTTCCTTATTTCATGATAAATGTTTATTATTCATGCTAGAATTGTATTAACCGGAAACATAATACATGTGTGAATATATAGACAAACAGAATGTCACTAGTATGCCTCTACTTGACTAGCTTGTTAATCAAAGATGGTTAAGTTTCCTAACCATAGACAAAGGAGTTGTCATTTGATTAACAAGGTCACATCATTAGTTGAATGATCTGATTGACATGACCCATTCCATTAGCTTAGCAAACGATCGTTTAGTATGTTGCTATTGCTTTTATCCATGACTTATACATGTTCCTATAACTATGAGATTATGCAACTCCCGTTTACCGGAGGAACACTTTGGGTACTACCAAACGTCACAACATAACTGGGTGATTATAAAGGAGTACTACAGGTGTCTCCAAAGGCAGATGTTGGGTTGGCGTATCTCTGGGCCCTCTCGGTAATGCACATCACTTAAGCCTTGCAAGCATTACAACTAATGAGTTAGTTGTGAGATGATGTATTACAGAACGAGTAAAGAGACTTGCCGGTAACGAGATTGAACTAGGTATTGGATACCGACGATCGAATCTCGGGCAAGTAACATACCGATGACAAAGGGAACAACGTATGTTGTTATGCGGTCTGACCGATAAAGATCTTCGTAGAATATGTAGGAGCCAATATGGGCATCCAGGTCCCGCTATTGGTTATTGACCGGAAACATGTCTCGGTCATGTCTACATAGTTCTCGAACCCGTAGGGTCCTGACGCTTAACGTTTCGATTGCGATATAGTATTATATGAGTTATGCATGTTGGTAACGAATGTTGTTGAGTCCGGATGAGATCATGGACATGACGAGGAACTCGAAATGGTTGGAGATAAAGTTTGATATATGGAATAATAGTGTTTGATCTCCGGAAGGGTTCGAATTCACGGAAGGGGTTCGGATGTTTCCGAAATGTTTGGGTGCGAGAACACGTTATTTGGGCCAAAGGGAAAACCCACAAGGTTTTGGAAAGCGCAAAGGAAGTTTTATGGAGTCGAGGGGCGACGCCGAGGTCCTGGCGTCGGGTCGAACGCCGGGAACCTGGCGTCGCCCCGAGTCCGAGAAGGACTCTTGCCTTTCGGGTGAAACCGAGTTTGTGGAGGCTTTTACTCCAAGTTTCGACCCCAAGGCTCAACATATAAATAGAGGGGTAGGGCTAGCACCAAAGAGATCAAGAAACACCAAGCCGTGTGCCGGCAACCCCGTCCCCTCTAGTTTATCCTCCGTCATAGTTTCCGTAGTGCTTAGGCGAAGCCCTACGGAGATTGTTCTTCACCAACACCGTCACCACGCCGTCGTGCTGCCGGAACTCATCTACTACCTCGCCCGTCTTGCTGGATTGAGAAGGCGAGGACGTCATCGAGCTGAACGTGTGCAGAACTCGGAGGTGCCGTGCGTTCGGTACTTGGATCGGTCGGATCGTGAGGACGTACGACTACATCAACCGCGTTGATAAACGCTTCCGCTTAGCGATCTTCAAGGGTATGAAGATACACTCCCCTTCTCGTTGCTATATCATCACCATGATCTTGCGTGTGCGTAGGAAATTTTTTGAAATTACTACGTTCCCCAACAGATCTAGCCACCGCCCGGCGAGCATTCCTCCTTCTCTTAACTACAATCCACGACTCTAGCTGAATTAAATCGAAAATGGTAAGGTTTGGAAGACTAGCCTTCGGGAGAGGACCCTTCCATGGCCTGATCGCCGTCGCCGCCGTTCTCCGATGACCCACACGGCGAAGCATCTCCTTCTTCTCTCCCGTGTGAAGCCTTATCCTGGCCGGATCATCAGGGGGCAAAACCTTGTCGATAGTCGTCGCCACTTCATCTTCTTGTAGCCGGCATTGAAAAACCCGCAAATTTGGTCAGATGGCGTCGGCGACGGCAGAGATGCCGGAGTCGCATCCACATCCCTGTCCCCATCGTCCTCGTCAGCGTCGGCGAGGGAACAGAACCGGCCCCCCACCCGCCGTCGGTCGCCGGAGTATGGAGGCGGCGCACCCGCGGTCACCCCGCTGGTTACCCCCCAGTCGCCTTTCCCATCCGCTCAGTCCCTCATGGTCCCTTCTGGTGAAGTGATGTTGCCAGGGTTGTGGCTCGGTGAGGTGAGGTAGCCGTGCTTTTCACCTCTCCTTGGCAACCGACTGGTCCTGTTCATGAGTGCTCGGGGGTGAGCTATTGTACCAGCCGATGGCGTAACTTCTTTCGATCCAGGACTAGAAGGTGGCGGCGGCGGGGGGAGGGGGGCTTCTTCGGCGGTGAATGGCAGATTGGTAGGGTTTGTCCTTGGGAGTTGATGGAGCATGTTCTTCCTCCGGCGGTAGGTAGCTCCCTTGGTCGCAATGCATCTATGGCAGGGCTTGGGTTCGTTGTGGATAGTCGTTCCATAGCTTCTTGTATCTTTTTCGTTTTTCTTTCTTTCTTTCTCTTTGTATCCGGTAAACTATGTATTCTTGGTGTGGTGGTTGTTTTTATAGTATAAAACAAGGAAATCCTTTTTCGTCGACATGAGCATGTCCCGGCGAGTTTCACCCAATCCCCAGTCCCATCTTCTTACTGGTCCCCTGTTCTTCGCCATGGCCGCCAGCTAAAGCTCGTCCTTCCCTGTTCGTTGCCATGGCTGCCCATCTCCACCCAAGTTCCTCTCTTGCTTCTCCACTATTCGTTTCGATAGTCTCTAGCTGAACCTCGGCGTCCCTTGTTCGCCGCCATGGCTGTCAGCTGGAGCTCGTCCTCCATTGTCCGTCCCTCTCCTCCCAAGTTCCTCTCCTCCTAAATACCTTGTTCATCTATTGCTCTTCCCGTGTTTGTCGCCATGACTGAAAGCTGAAGCTCATTGTGGTTTGGCGTGTGTAAAGATTGAATAGCTGTTGTGGTTTGGCTTGTGTAAAGACTGGGGGTCTAGGACAGATTAAATAAAGGTTGCACAAGTCAGAAACTTTGTAAATTTCAGTTTAGACTGTCTGAAGATGTACAACTGTCTTTCCTGAATTATATATACCACATGTGGAAGTTGGCCATCATTGACGAGTCACGGTGCGATGGGAGACGCGGTTTGTGAGCCCGTCACGGCGCGGTGGTCAGCGTGGTTCACCGCTGATCTGAAATCGGTGACGACCCCCAAGTATCACCGGGGTGTGGTGGTGCTGCGCCCGCACACCATGACGGTACACCTCATCGACGAGCGCGGGTGCATGATTGATAGGCGGTCGGGGGGCGGGTTCGTGTTGGCCCCTGGGGCTACGGTTGTGTTCTCCTGTCACGTCGCGCATATCGAGGAGGAAATCACCGGCGGAGACGGCGTCTTGGGAGACGGCGACAGAGGTAATGCGGCCGGTGGGAGAGCAATTAAGGCTGAGGGGGGATTAAGATCAAAGAAATCCACGCAGGTTATTCCCCATCCCACTCGTCCTCTCCCGCACGCCTCATCCACTGCTCTGCCTGCTCGAATTCGCGACGGAGATGGTGGAGATCAACGAAGAGAAGATGCAGAGGTTCGCGGGCAGGGATGCGCGCCTGCGGATCCGCCTGAGAGAGATCGGGGCCTGGTATTTGAGCAAGCGCGAGATGTATGCGGAGGCGGAGGTGATCATGGAGAATCTGACAGAGGAGGAGGAGAGGTCACTGTTCGGGCGCGGAGGGCGCAAGCACCCGCTGCAGGTGCTTCTGTGGGCGGCGGATGAGGCAGACTCGCCGGTAAGGGCGGTGGAGAGGAAGTGGGTGGCCTTCACCATCTTCGCAATCGCGAATCTCACCCCCGCCATGAGGGAATCGGCGCTTCACCCTCGAGAGGGGGTCCTGGCCCTCCCCGCTCCAGGGTCGGCCATGTCCCCGATCGAGATCTGCGAGGATCCGGTGGATCAGGCGCTGTAGGAGGCGACGGGGGCGCCGCGCTGCTCTGCTCGTCTCGCCGCAACACCATCAACCTCGGAGACTCCAGAGCCTCGCCGTTCAGCACGCCTCACTGGGAACAGAGTCTAAATCCTTTGCTGGGTGGCAACCACTTTTGGGTGCTAGCTAGTGAAGATTCAGATGACGTTTTTGACGAGGATCTCGCCAATTCAGGTATGATTTACCCTTCTGTTCTTAAATACCTGACGCACACTTGCGATTGTGAGAGTAGTCAGGGTGAAATTGATACTCAGCGTCGAATTATACGAGTTAATCGTATGTTGAAAAAGAGGATGAACACTTATGTTCAAAGCCTTTTGCTTAAAAATGAAGAAGTTAGGGATGGAAAATAGAGATATATAAATCAAAATGAATTCATTCACATTGATTCACCCAACTGGGGGAAGTTTCATAACCAAAAAATTGATATGGCGTTGATAAGGATTAGGGATAAGATACCCAAGATATGGGATCTAGCCAGATTTCCTGAATATTTGTCAGATATAGACACTGACTATGAGGGTTGTGAGGTTGATGATAATAGAATTAATAAAAGAGATATGATTCTCTGTGAAGAAACATTAGTTGATAGAAAAGTTAGGGTGAACAATATCCCAGAAAATTTTATGCTGGAAGAAGCAATGGAGGAAAGTCAGGACAATAAAAATGGATACGAGTCAGGAGCAGAAAAGTTGCAGGTGGAATGGGAGGACAGTGTGGGGAAAAAGAAGGATGACCAGGTGGGCTCTGGAGGAAAGTGGCCCGGTAGTGGGGTGAGCAAAAAAAGCCCAGCTACAGATAGTGGGGGATTGGGCCTATATATAGGGGGAATCCCATCCTTCATCCCTGATCCCGATTTCCTCCACCTACCAAACCCTAGCGAAACCTTGACGGCGACTAGTGAAGAAGAGGAAGCGGTGAAGAGGGATCTACCTTGGGAAGAAGAAGAAGCTATGGCTGGCAGACAAGAGAGTTGGAGGCCAAGGCCTGGAAGAGGAACCAATCCAGGAGGGAGAGGTAATTTCTATAGCAGATCTGAGAGTTTTGGGAGAGGTTTTAATAGGCAAGAAGAGAGAGAGTTGGATGGATACGGCTGGAGAAACAAAGAGGGGAGCTTCAGAGGAGGATCAGGGACCAACAGCAGTGGTTCTGATGGGGATGGAAATTCCACCGGAAGTGGTAGAGATGGAGACAATAAGTTCGGCAGATTTGCATCGGACAGGGATGGAAATTAACAAGAAAGGTACCAGGTTGGGATGGGTGAAAACAGGGAGGAAAGTGGGTCTGGGGCTAACAGAAACATTGCACAGCTGGGGACGCAAGGAGGACCAGTTCAACTGGCAGGAGGGTTCCCTATGATGAGCAGCAGTGGTTTCCCTCAGCTTGTGCCAATGGGGATGGGGCTTGGGCAGTTTGGTTTCATGCCACAAGAGCAAATGGCACAGCAGTATCAGTTTCTCTTGTCCAATATGCCAAAACAGGAAACTCTGCAGTCACAAGTAGGTGCTAGAGTGGAGGGAGCTAAAGAGACAGCTAAAAAGAAAGAAATAGGAAATCCCAAGGAACTTTTCTGTGTTAAATGCAAAGAACAGGGGCATGTAAAAAGTGACTGCAAAAATAAGGTCTTCTATGTGGTATGCCAGAGGCCATCTCACAATACTGAAGAATGCACCATTCTGAAACGGCCCAAACCAGTTGCCAAATATGTTGGATATGGGGCCAGGGGGTTGGGATGTCTTCTGGTGCAGAACACTAAAGAGATTGTAGCTACTGAGCACATTAACCCCATGGCCTTGGTTACTGTGCAGGAGGGACAGCTGAATGACACCAAAGTGGCCTATGGATTCAGCAAAATGTTTGATTGGGCCGGGGTGGACTTGGAGAGCCAAGTTTCAGAGCCCAAAAACTTTCCTTATGAGATTTCCTAGCAAGGCCAAATTGATGGAGTTGAAAAACTTTGGCAAATTCACCCTGCTTGGCACAGGGGCTATGGTGGAGGTAGACTTCTAGAGTCCAGATGATAAAGCAAAAGGGAAACTTCATTCAGTTTGGATCAAGATGTGGGGTGTCCCTGACACCCTGAGGAATTACATGGGTGCATGTGAAATTGGTTCAGCTCTGGGGCCAGCGGTTGAAGTAGATGTGGAACACATTTATTCTAAGGAAGCAATTAGAGTGAAAGTGGGAGTGAGGGACTTACACAAAATTCCTGCCGGCACTGAGATAACTACTAAAGATTTGCTGCTTTATGATATTGGTTTTGAGTTTGATTACATTGCAGAACAGGGGTGGTACAAGTTTGAAGAGGGGAATAAAAGGAAAATCTTTGACTACCTTGACTTGGAGAGCTCAAAAACACAGAGGGAGAATGAGATGCAGAAAAAGAGTAAACAATCTGAGTTTGGGAAGTCCTTTGTTAGCTTGGAGAGTCTGGGGTTGAAACAATATGAACAAGTGCTGCTTAAAGCAGGAGACATGGGTCAGAAAAATGAGATGCCCAAGGAAAAGGCAGGAACATGGTTTGCTGGAGAGGACCAGGGTGAAGAAGAAAGTTTGAAGGCTAGGCTTCAGAAAGTAGAGGAACTTGCAGCAAGACAGACTGCTCAACTTATGCTAGAGGAAAAAAAGAGGAAAGAAATGGACATCATAAGAAAAACCCTAGAAAAGGAGGTCAAGAGACAACGTGAACTGCTGCAAATCAATATGAAGGCAATTGAAGAGGTGAGAGAGTCACAATCAGGGGAGAAAATTATTTGAAGTGAAGATGAAAAAGAGGACACTGAGGGAGGAGCAGTAGCAGAAGGCAAGCTGGAAGAGGGAGAGGGAATGACAGACTTGGAACTAATGGAACAGGCTGTGGGGCTAGGTTATATGGAACCTGTGGATTACACTGCTAGTCAGGAGACTGAATCTTTTGAAACAGAAATCAAGAAGGCTGGCATTGGAGAACTGGAATCCCAAGAAGAAGAAGAATTGAGAAGATGTACTAGACTAAAAGGCAAAGAAGACAAAAAAATCACTGATTTGGCTAAAGAGAGAGTAGCACAGAAAAACAACTATGGTGAGTCCACTCCTTCTGGTATTGTTTCTAGATCCAATAATATCTTGCAGCAGATTGCTGAGGGGGTTGGGGTTAGTTTGGGAAATAAACCTGACATTGTTAATCATAATTTGGAATTGATAAAAATGGCTGAAGAGGCAAGGATTGATATGTGGTTAGTAGACTACAGTAACAATCAGAAACAAACCTTTCTGCCTGAGGAGCCTAATATCATTGATACTGGAGAACATTCTCTGGAAGATTTGCTAGAGAATGGGGAAAATAAGAGAGAAGAGGAAGAGAATGAAAAATGGGAATTAATTAAAGAGCTTTTCTCATCAAAAAAAGAGAAGAAAAGAGGTAAAACTACCAGAGGTTCTGGAGTTAAAATTGCCTCTGCTATCAAAACCCTAGAATCTTCTGATAGAAAAAAAATAAAAAAAGATGAGGGGTATCTTTTGGAATATGAGAGGATTTGGGGGAGATATAAAAAAAAGATTTTTGAGGGAAATGATCATGGATATGAGAGTAGATTTCTTGGGTCTACAAGAGACCATGAGACAACAATTTTTTAGAAATGATCTGCAACAAATTTGTGCAGGAAGGAATTTTCACTGGCATTTTACTCTAGCTAGGGGGAAATCTGGTGGCCTTCTGTTGGGAGTCAATTATACCACATTAGATGTGATTTCTCAGGATGAAGGAGACTATCACATAAAATGACAGTCCAAGATGTTAGAAATAGGTTTATTTGGGATTTAGTAGTGATCTATGGAGATGCACAACCAAAAAGGAAAGCTCTATTTTTGGTTGAGTTATCTAGAGTATTTCAAAACTATGTTAATCCAATTTTGATTGGAGGTGACTTCAATATTATTAGAAAAGCTAGTGAGAAAAATAAACCAGGATCCCCTGGGAATTGGAGTTTTTCTTTTTAATGCCATTCTGGAATAAGCTGGGGTGAGAGAGCTTGATATGAATGGGAGACAATTCACTTGGGGGAATAATAAGCACAACCCTACTTTTGAAAAGCTAGATAGGGTACTCTGTAGCACTGAGTGGGAAGAGACATACCCCTTAACCCAAGTAACAGCTTTGACTGGAGAGAAGTCTGATCACACTCCTCTTTACTTGGATTCTGGAGATTTCCAAAAAACTAAGCCAATTTTCAGATTTGAAAATGCCTGGTTTTTGAGAGAAGGGATTGATGAAATTGTACAGAAAGTTTGAAATGATCCTAACATTAAAGGGGACAGCACAGATAGATTGTTGGGGAAGTTTAGAAATCTAAGACCTAAACTTAAAGGGTGGAACAGAAATATGAATGCATGGTATTTTGAACTAAAGAAAGATATCCTGCTTAAATTGGATATTATTGATAAAAATTGTGAGGTTAATGTCCTTACATCTGCTGATAGAAAAGAGCAGATAGAATTAAGAGCTCAGCTTGATAGACTCCTTAAGCAGGAAGAGGCTAAATGGAGACAGAGAGCCAAAATTGATGAAATACTAGAGGGGGATAGTAATACTAAATTCTTCCATGCCAAGGCAAATGGGAGACTTAGAAGAAACAAAATCAACAGATTAGAGCAAGTTGAGGGGATAATAGAAGGGGATAAAAAATTGATAGATTATATTACCACTTTTTACAAAAACCTATTTGGTCCACCAGATAATTTTTCTGTTTCACTTAATATTGATAATCCCATTAGGATTCAAGAGGGATATGAAAAAAAATTAGTTGAAGAATTTTCTTTGGAGGAAATTAAGAAGGTTGTCTTTAAAATGGCACACAATATATCCCTTGGACCAGATGGCTTCACTGCTGAATTTTATCAGCATTATTGGGATCTGGTGAAACATGATCTAAAAGCTCTGTTGGATGACTTTGCCAGTAGGAAAATTGATATTAGTAGACTAAACTATGGGATTATAACCCTAGTCCCAAAAGGGATAGATGCTAATCAAATACAGAAATTCAGGCCAATTTTCTTGCTAAATGTCTGCTTCAAAATCATCACAAAGGTGTTAATGAATAGGTTGAATTTGGTAGCTGCTGATGTTATTTCTCCTGTTCAAACTGCTTTTGTTAAGGGCAGGTATATTATGGAGGGAGTTTTGATCCTTCATGAGGCTTTGAATAGTATACAAAAGAAAAAACAAAGTGCTATGCTTCTGAAAAATGATTTTGAAAAGGCCTATGACAAAATCAAATGGTCCTTCCTCTTTCAAATGTTGAAATTAAAGGGATTCCCAGATAAATGGATTGATTGGGTCATGGAGATTGTTAGAGGGGGGAAAGTTTGTGTCAAGGTTAATGAGAACTTAGGAAAATACTTTATTACTCATAAGGAATTGAGACAGGGGGACTCTCTATCCCCTCTGAACTTTGATCTGGCTGCTGATGCCCTGGCAATTATGTTAGACAAAGCCAGGGAAAATGTGCTGGTGAAGGGGGTCCTAAATGAATACATACCAAATGGGGTTAATATGTTGCAATATGCCGATGATACCATCTTCCTATTACAAGATGATATAGAAAGTGCACACAATTTGAAATACATTTTATGTCTGGTTTGAAGATCAATTTTCATAAAAGTGAGCTTTTTCTGTTTGGAGAGGCAGTTGGTAAGAAAGATGAATATGCTAGAATTTTCACATGCCCAGTGGGTACCTTGCCCATCAAATATCTAGGGCTACCTATAGATAAAAATAGAATTTGTAACAAGCATTGGAAACCTCCAGAGAATAAGATGGAGAAAAAATGTGAAACTTAGCAAGGCAGATTGCTTGCCAGTGCAGGGAGGGTTACATTGATTCAGTCATCTCTTACAGGCATACCCTATTTTATGATGTCCTTTTATGGGCTCCCCATCGGGGTTGAAAAACGCATGGATTTTTTTAGATCCAGACTTCTATGGCAAGAAAATGATCAAAAAAAGAAAATACCATTTGGTGAAATGGTCTGAGGTGTGTAGGCCAAAAGATATGGGGGGGCTGGGGATTCAAAATCTTGCATGCATGAACAAAGCATTGCTGTGTAAATGGTGGTGGAAATTATACACAACTGAGGGGTTGTGGCAAGCCATTATTTGGAAAAAATATATTAAGAATAGGAATCTGGGCACTGTTTAGGCCAAACAAGGAGATTCCCAGTTTTGGAGGGATATACTGAAACACAGAGACCATTTTGTTTCTTTGTGCAAATTTAAAATTGGGAATGGAGATAGAACTCGCTTTTGGGAAGATTGGTGGATTGGCACCGCTCCACTAAGTAAAAATTTCCCTAGGCTTTATGATCTTTGTTTTGATAAAAATAAAATAGTTAAAGAAGTTTTTGACAACAATCTAGATAATGTGCAATTTAGAAGAACTTTATTGGGAGACGCTAGAGAGCTGTGGGGACATATTAAAGAAGCATGTAGCTCGGTGACTTTGAATGAGGATAAAGAATAAATAAAATGGTCTTTGACTAAAAAAGGAGTATATACTGTAAAATCCTTCTACAGGCATCTGATTGAAAATGGTGTCAAATATCCACACATGTATATGTGGAGGATTAAAATGCCACCCAGAATCAAGGTGTTCATGTGGTTGGCTCTTAGAAAAAGTATTCTTACAAAAGATAATTTGCTTCGTAGGGGGTGGAAAGGAGATGATAAATGTCCTTGTTGTGGACGTAAGGAAAATATAAATCATCTTTTTCTATCCTGTTTAGTTGCTAGATTATTGTGGAACATCTTAAAATGTCCTTTCAATCTGAGAGACATTCCAGAAACTCTAGATGCTATTATGAAAACCTGGGTAAATACATTTGGGAAAGATGAAAAAAGTTTGGTTATGATAGGTGTTTCAGCGATTTGCTGGACTATCTGGAAATTAAGAAACGGTGTTATTTTTGACAACAATAGGGTAAATGACCCCTGTGTACCTGTTACCCTATTTCTCAAAAATTTAAATGATTGGAATATTTTGCAGACAAATCCTGCAAGAAGTAAGATGATGAAGGCTGCAGTGAAGCAAGTAAGTGAGGTGGCGGAAGAAGTGTTCAAAGCAGTTCATGGGTGGCGCCTGAAGACTGGGAGAATCCAGGGGTGACTACTGGAAGAACCCGTTGCTGCGATGAAAGAACTTCTGTCACTACATTCTAGCTTGCTTTGTTTTTGCTTTTCAGACAGTATATGGTCTTGTAAGAATCCATGAGAAACCGTAGCCCTGGTGTATGCCTCTGTCCTAAAAAACAGAGTTGTAAGCGCTCCGGGGGCTGGATTCCTCTCTGAATCCAGGCCTCGGACCACTCCCGTAGGTTCTTTTGCCTTGGGGATTTTGGAGGGGAAGGGATGGCTTCCCTTCCTTCCTCAGTTTGGCAATTGCAATTTCGTAGGGGAGTGGAGTATTATGCTCTATCTTTTAGTTTCTTTTCTGCTTTGTAGTAAGACATGGTGATTTCTTTTAATGGAAATTGGAGAGAGTGCTCTCTTTTGTCAAAAAAATACCACATCTACTCTCATGCCAAATTCAGATTGCATGATGATTAATTGTTATTCCTAGTTCCTACAGATTTAAGAATCAAGTTAATATTGTGAATCTGATCCTAACAAAGTTTGTCCCATACGATGACTGTCTATTTTAGAACTTCAAGAGTTCAAGACCATTTTTTAAAGATCTAACTGGAAGATGGGGGAGAGGTTTGCACATGCTCTCCCCAATCACTGTTGCCTTGCCTTAGTTGCCTGTGTTGATCCACATCAAAGTCATGTGTTACTGCTCTTGAACTTACAATTATCGCAAATAAGATGAATTGGGAGTCTGAAGCTGATCTGATGTTTACAGGACTTGAGGTGAGGTTCTTCACACAAATGTTTGGTCGGAGTAACAATTTTTTTCGACAAACAGTCAGAGTATCAATTTAATTGCTTGGCAATCTACAACGTAGTGTAGTTTATGTTCCTGTTGTAAATTGCACATTTGATAAACTGGGTTTGAGGTTCAATGTGAATAAACTTGGATCAAACCATTTATGCTATGGAAGTATTAGTGCGGGCTACTTTTGGTTTTACATCAAACTTTTTTATGCTAAAATTTTGCCCTGCCTTAAATTTTTTTGTCCTCTGATGCTACATGCAATGGTTTATCATGTTATTTTGTTCTTGCAACGGGCAGCTAATCACGGAAGTACTTATATGTCATCCCCAAGTGTCCTTGGCTCAAACCTGGGTTCCATGTTATATATTGGAAATTCTCACAATTATCTCTGTTATGTTATGCTCCAAATTCAAGTATAAAGAGAAAGACTAACTTCAGACTCGCTACGCTCCGCTTCGGCCCAAGCCACCACCACCCCTCGCGGTACGGATCAGTATTGACCTAGGCCACATGTGTTATATATACCTCTTGTAAGCCGCCGCATGGGATACATTGATCAGTTGTAAATCCTCGGCGTTTGTAACCTCCCCCGATATAGTGAAGTTTGGCTGGCTGGTGCTCGTGGTTTTTTCCCCTTTGTGTTGGAGTGGTTTTCCACGTTAAAATATCGTGTCACCTGCTTGTTCTTCGTTTTTCGTCGATTTGATTTGCTTGTTGTATCTCTAAAAATCTCTGAAAGACACAAGCTGCCCTTGGCTCAAACCTGGATCATCTTGCAATAACAGAAATGGTATGTCTCATGGTGGTAACCTCAAGAATACATGCTTACATTTTGATGGTTGTTGCATTCATGGAGTATGCATTTCAACCTGTGATGTGGCATTCCATATTGCCGATGCTCATATGTGGGGATTTAGGGATGCATATGTGGAGCATCACCTACAGAAGGGACATGCATTTCTCTCAAACATGCGCTGCTTCTCAAAAGATGCCAGCCAGGTCTCAAAACTGCAGTATCCCCTGGCACACTATGCTCGTATGCTTGCAGAGTTCATACACCAGTGATGATGTTTACGTATTGGTTTTTTTTTTGTGCCACTGGATTGCCGAGAAGATGGTGAGCAGAAGGTGCTTCTGGAGTGTATGTCAGTTTTAATGAAATAGAATCTGCGCAGTTTGAAGGCATCTTCTCATGGGGACTTGAGTTCTCCTCCATTATGTGACATGTGTGTGACTGGGAATAAGGAGTTCAAGGAAATGGATGCCCAGAATCCAGAAAGTGGGGATTGTGAATCAGGTTTGGTGCTTGACAGAAGCAAAAGGATGAATGGAGTGCGGGCGGTTTGCAACCATTGCAAAAAGGATTACACAACTGAGCCAAAACAACATGGGACTTCTCCTAATTCAAAGTCGATCCAGGTTCAAGCCTTTTCTCGGGCTCGGCCGATACCATTACTCTAGAAAAAAATAATTTGGAACTTCTCACCTGTTGAGGTATCTTAAGAATGACCATGGAATTGACCCCAAAGCCTCATTTTCAGCAAGTGGGAAGTGACCACATTTGCTTGGTTTTAACTAGATTGTGGGCAACGCAACCATTCTTGGTAATCCAATTGTTCAACACTCGTGTGGCAGTATGCATCTGGAATTACTCTCAAGATAATGGTTATTGTTTTTCCATTAGCTGTAATAACTAAGTTCTTTTTTTTGAGGATCTGTAATAACTAAGTTTGTGTAGCCTATGTTGTTGTACTGTTGTGCTAAACTTTCTTCTTGCTTGGTCAATATTACTTTGTTTCCCGAATTAGTCGCTGTTGGATCCAGTTTGGAAGGGGTACCGTTTGGAAGTGCATCGGCACACCTATATTTGTGCACTGGTGTTGTATCGAGTGTCTTTGTTCATCAAACTGTTACATTTTCTGTTTGTTGTATAAATGCACCCTTGAACATCCTAAATTTTTTTTGGTAAGCATTGAGCTGCGTTTTTCTGGTTGTGGAAAACTTTATATAGAGTAGGCAGTAGTCAATATGATGACTTCATGGAAATAAATGAGACCCGGTCATCACTTATTTGTGAACTATAATTTTCAGTGACTTCTATATCAAGTGAGCTACATTTAGGACAGTAAAACTAAGCTTAAAGTGTGCGATCTCATACCTTTAAATTTTTTGGCCGTTCGATTTCATGTTTTGAACGCTCCTGGATGTTAGATCTTCTTTCCTTACGATTTTTTTGCGAGATGGGCTGCCTGTCCTAAAGGGCAGCTATTCTCGTAGCTTGTTTGGCCCATTATGGTTAACTGGGCTGGTATTCTGCCCATTTCTAGTCCTCGTTCCATTCCATCCTCCCCGCATTCGCATCCCCGGCCTCCTGCGCCTTCTCCTCTTGGCCGCGA
The DNA here is from genome assembly GCA_021437245.1 of Aegilops speltoides. NCBI lineage: Eukaryota > Viridiplantae > Streptophyta > Magnoliopsida > Poales > Poaceae > Aegilops > Aegilops speltoides. Next base: position 357,703,638 of record CM038145.1, read on the forward strand.
GAGCTATATCTGGCCTATAGTGAGACGGGAGGTGCTCTCGATGAAGGTTGTGAGCGTATGGTCAAGCCTATTAGCGTAGGTTCGATTGCTCTGCTCGCTATCGGTTTTCTTCATTTTTTTTCATTTTCTTCATTTTCTTTTGTTCTTTCCTTCGGTGTTTCACCGGTTTTCTTTGCCTTTTTCTTTTTTACTTCGTTCTAACTTCAGCTTTTTTACCGGTTTTCTTTGTTTTTTACACGGTTTTCATAGACTTTTGTTTTGTTCCCTTTTTTCTTTGTTTTTGTATGGTTTTCTTAGTATCTATCCCGGTTTATTTGGTTTCTTTGTTTCTTTTTCTTTCTTTCATGGCTTTTTTCTTTCTTTTCTTATGTTTTATTCAGTTTTCTTGGTTTTCTTTTCTTGTCATTATACTTCATTTTTTTGTTTCTTCCTTCATTTTTTCTTTTGGTTTCTTTTTGTTTCTTTCATGGTTTTTATTCATTTTTCTTTTCTTTCTCATTTTCCTTTCTTTTCTTCAATTCTTTGTTTATCTCTTAGTTTCCAACTTTTTGTTTTCCTTTGTTTCTTCATCGGGTTTCACTGTTTTTTTCATTCTTTTTGTATTCATTTTTTTAATTTTTTCTTTTCTTTTTCTTTTTCTTTGGTCTTTCTTTGTTTTCTTTGTTTCTTTTTATTTTCATTCTACATTTTTTGTATATGTCAACAACATTTTTCAAATACACGTTTAATATTTTTCGAATACGATTTTATCATTTTTTTAATACATGCTCAACATTTTTTCTATACATAGTTTTTTGAAAAAATTCAATGCTTGATTAACATTATTTGTATACAATATTAATATTTTTCAAATTCAAGTTCAAGATTTTCTCTATACAAACTTTTAAACTTTTTCAAATAAAAGATTAAAATTTTCTAATACATAGTTAACAAGTTTTCTATGCACAATTCACATTTTGCAAATTGTTTATTAATATTTTTTAACACCTAGTCAACATTTTTTCTAAACACATTTAATATTTTTCAAATGTTTGATTAACATTTTTAACTACTTGTTTAACATTTTTTCAAATGCTTGATAACATTTTTATATACCTGATCAAAATTTTCCATCATTTTTTATACATAGTCACCATATTATCTATCGCATTTAATATTTTTGAATACTTGTTTAACATTTTTCAAATGCTTGATTAACATTTTTATATACATGGTCAACTTTTTCTCTATACACATTTAACATTTTCCAAGTGCTTGATTACCATATGTCAAACACTTGATCAAATTTTTTTTCAAATGCTTGATTAACATTTTTTAAATACATGATCAAATTGTTTCATACACATTTACTTTTTCCGTATACATTTTTCGTATACATGATAAACATTTCCTCTATACACATTTAACATTTTTCAAATGCCTGGTCAACATTTTTTTCAAATGTTTCTGTAGAGTACTTTTTGTAATATATTTGTTTACAATATTTGAAAGTATAAATAAAAGTAAAAAAAGAAACAAAAAAAGAACAGGATGTGGCCTCCAGCGCACCTAGGCCGGCCCATCTTGTGCTGCCCTACCGGGAGGGTTCTGATGGATTCATGTACCTAGGGTAGGGCCATAGGCCCGATCTAAGTACCCTACCCAAGGACACCCTTAGAAGAGATCACCTTCTAGTCGACCTATGAGGAACCCACTCGACTGACTTGAAGGACTCGACCATGAAGACTCACTCGACCACTAGAAGGTCAAGAGGCACTCTGCACTGCAACGGCCTGTAATTGAATAGACTTTATGATAGTTAAGACACTTTATGTGGGACGTTACCTGTAACGCCCCAGACTTAATGTACTTTAAACCCTTCATTACGTGGGCTGGCAGGGGTCCTGGCGCACTCTATATAAGCCACCCCCCTCCACAGGCAGAAGGGTTCGCACCCCTGTAACACATATACACATAATCCACTCGACCGCCTCAGGGCTCCGAGACGTAGGGCTTTTACTTCCTCCGCGAAGGGCCTGAACTCGTACATCGCTTGTGTTTACAACCTCTCCATAGCTAGGACCTTGCCTCTCCATACCTACCCCCCACTCTACTGTCAGACTTAGAACCACGACAGTTGGCGCCCACCGTGGGGCAGGTGTTTTAGCGATTTTGTGGAGAAGTTGCGATACTTCCGAGTACTTTCACCATGATGACTGCTGGAGTTTTGGTCGAGGGGCGCGAGATCCGTCTCGGCGCTCTCACCTTTGTCGCCGACGACTCCGCATGGCTCCAGGAGGCTCCACTCGGCGTTGATCGCTCCCGTCCGCGCAGGCGGCGACATTCGCGCATGTGTCCGCGGGCGTTCTGCTGCGGCAACCGTCGACCCGTGTCGGTCGACTTCTATCGGCCACCCTTCGGTCTCCCACCAAAGACAAGCGCTCGGCGGTCGAGGCTCCAGCGGTGGGTGAAGCACGTGATGGCTCGCCAGACGGCCATCGCCCAAGTTGCGCAATCGAGCCCGACGAATCTCTACGGCTTGTTCGATCGTCGACCGGCCGTAGAGATCGCATCCGAATGCGATAGCGATGATCCGCGGCGGAAATCGATGGTCAGCGTACCCGCAGTCCTCCGGCCGCCCATGAGGGCGGGCAAGCGGCGGGGCGACCCGTCGAGACCACGAAGAGTACCAGCCCGAGACACTCGACTCTGCAGAGGGAAGAGCTTCACCGCAGAACATGGATGCCCTGATACTCCCATCGCGGGAGAAACCCCGAGGCCAGCGCGCTTTGAGGAGGCACGTTTATTAATCTGGTGAACAGCGCTCGTCTCGAGAACCTTCAGCGAGCACTCGACGAGCATCTTGCAACGAAGTTCCGACGCCAATCGACGTCAACTCTTCCCGCCGACTCAGGTATATCGAACCCCAATCCAGAATTTAGCAGCTGCAACCCGTATAGCAAAATCCATCCAGCCCTCTCAATCGGAAGCTGGCAGAGGCTTGATGCAGATCAGAGATTTGCTCCGGGCAGCGGGGGACCAGAATTCAGCCGTGTCGCAGTCGCGTAACAGAATTCACGATCGATCTGTCGCTGCGAATACGGTTCAGTCGGCTCATAGTCCCAGATCGCCTCCGCGGCGAGAAGGGCGCGAGAATCGGCGAGACCAGTATGGAGACCGACACGACCGAGATGATAGGCGAGGGTCTTATGCTCCTCGGCAGCAAGATGACAGGCGCCAGCTCAATGTGGGGCGAAGAGCTCCAGTCGACCCCAGGGAACCAGGCTTCGACGCGCGATCCATTATCGTGCAAGTCTTGGTCGACCGGAACAGAGCCCATCGAGGCGGACCCGAGAGATGCGCCACGAGCGGTCGAGTGCATGTTTCGTCAGAGTGTTTTAGCAGGCTATCGAGCCGATGATTCCCCCAATTTCAGATTGGCAACGAGTCGACAAGTTCACTAGTGAGTCTAAGCACGAAACTTGGCTTGAAGATTACCGAGTGGCTGTTCAGATTGGTGGTGGGAATGACGAGGTGGCCATGAAGCATTGCCCCTCATGTTGGAAGGTTCGGCGGGCGTGGTTGAATCGATTACCTCCTAGCAGATATTTACACTTGGGAAGATCTGTCCCAGTGTTCGCTTAACGTTTGAAGGAACTTGCAAGCGACCAGCTGGATTGATGAGCGGCAAGTCTGTGCGTAAGACCAATGAGTCTCTCGAGAGTATATTCAGAGGTGGATCACTTTGCACCATCTTGTGGAAAATGTAATACGATCATCAGCGATCTGCGCCTTCAAGGATGGCGTCAAGAATAGAGAATTGAGTTTGAAATTTGGTCGAACCGGGACATGACCCCGAGTCGGATGATGGAGATTGTTACTGGCACGCATAACGGCGAGGAAGAGGACCGACTCCGAAGCGGCAAGTACAACCAAGTCAGTCGGAGAAGGGAAACTCCAGTCGAAAACAGAAGCAGAAGGCCGAACCAGCAGCTCCTGGAGAGGCCCTGGCCGTGACTCAGGGGAAGTTCAAGGGGAAGCCAAAAGGATCCTGGAACCCTAAGAAAGTGAAGGATAAAGAAGGGAACGACGTGATGGATATGCCGTGCCACATCCACACGAAAAAAGATGAAGAGGGCAATATCATTTACCCAAAGCATACCACTGCCCGAGGTCGACTCTCGATTCAGCGGCCCAAGGAAAACAGTCTAAGGACAAGGAGAAAGAGTTGGACAAGGCCAAAGACAAGGAGGACAGTGAGGAAGGATATCCGCATGTCAACTCCACTCTGATGATCTTCGCGGATGTGGAAAGCAAGAGTCGACTGAAAGTCATTAACCGTGAGGTAAACATGGCTGCCCCAGCAAAAGCAAGTTATCTGAGATGGTCCCAAACACCCATCACATTCGACCAATCTGATCACCCGACTCATATTGCCACCCCTGGGAGGCAAGCTTTGGTGGTCGATCCAGTTGTCGAAGGCACTCGATCGACAAAGGTCTTGATGGGCGGTGGAAGTGGGCTGAACTTGTTGTATGCGTACACACTTGAAAGGAATGGGCATTCCGATGTCCCGACTGAGCACCAGTAACATGAGCTTCCACGGAGTTATACCAGGGAAGAAAGCCGAGTCACTCGGCCAAATAGCTCTGGACGTGGTGTTTGGTGATTCAAAACATTTTCGCAAAGAGAAGTTGACATTTGAGGTCGTGGATTTTCAGAGTGCGTACCACGCCATTTTGGGGAGGCCAGCCTATGCACGGTTCATGGCTCGACCATGTTACGTGTAGCTCAAACTGAATATGCCAGGTCCCAAAGGAGTGATCACTGTCACCGGTGATCGGAAAAAAGCAGAAGAGTGCTTTCAGAAGGGCTCGAAGATTGCCGATTCCCAGGTGACAGCGGTTGACTTTGAGGAGTACAAGCAAAGCGCAGATCCGAGTGATTTGTTGCGATCCAAGAAACCTGCCACAGAATCTGCATTTCAGTCGTCTGGTGAGACAAAGCCTGTTCACATTCACCCGACCGACCCCAATGCAGCCCCGACCCACATCTCCACAACACTCGACCCGAAATAGGAAGAAGCGCCATCCAGTTCCTCCGTGAGAAGCGGGACATTTTGCATGGAAGCCGGTGACATGCCGTGTTCAGGGGATCGGCTGAGCATCGCCTCGAGTCGATTCATCAGCAAAACCAGTCAAAGAGCATCTTGGCGGTCCGCCGTCCGTAAGAGAAAGGCTATTGGTGAGGAAGTGGCTCGATTGTTGGCGGCGGATTTATCCGAGAGATATACCACCCGAGTGGCTCGCTAATGTCGTCATGGTTCCTAAGAAGGACAAATCGCCCGCATGTGCATTGATTTCAAGCACATCAATCGGCCTGCCGAAAGATCATTTTCTCTCCTCGCATAGATCAAATTGTTGACTCGACGCGGGGTGCGAGATTGTCTTTTCTAGACGCCTATTCCGGTATCATCGATCCGTCAGTATGGACCCGACGAGATAAAAACAGCTTTCATCACTCCATTCGGTGCTTCGCTATATCACCATGCCATTCAGCCTCAAGAATGCGAGCCACGTTTATGCGAATGATTGAAGTGTCCGCCACTCAAATCAGTCGGGCGTGCAAGCGTATATGGATGATATCGTCGTCAAGTCACGAAAAGGTTCCGACCTGCTCGCTGACCTCGCCAAACATTTGCCAACCTCGGAAGGTATGATATCAAGCTCAATCCATCAAAGTGCACATTCGAGTTCTGGTGGAAAGTTACTCGGTTTTCGTTTCCGGCGAGGATCGATGCTAACCCGAGAAGATCGGCACTATTCTCCGAATGAAACGCCCGCGCGAAAGTGCACGATGTCCGAGCTTCTTGGATGCTTGGCGCTTTAAGTCGATTCATCTCACGACTCGGTGAAAAGGCATTGCCTCTTTACCGATCGATGAAGAAGGCGCACAAGTTCGAGTGGACTCGAAGTAGTCGATGCAGCGTTTGCCGAGCTAAAAGCTCGCTCTCCACCCAGCCGGTGCTTGCTGCTCCAATCAGCAAAGAGCCTCTGTTGCTTTATATTGCAGCCACAGGACAAGTCGTCGATCAAAGGCTTACGGTCGGCGGGGAAGAAGGAAAGGCCTTCAAAGTTCAGCGCTTCGATGTATTATTTGTCCGAAGTCTTGACTCCATCCAGCAGAGATACCCTCATTATCGAAGCTTGTGTATGGAATATACATGACCACAAAGAAGGTTGCTCATTATTTCTCCGATCATTCCATCACGATCGTCGTGACGCCCACTATCGAGATTACGCACAACAGAGATGCAAGCGGTCGAGTGGCGAAATGGGCGATTGAACTTCTTCCCTTGATATCAAGTTTGAGGCAAAGAAAGCCATTAAGTCGTGCAATAGCAGATTTCCTCGCCGAGTGGATTGAACAACAGCAGCCGATGAAGTTCACTCGGAGCATTGGACCATGTTCTTTGATGGCTCTAAGATCTTTGAATGGTTCCGGTCTTTGGGGTTGTCTGGTTTCCCCGAGAGGAGATAAGCTCGGTATGTGCTCCAGATTCACTTTGATTCCTCCAACAATGAGGCAGAGTATGAGGCCCTTTTATATGGATTGCGCATGGCCATCTCACTCGGCGTCCGTCGCCTGATGGTCTATGGCGATTCAGATTTAGTGGTCAACCAAGTGATGAAGGAGTGGGACGTGAGAAGCCCATCCATGACTGGATACTGCAATGCATTGAGGAAGCTGGAAAAGAAATTTGAGGGGTTAGAGCTCCATCACATCCCCGATGAAAAATCGGAAGCGCACGATCCGCAAAGATAGGTTCCAAAAGAGAAGCCATTCCAGTGGTGTGTTCTTGGAGCATATACACACTCCGTCGATCAAAGAAGATCCTTTCACGAAGAAGCTCCACAGCCCAAGAGTGCCACAGATCCGATCGAGGTTGAGGTCCCAGAAGGGTCGACTTGGTCATGGAGGTCTTAGTGGTCACTCCGATCGACAATTCCCTATATCGCATATATCCTGAGAAAAGAGCTCCCAGAGGATGAGGAAGAGGCTCGGCAGATCGTCCGTCGATCCAAAGCCTTTACCGTTATCAAGGGACAGTTGTATAGAGAGAGCGCGACTGGAGTTGGTCAAAAGTGCATAACGCCAGAAGAAGGTCGAATCATTCTCAATGATATCCACTCGGGGACCTGTGGTCACCATGCGTCCTCTCGGACCATCGTAGCCAAAGCATACCGAGCTGGATTTTACTGGCCAAGGGCAAATGAGATGGCGAAGGAAATAGTGGACAAGTGCGAAGGATGTCAGTTCTACTCCAATATGTCACACAAGCCTGCATCAGCTCTGAAGACCATTCCACTCGTCTGGCCTTTCGCAGTATGGGGGTTGGACATGGTCGGTCCCTTGAGAACAGGTCGAAGTGGCTTCACTCATGTACTGGTAGCAGTCGACAAGTTCACCAAGTGAATTGAGGCTAAACCAATCAAGAATCTTGACGCTGGTACTGCTGTTACCTTCATCAGGGAGCTAACATTCAGATATGGTGTCCCGCACAGCATCATTACGGATAATGGGTCAAACTTTGACTCGGAAGAATTCAGGGATTTCTGCAACTCTCAAGGCACACGAGTCGACTACGCTTCAGTCGCCCATCCGCAGTCGAATGGACAAGCAGAGCGAGCCAATGGCTTGATCCTCAAGGGTTTGAAACCCCGACTGATGCGTGATCTCAAGCATGCGGCTGGAGCATGGGTCGACGAACTTCCTTCGGTGCTTTGGGGACTTCGGACCACACCTAATCGGTCGACCAGAAGAACTCCATTCTTTTTGGTCTACGGAGCTGAAGCAGTCTTGCCGAGTGATCTTCTTCACAATGCTCCTCGAGTTGAACTCTACAACGAAGCAGAAGCTGAGCAAGCGCGACAGGACGCAGTCGAACTTCTAGAGGAAGAAAGGGAGATGGCTCTGATCCGATCGACCATCTACCAACAGGACTTGCGTCGCTTTCACGCCAGAAATGTGAGAGGTCGAGCCTTCCAGGAAGGAGATCTAGTTCTCCGAGTGGATCACCAGAAACAACATAAGCTCGCTCCTTCTTGGGAAGGACCCTTCATCGTCACCAAGGTTCTCCACAACGGGGCATACCGTCTTTATAACATCGAACACAATATCAAAGAGCCCCGAGCTTGGAACGCGGATCTGCTCCACCCATTTTACACTTGAAGTTTTTTTCACTCGGATGAGTTGTAATAAAGTACTTCTGTAGTTCATGGATTTCGAAATAATACTGTCATAATTCCTTCATAATTTTTGTCACTTTTTATTTTTGTCCAATACAATTTTCCCCCCAGTGGGTGGCTTAGCCGCGAATCCGTTTCGCCTAAGTTTGTAAAAATCCTACCGAGTGGTAAGCCTGACTTCCACTCGGAGGCTTAGCCGCGAATCCATTTTGCCTAAGTTATAAAAATCCTACCGAGTGGTAAGCCGGACTTCCACTCGGGGGCTTAGCTGCAGTCCAAGTACTCGCCTAAGTAATAAAAATCCTACCGAGTGGTAAGCCGGACTTCCACTCGGGGGCTTAGCTGCAGTCCAAGTACTCGCCTAAGTTATAAAAATCCTACCGAGTGGTAAGCGAGACTTCCACTCGGGGGCTTAGCTACAGTCCAAGTACTCGCCTAAGTTATATAAATCCTTCCGAGTGGTAAGCAGACTTCCACTCGGGGGCTTAGCTGCAGTCCAAGTACTCGCCTAAGTTATAAAAAATCCTACCGAGTGGTAAGCCCGACTTCCACTCGGAGGCTTAACTGCAGTCCAAGTACTCGCCTAAGTACAACGTGCGCTCGCAAGGAGGACGAGGTGCAGGTCGACTGTGACCCTCTCCTCTGAGCTACGCCATAAGTACAATGTGCGCTCGTAAGGAGGACGAGGTGCAGGTCGACTGCGACCCTCTCCTCTGAGCTACGCCATAAGTACAACGTATGCTCGCAAGGAAGACGAGGTGCAGGTCGACTGCGACCCTCTCTCTGAGCTACGCCATAAGTATGATGTGCGCTCGAAAGGAGGACGAGGTGCAGGTCGACTGTTACCCTCTCCTCTGAGCTTCGCCACAAGTACAACGTGAAAATCCTACCGAGTGAAGAGCAAACCTCTCACTCGGGGGCTTAGCTGCAGCCCAGTGCTCGCCTAAGATATAAAAATCCTACCGAGTGAAGAGCAAACCTCTCACTCGGGGGCTTAGCTGCAGCCCAGTGCTCGCCTAAGATATAAAATCCTACCGAGTGAAGAGCAAACCTCTCACTCGGGGGCTTAGCTGCAGCCCAGTGCTCACCTAAGATATAAAAATCCTACCGAGTGAAGAGCAAACCTCTCACTCGGGGGCTTAGCTGCAGCCTAGTGCCCGCCTAAGATATAAAAACCCTGCCGAGTGAAGAGCAAACCTCTCACTCGGAGGCTTAGCTACGGCCCAGTGCTCGCCTAAGGAATAAGTCCACTGCAATGAGCGTCTTGCTTTGAACCTCCAAAGGACATTTCGAGCCAAAAGCAATCATATTCAAACATCAAATCCAAGTTCAGGTCGATACCTAAAGGAACCGAAAGTGCTCAGGCGCTAAGCCTGTTAAGATTTATCGGTTACAACTCCACTCGGCATACCGAGGCAAATTTAAAGTGTCGGGCTTAAAAGAAGTTTTTTACCCCTCCTGTGGAGGGCTGGAAGCCGCAACGAACTCATCAAGGTCGATTCCGTCTGCGATCCGAGTGGCAGCAGCGATGAAGGTTTCCATGAAGGATCTGAAGTCGTGTTTCTTGGTGTTGGCCACCCGGAGAGCCGCCAGCTTGTCTTCCCGCGCATCTTGAAGTGGACTCGGGCTAGATATAGAGCAACATCTGCACCGCACCGAGCCGAAGATTTCTTCCACTCCTGCACTCGATCAGGGACCGCGTTCAGTCGAGCCATCAGCGACTCAAGGTCGTTCTGGAGTGTCGCCCTAGGCCAGAGCGTCGAGTCAATGCGAGACGTGGCGACCTTCAGTCTTGCAAGATAGTCCACAACAGCTGCAACACGGGACTCCAGTCGGAAGACATTCATGGCAACTTCATCATTCACCGGAGAATTGACGGGGTCAAGGTTTGGTTCCAGCTAGCTAGTCTCTTCTTCAAAGTTTCGACAGAATTCTGCAAGGACAAACACCGAGTCAAGACAGTGGTCGAATGGGAGCATCACAGTTGAAAAGGGTTGTCGAGTATAAAGGGTTACCTTCGAGCATAAGGAACAACTTCTTGGCAAGTCCACTCAGGAAGGCTTCCAGGTCATTTTTCTTCCCAGTCAACTGATTGATCTTGTCAGTCAGAGCAATCTTGTCAGTCTTCAACCGGTCGACTTCCTTGTTGGCAATCCCAAGAGCAGCTTTCAGATTAGTATTCTCTCCTTCGAGCTTGGTGACTGAAGCTAGCTTCTCGTCAGCAAGCTTGATCTTCTCAGCTAGCTCAAGGTCTTTTTTCTTCTGGGCCTCCTTCACCTTGCCTGCAAGTTACAGCAAGATCAGATTTTGAAACAAATGAAGGGAAAAAAGAGTCGTCGAGGTCTCACCGAACATACCTTTGGTCTCCTCCTTCGCCTTCGTCAGATTCTCCTGAACCAGCTTCAGATCCAGCTCGAGCTGAATGTGCTTCTGCTCCAGCTCGGTATAGCGAGCCGCAAGGTCACAGGATTTCTACGAAGAACCAATCGACAAAATATCAAAGATAATTCACTTCCGAGTGGATAAGAGAAAATCATATGTTTCTAAGACTACAGCCGAATGCAAGCATTCGACCGTAGTCTTGGGACTACCGATGGGTGCACTCGGCGTGCCCCACTAGTTCTATTAAAACGAGTCGACCATCGACCCACAAAAAAGAGCGTGTTCTCAGATCGTAATCGATCGCAAGCGATCGACCACGATCTCGGGACTACACCGGTGGGTGCACTCAGCGTGCCCTGTGTTTGAAATCCATTCGCCTCGGTCGAATGACGAAAAGACTTTACTTATAAAGCCTAAGGCCGACTGCCAGCAGTCGACCTTAGCCTTGGGGACTACACCCAGCGGGTGCACTCAGCGTGCCCCCGCTAACACGGAGTTTTTTATCGACACACCCAGTGGGTGATTGCTATGGATTCCAGAAAGAAAAGTTTTGACAGCATATCCTAACAGAACAGGCGATGGTCGACTGACCTGAACATTGCTTTGAAGGGCGGAGCTAGCGTCATAAGCTGCTTGGCTCGCATCCCGGATGGTCTTCACCTGCTCCATCATGATCCCTGCTTGGCGTATTGCTTCCTTAGCAGCGCTGGCCTGGTCCTCTGGGACGTGGTGCGTCGTGAAAAGAGAAGGTTGTGCGGCACTCGAAGAAGCAGGATGAGCACTTGTCAACGGCACCGCGAAGGACACGGTGTGTCGAGTGGTGTTCTCCTCCCAGCGACGAGTCTCGGGTGCCGCCACATCTGGGCCACCCCCGCGCAGATGCTTTCCTGCTCATACGTGCTTGGCGGTTCCTCATCCTCATCATCATCAGGAAGAGTGATGACGACATAGGATGGAGCTATAGAAAAGAATCAGAATCAGAGATCATGAATCAGTCGACTTAAAAACGGAATTAAGAGTATAGTACCAGGGTTTGAGGTTGCTGCGTCCTCCATCTCATGGTCGTCAGCCTTGCCTGAGGTCTCAGAAGTAGCAGCACTACAGCCCCAAAGAATCAGTCAGTTAACTCAAGTATCAACCAGAGATAAAGCTTACACAAAACAAGAAGACTTAAGCAGCATGTTTACCCCGATATGGTGGGGATGGACACCTTCATCTTGGCGGGAGCTTGGTTGGTTTTGACGGAGCCACCTTGGACTGCTTGGCGCCTTTTCGATCGGCGCGGAGAAGTGGTCCGAGGCGTTTGTTCGATCAAGGACGATCGCAACCCCTTGCCACGTTCATCAGCAGGTCATGGACAAGTTTTGACCGCCTTTCCGAAGCGGTGGTGCAACCTCCTCCTCCTCCTCTTCTTCGTCCTCATCATCATCGTCGCCATCGTCGTCATCTTCGGCAGCGTCTGAATCCCACTCCTCCTGGCTCTCGCCCCGCTTGCTTCTCCTCCTCGCCGAACTGAGCTCCATTGGGCATCGAGTACAGCTCGGTGAGGGCCTGAAAGACGTCAAGACAGAGATCAATCGACCAATTTGCGGAGCATACAGAAACAAACATGACAAGAATACAATGGAAGGTAGAGCAAATGTACCTTGTCTGGTACGCTGTGATGGTCGAGTGGAGGAATCCTCCTAGATCCACAGGGATTATCCTTGTTCCTAGTGACCGCGGCCATCCACCTTTCCACCGTGGCGTCGTTGACTGCTTCCGGGTGGATCCGAGTCTCGTCTTCAGTTCTGCAATACAACCACATGCAATGGCTCCGGAACTGAAGAGGCTGGATACGTCGCCTAAGAAAAACCTCCAAAAGGTCCATGCCAGTAACACCGTCTCGAACCAACTGCACCACGCGATCCATCAGCATCTTCACGTCAGCTCTATCCTCTGGAATCACCTTCAGAGAGGAGGGCTTGTTCACTCGGTCCATGGTTAATTGAGGGAGTCCACTCGACTGCCCCGGCGTCGGCTTATTATGGCAGTAGAACCAGTCGATCGCCACCTCTCGACCGACTTCGGGAACGTCATGGCTGGGAAGGTGCTCTTGTTCCTCACTTGGATCCCCAGGCCCCCACACATTTGGACAACTTGGGTTCTTTCATCGCCTGGACTCGCCTTCTTCACAGTCTGAGAGCGACACGTGAATATGTGCTTGAACAAGCCCCAGTGCGGTCGACAGCCCAGAAATCTCTCACACATGGATACAAATGCAGCAAGATATGCGATGGAGTTCGGGGTGAAATGGTGGAGTTGGGCTCCAAAGAAGTTCAAAAAAACACGGAAGAAAACACTCGGTGGGAAAGAAAATCCGCGGTCGACATGGGTGGCCAGGAGCACGCACTCACCCTCTTCCGGCTGGGGCTGCCACTCTTTCCCCAGAAGCCTTGCGACGCCGTGGGGGATCAGCCCGTCGTTGGCCATGTCGAGGAGATCCTTCTCCGTGATGGTCGACTGGATCCAATCTCCCTGGACCCAGCCCTTTGGCAGGCGAGATCTAGACGAAGACCCGCTGCGATGGTGGATCTCCCTTCGCTTTCTCCGCCGACGCCTTCTTTGCATGCTCCAAAGACCGCCGTCTTCTCCTTGACCATGGCTGCGGCGAGATCGCGAAGAGGAGCTTTATGGAGGCGAAAAGAAGCGCGTTAGGCGGAGACGAGGAGAGCAGAGAGGAAATGATGAAGCATCGCTCGTAAAACCCTCCGGTCGTCGCATTTATAACATCCCTTCCGAGTGGATGACAGGTGGACCCGGTCGGTCTAATCATATCCCGAAACAGTTGCATTGACGTGATACGTGGCGGAAAAGGCGGCGCGGGGATCGAGGCGTCTATGTCCTATCCCATCCGAACGCCGCGGTCCGCCCCGCTTCGCGCGCTTCCCCAAATTTCGTATCCCATAGAATCCGCGAACGGCAGATCGGTCTGTCAGACGCGGGATCTCCTGCGATCCGTCGCTCGGGAACTGGCAATGTCCAAAAGGTCACTCGACGAAAGACAAGAATGGATCGAGTCGACTGAGGAAAAGTTGCTCGTTATCAACAAAGAGGATCTTGATCCAAAACAACGCATAACCAGTATGCAGAAGTCAATCGGAAACAGCATCAACTCCTCCCTCATTCAAGCCTCAATCCATTCGGGGGCTAATGATGGATTCCTGTACCTAGGGTAGGGCCATAGGCCCGATCTAAGTACCCTACCCAAGGACACCCTTAGAAGAGATCACCTTCCAGTCGACCTATGAGGAACCCACTCGACTGACTTGAAGGATTCGACCATGAAGACTCACTCGACCACAAGAAGGTCAAGAGGCACTCTGCACTGCAACGGCCTGTAATTGAATAGACTTTATGATAGTTAAGACACTTTATGTGGGGCGTTACCTGTAACGCCCCAGACTTAATGTACTTTAAACCCTTCATTACGTGGGCTGGCAGGGGTCTGGCGACTCTATATAAGCCACCCCCCTCCACAGGCGAAGGGTTCGCACCCAGTAACACATATACACATAATCCACTCGACCGCCTCGGGGCTCCGAGGCGTGGGGCTTTACTTCCTCAGAAGGGCTGAACTCGTACATCGCTTGTGTTTACAACCTCTCCATAGCTAGGACCTTGCCTCTCCATACCTACCCCCCACTCTACTGTCAGACTTAGAACCACGACAGGTTCCCTTTGACGTTGTAAGTGAGACATAGGGGCGCCCCCTCTTGGTCGCCACCATTCTCCACTAGCGAGAACCCCTCCGAGGCCGTGGCGGGAGACCGCTCCTCCTCGTCCTCTGTGGAGCCGTGCTCCCCTCTGGATTCCAGCTCCTAGACCCTGGCATCGCCAGTCCTCACTACCGGTCCCACTCTGCGTCGCCATTCTCCTCCTCGGGCAAGAACCCCTACTGCCTCGGACCCCTCTGAGGCCGTGGCGGATGACCGCTCCTCATCCTCAGTGGAGGTCTCCTCTGCCACACTCTTGCAGGTGACTGGTTGGAACCGCCGGATTTTTGGTAGAACTGTCGAGGAGATCTCGATTTGGGGAACGAGGGTAGCGAGGAGGAGGAGACTCAGGAGAGAAGGCATGAGATGGCAGCTAGAAGAAGGAGAAGGAATGGACAGAATGATTTCATATTCAATTCCATGATGATGTTCGCTTGACGTGGTCCTGAGCTTATATATAACATGCTCGTACAGAGAGACACACGAGGCCCACGGCCCATACATGAACTCAGCCCACCGGTTTACATTTGAACCTCCCGCCACTTATTGATCATCTCCTTCTTCTGAATGTGCTTCCTTGACTACTTAACACCTAGCATCAGTAGCTGCATACTAGCATTGCCCTCTCCTCGAGAACCAGCTGGTCCCCAAGCTGGTGCCAATGGAAAATGCTTCTTGAGCACTTCGTAATCTTCCCATGTATAGCTACATCATTGAGCAACGTAGACCACTTGATCAATCAGCACCTGCAAATAAGATGCATTACCATCCTTTACCAGACGGCTGTCTCTTTAATTAGCACTCCTGGCAGAGACAGGTCCAATGGTTTGTGCAATACTGAGAAAACCGGCGTATGATCTGAAACATGCGCCTTAAGCTAAGAAACGTGGAACACCGGATGAACTTGACTTCCTTTAGGTAATTCCAACTTGTAAGCAACATGTCCCACTTTAGCCAGAACCTTGAAAGACGACCAAAGAAATGAGCAGGGTACCCATCTGGGTCAGGTGTTTTTGTTAGGAACATCTCAAGGTGTGATGTTTTAGTTTCATCTACAGTACAAAAAACCCGTGTTCATTTGCTTAGTTACCTTTATTGGAACATAATTTAACACTGCCTCCATACCTGAGGTACCGTCAGATCTGAAAAGTTTCTTCTAAAACTCCATTGTCATCTCTTCCATCTGGGCTACATTTTCTGTTAGTCCCATTGGCCCGGGATAATTGTTTTGTTTTATTTTTTCGCCTTCTCGTACTGGCATGCTGCTGGGAAAAAATTGTGTTATTGTCACCCGCGGAAAGCCAGTCAATCCTTGATCGCTGATGGTATAGAATTTCCTCCTTTCGATATAGTTCAACTAGACGGTCACAACATTTAGTGCCCGTTCGGAGCCCCTCCGGTCCACAGCTCTGCCACGGAGCGGAGCGGGCTGCAGTTCAAACTTTCAGAGCGGTGAAATAGATGCTCCGCCAGATTCGTGGAGCTGGTGGATTTCCAAACAGGCCCTTAGTCTGTTTATGTGATGGCCCAACTCTGCAGCTATATGTTTGTAAAATGAAATGAATTGTAGTGAATAGTTTTTTTTTAGACAGCATTGTAAAGAATTTCCTCCATATGATTGTACAATTAAATGAACCGTAGTGAATTGTTTTTTTAGAAAGCATTGTAAAGAATAACTGCAAAACCAGGCGTCAGAGAGACAGCGGTGAGCAGAGTAGGAGCGGAGCCGAACACCGCAACAAGAGGGAGTACTCGGTTCCGCATTCAGAAAGGAATCTCATCCTGAAAGGTGCAGGAGGAACTGCGGAAAAATGAAGCCATTGTCGTAATGAATCAAGCTAGGCTTGAGATGCAAGCTACCAAATCCAAAGCTTGTACTGAACTGACTCGGAGTCGGAGTGCATTCCGATTTCTTCCCGGATCACAAATGAACACGGCTTCGATCACATCACGGATCACTTCACAAGTTAAAAGGGCTTCGATCCCATCTACAGCGCCCATCCAATCTTTCCCATCGTCTCCTCTCCTCCACCGCATCCAATCGCATCTTCCGGCCCTTACCCCAGCGACCGCCGTCCGCTGTTCCCATGGAGGTTGTCCACCGGAACCGGGAGCCCTTCAGCGTCATGTCCGGCCGGAAGCGCCCGCTGGAGACCCTTCGCCAGCGGTTCCAGGCAGAGCTCGTCGCGGTCCGTCGCCTCCTCGCCGAGGCGGCCACCGTACTTCCCGCCTCGTCCCCGTCGGTTCCCCGCGTGCGCGTTCGTCCAGCCGAGGAGCCGCCAGCCAAGAAGAGGAAGGCGTCCCATGCCGTTCCCGTCAAGAAGATGACGTCCAAGGAGCGGGACCAACTGTATGCGGACCTCACGAAGCTGGCCAAGCTCTCTGAATCTCATGTGCTCCCTGCTCATATCCTGGAGCTGTTGAAGAAGCAGAGCCGCCGCGGCATCTGCGACGATTACATCGAGATCGAGATGCACGCCGTCCAAGATGCGGCCCTCGTGGAGATGCAGAAGCAGCTGGACAAGTTCCTTCGAGAGAGGGCGAATCCGTCGGCGCATCATCAACACAAAAAGATGATGGCCGAGGAGGAGGACGAAGACGTCGACATCGTCGGCGGCGTCTCCCCTTTGCCGATCAGGCCGACACCAGTGCAGCTCGTCGAAGAGGACATCTGCGGCGACGCCTCACCGCTGAAGAATCTTGGCCAAGATGCAACCATCAGCGGCAGCAGCGGTTCGGTTTCTGATTCTTCTCACCGGAGCGTCCACAGTTCAGCTCCGGCAGAGCTCGTCGCCAACACTACGCCTCCAACACGCGACCTCATCGCCCGTGCCAGCGAGATTCTGGAAAGGCGGCGAAAGGAGGAGACGTCCCGGGCGAGGGAGAAAGCCCGTCAGCAAGTGCGCGAGACAGAGAGGACGGTAATGTTCAACGAGAGCCTAGACGAGGACGTGAAGGCCCTCGGCATTGATCAGTACAACACGGCGAGGCCGAACAATTTGTTGCGACTGATGGGACTCTTCCGCAAGGACATGGTTGACGACGACGACGACGACGACCTGAAGCAGCAGCAGCATCAAAGCTTCGAAGAAGATTTAGAGGAAGGGGAGATTCGGCTGTGATCGTCGTGGCTAGCAAAGAAAGCTAGCTTGTAGTTCTCTTCTGCTGCTGAACATGATTGAAAATGTATGAAAATACTTGATCGATTAATTCGAATCTCAGCTAAATTAGTGATTTTTCTTGTGTGTACACATGTTCGCGGTGTGACGACGGCAGCTAATTGATTTGGTTGCCATCTTGTCTAGCAACATGCTGACACTTATGTTGTTCTTGAGGCCTCAGAGTAGGCGTGTAAGCATGATTGAATGATAAAGTTGTGTCTGTTTGGTCATGTAGGCTCTTATCTATACCATATATGGAAGTACATGATCGATACAGAGTATCGGCTAAATTAGTTATATCTTTTTTTTCACAATGTTTGTGGTGCTATGGGGATTATCCAAGGTTTTTTTTTACGAAACGTGTGTAAATGCTCATCATAAAGTTGGCCCATCTCCGAGAAAGATTAACAGAGATGTCCCTGTGTTCGATCCACATACGAAGTCACATGTTTCTGCTCTTGAACTTGTAATTATCGCAAATAAGAGGAGTTGGGAGTGTGAGGCTGGATCTGATGTGTACAGGACTTGACGTGAGGTTCTTCACAAAAAAAATTTCTTTTTTTTTGGCAAACGGTCAGAGTAACAATTTAATTGCTTGGGAATCTACAATGTAGTGTAGTTTAAGTTCCTGTTGTACATTGCAGATTTGATAAACTAGTTTTGACGTTCAATGTGAAAACCTTGTACCAAACCATTTATGCTATGGAAGTATTAGTGTGGGCACCCAGAATCTAGACAGTAGGCATTGTGATTTGTGAATCAGCTTTGGTGGTTGACAGAAGCAAGATTGACCACGGAATGACACCAAAGCCTCATCTTCAGCAAGTGGGAACTGACCCCATTTTGCTTGGTTTTAACTAGATTATGGGCAACGCGACCATTTTTTGCAATCCAAATGTTGGGTGCCCGTGTGGATGTATGTATGCGTAGGGCTTTGCATCTGGAATTCCTCTCGAGATCATGGTTATGCTTTTTTCGTTGGCGCTGAATGTTGTAATAACACAGTTCAACTGTTGTGCTAAATTTTCTTCTTGCTTGGTCAGTATTACTCTGTTTCCCGAGTTAGTCACAGCTACTCCCTCCGTTCCAAAATAGATGACCTAATTTTATACTAAAGTTAGCACAAAGTTGAGTCATCTATTTTGAAACGGAGGGAGTACATCCAGATTGGAAGTGCATTAGCACACCTATATTTATGCACCGGTGGAGTGTTGCGTGCCTTTGCTCATCAAAATGTGGTGAGCAATCCAAAAAATTCCAAAAAAAAAAACTATTAGGTTTGTGTGTGTCCGCTGTATAAATGCACCCTTAATGACCCTGTCAATTTTCATTATCAACCAATGAGCCGCTTTTTTTCTGGTTGTGGAAAACTTCATATAGAGTAGGCAGTACTTGTCACTATGATGGATTCACCGAAATAATTGGGACCCAGGCAACACTTATTTTCAGTGACTTCTATATCCACTGAGCTACATTTTTCTTGAAAATAACCCTCGATGGCATGAGATTCCCTTGTGAGAATAGGAGGCGCATTTCTCTCAAACATGCTCTGCTTCTCGAAAGATGTCAGCCAGGCCTCTAAACTGGAGTATCCCCTGGCACACTATGCTCGTATGTTAGGATTAGCTGCCTGTGTTGCAGTTTGCTTGCAGAGTTCTTACACCGGTGATGATGTTTGCATATTGGAGTTTTTCCTGCCACCGGGTTGCCAAAAGATGGTGAGCAGAAGGCGCTTCTGGAGTCCATGTCAGTACTGATGAAACAGAACCTGCGCAGTTTGAATGCATCTTCTCATGGAGACTTCGGCTCTCCTCAGTTCAGTGACTGGCCTGTGATTGGGAATGGAAAGCTCAAGGAAACAGATGCCCAGAATCCAGAAAGTAGGCATTGTGATTTGTGAATCACCTTTGGTGCTTGACAGTAGAAAAAGGATGCGGGGGGACACTGAAAATTCTGCAGCAAGCATCAGTGTTGTCCAACACCATCCTTCTACACAATCAATAAATGTACCAAGATCAAAAGTATGGAATCACTTCAAGAGGACGGATGGAGCGCAAGCGATTTGCAACTATTGTAACAAGAACTACGCAGCCGGCCGAAAAACGCACGGGACTTCTCGTCTGTTGAGGCATTTGAAGGATGACCATGGGATCGACCCCAAAGCCGCATCTTCAACAAGTGGGAAGTGACCCCATTTTGCTTGGTTTTAACTAGATTGTGGGCAGAGCAGCCATTCTTGCCGATCCAACTGTTCAGCACTCGTGCAGCACTATGCATCGAACTCTGCATATGGTATTTGTCTCGAGATCCGGGTTATGCTTTCTCGTGGGTGTTGAATGTTGTTGTACTACCTGTGTAGCTTTCTCGTGAGTTAATCGCAGATACATCATGTTTGGAAGTGCATCAGTACACCTATATTTATGCACGGGTGGAGTGTTGAGTGTCTTTGCTCATCAAACTGTTACATTTGTATGTGTTCGTTATATAGATGCACCCTTAAATGTCCTAAATTTTCTTTATCAAGCAATGAGCCGCGTCTTTTAACATCATATAGAGTAGTCAGTACTTGTCAATATGATGACTCCATGGAAATAAATGTGACCGGCATCACTTATTTGTGAACTCTAATTGTCAGTGACTTCTATATCGAGTGAGCTACATTCTCTTAAATATAGCATCCTCCAGTGGCATGAGATTCCCTTGTGAATACATTGACAGTACATAGTAATAGTCCTTAATCATTTCTATATAAACTAGATGATTGTCCATGATTTACATGTCCATATTAATGTGATTGTGTAAAAAAAATAGAATTTTACACTTATTTGATAATCATTCATTGTCTTATGAAACAAAACCGAATTTTATTTGATAAGTCAAATAAAAGGCGGCTTTTGCTCCTATATTATTTATTGTTTTCCTCCGGTTCGGCACACTCCGCAACCTGTTGCTTTTCACGCTGCAACGGGGGCTAGGTGTGTGCTCGAGGTCATCGGTGTACCGGACAATGAGCCGCCAGACTATTGTGAGTTGTGGAAACCGTGTGCCCTCCTCCTGTACCGCAAGCCGGATGCCCCAGGTCGCCTCGGCTCCTCCAGCATGCTTTGCTTCTAGGAGAAGACGATCACCATATGCTACGGGCGCGTTTGGTAGCATGCACTAACTTTTGCCCCCTTGCATATGTGACTTAGTTGGGTCTGGTTCAGTGAATATAGTCTAAAAACCATGTTGTGCATATAGTTTGATAGTATGCATCCTCCCCAGTTTGGTTGCGAAGAAATGCACGGATGGTGTTTGGTTGTGGGCTTGTTCTAAGCAAATGCAGAGTGTGTGGTGTTTGGTTAGATGCAACACATGATGTCTAGTAACCTCCTTTCAGAGTAGTGAGGTTACCGGCACACTGGCAAACACGACAGCGATAAATAGGCAATGCCATTAACCCTTAAACTCGAGTCTTAAACACACAGTTAAACCCTTAAGCAGTCACGGCAAAGTCTGAAACAATCTACACAAAAGTCTTTGGTGTAGAGAGAACTTCCTAGGAACCCATGGCAAAGGCCTTGTCGATCACCTTTAAGGTGTTGGGAGCACCAGCTTGAAGGTGAAGAGGTACCTCATCCTGATCCGGTGAACAACAGTGAAGGGGGTGAACCCTTATCAAGGGTGAGCCTGACATTGAACATCCAGCCCGTCACTCTCTAGGCGTAGTCGATGTTCATCTTCAGCTTGAATTCCTCTAGGATGGAGGCGAAGTGCTTGGTGAACTCTGGTGGCATTGGCAAGCACTCAAGCTTGGCTGCAAGGATAATTAACCTTGGAGAAGTGGGTTGGGCCGACCTCCTCATGAAAATGGTTGTAGTTCTTCGGTCGCTTGGGGGCTCTGCCGAGTTCCACCATCGTCTTGCCCTTCTTGTCGAACACAATAGTCTCCTTACCCTTGGAGTTCCCCAAAGTAGTATGGTCGATCTGCATTATGAAAAACATGAATCAGGGACAATGAAGGGACAAATGCAACACACATATGAGCAAGCTCAATGAGGTATGCAGAATTGTTTGGCCACAATCACCATAGATGTTGATCAAATATCAACATTCATTCATCCCACGCACCTACTCCAAAGCCCACACTTATCTACCACCACACTCTGCTACCTTTCCCAACCATCTCTGTCTTTCTCTCTTCTAGCGTCTCCTCTTCCACAGCTCTGTCTCTCTGTCTCATCACCTCTCCATCACCATGAACCCATCCCAACCCCTTCCCCAACGGCATTGGATGGAGAGAATTCCTCCTTGGTTGCTCGCTCAGTGACCGCACCAAGTTCGCAAAGATCATGGAGGTGTGCTCTTAGTTCAAGAGCATTGATGACATGCATAAAAAGGCAGACTTTGTGGTGTTGACGGCGACGAAGGAGGAGTTAAAGACGCTAATACCCAATCCAACTAAAGGCTGGGTCATCTAATGTTGATCAGAGAGCCAGATGGGCCAAGTACATGCTTGTCGTGGCTCCTCATGACCAATCGGCCGTCGCGGTGGCGCCGGCCACCATCGTTCTAGAGGACAGCGAGGACGAGGAGATGGTGGATGTTGTGGTTGAGCCGGAGGATGCTGGCAATGCCAAAGCGGTGGAGATAGTGGTCAGGACGCTGAAGCCAGACAACTGTACACGCCCATGGAGGTGGATGACTACAAGCCTCAGGGCTACCACAGCTCCAAGCGCCTCTAGGCTCGCCGTGGCTAGGCTGTAGTGCTTATTGGGATGGTTTTGAAAGCATGTAAGCTTGATTTACCCCCTCCCCCTCGTACTCAATCCCGTTCGAACCACTCAAATCCATTGGATATGTATAAATCGAGTATTAGCTCAAACCCAAGGGGTGTATTGGATGCCTACTGCACGAATCCAAGAGCTATACGGGATGCCTTGCCACACCTTCTCTTCAATTGCCGTTTCTCCATTCATGTTTGGAATTCTCTCTTGGCATGATCTTAATGTCAGCATTGCGCTTTGGCATCGGTATTCTCACCAGCAACGCGCAGCCAAGGAAGACTTTGGCCTCTTTACTTCACCTAGTTCGTTGGGAGACCTGAAAGGAAAGGAATGTGTGTGTCTTTAGGGCCAAGGCGGCACTGGTACGGTGATCGCACATTCAAGGATGAATTGTCTATATGGGCCCTAGCTGGGGTTAGGCACTCGAGTAATGTAATGATGCGAAAGTAGCTTAGTGTCTTGGTTCCACCTTTGCTGGTTTTGTTCCACAAACTCTTCTTCTTAATCAATGAAAATGACAGATCGTTTGCCTTGTTTCGAAGAAAAAAAAACCTTGTTGATGCAGAGGAAGGAAAATTGTTCAAACATCAAACCATGTAAATTTTCGGTGCTAACCTGGGCCGGGTGCATGCATTTGTATGCTGGACTTGATACTTAATGCTATGGTTGGATTTCACGACCTTAATGATCTTTAGTAGTTGCGGATGCTTGCTAGGGGTCCAATCATAAGTACATATGATCCAAGTAAAGAAAGTATGTTAGCTCATGCCTCTCCCTCATATAAAATTACAAGAATGATACCGGTACTTGTTATCGAGGGGGGAAATGACTTTCTTGTTGACAAAAGCTATCTACTTTTATTACCTTGCAATTTATTCATAGTTTTATTCTCGCAAAATACTCGTAGTTTTATTCTTGCAAAATAGTTTCATACTTGTTTTAGGTAAAGCAAACGTCAAGTGTGCGTAGAGTTATATCGGTAGTCGATAGAACTTGAGGGAATGTTTGTTCTACCTTTAGCTCCTTGTTGAGTTTGACAATCTTATTTATCGAAGGAGGCTACAAATGATCCCCTACACTTGTGGGTTATCAAGACCTTTTTCTGGCGCCGTTGCCGGGGAGCAATAGCATGTGGTGAATATTCTCGTGTGCGCTTGTTTGCTTTATCACTAAGTAGTTTTTATTCTCTGTTCTAAGTTGTTCTCTATCTTTAGTTATGGATATGGAACACGAAACACCAAAAAAATTAGTTGTACTTGCTACTCATGGAGATAGGGAACCTTCTGAAACCATCGATGTTCGTTATGTGAAAAATATTATGCACTACTTTGATAATCCTGATAAAACCCCATTCAACTTGATAATGGGAGACACGTTGGATCAACGTGAATACTTTAGGGATTATCGCTTGACACAAAAAGGGAAACTTTCATGGGATCAAATTGATATGTTGCATTGGTATGCTTGGAATTTATTGTCATATTGCTTTGCATGATCATATAGTTGACATAGTATTTGTGGCTCAGCCACCATTCATCATTTTTCATACATGTTACGCTAGATCATTGCACATCCTGGTACACTACCAGAGGCATTCATATAGTCATATTTTGTTATAGGTATCGAGTTGTAATATTGAGTTGTAAGTAAATAGAAGTGTGATGATCATCAATTTTCATTATTAGAGCATTGCCCTAGTGAGGAAAGGATGATGGAAACTATGATTCCCCCACAAGTCGGGATGAGCCTCCGAACAATGAGAGAAAAAAATATAAAAAGAAAAAAAGAAGAAAAAAGAAAATAAAGAAATAAAGAAATAAAGAGAGAAGGGGCATGCTAGTTCCACACTTGTGCTTCAAAGTAGCACCATGTTTTTCATATGGAGAGTCTCCTATGTTGTCACTTTCATATACTAGTGGAAATTTTTTATTATAGGATGCACACCCACTTAGTTTTCATATTGAGCTTTCATACACTTGTAGCTCTTAGTGCATTCGTTGCATGGCAATCCCTACTCCTCCCATTGATATTAATTGATGGGCATCTCCATAGCCTGTTGGTTATCCGCGTCGGTGTGAGACTTTCTTACTTTTTTGTCTTCTCCATATTTACCCCTATCATCATACTCTATTCCATCCGTAGTGCTATATCCATGGCTTGCGCTCATGTATTGCGTGAGGGTTGAAAAAGCTGAAGTGTGTTAAAAAGTATGAACCAATTGCTCGGCTTGTCATCGGGGTTGTGCATGATAAATACTTTGTGTTAAGAAGATACAACATGACAAGACTATATGATTTTGTAGGGATAGCTTTCTTTAGCATTGATATTTTGAAATATGTGGTTGTTTGTTGGGATGCCCGAGTATTGATGTCTTTATGTCAAATTACAGACTATTGCTTTGAATCACTTATGTCTTAATATTGCCATGACTAGACATATGATAAAGTTTATGCAGGGTAGCATTCCACATCAAAAATTATCTTTTTTTATCACTTACCTACTCGAGGACGAGCAGGAATTAAGCTTGGGGAAGCTGATAGATATCCGTCGTATCTATAATTTTTGATTGTTTCATGCCAATATTATGCCAATTTTATACACTTTTGGCAACATTTTATACGATTTATTTCGACTAACATATTGATCCAGTGCCTAGTGCTAGTTCCTGTTTGTTGCATGTTTTTTGTTTCGCAGAAATCCATATCAAACAAAGTCCAAACGCGATACAAATTTATGGACAATTATTTTGGAATATGTGTTAATTTTGGGACTTGGAATCAACGCAAATGGGGGCCCACAATGACCACAACCCACCAGGACGTGTTGGGCACCCCCTGGCGCACCCAGGTGTCTTATGCCCTCCTCAAAAGTAGGTTCGGGCCCTTCTTCTGGCGCAAGAAAGATAATTTATGGAAAAAATCGTGTAAAAATTTCAGCGCAATCAGAGTTATGGATGAACGGGAATTTAAGAAACCATGAAGGGCCAGATCTGGGGAACGCGAAACAGAAGAGAACAGAGGGATAGATCAAATCTCGGAGGGGCTCCCTCCCCTCCACCGCCATGGAGGCCATGGACCAGAGGGGGAACTCTCCTCCCATCTAGAGGGGAGGCCAAGGAAGAAGAAGAAGGAGGGGGGCTCTTTCCCCCTCTCTTCGGTGGCGCCGGAGCGCCGCCGGGGCAAGGATCGTGATGATGATCTACATCAACAACCTTGCTACCGTCAACACCAACTTTCTCCCGCTCTATGCTGCGGTGTAACATCTCTTTCCCCCGCTGTAATCTCTACTTAAACATGGTGCTCAACTCCATATATTATTTCCCAATGATATTTGGCTATCCTATGATGTTTGAGTAGATCCGTCTTGTCCCGTGGATTAAACGTGATCTTGGTTGGTATGATTGTATCTTTTATTTATGGTGATGTCCTACGGTGCCCTCTGTGTTGCGCAAGCGGAGGGGCCCCCGTTGTAGGGTGTTGCAATATCTTCATGGTTTGCTTATTGTCAATGTTGTCGGGGTGACAGCAGCCTAAACACGGATAAGTGTGTTATGGCGTATGGGAGTAAAGAGGACATGATACTTAATGCTATGGTTGGGTTTCACGACCTTAATGATCTTTAGTAGTTGCGGATGCTTGTTAGGGGTCCAATCATAAGTGCATATGATCCAAGTAGAGAAAGTATGTTAGGTCATGCCTCTCCCTCATATAAAATTACAAGAATGATACCGGTACTTGTTATGGAGGGGGAAAATGACTTTCTTGTTGACAAAAGCTATCTACTTCTATTACCTTGCAAGTTATTCGTAGTTTTATTCTCGCAAAGTACTCGTAGTTTTATTCTTGCAAAATAGTTTCATACTTATTTTAGGTAAAGCAAACGTCAAGTGTGTGTAGAGTTGTATCGGTGGTCGATAGAACTTGAGGGAATATTTTTTTTCTACCTTTAGCTCCTCGTTGGGCTCGACACTCTTATTTATCGAAGAAGGCTACAAATGATCCCCTACACTTGTGGGTTATCAAGACCTTTTTCTGGCGCTGTTGCTGGGGAGCAATAGCGTGGGGTGCGTATTCTCGTGTGTGCTTGTTTGCTTTATCAGTAAGTAGTTTTATTCTCTGTTCTAAGTTGTTCTCTATCTTTAGTTATGGATATGGAACACGAACCCCCAAAAAATTAGTTGTACTTGCTACTCATGGAGATGGGGAACTCCCTAAAACCCTCGATGTTCGTTATGTGAAAAATATTATGCACTACTTTGATAATCCTGAGAAAACCCCATTCAACATGATAATGGGAGACACGTTGGATCAACGTGAATACTTTAGGGATTATCGCTTGACACAAAAAGGGAAACTTTTATGGGATCAAATGGATATGTTGCATTGGTATGCTTGGAATTTATGCCAGAGATATGATTTTACTTGTTGCTCTAGGATGAATGCTCCACACCTTCCCTTTTCATGCAAATTTAATGATAATGAAACCTTAGCTTCTTATGCTAATGGTATTACTATGATGTGGAACGAATAGAAGAATTTGTTGCTTTTAAGGGTGCTTATGAAATTGAATCTTTGCTTGAAAAGTATGAAGCTTTTGATGATGATGTTTATAGACCCAAAATTTTTGCTATACTCAAATATTTCTATGATGATTATAAATACAATTCCGATATTGATATATTTATTGAGAAAGTCTCCACTGTCCAAGAAGATACTAATATTTTGCAGGAGTCTATGGAAGAAGGAGTTGATGAAACTGTGAGCTCATTGGATGAAAAAGATGATGAGGAGAACGAAGAACAAGCGGAGGAAGAGAGGATTGATCACACGTGCCCACCTTCTAATGAGAGTAACTCTTCAACTCATACATTGTTTAATTTTCCTTCGTTCTTACCAAAGGATGAATGCTATGATAATTGCTTGATCCCGTTGATTCTTTTGAAATGTCCCTTTTTGATGAACTTGATGCTTTCTATGCTAGTGGCCATGATGCCAATTTGAATTGTGCTTATGGAGATGAACTTGCTATAGTTCCTTATGTTAAGAATGAAATTGTTGCTATTGCACCCACACATGATAGTCCTATTATCTTTTTGAATTCTCCCAACTACACTATATCAAAGAAGTTGGCACTTATTAAGGATTACATTGATGGGTTGCCTTTTACCGTTGCACATGATGATTTTGATGAATAAAATATGCATGTGCTTGCTGCTCCTACTTGCAATTGTTATGAGAGAGGAACTACATCTCCACCTCTCTATGTTTCCAACACAAAAAATGCAAGAAACTGCTTATGCTATGTATTGGCCTTTACTTGATGTGCATGTATTGTTCTTGTATGACATGCCGATGCATAGGAAGAGAGTTAGACTTCGTCATTGCATGATTTATGTTGCTTTGTGCTCATTACTAAATTACAAATCATTGTTAATTAAAATTGGCTTTGATATACCTTGGGATCCGGGTGGATCCACTACTTGAGCACTTTATGCCTAGCTTAATGGCTTTAAAGAAAGCGCTGCCAGGGAGACAAGCCGGAATTTTTTTAGAGAGTCATTTATTTCTGTTGAGTTCTTTTATTAAGTTTAAAACAAAAAATGCATAGGGAACTTAAAACTTCACAAAAGGAAAAGTGAAAGTGAGAGGGACGAGCATTGTCAAAGTGAGAGCTAGCCTTGAACTTTGTTCATGCCCATGGAAACTTTGTGAATCTTAATTACAGAAACTTTTTAACAAAAATAATTATCCCCTTGTACAAATCCATTGTATGATAAAAATAATGTGCCAAGATTTGCCTTTAGGATGGTTAGATTGCTTGTTGGTATGTGCGGTGCAAAAACATAAACTTTGGCTGTAGTGCGTGATTTTACAATTTTTTACTGGAACGTCGAAAGCTTATAAAACTTTGGCAAAGTATTACTATACAAATTTTTTATTTTGCCCTAAGTTTTTAGAATTTTTGGAGTACCAGAAGTATGATACATGTTCAGATTGCTACAGACTGTCCTGTTTAAGACAGATTCTGTTTTTGATGCATTGTTTTGCTTGTTTTGATGAAACTATCGATTCTATCTGTGGTATAAGCCATGGAAACGTCATATTGCAGTAGCTACAATGCAAAAAATATATGAATTGGTTTGCGACAGTACTTAGAGTAGTGATTTGCTTTATTATACTAACGGATCTTACCGAGTTTTCTGTTGATTTTTGTGTGGATGAAGTGATCAAAGATCGAGGAGGTCTCGATATGAGGAGAAGGAGGAGAGGTAAGAGGACAAGCTTGGGGATGCCCAAGGCACCCCAAGTAAATATTCAAGGAGACTCAAGCATCTAAGCTTGGGGATGCCCCGGAAGGCATCCCATCTTTCTTCAACAAGTATCGGTATGTTTTCGTCTTTGTTTCGTTCATGTGATATGTGCAAATTTTGGAGCGTCTTTTGCATTTAGTTTTCACTTTTCTTTCACGCACCATGCTGGTATGAGATACTCCATGGTTAATTTATAGAATGCTCATTGCACTTCACTTATATCTTTTGAGTGTGCCTTTATAGAATGCTTTATGTGCTTCACTTATATCATTTGAAGTTTTAATTGCCTGTTTCTCTTCACCTAGAAAACCGTTAATTGTAGAATGCTCTTTTGCTTAGCTTATATTTATTAGAGCATGATATTTTGCAAAAAGAATTAAACTCTCATGCTTCACTTATATCTATTTAGAGAGTCAACAGGAATGAGACAATTGCATGGTTAGTCATAAAATCCTACATAAAACTTGTGGATCACTGAATATGATATGTTTGACTCCTTGCAATAGTTTTGCGATATAGAGATGGAATATGTGGGAGGTACTAGTAAACGGTTGTGGTTAGTAAGAATATTGGTGTTAAGGTTTGTGATTCCCGAAGCATGCACATATAGTCTCTCGTTATGCAATGAAGTTAGATAATGATTTATTATTGACTGTATTCCTTATGAGTGGCGGTCCGGGTCGAGCGATGGTCTTTTCCTACCAATCTATCTCCCTAGGGGCATGTGTAGTAGTACTTTGCTTCAAGGGTTAATAAACTTTTGCAATAAGTATATGAGTTCTTTATGACTAATGTGAGTCCATGGATTATACGCACTCTTACCTTTCCGCAATTTGCTAGCCTCTACGGTACCGTGCATTGCCCTTTCTCACCTCGAGATGTGGTGCAAACTTTGCAGAATCATCCAAGCCCCGTGATATGATACGCTCTATCACACATAAGCCTTATTATATATTCCTCAAAACAGCAACCATACCTACCTATTGCACATCCTGGTACACTAGCAGAGGCATTCATATAGATTCATATTTTGTTATAGGTATCGAGTTGTAATATTGAGTTGTAAGTAAATAGAAGTGTGATGATCATCAATTTTCATTATTAGAGCATTGCCCTAGTGAGGTAAGGATGATGGAAACTATGATTCCTCCACAAGTAGGGGTGAGACTCCGGACAATGAGAGAGAGAAATAAAAAATAATAATAAAAAGAAAGAAAAAAAGAAAAAAAGAGAGAAGGGGCATGCTAGTTCCACACTTGTGCTTCAAAGTAGCACCATGTTTTTTATATGGAGAGTCTCCTATGTTGTCACTTTCATACTAGTGGGAATTTTTTATTATAGGATGCACACCCACTTAGTTTTCATATTGAGCTTTCATACACTTATAGCTCTTAGTGCATTCGTTGCATGGCAATCCCTACTCCTCGCATTGATATCAATTGATGGGCATCTCCATAGCCCGTTGGTTAGCCGCGTCGATGTGAGACTTTCTTACTTTTTTGCCTTCTCCATATTTACCCCTATCATCATACTCTATTCCACCCGTAATGCTATATCAATGGCTTGCGCTCATGTATTACGTGAGGGTTGAAAAAGCTTGAGCGCGTTAAAAAGTATGAACCAATTGTTCGGCTTGTCATCGGGGTTGTGCATGATAAGTGCTTTGTGTTAAGAAGACAAAGCATGACAAGACTATATGATTTTGTAGGGATAGCTTTCTTTAGTGTTGATATTTTGAAAGACATGATTGTTTGTTGGGATGCCTGAGTAAGTATGTCTTTATGTCAAATTATAGACTATTGCTTTGATCACTTATGTCTTAATATTCATGCCATGACTAGACATATGATCAAGTTTATGCTAGTAGCATTCAACATCAAAAATTATCTTTTTTATCATTTACCTACTCGAGGACGAGCATGAATTAAGCTTGGGGATGTTGATACGTCTCCGTCGTATCTATAATTTTTGATTGTTTCATGCCAATATTATGCAACTTTTATTCACATTTGGCATCATTTTATATGATTTATTTGAACTAACATATTAATCCAGTTGCCAGGTCCTGTTTGTTGCATGTTTTTTGTTCGCAGAAAATCCATACCAAACGAAGTCCAAACGCGATAAAAAATTACAGAGAATTATTTTGGAATATATGTGATTTTTTGGACTTGGAATCAATGCAAATGGGGGCCCACAGTGACCACAACCCACCATGGTGCGCCGGGCACCCCCGGGAGCGCCCAAGTGTCTTATGCCCTCCTCGAAAGTCGGTTGGGGCCCTTCTTCTGGCGCAAGAAAGATAATTTATGAAAAAATCATGTAAAAATTTCAGCGCAATTGGAGTTAAGGATCTCCGTGAATTTAAGAAACTATGAAGGGGCAGATCTGGGGAATGCGAAACAGAAGAGAATAGAGGGATAGATCCAATCTCGGGGGGGCTCCCGCCCCTCCGTCACCATGGAGGCCATGGACCAGAGGGGGAACTCTCCTCCCATCTAGGGGAAGGCCAAGGAAGAAGAATAAGGAGGGGGGCTCTCTCCCCCTCTCTCCCGATGGCGCCGGAGCGCCGCCGAGGCAAGGATCATGATGACGATCTACATCAACAACCTTCCTACCGTCAACACCAACTTTCTCCCCCTCTATGCAGTGGTGTAACACCTCTTCCCCCCTCTGTAATCTCTACTTAAACATGGTGCTCAACTCCATATATTATTTCCCAATGATATTTGGCTATCCTATGATGTTTGAGTAGATCCGTTTTGTCCCGTGGGTTAATCGTGATCTTGGTTGGTATGATTATACATTTTATTTATGGTGCTGTCCTACGGTGCCCTCCGTATCGCGCAAGCGGAGGGGCCCCCGTTGTAGGGTGTTGCAATATGCTCATGGTTTGCTTATTGTCAGTGTTGTGGGGGTGACAGCAGCCTAAACACGGATAAGTGTGTTATGACGTATGGGAGTAAAGAGGACTTGATACTTAATGCTATGGTTGGGTTTCACTACCTTAATGATCTTTAGTAGTTGCGGATGCTTGCTAGGGGTCCAATCATAAGTGCATATGATCCAAGTAGAGAAAGTATGTTAGGTCATGACTCTCCCTCATATAAAATACAAGAATGATTATCGGTACTTGTTATCGATTGCCTAGGGACAAATGACTTTCTTGTTGACAAAAGCTATCTACTTTTACTACCTTGCAATTCATTCGCAGTTTTATTCTCACAAAGTACTCATAGTTTTATTCTTGCAAAATAGTTTCATACTTGTGCAAATTCTAGTATATCAAACATTGTTTGGAAGAGTTGACAAACTTATGTGCCTCGAGATCTGGTGGGGGATTAATGGATTATGGATGGGCTTAGGCCCATATAAGACAATAATCCCTAATTAATCTCTAAGGCCCATGCATGTGTACGACAGGTGGTGGGAAGTGTGAAAAATTTAGTACCATACTGCTATACACTACAAGAATTCTGTTAATGCATGACGGATAGGATCCGTCATCGACCTGTGAAAAACTATCATGGAAGGCTATGTGTGACGGATTTAAAATCCGTCATGTATATCGCGTCATAATTTGACCGATGCAGGCTCCATGACGGATCATCCAAAATCGTCATGGACCATGACGGCTCTTGACTGTCATGGGTGGCACTTAACTAATATGCACATAACGGCGTTAATGTGTGTGCCACATCAGCATCTGACATGGATCATACGTGGCGGCCCATGAAGTAATCGGCCCAACAAGAATTTTGGCCCACTAAATTTTAGCGCCATGCAAGACTAACACCCATGTAGTAATCAACCCAATTGGAATTTTGGCCCATTAAGTTTTAGGACAGTACAAGGCCCACTAGTTTCAATCTCAACGGTTAGCCCATCTTATTTCTATTGTTCGATAGAAATTGGTATTGGTAAAAAAAATTCATAAAAAATGCTCATGTCATTACATAGAAAGAAAAAAAATATAAACACAGCAAGAAAAAGTTACACAAAAAAAGCTTAAAATTACAGACATTTTCGGACCATACATCGGTCAAAGGCTAGAAAAACTAAAGAAACTAAGAACTAAAAACACCCTATGCTAACTCTGCAGCCACCGCCGCGCCGCTCAGCGCTCGCCGGACGACAACCGGGGGTAATTCCCGCGCACTTCTGGACGCAGATCCGACCATCCCTGCCGGCGTCATCGTAGAGAACCTTATCCACCAATATCTCGCCTCAACTCATGCTGGACATTGCCTGCGCGTCGACAAAACTTAAGACAGACTCAAAAAAAAAATCCAAAGTAGAGAGGAAGCGCGGTCAACGGAGAAGTCGATGGTGAGGACGATGTAGACGACAGATCACGGGCCGAAGGGGAGGAGGCGCCAAAGACAAAGCAGCAGCCTGGCGGCATGGGCCCAGTAGCGGCTCTGTGCATCCCCCGCGGTTCGGCACGCCCACGACAGGGTCGCCCTCTCCCCGCAGCAACATGGCCATGACCTGCATCAATGAGATCCACGATCTAGATCAACGACCTGCCAAGATCTGGCCAGTTGGGAGAGAAAGGGGCAGGGGAGGCTAGAGGTGAGGGATGGGATAGTGGTGATGTAAGCGTATATGGAGGTAGGATGCCCGTGGCCGCTCCGTGATCCGCCCAGAGTTGCCATGGACTCGCGGATCTCGGCAGGATCTGGCCGGAGAAGGGAGTATAGGGGGCGCAACCGGTTGAGGTGTAGCTGGGCACGACGGGGAGGCGTCGGAGTGGGAGGATGTGTCGACGACGGGGAGGAGCCGGATGAGGTGGGTTCGGTGGCTGGCGGCTGGCGGCATGAGAGGATGGAGGTGGGTGGTTCGGCTAGGGAGGGTGCTGCCGTCCGACTTCGGGCGGCGTGCGGGCGTTGGTCAGCGGCAGATATTGCGCGTGGGTGGGCTGAAGATCAGACGGGAAAGAGGGGAGGTTTGCTAGCTATCGGATCTCAGAGTAGCAGACGGTTCAGATCTGCGATCCGCGGGACGCTTTGCTCAACCAATCACAACGCGAGTTTTCCCTCACACTGAATCGCCACATCAGCAGGGCATTTGTTTTCCTTAAAAAAAAGCAGCGGCAGGCCGTGACGGTTTGGAGAGACAGCATTAAAAAACAAAACTAAGCCCTACAGCTCGTTCTATATGAGCTTCTCCTAGCCGGCCATGATGGTTCAGAGAATAAGTTACATATCTGTTGATACCCATATTGATTAAATTAACAAATTGTATTCATATTTTTGTGAGTAAACATGAATTAATTTTTGGAGACACGTATTATATATATAGTTGTTGTGTACGAGTGCAAAGTTTTATGTCCGCAATCTGTCACACCACGATTTTTTGACCAACTGGTATTGAACTATGCAAGTATGTGAGAGGTGCACGGATCGTTCAATAACACACGTTTCTTTTACTAAAAATTTGGAGTTTAGGTGTGTTACCAAACGAAAAACGTCCAAGTGATCCTTTAGTCAGGCTGGAATCATAGTTGTCACGCGCTATTCTCTTCACCCAAGAGGTCTTGGGATCAAGTCCTGATTGCATTTTTTATTAAAACTTAAAATCTATGGCCTCTAGAAAAAAAAACAAAGACCATATGGTCTTTTAGGATTTGTGGACACATTTGCATCTTGTTGAGCCATGACGGATTCTATGACGGACGAGAGAAACCCGTCATCGGCTGTGACGGATTTTCATAACGTCACCAGCAATCCGTCATGGATTAACATGTTTCTTGTAGTGATAGTAAGAAGAGTGAGACCTCTTTATAAGGGTTGCTCCATAACTTGCTAGTGGGAGCCAGGGAGTAGGAGTTGTACACATGCGCGCCTCCTCCTCTGTCGCCTGCCTCGCCTCGCCACGTCACGACACGCGCGCACGTCGCGGGTTGTGTGAATTTGCCGTGTCGAAGCTTGTTTTGCCGGTCAGAAATGGTTAATTAATCTCGGATTAATTAATGGGTCGCTTACGGAAGTGCCACTGTCAGAGACGTTGGACCGTGTGCTGTTCGCGGACTTGGTCATGGGCCTGAGCCCAGGCCCATCTATCCGACGACCTACATAAGAAGGCGCTGGTCAGTGGAGTGAACCCTAACTCAGTTCACTCACTCCCTCTCGCACAACCCTAGCCGTCATCCACCGTTCCTCTCTCTGTGCTTCCCTCGGCGATCCCATCCCGACGACCGCGTGCATGGTTGGTCGGGAGAGCAGGTGCCTCCGGAAACCTGTCGTTCGAGATCCTGCCCGGGAGAACGGCAATAAGGTTTTTGCGGAGCGTCTCGATGCGACTGCTCTCGATCCGTCCCTGTCTCCGTCCGCCTCTGCTTCCACCACTTCCGCTGCATCGACTCGATGGCTGACGACGAAGCCGCCAAGAAGAAGGCCTCGGCCGATGCTGAGGCTGCCGCCGCCGCGTTGGCATGGTCAACCGGAGGGTATGACTCGTTCATTCCCTATTTGCTCGTTCATGTGGTGGCCATATATATGTTGTTCGTAGATGTTTCGGTTCTATATACTATACGTGCTCACATGCTTAGGTATCGGTATGAGATGCATACCGTATTTGCCATGTTTACTGTTTACTCAAGGATTAGATTAGTCGATAAAGTGCTAATATTTCCAACAGCATGTTTGAAGCATCACCTACAGAAGGGACAGGGAGTTGCTGGAGATGCATTTCTCAAAAACAGGCCTGCTTATCGAAAGATGTCAGTCAGCTCTGTACACTGGATTACCCTGTGGTGCAGTATGCTTGCACAGTTCTTATACCGGTGATGATGTTTACGTATTGGAGTTTTTCCTGCCACTAGATTGCCTAGAGGATGGTGAGCAAAGCGCACTTCTAGAGTCTACTAGTGGTTGGGGCGTGCCATTGGCACGCCTCCTGAGCGGTGGTGTGCGCACTTATCTACCTTACATACATCCTTAGATCTAGGTTGATTCTTGATTATATACAGCAAAAGTGATTTGGCCACAGGTAAATATAGCTATTGGACATGACGAGGGTGCTCCTCTTAAGCGTTATCGTATGCACTAATCATACTGCAACGTTCTAACAGCACAGACAAACGACAGTGGTTAAACATATAACACTACCGATAGCAACAAAAAATAGCAGCCCCTAGAAATCCTCTGGCATGGTTCTTTTAAATCACATTCTCTATAATCAGCTCGTCTCCCGTGTATCCCTTCTCTTTTAAAAATATGACACTACAGATAGGCATGGAGATCACTAACTTACAGAGTGGGTAAGCACCGCAAAGATGACATTCATGACCTGGGCACCCGTGTATCCCTTCTCTATAATCAGCTTGGCCATATACCATGCCCCTAGAGAATAGCCGCATAACATAAGTATCATGACGGTGCCCATGCTCGATGGCCGGTGGGGAGTCGGTGGCGCCGAGCCGCCTCCCTTTTCAATTTAGCAACTCTCTGCTTGCGAAGCTCCTCAAACCAAGCACTGCAATGAAGCAAATACAATTGTAAGTACTAATACATCAATCTAAAAGTTACTTCACTGGAGGACACAAACAATCTATGTTAAACTAAAGTTAATCATGACAGTTGAAATGTCCTGCATAAGGTACTAAAAATGCATACGAGAATGTTAATAATCATCATTTGAATAAATTTCTTCTTCTATTACCTCTCTACTTGATCCCCAGTCCCAGTGCCCATGATGCATTAAAACTGAAAATTCGTCTACCAAACATCCAAATATTGTCCTTGGAATACATCATGGTATGTAGTATACGCAAGCACAAACTAAATGGGAAGATCATTAACGTTGACAAGTTAGTAGAGACATCACAGGGATAGGCAACACTTACTCGCATGCTTGAATCTCTGAAAATTTTGCTTCACATTGCTGCAAACAAAAAAAAAACAGCTAACCAATCAATACCGTAGCTTCTTCCAAACATGAGATGGGACAGGCCTGAAGGGATTCAGGTTCCATGCTCCCCACATAATTTCAAAATTACAATTATTTTGATTTGTAAAACCAACTGTGTGAGTGTTCAAAATGTTTCTGCGAATGGGCACAAAGCTCCCGCATATCCAAACCTTTTGGACAAACTATCCTTGGTAATTGGTACCAAAGCGAGCAAAAATTGTGTAACCTGTGTAATTATATACAGGACCAACTGAAATTATACCACATTCTTCCTCAAAAGAAAAAACAAAACATGCAACATTTTACCTGTGGGTGGTGGTTGGGTGTTGATTTGTCTTGAAATACGGAAGTGGTCGCTAATATCACAAAGATATAGTTCAGCTAAGATCACGCATGATTGCAGGATGAGGAGTTAATTGACCTGCTGGTGCATCCTCCATTATTCATAGGGTAGCTTTCAACTGTACTCGCTTTCACCTCATTTTCTTGTAAGTACTGATGGTAATCCGCAGGGCGGTGTCTCAAGTCACAATTTATGAAGTTGCTGCAACAGCATGAGAAGATAGCTGAAACCAGGCACATTACTGTTAGAACCAAAGCTTGTAAAATTGCCACCCTTATCAAAACAGGATTGTTCTTGGTTCTTCAAGACAAAAACCGAATGCACCTACAGAGAAATATGGGTATTATACCATACCAGTCCGGGAAGGCTGGCCTCACCGGCATCCACCCGTGGTGACAAGGAGGAACTTTAGGAGGAGCATGTGGACAATGGCTGCCTCGAGCAGAAGAAACTCTCAATATGCACATAACCTGCATAAGTTACAAAATGATTCACCGGTTCTCGAACGCGGATAATCATGACATCGAAAAATGGGGCACCCTGCGGAGGTAATTGGCAATCCAGGTTGCCGGCTTCCTCATAGTGATATGCCACAAAAATCTAACCTATCTTGTGAACAATCAAAAAAAAAAAAGAATATGAGCCTCAAACAAAGT
This sequence comes from Aegilops speltoides, assembly GCA_021437245.1. Taxonomy (NCBI): domain Eukaryota; kingdom Viridiplantae; phylum Streptophyta; class Magnoliopsida; order Poales; family Poaceae; genus Aegilops; species Aegilops speltoides. The sequence continues at coordinate 357,741,153 of CM038145.1, forward strand.
CCAGACATCGCAGATAAAAAAGTAATGAAACAGAATACGACTCTCCTAGAATCACTTGACCAGCTCAAAAAATAAAGAGCCACACGAAGCTATTCTCACCTGATAGCTTGGTTGCTCACATTCATATCCATCCAGCGAGTCCTGCAGTTCAGAGCGGCGAGAGGAAGCCGACCTGCTGTCTGCACAAGAGGGTTGAATACATTAAGCATTTTCATTAGACCATCAGCTATCGCTCTATCCATACCACTCTCTTTTTCACCATCTTTAGACATCACAGCATTAATTCTGTTGCTCACCTCATTATGCGTGTCATGAATATACAATTCAGCAAATTTTGGAGTAGCACCTCTGTTGGGCAATAGTGATCCTATACGATGATATACCAGACCATGGATTTTAAAAACATAAGGACCACCACCCCCGTTAATGTGTTTGTCGATGTCGGCTCCCATGGAAGTAAAAGTGAAAAGAGAATTATACTGCCTTATTCTATCCAAGAAGTGCTTGCACCGTGAGTCACCATTGAACCTAAGAAGCTCTGATAGGAGAGGGGGGGGGGGGGGGTTTAAAAGCTGGTATTTTGACCTTACCACCCTTACAGCACAAGCTATATAGGATACGGCGCTCAATCACAGAGGATTCAACATTGCATCTCTCATGGAACCAAAACACGGCACCACAGAATTGGCAACGGTATTTAAGCGCATCGTGATATGATCTCTTCCTATGTGTGGCTGCAAAGACATGACATCAGAGGTGCGCACAGAGCATTTAACATGTTTTAGTCTGAATTGTTTCTATACCTTTTAAGAATTCAGTGTATTCTGGACAGAACAAAGATCGAGATGTCGATGTAGTTGGGTATGGATATCCTTCAAATCAACAGAAAGCTTTTATTCACTGCAGTTTGACTAAGGTATTCTATATTTTTTAAGCGGGCACAAAGACAAGGAAATGAAAACACACCTGAAGAAACCCATTTACGGAATTTTCTCTTTCGCATTCGCTGTTGACGCCTAACGCAGCTATAAGCAGCTGAGACAACCGGAAAGTAACCGCCACCTACTGTGCCACTCAAGTTAAGATCGTTCTTAAATTGTGGAAGGCGAAGCATGGTTGTGTCAAAGTGTGGTACACGCACCTACAAACAGCGTGTTTGCAGGGACAGAGGAAGTAGCACGCCCGGCACTAAACGCATCTAAACGAATACAAATCAATGACAATCAGAAAGGTTAAACATAGTGTAAAGGCAAGCAAGCAAGCAAGGAAGACAGATCATGAAACCAAACAAGCACAAACCCTGAAACAGGCGATTCGCGCTGAGACTCTGTTGCGCCGCCGAGCCACAGAACGGTCACGCGCAGCAGCACGATCCGCGGCAGGATCAGTTGAGCTCATATCATGGACAGGATCATTTAAGCTCATATCGTGGGCATGATCATTTGAGCTCATATCGTGCGCACCTACTAATAGTACTAAAGGAATTTAATCGTGGGATCCAGTAACAATATGAAAATCATCATGTGATGGGAAAAGCGTGAAAATTGTGCGTAGGCATACCTGGACGAGAAATACGAGCTAACCCGAGAACCCAATCACCAACGAGCAGGATGCCTAACCAACAAAGCAACACTATTAGAACAGACAAATATTCTGGCGATGCATAAACACAAACAGGTCGTGAGCAGCAACCGACGAACACAGAAATGTCACCAAATCAAAAGAAAAAATCAGTGATATTACACCTGAATAAGGCGACAAGAACCGCAACTGAATGCCGGACGAAGACGAGTTTCGATGAAACGAAGAGGATTACCACGTGCAGGGTTAGCAAACAAGGATGATCCGCCCACTCACTTCCCCATGATCTGCGATATGGGAAACACATATGAGAATAAAGCACAAGATGAATGGAATCTGCAAGTAGCGAACAATAGAAAGAAGGAGGGCAGTGGCTGCCCGAGCCCGGGCCTCCATGCCGGCGGCGCTGCGGCGCGGACGGGAGGCCCCCGATCCAAGAGCGGATCGAGCCGCCACCGACCGCGAGACCACGCCCGACCTCGCCGGCGCCGGCCGGTGAACCTACCCCGTCCGCCATCGTACCTCCCTCTTCTCTTTCCTCTCTCTTTCTCCCTCCTCTCCTTCCTTCTCTCTCTCCCAGGGGCGGACCCAGGAAAAATATTGAGAGGGGGCAAAAAATGTATGTCCATATGCATGAACCAGCAAGGCAAAAACATTCATGTAAACAAAATACAGACATAAACACCTAATTTTTCACGCATTAACCAAATTCATCGAATAGTGAAAGAAGACTAACCATTTGGGATGATATGAATTGCATCTGATAATATCTTGTTTTGAAGTTGCAAAAGTGAACATTGAAACATTTTTCTAACAATCTAACCTACAACCTGTAAGAGAAAACATCATCGAATTGGAAAAAGATGGAAACATTGAAGAAGGCCACTACTTTGAAAAAGAAAATCTTTAGCCCATTATCCCACGATGATCTTTCATTGTATGCAAATGTTTTACTATCACTTTCGATAGGAATTCTAATCTTTTATATGGATCCCTAGGAAGCTTGAACAAATCAACGAATTTAGGCATCTTGGAAGTTGTTGATTTTTGAAAAAAAGACTCTCCATTTATTTCCACGCAACTTTAAGTAAAAAAAAAGTTAAATGAACGACTAAATTTTCATACATCATACATGAAGATGAGCTGTGCTACAAACTAAGAAGCTGCGTCAGTTAATTCGGATCGTAGGGAGCAATAGATGATCTGTATTAAATTGGAGTTTTTTGGTCTAGCCATTACTGGTAAGTAGTAAGTTGTATACAATATTTTATATGTTCAAAAAATTGTTCAAACTTACATAATCATCCGAATTGATAAAATATACATATGAGTTGATTTGGAATTGGAGAATTAGACGGTATACCTTGATGTCAATTAGAACTAGGGAACTCTGGAATTGAGATCTCAGTTGGAGTATTGCAAGGCCGCGATGGTGTGCAGGGGCCGGCGACGGCAAGTCTGCGATTTGCGGCAGCGAGCCGGCAAGGCGATGACTCCGCGGCGGCGTGAGAGGTGAGGTCAAGGCTTCCCGAAGTCTATCCCGTGCGTGGCTGCGTGGGTGGTTTTCCTTTGAGCGGACGATGCGGCGTGTACGTGAAATCTGGCCATTGGATTGAGCTAGCTAACGTGTGTAGGTTACAGGAAGGAGGCATCTGATCTGATGTACGCTGAGGGCTGTAGCGATTCTTTTTCTTATATATACGGGCTTCTTTTTTGGAGTTGGGCTTTCGAAAATAAACAAATACTGGGCTGAGTGGGGGCAGGGTATTCTCCCGAGTGGGGGCACATCCAATGCACGTCAGACCACCTCTAAGCATCGGGAAAAACCAGTGGGGGCAGCTGCCCCCACAGCCTATAACCTCGGTCCGCCCCTGCTCTCTCCCTCTCCCTCTCCCTCCTATCTCATCTTCTCTCTCCTGCGCTGGTCGTCGGGGAGAGAAGAGAATGAGCAGCTCGAGACGGAGCAAAGTCGGTCGCCTCCATCGGACGAAGAGGAGGGATTGAGCCATGGAGGAGCGGTAGCGGCGGCTCGTGGTGGAGGGAGGATCAAGGAAGAGACAAATAGCCAGAATGCCACTATGAGAAACCGAACTTGCCAAAATACCACTATGAAAAATCAACTTGTCAATATACCATTACTTTCAGTTTTCTCTAGCCAAAATACCACTAGTGACTAACGGAGACTAATATCATCCAAAAAAGACTTCTATACCTTTACCTCTTCACAGCCCAAAGCATACATTTCAACAACAAAAAGAGCAGCTATAGTGCAACATTTCAGGAGCCAATTGACATGAAAACATCACCAACTCAACATAATCTTACTTTGCATCATCCAACAAGATAGCAACTTTATAGCATCATTTTGAAAAATTCCAACAGCATTTTGACAGCATTTCAGCAGCATTTTGACATGAAAACATCACAAATTCAACATAATCTAAGTTTACACCATTGAACATCAATATAACAACATTTCAGCAGCATTTTGACAGCATTTCAGCAGCATTTTGACATGAAAACATCACCAATTCAGCATAATCTCAGTTTGCATCATTGAACATCAATATAGCAACAAATCAACAATGATACATAATGGTTCGAAATAAGATAACATCAACAACGATACATAATGGTTCAAAAGAAGCTAGCATCAACACATAATGGTTCAGACCACCATTCCTTCAAACAAAAGATCATGGTTCTCACAAACATAAGCAAAAGATGATGATTCTCCCAACCAAATGCACTAAACTCGTCGTAGAGGGCTAGGAGCAGCAATTTTACTCCTTGTAGATCCACTACGAGAGGTGTACAAGCAATTGCAATAGCTGTCGCCCTCTGCCTTGTCATTGGACTCGTAGGAGTATCAAGTTGAGCACCTTGCTTAGTTTGTGTCTTAGGAGAAGTGGCCGCAATGCTTGCTTCAACCTTTGACTTTTTCCTACATTCAAAACAATATTGTTAGTAATTAATATGCAGGACATTTGGCTATTGCTTCGACGCTTTGTGCTTGTATTTCTGCCATTAGTGAATCATGCTTCTCTACTTCATATGTCCAAGCTGCAGGCCACATATTATCTAGTATGTCACCTTTGAACTTTTTCTTGAAGTTGAGCATTAGATGCATCATGCACTCTCTATGTTCACAATTTGGGTAGACCTTCGAAATGGCATTCTCCAACCCCTTGCATGCATCGGTATGGATTGCAAGCCCTTGTGGTTCTCCAATAGCCAATTTCAACTGCTCCATGAACCATACCCAATTTTCTGTATTCTCTTTCTCAAATATTCCAAATGCTACCGGAAACATCCAACTTTGCCCATCTACACCAATTGCGGCTGCCAATTGGCCAGTGTATTTCCCACAAAGAAAAGTTGTGTCAACCCCCAAATATGGTCTACCGAAACCAGTCGGGCTGATCCGGGACGAACTCGAGCAGATGGACGAGCTGGGTGAGGTTGCAATGGAGCAGAGGAGGTCGGCGAACTGATCCGGGACGAGCTGGGGCGGATCCCTCTGACCGGAGCTGCGCCATTGGGCTGGCTGGCGCCGGAGCCGATGCGTCGGGCGACCAGCCAGGCGCCGACGAGCGGGAGTGAGGGCGTTGGGCTACCCAGCCACGAACCCAGGGAGGAGGAGGAGGAGGGCGGCGCACGGAGGGAGATGGGGGATGGGTGGCAGAGAGGGTCGATCAGAGGGAGGAAGGAGATGCGGGGCGGCGCCGGCGACGGCTGGTTCCTCGCGCCGCCATGCTCCTGGTGTGTGCGTGCGGGAGGAGAGGGGGAGGAGAGGATAGGGTTGAGCCCAGGGGGTAATTTTGGAATAGCCAAAAAACTGACAAGTTGGCTCCGGTTTGACTAACAGAAAAAGTTTGACAACCAATGGAAGTGTTATTTTGACAAGAAAAACTGAGTGTGCAGTGGTATATTGGCAAGTTGTTTTTTCATAGTGGTATTTTGGCAAGTTCGGTTTATCGTAGTGGCATTCTGGCTATTGTCTCATCAAGGAAGAGGGCTTGCTCCGAAAATTTTATTAATAGTAATTAGTAATTCATTAATTTTGAAATTGGTCAAGGTTTGGTGGAAATTTTAAAAACGGGAAGGACGCAATGAACAATAGCGTCCAGGGCTGGATGCTATTGAGGACAGCGTCCAGGTGTGGACGCCATCAAAAATTGCGTCCAGTTATGTTGTTCGCTGAACCATCAGATATGACTAAACCGGGTCGTTTCCTAGTGACAGATAGAAGCTTCATGAAATTAAGTTATGCTCGTTTACGAGAAGCCAAATTTCTCGCGAGTCTACAGTACGGCAATTTAAAAATTAATATATTCACTTCCTGCACGTTCATGTTTATAGCTGAATATAAGAACATGTTAATCGTTCTGGTTTAGGCGGATGGTGAAGCGCAACATGGATCCATGGGTGTGGAGTATAGTGTTTCTCCCAAATTAGCATTTCCTCCGAAAAGACGTCAAGAGTGAGACATGTCGAGGACTTGGAACTGATAATGGCAGTCCTCAAAACAACCTGATATTGCAGCTCCTGGACCATATTATTTTCAATTAATTCTAGTGTATGAGGAAAGAGCATGGACCATGATTTTTTAGAAGACCAAGTCCCGGACAACATGACAAATGATAAAAGTTATATGTTAACTCATGCAGAATCGAGACAAGTTGAGCCAAGTCAGCGGTGGAAGCAACACACCAATAATTGAAAGGGAATCACAAAAGGTATTAAAGTGCAATGCATTCGTCATTGCATCAAACATCTGTCGGTGATTTTTCAAGTTCTAGTACACATAGGTGAAAACTATCTGTCTTGGGCCGCCAACACTCCAACAATGCCGATATCACATATTTGTAGAAATTGATTTTTCCTCATCTTAGCAATCTGCTAAACCAAGGTTCTCTAAAGCTGAGCTACATAGAGGATCAAATGGGATGCCAACATAGTGACACCATACATTCAAGCAAATGTAAGGCTGCATCAATAAACAGAACAATTAATATCCAGTTCAAGACCCAATTACAGCATAAAAGGAACGAATAAGATGTTGAAATGAAATACCAAAGCAATCATTTGATTTTTTTTGTAATTATTTGAGTTTATTTTCACAATACTACACTAATAAATAAAAGCTCAAACAATCCAATATTTTCACCTACGCTTAGGCAGTCAGTGAAATCAGTAAAGCTACAACAAGATAGCATATCAATCAATTATGCTCAACTCTTTAAGTACTTGGTCATTTCATAATAGTTCTGAAATTTATATTATTTTGGTTCGATGCACAATACCAATCTATTAACTAGAATAAGAGGCAAATAATAAATCATTAATCAGAAGTAATTTGAAAGCATCTACCGTTTAATTGGGGACTAGGAGAATGTGTACCTTTTGTCGGCACAAATTACAGTGTCATGCTGCACCCTGCGACGATCCACGCTGCTACCAATGGTTGAGATGATGCACAAACAAGCAGTGGAGAGACATGGTGAAGGAAATATGCCCTAGAGGCAATAATAAAGTTATTATTTATTTCCTTATATCATGATAAATGTTTATTATTCATTCTGGAATTGTATTAACCGGAAACATAATACATGTGTGAATATATAGACAAACAGAGTGTCACTAGTATGCCTCTACTTGACTAGCTTGTTAATCAAAGATGGTTATGTTTCCTAACCATGAACAAGGAGTTGTTACTTGATTAACGAGATCACATCATTAGTTGAATGATCTGATTGACATGACCCATTCCATTAGCTTAGCACCCGATCGTTTAGTATGTTGCTATTGCTTTCTTCATGACTTATACATGTTCCTATGACTATGAGATTATGCAACTCCGTTTACGGAGGAACACTTTGTGTGCTACCAAACGTCACAACGAATCGGGTGATTATAAAGGTGCTCTCTGGTATCTCCAAAGGTACTTGTTGGGTTGGCGATTTCGAGATTAGGATTTGTTACTCGAATGTCGGAGAGGTATCTCTGGGCCCTCTCGGTAATGCACATCACTTCAGCCTTGCAAGCATTGCAACTAATGAGTTAGTTGCGAGATGATGTATTACGGAACGAGTAAAGAGACTTGCCGGTAACGAGATTGAACTAGGTATTGGATACCGACGATCGAATCTCGGGCAAGTAACATACCGATGACAAAGGGAACAACGTTGTTGTTATGCGGTCTGACCGATAAAGATCTTCGTAGAATATGTAGGAACCAATATGGGCATCCAGGTCCCGCTATTGGTTATTGACCGGAGACGTGTCTCGGTCATGTCTACATTGTTCTCGAACCGTAGGGTCCGCAAGCTTAAGGTTTCAATGACAGTTTTATTATGAGTTTATGTATTTTGATGTACCGAAGGTTGTTCGGAGTCCCGGATGTGATCACGAACATGACGAGGAGTCTTGAAATGGTCGAGACATAAAGATTGATATATTGGACGGATATATTTGGACACCGGAAAGGTTCCGGATGAGATTGGGATTATACCGGAGTTCTGGGAGGTTACGGAACCCCCCGGTAAGTATATGGGCCTTATTGGGCCTTAGTGGAAGGGAGGGAGAAGGAGCAAAGGAGAGGACGCCCCCCCCAAGCCCAATCCGAATTGGGAGGGGGGCCGGCCCCCCCTTTCCTTCTTCCCTCCCCTCTCTTCCTTCCTCTCCTACTCCTAATAGGAAGGGGGCCAAACCTACTTGGAGTAGGTTTGCCCCCTAGGGCGCCTCCCTCTTGGCCGGCCCCTCCTCCTCTCCTCCTTTATGTACGGGGCGGGGCACCCCATAGACACACAAGTTGATCATCGTGATCGTTCCTTAGCCGTGTGCGGTGCCCCCCTCCACGATATTACACCTCTGTCGTATTGTAGCGGTGCTTATGCGAAGCCCTGCGACAGTTGAACATCAAGATCGTCACCACGCTGTCATGCTGACGGAACTCCTCCCCGTACCTCTGCTGGATCGGAGTTTGGGGTGCGTCATCGAGCTGTACGTGTGTCAAGAACTCGGAGGTGCCGGAGTAATGATGCTTGGATCGGTTGGACCGGGAAGACGTACGATTACTTCCTCTATGTTGCGTTAATGCTTCCGCTTCGGTCTACGAGGGTACGTAGACAACACTCTCCCCTCTCGTTGCTATGCATCACCATGATCTTGCGTGTGCGTAGGAATTATTTTGAAATACTACGTTCCCCAACAGTGGCATCCGAGCCTAGGTTTTATGGTTTGATGTTATATGCACGAGTAGAACACAAGTGAGTTGTGGGCGATATAAGTCATACTGCTTACCAGCATGTCATACTTTGGTTGGCGGTATTGTTGGATGAAGCGGCCGGACCGACATTACGCGACGCTTATGCGAGACTGGTTTTACCGCCATGCTTTGCACACGGTGACTAGCGGGTGTCGGTTTCTCCAACTTTAGTTGAGCGAGTGTAGCTACGCCGGTCCTTGCGAAGGTTAAAACAACATCAACTTGACAAACTATCGTTGTGGTTTTGATGCGTAGGTGAGATTGGTTCTTGCTTAAGCCCGTAGCAGCCACGTAAAACTTGCAACAACAAAGTAGAGGACGCCTAACTTGTTTTTGCAGGGCATGTTGTGATGTGATATGGCCAAGACGTGATGCTATATTTTATTGTATGAGATGATCATGTTTTGTAACCGGTTATCGCAATCGGCAGGAGCCATATGGTTGTCGCTTATTGTATGAAATGCAACGCTACAGTAATTGCTTTACTTTATCACTAAGCGGTAGTGATAGTCGAGAAGCAATAGATGGCGAAACGACAATGATGCTACGATGGAGATCAAGGTGTCGCGCGGTGACGATGGTGATCATGATGATGCTTCGAGATGGAGATCACAAGCACAAGATGATGATGGCCATATCATATCACTTATATTGATTGCATGTGATGTTTATCCTTTATGCATCTTATCTTGCTTTGATTGACGGTAGCATTTTAAGATGATCTCTCACTAAAATTATCAAGAAGTGTTCTCCCGAGTATGCACCATTGCCAAAGTTCGTCGTGCCCGGACATCACGTGATGATCGGGTGTGATAAGCTCTCGTCCATCTACAACGGGTGCAAGCCAGTTTTGCACACGCAGAATACTCGAGTTAAACTTGACGAGCCTAGCATATGCAGATATGGCCTCGGAACACGGAGACGAAAGGTCGGCGTGAATCATATAGTAGATATGATCAACATAAGATGTTCACCATTGGAAACTACTCCATCTCACGTGATGATCGGTTATGGTTTAGTTGATTTGGGTCACGTGATCACTTAGATGACTAGAGAGATGTCTGTCTAAGTGGGAGTTCTTAAGTAATATGATTAATTGAACTTATATTTATCATGAACTTACTACCTGATAGTATCTTGCTTGTCTATGTTGATTGTAGATAGATGGCCCATGCTGTTGTTCCGTTGAATTTTAATGCGTTCCTTGAGAAAGCTAAGTTGAAAGATGATGGTAGCAACTACGCGGACTGGGTCCGTAACTTGAGGATTATCCTCATTGCTGCATAGAAAAATTACATCCTGGAAGCACCGCTGGGTGCCAGGCCTGCTGCTGATGCAACTGACGATGTTAAGAACGTCTGGCAGAGCAAAGCTGATGACTACTCGATAGTTCAATGTGCCATGCCTTACGGCTTAGAACCGGGACTTTAACGACGTTTTGAACGTCATGGAGCATATGAGATGTTCCAGGAGTTGAAGTTAATATTCCAGAAGAATGCTTGGATTGAGAGATACGAAGTCTCCAATAAGTTCTATAGCTGCAAGATGGAGGAGAATAGTTCTGTCAGTGAGCACATACTCAAGATGTCTGGGTATTGTAATCACTTGATTCAACTGGGAGTTACTCTTCCGGATGATAGCGTCATTGACAGAATTCTCCAATCGCTTCCACCAAGCTACAAGAGCTTCGTGATGAACTATAATATGCAAGGGATGGATAAGACGATTCCCGAGCTCTTCGCAATGCTAAAGGCTGCGGAGGTAGAAATCAAGAAGGAGCATAAAGTGTTGATGGTCAACAAGACCACTAGTTTCAAGAAAAATGGCAAAGGGAAGAAGAAGGGGAACTTCAAGAAAAACAGCAAACAAGTTGCTGCTCAAGAGAAGAAACCCAAGTCTGGACCTAAGCCTGAAATCGAGTGCTTCTCCGCAAGCGATCGGTCCTCGAAGCGGAACTGCCCCAAGTATTTGGCGGATAAGAAGGATGGCAAGGTGAACAAAGGTATATGTGATATACATGTTATTGATGTGTACCTTACTAGAGCTCGCAGATAGCACTGGTATTTGATCTGGTTCATTGCTAATATTTGCAACTCAAGCAGGACTACGGATTGCTTAACACTAGCAAAGGACGAGGTGACGATGCGCGTGGGAAATGGTTCCAAAGTCGATGTGACCGCGGTCGGCACGCTACCTCTATATCTACCTTCGGGATTAGTATTAGACCTAAATAATTGTTATTTGGTGCCAGCGTTGAGCATGAACATTATATCTGGATCTTGTTTGATGGGAGGCGGTTATTCATTTAAATCAGAGAATAATGGTTGTTCTATTTATATGAGTAATATCTTTTATGGTCATGCACCCTTGAAGAGTGGTCTATTTTTGATGAATCTCGATAGTAGTGATACACATATTCATTGTGTTGAATCCAAAAGATGCAGAGTTGATAATGATAGTGGAACTTATTTGTGGCACTGCCGTTTAGGTCATATCGGTGTAAAGCGCATGAAGAAACTCCATACTGATGGTCTTTTGGAACCACTTGATTATGAATCACTTGGTACTTGCGAACCGTGCCTCATGGGCAAGATGACCAAAACACCGCTCCGGTACTATGGAGAGAGCAACAAATTTGTTAGTCATCATACATACAGATGTATCTGGTCCGATGAATGTTGAGGCTCGTGGCGGATATCGTTATTCTCTCACCTTCACAGATGATTTAAGCAGATATGGGTATATCTACTTGATGAAGCATAAGCCTGAAACATTTGAAAAGTTCAAAGAATTTCAGAGTGAAGTTGAAAATCATCGTAACAAGAAAATAAAGTTTCTACGATCTGATCATGGAGGAGAATATTTGAGTTATTAGTTTGGTCTACACTTGAAACAATGCGGAATAGTTTCGCAACTCACGCCACCCGGAACACCACAGCGTAATGGTGTGTCCGAACATCGTAATCATACTTTACTTGATATGGTGCGATCTATGATGTCTCTTACAGATTTACCGCTATCGTTTTGGGGTTATGCTTTAGAGACGGCCACATTCACGTTAAATAGGGCACCATCAAAATCGATTGAGACGACACCATATGAACTATGGTTTGGCAAGAAACCAAAGTTGTTGTTTCTTAAAGTTTGGGGCTGCGATGCTTATGTGAAAAAACTTCAACCTGATAAGCTCGAACCCAAATCGGAGAAATGTGTCTTCATAGGATACCCAAAGGAGACAGTTGGGTACACCTTCTATCACAGATCCGAAGGCAAGACATTTGTTGCTAAGAATGGATCCTTTCTATAGAAGGAGTTTCTCTCGAAAGAAGTGAGTGGGAGGAAAGTAGAACTTGATGAGGTAACTGTACCTACTCCCTTGTTGGAAAATAATACATCACAGGAACCGGTTTCTGTGACGTCAAAACCAATTAGTGAGGAAGTTGATGATGATTGTCATAGAACTTCAGATCAAGTTAATACAGAACCTCGTAGTTCAAACAGAGTAAGATCCGCACCAGAGTGGTACGGTAATCCTATTCTGGAAGTCATGCTACTAGATCATGATGAACCTACGAACTATGAAGAAGCGATGGTGAGCCCTGATTCCGCAAAATGGCTTGAAGCCATGAAATCTGAGATGGGATCCATGTATGAGAACAAAGTATGGACTTTGGTTGACTTGCCCGATGGTCGGCAAGCAATTGAGAATAAATGGATCTTCAAGAAGAAGACTGACGCTGACGGTAATGTTACTATCTACAAAGCTCGACTTGTTGCAAAAGGTTTTCGACAAGTTCAAGGGGTTGACTACGATGAGACCTTCTCACCCGTAGTAATGCTTAAGTCTGTCCGAATCATGTTAGCAATTGCCGCATTTTATGATTATGAAATTTGGCAAATGGATGTAAAAACTGCATTCCTGAATGGATTTCTGGAGGAAGAGTTGTATATGATGCAACCAGAAGGTTTTATCGATCCAAAGGGAGCTAACAAAGTGTGCAAGCTCCAGCGATCCATTTATGGACTGGTGCAAGCCTCTCAGAGTTGGAATAAACGTTTTGATAGTGTGATCAAAGCATTTGGGTTTATACATACTTTTGGAGAAGCCTGTATTTACAAGAAAGTGAGTGGGAGCTCTGTAGCATTTCTAATATTATATGTGGATGACATATTATTGATTGGAAATGATATAGAATTTCTGGATAGCATAAAGGGATACTTGAATAAAAGTTTTTCAATGAAAGAGCTCGGTGAAGCTGCTTACATATTGGGCATTAAGATCTATAGAGATAGATCAAAACGCTTAATTGGACTTTCACAAAGCACATACCTTGACAAAGTTTTGAAGAAGTTCAAAATGGATCAAGCAAAGAAAGGGTTCTTACCTGTATTGCAAGGTGTGAAGTTGAGTAAGACTCAAAGCCCGACCACTGCAGAAGATAGAGAGAAAATGAAAAATGTTCCCTATGCTTCAGCCATAGGCTCTATCATGTATGCAATGCTGTGTGCCAGACCTGATGTGTGCCTTGCTATAAGTTTAGCAGGGAGGTACCAAAGTAATCCAGGAGTGGATCACTGGACAGCGGTCAAGAACATCCTGAAGTACCTGAAAAGGACTAAGGATATGTTTCTCATATATGGAGGTGACAAAGAGCTCATCGTAAATGGTTACGTTGATGCAAGCTTTGACAATGATCCGGACGATTCTAAATCGCAAACCGGATACGTGTTTACATTAAACAGTGGAGCTGTCAGTTGGTGCAGTTCGAAGCAAAGCGTTGTGGCGGGATCTACGTGTGAAGCGGAATACATAGCTGCTTCGGAAGCAGCCAATGAAGGAGTCTGGATGAAGGAGTTCATATCTGATCTAGGTGTCATACCTAGTGCATCGGGTCCAATGAAAATCTTTTGTGACAATACTGGAGCGATTGCCTTAGCGAAGGAATCCAGATTTCACAAGAGAACCAAGCACATCAAGAGATGCTTCAATTCCATCCGGGTTCTAGTCCAGGTGGGAGACATAGAGATTTGCAAGATACATATGGATCTGAATGTTGCAGACCCGTTGACTAAGCCTCTTCCACAAGCAAAACATGATCAACACCAAGACTCCATGGGTGTTAGAATCATTACTATGTAATCTAGATTATTGACTCTAGTGCAAGTGGGAGACTGAAGGAAATATGCCCTAGAGGCAATAATAAAGTTATTATTTATTTCCTTATATCATGATAAATGTTTATTATTCATGCTGGAATTGTATTAACCGGAAACATAATACATGTGTGAATATATAGGCAAACAGAGTGTCACTAGTATGCTTCTACTTGACTAGCTTGTTAATCAAAGATGGTTATGTTTCCTAACCATGAAAAAGGAGTTGTTATTTGATTAACGAGATCACATCATTAGTTGAATGATCTGATTGACATGACCCATTCCGTTAGCTTAGTACCTGATCGTTTAGTATGTTGCTATTGCTTTCTTCATGACTTATACATGTTCCTATGACTATGAGATTATGCAACTCCCGTTTACCGGAGGAACACTTTGTGTGCTACCAAATGTCACAACGAATCGGGTGATTATAAAGGTGCTCTCAGTGTCTCCAAAGGTACTTGTTGGGTTGGCGTATTTCGAGATTAGGATTTGTCACTCCGAATGTCGGAGAGGTATCTCTGGGCTCTCTCGGTAATGCACATCACTTAAGCCTTGCAAGCATTGCAACTAATGAGTTAGTTGCGAGATGATGTATTACGGAACGAGTAAAGAGACTTGCCGGTAACGAGATTGAACTAGGTATTGGATACCGACGATCGAATCTCGGGCAAGTAACATACCGATGACAAAGGGAACAACGTATGTTGTTATGCGGTCTGACCGATAAAGATCTTCGTAGAATATGTAGGAACCAATATGGGCATCCAGGTCCCGCTATTGGTTATTGACCGGAGACGTGTCTCGGTCATGTCTACATTGCTCTCGAACCGTAGGGTCAGCATGCTTAAGGTTTCGATGACAGTTTTATTATGAGTTTATGTATTTTGATGTACCGAAGGTTGTTCGGAGTCCCGGATGTGATCACGGACATGACGAGGAGTCTCGAAATGGTCGAGACATAAAGATTGATATATTGGACGGATATATTTGGACACGGAAAGGTTCGGATGAGATTGGGATTATCTGGGAGTTCCGGAGGTTACCAAACCCCGGTAAGTATATGGGCCTTATTGGGCCTTAGTGGAAGGGAGGAGAAGGAGCAAGGAGGGGCGCCCCCAAGCCCAATCCGACTGGGAGGGGGCCCCCCTTCCTTCTTCCCTCCCTCTATTCCTTCCTCTCCTACTCCTAATAGGAAAGGGGACAAACCTACTTGGAGTAGGTTTGCCCCCCTAGGGCGCCTCCCCTCTTGGCGGCCCCTCCTCCTCTCCTCCTTTATATACGGGGCGGGGCACCCCATAGACACACAAGTTGATCATCATGATCGTTCCTTAGCCGTGTGCGGTGCCCCCCTCCACGATATTACACCTCTGTCATATTGTAGCGGTGCTTAGGCGAAGCCTGCGACGATTGAACATCAAGATCGCCACCACGCCGTCGTCTCGTGGAACTCCTCCCGCACCTCTGCTGGATCGGAGTTCAGGTGCGTCATCGAGCTGTACGTGTGTCAAGAACTCGGAGGTGCCGGAGTAACGGTGCTTGGATCGGTTGGACCGGGAAGACGTACGACTACTTCCTCTATGTTGCGTCAACGCTTCCGCTTCGGTCTCTGAAGATGCGTGACAACACTCTCCCCTCGTTGCTATGCATCACCATGATCTTGCGTGTGCGTAGGAAATTTTTTGAAATTACTACGTTCCCCAACACATGGATGATCACCTCCGGCCAAATTGTTGATTCTACAGCAGCCACGTCCTCTGCCCACCCCCGTTGGCCGTGAGGAGGTCGGGGGCAGGTTGAGGGTGTGGGCGACTGGGATGAACCGGAGGTCGGGGCAACGAGGCAGAGGCCGAGCATGGTCCATGGGAAAGTGAGCAGCGAGGTTCGATGAACCGGAGGCCAGGCCGGCGGGGAAGCGGGGAGATGAAGGTTGGCGACGAGGACGAAGCGAAGGCGACGGCCGCCAGCATGCAACAAAGGTGGAGGAGACGAAGATTGTGTTCGGTGTGTTTACTAGTTCAGGGAGTCGGGGTTAGGCACAACCAGATGGTGGATGCTGGCAACAACAGCGTCCAGACCGGGACGTTCTTCTCATCTGCGTCGAGACTGGGACGCTGTTATCCACTGCGTCCTTACTGTTTTTCAAATTTCCATTTATGCTTTACTACTTTCGTAATTATTGAATTATTAATTACTATTAATAAAAATTTCGGGGGCTTGCTTCCCTGCGAAGGCATGTTGTGTCCAATCACAATGACGAACCCCGATTGCTCCTACCTGGGGAGGTGCTATCTAGCGGCATTTTTTCTATCGCTTTTTTCTTCTTGTCACGCACGGCAAGGCTAGTCATAGTGGGGAGTAACTTAGACTAGTAACATACATATGTTACTAGTCCATGTTACCACCTTCATAGTGGGAAGTGTCATAGGTGTAGTAATATGCATATCTTCATTTATTGCTTTGTAGACTCATTTTGTATTGAAAACCGCTATGTGATGGTAACATATTATGTTACTCTATTTGTCTCTCTCCTATTTAATTACATGACACGTCATCTTTTTTGCTTATGTGAAATCTATGTTACTACTTATGTTACTCCCACTATGACTAGCCTAAGACTAGCCACAGTGGGAGTAACTTCAGCAGTAACATCGAGTCCAACTCAGCAAATTCGCTTATGTGTCAGTGAGTTAATGAGGAGAGAGATAGTTATAGTAACTTAGCTAGTTACTGTAACATCACATGTCCCAATGCAATATGAGTCTATAACCTAATAAATGAAGTTTTGCATGTTACCACACTTATGTTACTACCCACTATGAAGGTAGTAACATAGTCTGGGGATATGTATATATGTTACTAGTGTATGTTACTCACCATTGTGGCTAGAGCAATTGTGCGGGCGCAAAGCTCTCTCCCGATTGGCCTAGGAGTCATACCCAATGCGTCGGGGCCGATCAAACTCTTCTGTGACAACACTGGAGCTATTGCCCTTGCCAAGGAGCCCAGGTTTCACAAGAAGACCAGGCACATCAAGCGTCGTTTCAACTCCATCTGTGAAAATGTTCAAGATGGAGACATAGAGATTTGCAAAGTGCACACAGATCTGAATGTCGCAGATCCGTTGACTAAACCTCTCTCGCGGGCAAAACATGATCAACACCAGAACTCTATGGGTGTTCGATTCATCACAATGTAACTAGATTGGTGACTCTAGTGCAAGTGGGAGACTGTTGGAAATATGCCCTAGAGGCAATAATAAAAGTATTATTATATTTCATTGTTCATGATAATTGTCTTTTATTCATGCTATAACTGTATTATCCGGAAATCGTAATACACGTGTGAATACATAGACCACAATATGTCCCTAGTGAGCCTCTAGTTGACTAGCTCGTTGTGATCAACAGATAGCCATGTTTTCCTGGCTATGGACATTGGATGTCGTTGATAACGGGATCACATCATTAGGAGAATGATGTGATGGACAAGACCCAATCCTAAGCATAGCACAAAGATCATGTAGTTCGTTTGCTAGAGCTTTGCCAATGTCAAGTATCTCTTCCTTCGACCATGAGATCGTGTAACTCCCGGATACCGTAGGAGTGCCTTGGGTGTATCAAACGTCACAACGTAACTGGGTGACTATAAAGGTGCACTACAGGTATCTCCGAAAGTATCTATTGGGTTGACACGGATCGAGACTGGGATTTGTCACTCCGTATGACGGAGAGGTATCTCTGGGCCCACTCGGTAATGCATCATCATAATGAGCTCAAAGTGACCAAGGTGTTGGCCACGGATCATGCATTACTGATGCGTGTAAAGTGACTTGCCGGTAACGAGACTGAACAAGGTATTGGGATACCGACGATCGAGTCTCGCAAGTAACGCATCGATTGACAAAGGAATTGTATCTGAGGGTTTGATCGAATCCTCGACATCGTGGTTCAATCGATGAAATCATCGAGGAGCATATGGGAGCCAACATGGGTATCCAGATCCCGCTGTTGGTTATTGCCCGAGAGTCGTCTCGGTCATGTCTGCTTGTCTCCCGAGCCCGTAGGGTCTACACACTTAAGGTTTGGTGACGCTAGGGTTATAAGGAAGACTAGTATGTGACTACCGAATGTTGTTCGGAGTCCCGGATGAGATCCCGGACGTCACGAGGAGTTTCGGAATGGTCCGTAGGTGAAGTTTTATATATGGGAAGTTGTCATACGGACACCGGAAAGTTTCGGGGTTATCGGTATTCTGGGGCCACCGGAGGGTTCCGGGTCCACCGGAGGGCCACCCCTCCGGAGGACCACATGGGCAGAAGGGAGGAGCCATCCCCTGGAGGGCTGGACGCGCCCCCCACCTTGGGCCCATGCGCCTAGGGTTGGGGGGGAAACCCTAAGGGGGGCGCCCCCCTTGCTTGGGGGGCAAGCGTCCCCTCCCTTGCCGCCGCCCCCCCTCTAGATCCCATCTAGAGGGGTCGGCCCCCCTAGCCCCTTCCCCTATAAATAGAGGGGTGGGGGGAGGGCTGCTGTACACAACTCCAAGGCGCAGCCCCTCCCCTCCCCAACACCTCTCCTCCTCCGTTAAGCGCTTGGCGAAGCCCTGTCGGAGTACTGCTGCACCAACATCACCACGCCGTCATGCTGCCGTTGGAGTGAGCTTCCTCAACCTATCCTTCCCCCTTGCTGGATCAAGAAGGAGGAGACGTCTCCCGTCCCGTACGTGTGTTGAACGCGGAGGTGCTGTCCGTTCAGCACTTGGACATCGGTGATCTGAATCACGTCGAGTACGACTCCATCATCACCTTGCAAGCTTCCGCACGTGATCTACAAGTGGTATGTAGATGCAAACTCTCTCCCATGACTCGTTGCTTAGATGAACTAATAGTTGGATCTTGGTGAAACCGTAGGAAAAAATTTAATTTTCTGCAACGTTCCTCAACAGTGGTATCAGAGCTAGGTCTATGCGTAGTTCTCTAATGCACGAGTAGAACACAATTTTGTTGTGGGCGTGGATCTTGTCAACTTGCTTGCCTCTACTAGTCTTTTCTTGCTTCAGCGGTATTGTGGGATGAAGCGGCCCGGACCAACCTTACACGTACGCTTACGTGAGACCGGTTCCACCGATTGACATGCACTAGTTGCATAAGGTGGCTGGCGGGTGTCTGTCTCTCCCACTTTAGTTGGAGCGGATTCAATGAAAAGGGCCCTTATGAAGGGTAAATAGAAGTTGACAAAATCACGTTGTGGTTATTCATAGGTAAGAAAACGTTCTTGCTAGAACCCAATTGCAGCCACGTAAAAGATGCAACAACAATTAGAGGACGTCTAACTCGCTTTTGTAGCGATTGATCATGTGATGTGATATGGCCAGAAGTTGTGATGAATGATGAATTGTGATGTATGAGATCATGTTCTTGTAATAGGATTCACGACTTGCATGTCGATGAGTATGACAACCGGCAGGAGCCATAGGAGTTGTCTTTATTTTTTGTATGACCTGCGTGTCATTGAAGAACGCCATGTAAACTACTTTACTTCATTGCTAAACGCGTTAGCCATAGAAGTAGAAGTAGTCGTTGGCGTGACAACTTCATGAAGACACGATGATGGAGATCATGATGATGGAGATCATGGTGTCAAGCGGTGACAAGATGATCATGGAGCCCCAAGATGGAGATCAATGGAGCTATATGATATTGGCCATATCATGTCACAACTATATAATTGCATGTGATGTTTATTATGTTTATGCATTTTGTTTACTTAGGACGACGGTAGTAAATAAGATGATCCCTTACAAAATTTCAAGAAGTGTTCTCCCCTAACTGTGCACCGTTGCTACAGTTCGTCGCTTCTAAGCACCACGTGATGATCGGGTGTGATGGATTCTTACGTTCACATACAACGGGTGTAAGACAGTTTTACACAGCGAAAACACTTAGGGTTAACTTGACGAGCCTAGCATGTAGAGACATGGCCTCGGAACACGGAGACCGAAAGGTTGAACACGAGTCGTATGGAAGATACGATCAACATGAAGATGTTCACCGACGATGACTAGTCCGTCTCACGTGATGATTGGACACGGCCTAGTCGACTCGGATCGTGTGACACTTAGATGACTAGAGGGATGTCTAATCTAAGTGGGAGTTCATAATTTCATTAGAACTTTATTATCATGAACTTAGTCTAAAACCTTTGCAAATATGTCTTGTAGATCAAATGGCCAACGCTAATGTCAACATGAACTTCAACGCGTTCCTAGAGAAAACCAAGCTGAAAGATGACAGCAGCAACTATACGGACTGGGTCCGGAACCTGAGGATCATCCTCATAGCTGCCAGGAAGCAATATGTCCTAGATGGACCGCTAGGTGACGCTCCCGTCCCAGAGAACCAAGACATTATGAAAGCTTGGCAAACTCGTGCTGATGATTACTCCCTCGTTCGGTGCGGCATGCTTTACTGACTTAGAACCGGGGCTCCAAAAGCGTTTTGAGCATCACGGAGCATATGAGATGTTCGAAGAGCTGAAACTAGTTTTTCAAGCTCATGCCCGGGTCGAGAGATATGATGTCTCCGACAAGTTCTACAGTTGTAAGATGGAGGAAAACAGTTCTGTCAGTGAGCACATCCTAAAGATGTCTAGGTTGCACAACCGTATGACCCAGCTGAACATTAACCTCCCAGATGAGGCGGTCATTGACAGAATCCTCCAGTCGCTCCCACCAAGCTACAAGAGCTTTGTGATGAACTACAACATGCAGGGGATGGTGAAGACCATTCCTGAAGTGTTCTCGATGCTGAAGTCAGCAGAGGCTGAAATCAAGAAAGAACATCAAGTGTTGATGGTCAATAAGACCACTAAGTTCAAGAAGGGCAAGGGCAAGAAGAACTTCAAGAAGGACAGCAAGGATGTTGCCGCACCCGTAAGCCGATTCTTGGGAAGAAGTCAAAGAATGGACCCAAGCCGAGACTGAGTGCTTTTATTGCAAGGGGAAGGGTCACTGGAAGAGGAAGTGGCCCAAATACTTAGCGGATAAGAAGGCCGCAACACCAAAGGTATATTTGATATACATGTAATTGATGTGTACCTTAACAAGACTCGTAGTAACTCCCGGTATTTGATACGGTGCCGTTGCTCATATTTGTAACTCACAGCAGAGCTACGGAAAAACGGAGATCGGCGAAGGACGAGGTGACGATCGCGCGTCGGGAATGGTTCCAGAGCCGATGTGATCGCCGTCGCACGCTGCCTCTACATTTACCTACGGGATTAGTTTTGAACCTTAATAATTGTTATTTAGTGCCAAGTTTGAGCATGAACATTGTATCCGGATCTCGTTTATACGAGATGGCTACTCATTTAAGTCTGAGAATAATGGTTGTTCGATTTATATGAGAGATATGTTTTATGGTCATGCTCCGATGGTCAATGGTTTATTATTAATGAATCTCGAGCGTAATATTACACATGTTCATAGTGTGGATGCCAAAAGATGTAAAGTTGATAACGATAGTCCCACATACTTGTGGCACTGCCGCCTTGGTCACATTGGTGTCAAGCGCATGAAGAAGCTCCATGCTGATGGACTTTTAGAGTCTCTTGATTATGAATCGTTTGACACATGCGAACCATGCCTCATGGGCAAAATGACCAAGACTCCGTTCTCCGGAACAATGGAGCGAGCAACCAACTTGTCGGAAATCATACATACCGATGTATGCGGTCCAATGAGCGTTGAGGCTCGCGGAGGATATCGTTATGTTCTCACTCTCACTGATGACTTTAGTAGATATGGGTATGTTTACTTAATGAAACACAAGTCTGAAACCTTTGAAAAGTTCAAGGAATTTCAGAATGAGGTGGAGAATCAACGTGACCGAAAGATAAAGTTCCTACGATCAGATCGTGGAGGAGAATACTTAAGTCACGAATTTGGTACACACTTAAGGAAATGTGGAATCGTTTTGCAACTCACGCCGCCTGGAACACCTCAACGTAACGGTGTGTCCAAACATCGTAATCGCACTCTATTAGATATGGTGCGGTCTATGATGTCTCTTACCGATTTACCGCTATCATTTTGGGGATACGCTCTAGAGACAGCTACATTCACTTTAAATAGGGCACCGTCTAAATCCGTTGAGACGACACCGTATGAATTATGGTTTGGGAAGAAACCTAAGCTGTCGTTTCTAAAAGTTTGGGGATGCGATGCTTATGTCAAGAAACTTCAACCTGAAAAGCTCGAACCCAAGTCGAAAAAATGCGTCTTCATAGGATACCCTAAGGAAACTGTCGGGTATACCTTCTACTTATGATCCGAGGGCAAGATCTTTGTTGCCAAGAACGGATGCTTTCTGGAAAAAGAGTTTCTCTCGAAAGAAGTAAGTGGGAGGAAAGTAGAACTCGATGAAGTACTACCTCTCGAACGGGAAAGTGGTGCAACACAGGAAAATGTTCCTGTGATGCCCACACCAACTAAAGAGGAAAACAATGATGATGATCAAGGTACTTCGGATCAAGTTGCTACTGAACTTCGTAGGTCCACAAGGACACGTTCCACACCAGAGTGGTACGGCAACCCTGTCCTAGAAATTATGTTGTTAGACAACGGTGAACCTTCGAACTATGAAGAAGCGATGGCGGGCCCAGATTCCAACAAATGGCTTGAAGCCATGAAATCCGAGATAGAATCCATGTATGAAAACAAAGTATGGACTTTGACAGACTTGCCCGATGATCGGCGAGCGATAGAAAACAAATGGATTTTCAAGAAGAAGACGGACGCGGATGGTAATGTTACCATCTATAAAGCTCGGCTTGTCGCTAAGGGTTATCGACAAGTTCAAGGGATTGACTACGACGAGACATTCTCTCCCGTAGCAAAGCTGATGTCCGTCCGAATCATGTTAGCAATTGCCGCATAATATGATTATGAGATATGGCAGATGGACGTCAAAACGGCATTCCTTAACGGACGTCTTAAGGAAGAGTTGTATATGATGCAGCCGGAAGGTTTTGTCGATCCTAAGAACGCTAACAAAGTATGCAAGCTCCAGCGATCCATTTATGGGCTGGTGCAAGCATCTCGGAGTTGGAACATTCGCTTTGATGAGATGATCAAAGCGTTTGGGTTATATGATCTTATGGAGAAGCCTGCGTTTACAAGAAAGTGAGTGGGAGCTCTGTAGCATTTCTCATATTATATGTAGATGACATACTCTTGATGGGAAATGATACAAAACTTCTGGACAGCATTAAGGCCTACTTGAATAAGTGTTTTTCAATGAAGGACCTTGGAGAAGCTGCTTATATATTAGGCATCAAGATCTATAGAGATAGATCGAGGCGCCTCATAGGTCTTTCACAAAGCACATACCTTGATAAGATTTTGAAGAGGTTCAAAATGGATCAGTCCAAGAAAGGGTTCTTGCCTATGTTACAAGGTGTGAGATTGAGCTCAGCTCGACCACCGACCACGCAAAAGATAAAGAAGAGATGAGTGTCATCCCTATGCTTCAGCCATAGGATCTATTATGTATGCCATGATGTGTACCGGACCGATGTAAACCTTGCCGTAAGTTTGGTAGCAAGATACCAAAGTAATCCCGCAAGGAACACCGGACAGCGGTCAAGAATATCTGAAGTACGAAAAGGACAAAGGACATGTTTTCGTTTATGGAGGAGACGAAGAGCTCGTCAGAAGGGTTACGTCGATGCTAGCTTCGACTCAGATCTGGATGACTCTAAGTAACAAACCGGATACGTGTATATGTTGAATGGTGGAGCGAGAAGCTGGTGCAGCTGCAAGCAGAGCGTCATGGCGGGATCTACGTGTGAAGCGGAGTACATGGCACCCTCGGAGGCAGCGCATGAAGCGATTTGGGTGAAGGAGTTCATCACCGACCTAGGAGTCATACCCAATGCGTCGGGGCCGATCAACCTCTTCTGTGACAACACTGGAGCTATTGCCCTTGCCAAGGAGCCCAGGTTTCACAAGAAGACCAGGCACATCAAGCGTCGTTTCAACTCCATCCGTGAAAATGTTCAAGATGGAGACATAGAGATTTGCAAAGTGCACATGGATCTGAATGTCGCAAATCCGTTGACTAAACCTCTCTCGCGGGCAAAACATGATCAACACCAGAACTCTATGGGTGTTCGATTCATCACAATGTAACTAGATTGGTGACTCTAGTGCAAGTGGGAGACTGTTGGAAATATGCCCTAGAGGCAATAATAAAAGTATTATTATATTTCATTGTTCATGATAATTGTCTTTTATTCATGCTATAACTGTATTATCCGGAAATCGTAATACACATGTGAATACATAGACCACAATATGTCCCTAGTGAGCCTCTAGTTGACTAGCTCGTTGTGATCAACATATAGCCATGTTTTCCTGGCTATGGACATTGGATGTCGTTGATAACGGGATCACATCATTAGGAGAATGATGTGATGGACAAGACCCAATCCTAAGCATAGCACAAAGATCGTGTAGTTCGTTTGCTAGAGCTTTGCCAATGTCAAGTATCTCTTCCTTCGACCGTGAGATCGTGTAACTCCCAGATACCGTAGGAGTGCCTTGGGTGTATCAAACGTCACAACGTAACTGGGTGACTATAAAGGTGCACTACAGGTATCTCCGAAAGTATCTATTGGGTTGACACGGATCGAGACTGGGATTTGTCACTCCGTATGACGGAGAGGTATCTCTGGGCCCACTCGGTAATGCATCATCATAATGAGCTCAAAGTGACCAAGGTGTTGGCCACGGGATCATGCATTACAGTACGAGTAAAGTGACTTGCCGGTAACGAGACTGAACAAGGTATTGGGATACCGACGATCGAGTCTCGGGCAAGTAACGTACCGATTGACAAAGGGAATTGTATATAGGGTTTGATCGAATCCTCGACATCGTGGTTCAACCGATGAAATCATCGAGGAGCATGTGGGAGCCAACATGGGTATCCAGATCCCGCTGTTGGTTATTGCCCGAGAGTCGTCTCGGTCATGTCTGCTTGTCTCCCGAGCCCGTAGGGTCTACACACTTAAGGTTCGGTGACGCTAGGGTTATAAGGAAGACTAGTATGTGACTACCTAATGTTGTTCGGAGTCTCGGATGAGATCCCGGACGTCACGAGGAGTTCCGGAATGGTCCGGAGGTGAAGTTTTATATATGGGAAGTTGTCATACGGACACCGGAAAGTTTCCGGGGTTATCGGTATTGTCTGGGGCCACCGGAGGGGTTCTGGGGTCCACCGGAGGCCACCTCCCGGAGGGCCACATGGGCGCGAAGGGAGGAGCCAGCCTGGAGGGCTGGCGCGCCCACCTTGGGCCCATGCGCCTAGGGTTGGGAAACCCTAAGGGGCGCCCCTTGCTTGGGGGCAAGCCTCCCTCCTACCGCCGCCCCCTCTAGATCCCATCTAGAGGGTCGGCCCCTGCCCCTTCCCCTATAAATAGAGGGGTGGGGGAGGCTGCTGTACACAACTCAAGGCGCAGCCCTCCCTCCCAACACCTCTCCTCCTCCGTTAAGCGCTTGGCGAAGCCTGCCGAGATCTCGCTGCACCAACATCACCACGCCGTCGTGCTGCCATTGGAGCGAGCTTCCTCAACCTCTCCTTCCCCCTTGCTGGATCAAGAAGGAGGAGACGTCTCCCGTCCCGTACGTGTGTTGAACGCGGAGGTGTTGTCCGTTCAGCACTTGGACATCGGTGATCTGAATCACGTCGAGTACGACTCCATCATCACCTTGCAAGCTTCCGCACGTGATCTACAAGTGGTATGTAGATGCAAACTCTCTCCCATGACTCATTGCTTAGATGAACTCATAGATGGATCTTGGTGAAACCGTAGGAAAATTTTTAATTTTCTGCAACGTTCCCCAACAACGCGCGGACCGTCCATTTCGCGTCCGCGTCGACGCATTTCAGGCACAATTTTGGGCTGGAAATGGGTCGGCGCGGACGCCAGGCGGACGAGATTTGGATTTGAGTCGGCGCGTTAGGCCTTCACTTTTGTCCGCACCTATCCAAACGGACGCAGGCGGACAAAATGGGTCGCCTCATTGGAGTTTCTCTAAGCATCAGCATTGTCCAACACCATCCTTCTATACAGTCCATAAATGCACCAAGATTAGGAAGTGGATTTTGTCTACTACCTGTGTCCTCATTTATTAGTCCCCTCGCATTTAGGGTCATATTTTGACCATGATTTTAACTACCAAGATATAAGTTGTACGTAGCAAAAATAATATCATTGGAAATATGTTCAAATCCGTATCCAACGACATAATTTTTGGTGACATGCATTAATATTTTGTTATTTAAATTGATGGTCAAAACCTTGCGCAAAATACGAAGGGATCAATAAATCAGGACGGAGGTAATAACTAATTGCGCGCACAACGCATCCCGCATGCACATCCAATCAACTATTCTACATGCATGTCAAATCAACAGGCTGCATGTACCTCTCTCTTCTCTCTCCCAAACAAACCCACGATTTTATTACCCCTTTGTAAACTTAAATCATTTATATATTCTAAACCAATATTTCAATCGTATTTTTTTACATTTGAACTTCTAACGCAAAGACCTTTAAATCAAGACCAATGTTGAATATATTTGAACTAGTTTGAAAGTTTCATCAAACTTCTATGAACTTAAATTGTGCGTGGCTCAAATAAGTTCCATCAATTTTTATCAAAGTTCAGGCAAGCTGTTTATAAAGTTCTTTGGTTTCAAACACATTTTCTAGCAAAGTTCTTTAATATTTCTAACAAAATGCAAACCCGCTGTTTGATAAGTTCTTCAACTTCTGATCCTGTTTATTTAGCATTTTACAATAAAAATGAGAAGTTCTTCAATGTTTTCATCAAAGTTCCTCACTAAAAACACATGTAAGCTGCTAAACAATCATATTTCAGTTTTAATTAACAAAAATATGTTTAAATATTATCCTAGACTGATCTTGTTCTAAAAATCTTCATGTCAGGAGTCCAAATATATAAAAAGTAAACAAAATTGATTATAAAGATATGAATCATCTAAGTAGTCAAAAGAACACTAAAAGTAATGAAGTTTGAGGAGAGATAAAGGATAATGTAGGCATGCATGTGTCATTAGATGGAAAAGAGAAAAAGAGGGACATGCACATGCAAAGGGCTCTGATCCTATGTTGGAGCAGCGGCTGAGATATGCACTGCGCGCGCAACCAGTTAGGATTCGCCTTAGGGCATGTCCAACGCTCCAGTCTATACCGGTGCCCCAGCCGCCACATCGACCTTCCCGATGCCACGTCCGTCAAACCTATCGCCTGCAGAGCAAAGCGGTCTCCTGCAGAAGAGCTCGCCTCCTCCCCGACGAAAGTAGCGAGGCGATCGCTCGGGCGACGTGGTGTGGGATCGGTCGCTCCACTCCCCGCAGGACCACGCAGACCCAACAAAAGCCGGCGGCGCAAGGGCGCGAACAAGAAGGAAAGCGCGGGAACGGGAGAAGGGAAGCGCGCGAACCAGGGCAGTGGAGGCGTGGCGCGCGAACAAGAGGAGAAGGCGGCGCACCCTCGTCCTCAGCCCGCCGTCGACCTCGTCGATTCAAGCTCGCCGTGCAAGGTATGACGCTACTTCTTCCCCTGCCTCCTCTTGTGCTGATGGCCAGATGAATTTGATTCATATTGGTTCAGTAAATTAGGCTAGGGTTTGATGGATTCTGGTGATTTGTTCCAAGAACAAGATCGATTCCCCCATCCTGTGATTTAGATTCAATCAATTTGGTTAAGGTGGACATGCTTGTAGAAATCCCCATCTATTTCTTCTTATTAATCTCTGAGAGAAACACGTTAGATCCGTGCTATTACTCTGCACTCTGCAGTTGCGGGTAGAAAATCACATTACTTAGTACGTGTGCAGAAGAACATACAGAGGAAATTATATAAACAAGATGCCGGTTTGCTGTAGGCAGCCATGTCCATGGATTGGGACTATTTACATGTGATTCATTTTGGCATATAGAAGTACTACAAAGCAGGGATGTTGAGACAGTGCTCTGAAGTCTGAACTTGAACTTACAGTTTAGACATTAGCATGTTACCATCTGGTTTGTTTTCTTGTTTGAGGAATGATTGTTGGGATTCAGAACTAGAAAACTTGAATACTCCCTGCAGTTTTTTAAACTGTAGTTGCACTACACTAGGATACTTGTATTATTGTCGGTTGCTCCATGCTAATATTTAACAAGAACACTTGAATACTCCCTATAGTTTTTTACTGTAGTTGCACTACAACATGACACTTGTATTATTGTCGGTTGCTCCATGCTAATATTTAACAGGAAAACCACTGCTCATTTGTTAAATCTGACCGATGCTAATATTTGAATTAACACAAAAGCTGAATGCTTCGACATATTTTGGATGTAGGCATGTTTAAGTATTTGAATAGATTATGCTATCCGCACATGAATATTATTCTTGCCATCCAAATTACAGATCCATATGTAGTTGTGTGCATAATTCTTATCACTTGATGTTCAAATTGTAGCTCAACTTGCAATATGTCACAATTGAGTTCCGATGAGTTCGAAGATGACACCGTTGACCCAACAGAAATTTTCTCTCTAGAAGATTACTTGGCACAACAGAATACTCTCAACAACTTTGCTACACAAATAGCCACAAACATTCATGATGCACTAGGAATTCCAAGTACTAGGCGTCGGTCAGCCCCTAGGACATATATTGACAGGAAGAGGGAATTTTACAGTGAACTTCTCATAGCAGATTACTTCTGTGATAATCCTACCATCATAGCATGCATTGGGAGTGGAAAAACTGTCATGTTCCTGTGTGTATCCTATTCTTGCATGTTTCCTATTCCTGATCTAATTTTGTTCTCCCTGTAAGGTATGAGGTTACTCCTTCCCTTGCCTCTTCTTGTTAGGATTAAGAACTTAGAACACACACCACTTGATGTACTTTAGAAACAAATGCTATAATCTGCATGTGTTCGTTAGGAAGTCCACGTATATGTTCCACTAAAAGTCTGCACTATTGTTTTTGAAATATGCATTGTACTCAGAAATCTACACTGTACTGAACCCAGAAATCTGCACTATTGTTTTTGAAATATGCATTGTACTAATAAATCTACACTGTACTGTACCCAAAAATCTGCACTATTGTTTTTGAAATGCTATTTTTTAATTAGAATGATGGTTGTGCTATAAAACTCACCTTCAGTTTTTAAAACTGTAGTTGCACTACAGCAGGATACTTGTACTACTGTCAGTTGCTCCATGCAAATTTAACAGGGAATGCTCTAGCCAAACCAAATGGCCAACTTAGAAAAAATCTGTGTTTTCGACATGCTTGTTATTATACTCTAACTTGTGGCTTGCTTCTCATGTAGATGTTCTACATATATGTCCATGGTGGCTCACTTGTGTCTACGGGCCACAAGATGAGGTGGACAAAGTGGCTTTCTTGCAAGACCTTGTGGACATTTGGGACCTGCACGCTGGACCTTGGTTGGTAGCGGGGGACTTTAATCTTATTGTCTGGGAGGGGGACAAAAGCAATGCGTTGATCAACCGTAGGATGATGGGAAGGTTCAGAGCTAAGCTGAACTTGCTTGAACTGAAGGAGCTCTATCTGAATGGGAGACGCTATACGTGGTCGAATGAAAGGCAGATGGCTATTTGGAGAAGATTGACCATGTGTTCGTGTCGAACGAGTGGGATGAGGCATACCCGACGTGTTTCCTTTCGGCTCTAGGTACTGCGGTCTCCGACCATTGCCCCCTGATGTTGGATATGAATATCTCCATCTGCACAAAGAAGAGGTTCAAGCTTGAGGCATTTTGGACCCGTGCGGAGGGTTTTTTCGATGTGGTCAAGATGGCTTGGTCCATGACTCCCGCGGCCTCTAATGATTACCTCACCTTGCAAAGCAAGCTAACACTACTAGGGAAAAGCCTATACACAGAATCTTACCAGCAGCGCTCCTCAAAATACCACACTACTGCTATTTAGCAGCAGCGCGTGTTATCAAAACGCGTTGCTGACAGGAAAATAGCAGTAGCGCGTCCATCACAAACCGCGCTACTGCTATAATTGCCATGACCTCGCCCCCCCGCTAGTTATAGCAGTAGCGCGCTATACTGAACAGCGCTACTGCTATAGAAGTTAGCAGCAACGCGCTTCTAGGAAAACCACTACTGCTAAGATCAGCCCACAAGTTTAGTCCCACCTCACTCCGTGAACAGGGTGTTTACCACCTTAAATATGTTATTTCTGAAACTACCACAACCAGTTGGTCTTCTTTGAACTCTATGTGTAAAATTTGTGGCATAATATGAGTCCTCTCCGGTTCCTACCGGAGAGGACTCATATTGACAATTCAGATTATACACAAAAAGATCATTGATGGCCAATGTATTTTTGCATTGACGTATTTTTTGTATAGTTACACTTAGCAATAGCGGTTTATATGCAAAGCGCTACTGCTATTCAGATTAGCTGTAGCGCGTTCTGGCAAACGCGCTACAACTATCCCTACCTTATCCCCACGCGCACGACCGGCCCTCACTCACACTCTCACTCTCGCCCGCGTGCCGATAACCATCATCGTGCGTCGCCGCCGCCGCCGCCGCCTTCGTCCGTCCGCCGCCGAGGTACTCCCCTCCTTCCGTCCCTCCTCCCTCCTCCTCGCACATCCTCCCTCCGCCTGCAGCCGCTCCTCCCTCCTCCGTCATCGCCTCCTCCTCCGCTGCAGCCCCCTCCTCCTCCTCCATGGCAGCCTCCTCCCACCGCCCTCGACCTCGCCGCCCCTAGCTACCTCTCCGTCGCCCCCACCCCCTGCCACTAGTTAGTACTAGATTTAGTAGTAGTAGATGTTAATTTAGGGTTCATAGCTAGTACTAGATGTTGCTTAGTTAGTACTAGATTTTTAGTAGTAGTAGATGTTAATTACTAGTAGTGATGGTACTAGTTAACTAAGGCAGTATGATTAATAGTAGTTGTAGTTGAACTACTTTAGTTGTAGTTGAACTAGTTTAGTAAGTAAATTAATAAACTAGTTGAATTAATAGAACGAATGTATTTTTAGTAAGATAATTAATATAACTAGTTGAACTACTTTATTTTTAGAAAGAACTAGTTTTTTTCCATTTATAGTAACTTTATATTTAGTAAGAACTAGTTGAATTAATAAAACTAGTTGAACATGTCATATTTGTTGTTATTTTTTTAGTTTAAGCAATTATTCGGGATGTATTAGTGACAACTTATATGGTTTCAGGTGACCACCGTCGTCCCCGTCACCGACCCCCTCCAACATCCCCGCCATCGTCCCAGTCACCAACCCCCTCCGACATCGAGGTGAGACCAGCCAAATATCCTTGTATATCTT
The DNA here is from genome assembly GCA_021437245.1 of Aegilops speltoides. Lineage (NCBI taxonomy): Eukaryota > Viridiplantae > Streptophyta > Magnoliopsida > Poales > Poaceae > Aegilops > Aegilops speltoides. The sequence continues at coordinate 357,772,584 of CM038145.1, forward strand.
GTGTTGTTGCTCAAATAAGATATGTGGTTGCCCAAGTGGCCGTTCATGTTCAGTTTACATCTCCGAGTGGCCTATGTTTTGCCGGAGTGTTGATAAATTTCCGTTCTGGCAAATTTCAGGCGCTCGATATGTCCTTTTTTTAGCAAAGGTCATGCCGGATTTTTTCGTGAATTCTGGCATGACTTGTGCTAGAATATGTGCAAGTTTAATCTTTGAATTATGAATGTAGGAAATGTCGTATCGGACAACGACAGTCTCCCGGGGGAGTGTAGCTGGTGCCACGACGATCGAGGTATGTGCGACAGGTTCGTTCAGCTGGACGAAGATCGGCGCTTCATCATTAAGCTCGAGGAGACCTTCGATTGTGAAACGGTACGCAACAACGACAAGTGTTTTTTTCGTAATTAAGCATGACTTCAACTATTTCAACGTCTAATTTTCATATTTTACAATTCGACTAGCTTATCCCATGCCATGCAAGACGCTATGTCTTGGAGAGGATGGGTTTTGAAGACCATGAAAATTTCGAAACAAAGAAAATACACCTAAGGATCCATCATGATATGGATTTTGAAGTAAATCTGTGCAATGATCATAGCGTAACCCATTTTGGTTGCCAAAATTGGGAAGCACTTTGCAAAATGTATGGTTTTTATGAGGGTATGATTGTCACCATGGATCTTGGTGATCCTGACATCGAGCAAGACAATATGGACATTTGGGTCGTTGTTGATACGCTTCCGATTGTACCGCTATGTGAGTTTCTCAAACATAGTTATTAACTAATTTATATTGTTTATTTCAAAATAGTTGATAGCTTATTTCCATTGACAGCTTATTTTGATTCTTCAAAGATTGTGCGGAAGATGGTAGATAAAACCCACTACACCGATGGCACCGAATTAACGTATAAGGAGAAAAATCATCTGATCGCATTTTGTACTCTTCTTGAGAATTACAATAACTATTATCGAACTCCTCCAAATTATGGTGAATACGTGCCACTAGTGCATGTGTTGAACCACGGTAACTTCTCTGGAGATACCCCGGTAAGATTTTTTACTATTACGACATCCGTGCATATTTTGCATACTTCTAAAACTAGTACATCATTGTTAACTACGAAGTTATTATTATGTTTTTCAACAGAAACTCCCGATGGATTGTGTGCCTCATTTGATGTCTCTGCATGGTCGCCTCTCAGTTCTGAACATACTGCCAGGTAAATCTACGGAGCTCACCTGTGCATATCGGATTTCTAAAACCCGTGAACACATGTTCATCAAAGAATGGAAGAAATGTATGGACATTCGCAAGGAGGTTCTTGAAAGTAACTTTCAGCGAAAGGCAAGAATTGGAGACAGGCTAATCTCCATTCTCCATAATGGAGAGTCAGGGGCTATCTTGTTTTTTGCTATTTTACCTTAGAAAATGTAGTAGGTCTTAATCGAATGTAATAGGTCCTATGAGGTACAATATGTTTATTATGTGGTAATGTGTTAGAGTTGATAATGAGGAGTACTTGTAATTACGACTAGTGACCAATTTGCTATGTGATGCCATTGATGAAAATGATGATCTTGAGGAGGTGTTATATGACAATGATGTATTATGATGATAAGTTTGTTAATGATATGATGATGATGATGATGATGATATTATTATATCATTGGTGAAAGAACCGCGGATTAGTTTCAAGTGGATGGACATCCACTTGAAACTAGTCCACGGTTCTTTCACCCCGTGATGTAATAACTCATTATGATTTGAAAACAATCTCTAAATTCCTGTTGTATGAAAACTTGTGTAAAGGTGTATGAATACAACATGAAATAAAAAAGAAATAAAATACTAAATAATAGTAGTAGCGCGGGAAAGGAGAAGCGCTACTACTAATTACCAAGAGCGCTGTTACAAGAAGCGCTACTACTAAGTCAATTTAGCAGTAGCGTGGATCTAGGCGCGCTATTGCTAAGCATTAGCTGTAGCGCCTTATCAGTAGCGCTCCTGCCCGTGCTACTGATAGGCCTAAAACCCGCGCTGCTGCTAGGCTTTTCCCGAGTGTAAGGGCTACGGCTACGTGTCTACAAAAGTGGAGTCATCGTTGGATCGGCAACGTGAAACTTCAAATTGCCATTGCTATCGAGGTCATTAAGCAGCTTGATTTGGCTATGGAGGCAAGGACGCTTTCGGATGCAGAGAGGGAATTGCGCAAGTGTTTAAAGAGGAAGCTTTTGGGGTTGAGCTCTTTGGAGCGAACAATTGCTAGGCAGAGATCCAGAATGTTGCATCTGTGGGAGGGAGACGGGAACACGAGGTTGTTCCATCAACAAGCGGGTCATAGACAAAGAAAGAATGTACTGAGGACGGTCAAGTACAATGGTCATTTGTACTCCGGCCATGATGAGGTGGCCTCGGCGGTGGATGCATACTTTGGTGCGGCTTTTGGGGGTGCCTGTCCTCGTAGATATGCGCTTAACATGGACGAGTTGGGTCTTCCACGCCTGAATCTGGAGCATCTTGAGCGGCCGTTTACGGAGGAGGAGGTGGAAGGAGTGATCAAGATGATGCATCGGGATAAAGCGCCGGGCCCAGATGGTTTCACGGGAAGATTCTATGCGACTTGCTGGAGTATAATCAAGGAGGATTTCATGAGAGCAATGTGCTGCTTCTATGAGGGGTTTGGCGACCATCAACAAGTCCTTGGTCTCTCTTTTGCCCAAGAAGGACAGTGCCCTGGAGGTGTGTGACTTCAACCCATAAACCTTGTGCATCGGGCTGTGAAGATCTTCGAGAAGGTGCTTGCGTGTAGACTCGTGGAAGATCTACCTAAGCTGGTCGGTAATCATCAAAGTGCTTTCGTCAAGGGCAGATCCTTACATGACAATTTCATGCTTGTGCAAAGTACGGCAAGACGGCTTCATGCTCGGAAGAGCTCGGCGATTTTGCTTAAGCTAGACATCTCAAAAGCTTTCGACTCGGTGCAATGGCCCTTCTTGGTGGAGGTGTTGCAGCATATGGGCTTCGGGCCAAGGTGGAGGTCTTCGATTTGTGGAATACTTTCAACCTCGACCACAAAAGTAATGGTCAATGGTGCGCCGGGAGACACAATCTATAACTGCAAGGGGCTACGGCAAGGGGATCCGATCTCCCCAATGCTTTTTATTCTCATTATGGAGCCAATGCAAAGGATGATGCAACTAGCTGTGACCCGTGGAGTGATGGAGCCATTGGCGCCTGTGGGAATGGAGAAGTGACTATGCGGATGACGTTGTCCTTTTTGTCAAGCCAAATAAGGTGGACCTTCCGGCATGCAAGTGTATCTTAGAGCTTTTCGGCAAAGCTTCGGGATTGAGGATCAACATGCAAAAATCGGCCGCTATTCCTATTAGATGCTCGGAGGAGCAAATTACCATGGCAAGTGCTGAGCTCCAATGCCCCTTGGGAGCCTTCCCGATCAAGTATTTGGGGCTGCCACTCTCATTAAGGAGGCCATCAGCGAGTCAGTTGAAGTATTTGGTGGATAAAATGGCTAATAAGCTTCCAAAATGGAAGGCATCACTTATGCCGAAGAGTGGCAGACTGACCTTGGTTCAATCGGTGCTTTGTACCATGCCGATCCATGCAATGATGGCGTTGGATCTACCACTGAAAACACTCAATGCAATGAAGAAGATTTGCAGAGGTTTCTTGTGGTGTAGACGCGCAGAGGCTAATGGTGGAAATTGTGCGGTGGCTTGGGACGTGGTGTGCGCGCCGAAGTGAGCAGGTGGCCTTGGCTTGCCGAACTTGCGTTGGATGAACATTGCTATGCAAGCGAGATGGCCGTGGCTTGCGAGGACTGACGAGACGAGGCCATGGAGAGAGTTCAAGATAAAGGTCCCGAAGGAGTCCTTGGGGATTTGCATGGTGGCTATGAGGAGTGTGGCCAACTCTGGGCTCACAACACGCTTTTGGGAGGACCATTGGCTTGATGGTAACATGATTCAGGAGGTTGTACCGCTTCTCTACAGTTTGGTTCCTAAGCGCATCAGAGATTCCAGGTTTGTTGGTCCGGCGGTGGAGAATGGGAGTTGGGCATTGGACGTTGGCCCGGATATTAGACCGGTTGTGCTGCATGAGTTCCTTTTGGTATGGCATAGGGTTTCAGCTTGGGAGCCAAGGGTGGATGTGCCTGAGAAGGTGGTCTGGTCATGGGAGGCCACCGGACAATTCTCCGTGAAATCTGCTTATGCGGCTGGTTTTTGGGGTCGAGAAGGAAGCCGGACGGCGGATCTAACTTGGAAATCACGTGCACCCTCATGGTGCAAGTTCTTCACGTGGTTGGCCCCCAAGGACCGGTGTTGGACGTCGGACCGGCTAGCGAGAAGAGGGTTACCACACCAGGACGCATGCCCGTTTTGTGACCAGGAGGATGAAACCATTAACCACATTCTACTCACCTGTGTTTTTGCTAGGACTGCTTGGGCAAGGATCTGTGACCCTTGGGTAAGCCGGATTGGACACCCACTCAGCAGGATAAGTTGGCGAATTGGGCTGTGGACAAGCAAGGGTTGGAAGGCATGAGCATCAAGGACCTTAGAACTATTATTGCTCTAGTCTGGTGGGGGTTGTGGAAGCATAGGAATGCTATTGTTTTTGAAGGAGTGCGCCCTTGCTTGGAGTATCTACTAGGGCGAGTGAGGCATGAGGGCCAACTGTGGGCATCGGCCGAGCTATTGAAAGGGAATGTAAATCCCTTCTTTACTAGGGTGGAGAGGTGGAAGATTAGTGAGGAGTAATATGTAACAAAAACCGTGTAATTGTGGTGGAGGCTTTATATGCCTTTCTTCTTTAATATATGATATGCACACTCGTGCATATTCGAGAAAAATGTCCAAAAAAAGCGGATTTCATGTGCCAGGAAGCGTAGAAGATGTGAGACTTTTTTTTGGAATGAGAAGAATCAAAGGATAAAACAACAAATTCAGTCTGAAATTTGATTTGTGTGTTTACAAATCTTTCCTTTATGGGCATTTGAAACCTTAAGATTATTCTGTTACTCTGGGATTTTGTAGTGTCATGGACAAGACATACTGACACTGTTTGCATATCTAGATTGCTGATTTTTGTTTGGAAATCAAGTTGTTTGATAACTTTCAGTGTGTATGCTTGTTGATATAGAGTGTATGCTTGTTGATATCGTTGATTCAAATGGATGCTGGTATTGTTTAAATGTAGTCGAGGTTTCATGTGTTGGTCTGTTGGAAAGGAGGTGAGAGAGAAAAAGTAAGATGATGACATCACATAGAGTAGCTTCTATTGGGTGATAGTGGCATACAACAATACCTTCATTCAAATTTACCTATGTGCATGGCTGGGGCAGCACCAAGGTGCTGCCTCCATTGTACATGCTCTTATTCGTCAGGATTACGTAAGCATTGGGCCACGTTTTTGTACGCGGGATGCAGACTGACAAAAAGGGTGCGCACACCTTTTGTCCTCATCTTTTTTGTGTACGTGAACAACTGTTTCTTTCTTTGTCACGGGTTTGAGTTGAGCCCGAAAGGCTGTCTCGTCTGAGCAAGCCTGTAAGCGCGTCAGTAGTTGAGCCCGAAAATTGAGCATGTTATAAAAAGGTGAGCCCGAACTCCTCACAAATCATCGGGAAATAAAAAGTTGAAAAATTAAGCCCGAACTCTCCCGGCCTACCGACGATGCTGACGTGCCAGTTTATAATCCCCCCGTTCGCATTCGTTAATCAGGCAGCCAGCACTTTCCCCGCGGCACCATCATCCGCTCCCAATTCACATGGAGTTGGACTCCCCAGCCCGTAGCAGCGGCGAGGACTCCGACACCTTCTTCATGGACGAAGACTCAATGGGACGGGTCATGGAATGCCTGTCGCCGCCACGGCCAGGGATACTGATTCCATGGTCGCCGCTACCACCAAGCCCGCCGGCTCCCGTGGGGTTCGGCGGCCTGTGGGATTTTGAGGACGGCCGCATATCACCTTTTTGCAGACGGCGGCCCTCATCCCTGGACAGGCCTTTCATGCCGATGCTGCAGAAGCAGAACCGGTGACTGTGCCCGGCACGGCCGCCTACGGTGAGAGTGAGCTTTCGTCCTTTCCGTTAGCTCATTTTTTACTACCTTCCTTCTCTTACTTCAACCTTCCGGATCTGCTGCTCTGTAGGTGATAATGTTGATTCCCCAAGGGAACTGCATCTCTACACTTCCGTTATTGATGGCAGCAAAGATGGTCCATGCTTGTTGAAAAGGCTTACACATGCTCTCCAGTATTTCAAGGAGTCAACTGCTTCTTCAAAACAAGGAAAAAAGGAGTCCATTGGCTTGCTAGTTCAGCTTTGGTTACCTATCAAGCACGAAGGCCGCTATGTGCTTACCTCTTCAGGAGAAACTTTTCTGCTCCGCTACCGGAGCACTGGACTTCTTCACTACAGGTCCGTATCCATGATGTTTATATTCCCTAGTGACCGCAGCAATGGAGGGAAATTAGGGTTTTTCGGTCGTCTATTTTCCCGAGAAAACCCAGGTCGGGTATTCAGATTCAAAGTTCCAGAATGGACACCCAATGTTCTCTACTACAGCAGCGAGGAATATCCGCTGCTTGTCCGTGCGATGAATTACAATGTCCGTGCTACTGTTGCCTTGCCTTTGTTTGACTTCCATACGAAGTCATGTGATGCTGTTGTTGAACTTATAATGACATCACAGGAGGTGAATTTGGAGTCTGATGTTGATTTGATGTGCAAAGGACCTGAGGTGAGGTCATTCACACCAAATGTTCTGTTAATCTATGTAGGGTTACATACAATTGCTTATCATGTTATTTTGTTTTGTCAACAGGAAGTTAATCACACAAGCACGCATATGCCATGGCGCCAAAGTACCCAGGTGAGCATTCCGATCAAGAAAATAGACTAGAAAATGCACTGGTGTTTCAATTTCTTCCGATAAGGGAGATTTTATTTACCTTAAAAAGCAACAGCAGGATGTATTGTTGTTTTAATTAACAAATGTTCATCTTTTTACTTTTCAAGATACTAAACTACGGCCATGAATCTGCTCTGGTTGATATACTGGGAATTCTCACAATTATTTGTGAAACCCACAAGCTGCCCTTGGCTCAAACCTGGGTTCCATGTTGCAATGACGGAAATGGTGGTAGCCTCAAGAACACATGTTTAAACCTGGATGGTTGTTGCATTCATGGTATAAGCATTTCAACCTGTGATGTGGCATTCCATGTCGCTGACGCCGATATGTGGGGATTTAGGCATGCATGTGTGAAGCATCACCTACAGAAGGGACAGGGACTTGCTGGAGATGCATTTCTCTCAAATAGGCCCTGTTTCTCGAAAGATGTCAGTCAGCTATCTATATTGGATTATCCCCTGGCACACTATGCTCATATGTTTGGATTAGCTGCATGTGTTGCGGTATGCTTGCAGAGTTCTTATACTGGTGATGATGTTTACATATTGGAGTTTTTCCTGCCACCGGATTGCCGAGAAGATGGTGAGCAGAAGGCACTTTTGGAGTCTATTTACATTCTGATGAAACAGAATCTGCGCAGTCTGAAGGTATCTACTCATGTAGACTTTGGTCCTCAGTTCGGTGACATGCCTTTGGTGTTTCACAGAAACAAAAGGATGCGCAGGAACACTGAAAATGCTGCCCTAAGCATCAGTATTGTCCAACACCGTCCCTCTACACAGTCTGTAAATACACCAAGATTAAGATCAAAAGTATGGAATCATTTCACGAAGGTGGATGGAGCGCGGGCGATTTGCAACTATTGCAAAAAGGACTATGCAGCTGACCCAAAACAACATGGGACTTCTCGTCTGCTGAGACATCTTAAGCATGACCATGAAATTGACCTCAAAGCCTCATCTTCAGGAAGTGGGAACTGACCCTCCCATTTCCATCCAACTGTTGGGCGCTCGCGTAGCTGTATGCATAAGACTGCATCTGAAGACTGGAATTTCTATCAGAATCCGGGTTATGTATTTTCTTAGAATACGTATATGGTAAGAAAGGAGCGCTGGACATATGTTTCTTATAAACTAAACTCTACGTGGTTTTTGTAGTATTGTGTTCTTCTTGTTTTGCCAATATTATCCTGTCTCCTCGGTTAGTCGCAGCTATTATTCAGTTTCAAATTGGATTAGCGCACCTATATTTATGCAGTCGTTGGGTGTTGAGTGTCTTTTGGTCGACTCATCGCTCAGAGAACCCTTCAAATGGTTTGAAAATGGGGTTATAACCCGTAAAAAGGTATTTGTATCTTTTTTGGGTAAAAGCTATCTAACTAGCCGGGAGATTACATTGATAGTGGCCACCTCATCGAGGCATCGGCCCAGCCACTTACCACATGCCGAGCCAAATACGTCAACTACGTAGCCGCTTCCTCCTCCTTCACAAAGAAAGCCAGGGTTTCTGCCTCCCGCTGGCCCGGCCGCAGATCCGCTTCCTCTTGGGGTGGAAAATGCTTCAGTGAGGTTTGTGCCAAATTTCACCTTATTTGAGCATCTGAGTAGCCCTTAGCAAAAAATACAAATTTTGATACGTGAAACAGTTTAGTGTTTTTGTACTGTTTGGATCCTTTGTTTTTGCTGAGAGCTATTCAGATGTCCGAACGAGCTGAAAATTAGCACGGACATCACACATTGAAACATTTCCTATGAAAAAAATTTAGTTTATTACCTTTTTGAATTTACTGTCACCGTGTGTAGATGAGCCCAGGCTAGAAATGAATATTGGCTAGTAAGAGCATCTCTAGCAAACCCCGTATAATGCCACTACCCGTAAAATAACCGTCAAAATATAGGTCGGCGCGGAAAATGCTGCCCGATCAGACCCCGCAAACGCGTCCAACCAGTAAAAATTTTTGCGGGGTGCAGCATAATTCCCATCCAAACCCACGAAAACGCGGGTTCCACCCTCGGCCCATCGGCGCCATGTGTATAGCGGTAGCGGTTGGCGGCGGCGGGGGAAGGGGGGGCATTTCAGCCCGCGCTTTTCCACACCCACCGCCCCTCTCCCCCTCGCCCCGCGCTCCCCCCCCCCCCCGCCGGGTCACCGCCTACGATTCCGGCCAAACTAGCCGACGGGATCATGTCGGAGGGCCGCCACACGCCCGAGCTTGCCCTCCGCCACTTCCGCCTGCGTCGGCGGCCAGGAAAGTTGCAGATCGGCGGTTGTTCGTCTCGGCGGCCGGATTTGGTGTTTCCGGCCTCCGGTGGTTGTGCCAAACCATGGATTGGTCAGGGAGAACCCCGTGCAGCCCCGTCAAAGCCCCAGCGCCACATGCAGGTACTGGTTTGTCATGTAGCCGCTGTCGTCGGTTTGCAGGGAAGGATTCGCCGGTCGTCCGCCGGGCTCGGTGCTTGCGCAGCGGCTCGCCGACTCGCCGATGCCGCTCATACAGTGCGACGACTGCACGCGGACACTGGTGCGGCTAACTTCTAGCACGCCGAAGCACCCCGGATAGGTATTCTTGAAATGCAAAAACGACGGGGGATGTTGTTGTTTCTATTCGGCTTTGTCTCACCCTATTCGTTTCAATGTCGATAGCTTATGGACATCATCATGTGTGTAGGAAGATGAATGCTCATTTTGATTTTGGGAAGGAGAATACATTGATTTGTTGATAGAAAGAAACTTAATAGATGTTCGAGCACTCCTTAGTAGAATTGTGACTAATAGATCAACAACGAAGGCATGGGAAGATATTAGTCTAACTAGTGGGAGCAGTTATGGAAGTTGGGTATCTTCTAAAATGCATAATTGTGGTTCTTATTTTCTTTGGTCTTACTATTCTAGCACAAATTTGATGAATTACTATGTATCCAATGCCGTTGAAGAAAATAAAAAAGCAAACAAATGTGCTTTCATGTCGGAAATTGAAATGCAAATTACGGATTTTTTTTACGGGTCCGCTTTGCAGGGTCTGCTCGGCAGCCTGCTCGCAAATCCGATTTTCCGCGAACTGTAAACGTATTTTGCGGGTCGGATCTGCTAGAAATGCTCTAAGAATGTTATTGCGCAAAGCAAGCCTAAAAAAACCTTGATTTTTGGTGGAGTTTTAGCTTTCCACAAAAAAAAAAGTAAATCGCATCTCAGAATTATCTGATTGTAGAATTAAATGAATTGTAGTGAATAGTTGTTTTTGGAAAGCAGTGCAAAGAATAACTGGGAGCCAAACGAGTTGACTTCACAAAACCAGGCGTGAGAGAGACGCGCTGAGCAGAGTAGGAGCGGAACGGAACACCGTGTCGGGAGAGTACTCGGTTCCGCATCCTGATTCCTGAAAGGCGTCGGAGAGAGACCGCGAGCAGGACGAAGTGGGGGAAAATGAAGCCATGGCCGTGATGAATCAAGCTAAGCTTGAGATGCAAGCAACCAAATCCAAAGCTTGTACTGAACTGACTCGGAGTGCATTCCGATTTCTTCCCGGATCACAGCAGAACACGGCTTCGATCACATCACGGATCACTTCACTAGTTAAAAGGGCTTCGATCCCATCTACAGCGCCCATCCAATCTTTCCCATCGTCTCCTCTCCTCCACCGCACCCCAGCGACCGCCGTCCGCTGTTCCCATGGAGGTTGCCCACCGGAACCGGGAGCCCTTCAGCGTCATGTCCGGCCACGGCCGGAAGCGCCCGCTGGAGACCCTTCGCCAGCGGTCCCAGGCAGAGCTCGTCGCGGTCCGTCGCCTCCTCGCCGAGGCGGCCACCGTGCTTCCCGCCTCGTCCCCGTCGGTTCCCCGCGTGCGCGTTCGTCCAGCCGAGGAGCCGCCAGCCAAGAAGAGGAAGGCGTCCCATGCCGTTCCCGTGAAGAAGATGACGTCCAAGGAGCGGGACCAACTCTACGCGGACCTCACCAAGCTAGCCAAGCTCTCTGAATCTCATGTGCTCCCTGCTCATATCCTGGAGCTGCTGAAGAAGCAGAGCCGCCACGGCATCTGCGATGATTACATCGAGATCGAGATGCACGCCGTCCAAGACGCGGCCCTTGTGGAGATGCAGAAGCAGCTGGACAAGTTCGTTCGAGAGAGGGCGAATCCGTCGACGCATCATCAGCACAAGAACATGATGGCCGAGGAGGAGGACGAAGACGTTGACATCGTCGGCGGCGTCTCCCCTTTGCCTGTCAGGCCGACACCCGTGCAGCTCGTCGAAGAGGACATTTGCGGCGACGCCTCACCGCTGAAGAATCTTGGCCAAGATGCAACCATCAGCGGCAGCAGCGGTTCGGTTTCTGATTCTTCTCACCAGACTAGCGTCAACAGTCCAGCTCCCGCAGAGCACGCCGCCAACACTACGCCTCCAACACGCGACCTCATCGCCCGTGCCAACGAGATTTTGGAAAGGCGGCGAAAGGAGGCGACGTCCCGGGCGAGGGAGAAAGCCCGTCAGCAAGTGCGCGAGACGGAGAGGACGGTAATGTTCAACGAGAGCCTAGACGAGGACGTGAAGGCCCTCGGCATTGATCAGTACAACACGGCGAGGCCGAACAACTTGTTGCGACAGATGGGACTCTTCCGCAAGGACAAGGTTGACGACGACGACGATGGCCTGAAGCAGCAGCAGCAGCAGCATCAAAGCTTGCAAGAAGATTTAGAGGAAGGGGAGATTCGGCTGTGATCGTCATGATAGCAAAGAAAGCTTGTAGTTCTCTTCTTCTGCTGAACGTAGTAATTCTGAAGATGATAGCTGACACTTAATGCTGTTCTTGAGGCCTCAGAGTAGGCGTGTAAGCATGATTGAATGAGAAAGTTGTGTCTCTGTTTGGTCATGTAGGCACACCTCTTATCTAGACCATATTTGGAAGTACATGATCGATTATACAGAGTATCAGCTAAATTAGTTACTATATCTTTTATTGTACATGTTTGTGGTGCTGCGGTGTGTAAATGATCATCATAATTAAAGTTGGCCCATCTCCAAGAAAGATAACAGAGATGTCCATTTTCGAGAAAGATTAACACAGATGTGCTCTGAAATCACTGTTGCCTTTTGCCTCTGTTGCCTGTGTTTGATCCACATCGAAGTCACATGTTGCTGGTCTTGAACTTATAATTATCACAAATATGATGAATTGGGAGTGCGGCTGATCTGATGTGTACAGGAGTTGAGGCTAGGTTCTTCACACAAATGTTCGGTCAGAGTAGCAAAAAAAATAAATCACAATCGGTCAGAGTAACAATTTAATTGCTTGGCAATGTACAATGTAGTCTATGTTCCTGTTGTAAATTGCATATTTGATAAACTGGTTTTGAGGTACAATGTGAATAAGTTTGGATCTTTATGTTATGGAAGTGTTAGTGTAGGCTACTTTTGGTTTTACATCAAGAAAATAGTCTAGGAAGTGTACTGCTGGTTTTCCAAAGTTTTTCAGAAAGAAGATTTTATTACCTTAAAAAGCATCAAGCTGATGTATTTGTTGTTCTAATTAATAAAAATTGTTGTCCTTTCACCTTTCAAGATACTAAATCACGTCCGTCAATCTGCTCTGGTTGATATATTGGAAATTCTCACAATTATTTGTGAAAGGCATAAGCTGCCCTTGGATCAGACCTGGGTTCCATGTTACAATAACAGAAATGGTATGTCCCATGGTTGTAACGTCAAGAATACATGCTTAAAACTTGATGGTTGTTGCATTGAAGGAGTATGCATTTCGACCTGTGGTACGCCATTCCATTTAACCTAATGTTGATATGTGGGGATTTGAATGGCTCCCCTCCTCCCCCCCTCTCTCCCTCTCCTCTACCCCCTCCCTCGCAACCTCGATCCCTGATGGCTCTCCTCCGGCGATCCCCTCCGTCTCACCGTCCCTCCTTATCTCCTCTGGTGCGGCCCTCTTTTGGATTCCTCCTCCGATTCGGAGCCCGATCGATCTTGTCCTGGGTACACCGAGGTCGGCGTTGGCTTCCAAGGCGGCGCCCCGTTCCATGAAGTTTGCCCCTGGGGGCAGGGGCAGGCCGGTGGCGTCGTCGGAGGACGAACTGGCTGGCATCGTGTGTCCCGTCGGTAGCGTAGATCTGGTAAGTTTTCCTTTCCGTCCCCGGCTAAGGGGATCCTTGGTTCGCTGCCATATGTGGAGGGGTCGGGCGTCTCTGTCATGAGTTCACCTGGTTCACGCGGGGCCTCGCCTCCTCCATCTCCCCCGGCCATGGCACCGTCGCCGGCATCGCCTGGTCCATTGGGGGCTGGGCGCTCGGCGGCGGGGCAAACCCTAGATCTGGCTCTGTCCTCGGAGACTAGTGAGCCCCGGGGTCTGCTGGGCCATGTGTGTCATGGGCCGGCCTCGGGTGGTCGGCCCGTGGTCCCTCCCCTTTCTTCGGTGTCTAACTTTCCCCCTCCCTTCTGTGGGCCCTGGGTAGTTGGTGGTGGCCACTGTTCCTTCCCCTCCCTTCGGCCTGTGTAGCCTGCCCGGCCCACTTGGGCGTTGCTCGCTCTGGTTATTTATGGGTGAGGAAACGCCGCGCCCCCATCAGTTGCTTCCTCAGATCTACTCCTCCTCCTCCACTCCTCCTCTCTTTCGTGGAGGCCCTCGCCATGGACAAGTCCAGGGGCTCCTCGAGCGAGGCGTTGTGGGGCTGCAAGCGCCGACGCGAGGATTCTCCGGCCACGGGTGTCGATCTGGAATATGAGGCTTCCCTTCGCTCCAAGTTGGAGGCCGAGCAGGCGGCTCACAACCGCTGGCGTGTCGGCGGGCGAAATGGCTCCAGCGCGATGGCGGGGCAGTCCAGCTAGATCTGGCCCCCCGGAGCCCGGATCTGGTGGTGTGGGGTCGCCGGTGATGGACCCCTGGGAGGTGGTGGTGTCTGGTGGTGCTGGTGGCTCCTCTTCTTCGGGGCCGCGCCCGGCTCCCTCCCGGGGCCTGGTGGCTCCGCCTCGGCTGCCTCCCCGCTCCTCTAGTGTTGGTGTTGGCTCTCACCCTCCTCCGCGCAACTTCTCTGGCCTCACCACCCAGTAGTTGAAGGTGCGCCGCTTTCCTGCCTCAGGCCCTGGCTCCTCTTCGTCGGAGCTTGGGGACAACATTCTCCCTCCTCCACCTCCTCCACCTCGCCAGGGAGCCAATGCTTCGAACTCCTCCTCCTCTCTCACATGCTTCGCTTGCCACCAACCAGGTCATTTCCAATAAAGATGCTTCAATCCCCTCCCCCCTTCTGTCTGATATGTAGATCTGAAGGTCATCTTACAGTAGATTGCCAAAACCATATCAAACCACCTGGTTTTGTGCATTTCGAGACGGGGCTCCATGGATGCTCCTTCTTCGCTCTGGACAGTGAGGTACCCCTGGTTGCCGTGGCTTCGTCCCTCTCTAATGCTACCATCGTTGCGGTCCAGGACCAGAAGATCTCTCCTCAGACCTTACTGGAAGGTCTTCGGATATGGGACGAGGGAGGTTGTTATTGGCAGGTTAATTAGCTTTCTGAATATGAGTTTGTGGTGGTGTTCCCCTCCAAAGACTGCTTAAGGATGATTTCTTCTTGCACTAGCTTTACTCTGCCTTACAATCAACTGGTGGTGTCTGTTAAGGCTGCGGCGTGTGGCGTCAAAGCGGTGGGATCGCTCTCTCAGGTCTGGGTTCTGGTTGATGATGTGCCAGCTGGTTTGCGCCCGGTCCCGTTCTTGATGACTTTCGGTGTTCTTATTGGCAAGCCAATTGAGGTGGACTTTGAGTCTTGGGAGAAGCTTGGTCCGGTTCGCATTAAGGTCTGGTGTGTTGATCCGCTATGCCTGCGTGGTGTGGTTGACGTGTTCCCTTCCTATGATGGAGTTCGGCTATGGGTGCAGGTGGAAGGGGCTGAGGCATTCCAGGCTCCTCCACCACCACCTGCTCCTAGCTCTACTAACCCTGATAATCATGATGATGGCTCTGTAGATGGGCAGAATCCTAGCGGTGGCAATGATGCTCATTTCACTCAATCTGAATGGGATCGCATGGAACCAAAGGTTCGTGATTTGTTCAAGTCAAATGAGTCAGTGGGTCCTACTCAAAAGGAGGCGGCGGTGGTGCCTGCGTAGGGAGCCGAGGGCTTGGGGGGCGTTGGCCAAGGAAAATCTGTGGTCGCGGGCACCCCCATCTTGGGGGTCTGCTCCAACATGCCAGCTCGTCCCCTTTCTCCTACCTACTCAGGAATTGAAGATCTACCTCTATCTCCTTGATGACCCACAAGTATAGGGGATCTATCGTAGTCCTTTCGATAAGTAAGAGTGTCGAACCCAACAAGGAGCAGAAGGAAATGATAAGTGGTTTTCAGTAAGGTATTCTCTGCAAGTACTAAAATAAGTGGTAACAGATAGTTTTGTGATAGGATAAATTGTAACGAGCAAGAAGTAACAAAAGTAAATAAAGTGCAGCAAGGTGGCCCAATCCTTATTGTAGCAAAGGACAAGCCTGGACAAACTCTTATAATAGGAAAGCGCTCCCGAGGACACATGGGAATATCATCAAGCTAGTTTTCATCACGCTCATATGATTCGCGTTCGGTACTTTGATAATTTGATATGTGGGTGGACCGGTGCTTGGGTACTGCCCTTACTTGGACAAGCATCCCACTTATGATTAACCTCTATTGCAATCATCCGCAACTACAACAAAAGTATTAAGGTAAACCTAACCATAGCATGAAACATATGGATCCAAATCAGCCCCTTACGAAGCAACACATAAACTAGGGTTTAAGCTTCTGTCACTCTAGAAACCCATCATCTACTTATTACTTCCCAATGCCTTCCTCTAGGCCCAAATAATTGTGAAGTGTTATGCAGTTGACGTTCACATAACACCACTAGAGGTTAGACAACATACATCTTATCAAAATATCGAACGAATACCAAATTCACATGACTACTAATAGCAAGACTTCTCCCTTGTCCTCAGGAACAAACGTAACTACTCACGAAGCATATTCATGTTCATAATCAGAGGGGTAATAATGTGCATAAAGGATCTGAACATATGATCTTCCACCAAATAAACCAACTAGCATCAACTACAAGGAGTAATCAACACTATTAGCAACCTACTAGCACCAATCCCGGACTTGGAGACAAATTTTGGATACAAGAGATGAACTAGGGTTTGGAGATGAGATGGTGCTGATGAAGATGTTGATGGAGATTGCCCTCTCCCGATGAGAGGAGCGTTGGTGATGATGATGGTGATGATTTCCCCCTCCCGGAGGGAAGTGTCCTCGGTAGAACAGCTCTGCCGGAGCCCTAGATTGGTTCCGCCAAGGTTCCACCTCGTGGCGGCGGAGTCTCGTCCCGAAAGGTTGCTTATGATTTTTTTTCTCATCGAAAGACTTCATATTGGAGAAGATGGGCGTCGAAGAGCCACCAGGGGGCCCACAAGGTAGGGGCGCGCCCAGGGGGAGGGGCGCCCCCCCCACCCTCGTGAGCAGGGTGTGGGCCCCCTGGCCTTCATCTTTGGCGATGATTTTTCTTTATTTATTTTAAGATATTCCGTGGAGTTTCAGGACTTTTGGAGTTGCGCAGGATAGGTCTCCAATATTTGCTCCTTTTCCAGCCAGAATTCCAGTTGCCGGCATTCCCCCTCTTCATGGTAAACCTTGTAAGATAAGAGAGAATAGCCATAAGTATTGTGACATATCGTGAAATAACAGCCCATAATGCGATAAATATCGATATAAAAGCATGATGCAAAATGGACGTATCAACTCCCCCAAGCTTAGACCTCGCTTGTCCTCAAGCGAAAAGCCGATAACAATAAATATGTCCTCGTGTTTAGAAGTAGAGGCGTCGATAAAAATAAAATACGGACATGAAGGCATCATGATTATTTTCATAACAGCAACATATATAGATTTGTCATATGATTACTTATGTTCAAGTGATGATCTTTTCACAAAGCCAAAGTATGAATCATAAACCTTATTGAGCACCAACAAATTATACGCTCAGTCATTGAAGCAATTGCAATTTATGATAACATCGGAAAGAGTCTATGTCAGAGCTTAAAAGCAAGTCCACATACTCAACTATCACTTAGTCCTTCATAATTGCTAACACTCACGCAATACTAGTGGTTACGGAGTTTTAACCGGACACAGAGAAAGATAGGGGCTTGTAGTTTTGCCCCACAACCTTTTACCTCAAGGGTAATGTCAACAATAATAATTCATGCTCCCCCACACCCAACAATAATAATTCATGCTCCCCCACATTCATTCTTTCCAACATGCTGAGCTTGCCAAAGGATAAAATGCAAAAGGAAAGGTGAAGATCACCATGACTCTTGCATAAAGTAGAGGATAATAATAAAAGATAGGCCCTTCGCAGAGGGAAGCAGAGGTTGCCATGCGCTTTTATGGTTGGATGCACAAAATCTTAATGCAAAAGAACGTCACTTTATATTTCCCCTTGTATGTGAACCTTTATTATGCAGTCTGTCGCTTTTATTGCGTCCACAACAAGTTCGTACAAAGCTTATTTCTCTGCACTAATAAGTCATGCATATTTAAAGAGCAATTTTTATTGCTTGCACCGATGACAACTTACTTGAAGGATCTTACTCAATCCATAGTTAGATATGGTGGACTCTCATGGCTAAACTGGTTTAAGGGTATTTGGAAGCACAAGTAGTATCTCTACTTGGTGCTGAGAATTTGGCTAGCATGAGGGGGAAAGGCAAGCTCCACATGTTAGAGGAACCATGACAACATACTTTATCTCAGATGTAAGAAAACATAACTCATTATGTTGTCTTCCTTGTCCAACATCAATTCTTTAGCATGTCATATTTTTATGAGTGCTCCAATCATAAAAGATGTCAATGATAATATATCTATATGTGAAACCGCTCTCTCCTTATTACTTCCTATTAATTGCAACAATGAACAGAGCTATATTTGCCAACTCCCAACAACTTTCAATCATCATACTCTTTTTATGTGAAGTCATTACTCTCAATAAGATCAATATGAACTCTTTGTTTCTTTTTATTCTTTTGTTTGTTCACCCAAGATCATGGAAAAGTAATCAAGCCCTTGCTCAACACTAATCTTTATTATATATAGCTCACGGACTCGATTGCATAGAGGGATCATAAAGCAAAACTCAAAACTAGATCATGCGATGACTTTATTCTACTAAATCAAGATAATACTAATAGGATCGAACTAAGAAAAACGGTAAAGATAGGACTTGTGATGGTGATACGATACCAGGGCACCTCCCCCAAGCTTGGCAGTTGCCAAGGGGAGTGCCCATACCCATATGATTATATCTCCTTCTTTGTTGTTGGCGGTGGAGGTGTTGTTGATGATGGAAGCTTGTGATCCACTGTGACGCCCCGAGACCGATGTGCCAGTTGTCCTCCAGTTATTCGCCGTCGTTGCCATGTCATTTGCTTGCGTGTTGCTTTTTGCCATGTCATCATCTGCATTTCATCCGCATGTTTTTCAAAACTTGCATCCGTTCGGGTTCCGTCGGTTCTCTCCGTTGTCCGTTCTGAGCCAGACACACTCGCACGCGCCCGCGGCACCTCCGAAATATTAATTTATAAGTGGCATAAAAATGTTCTCGGAATGGGTTGCAACTTGTCGTGCGGTCTTATTATAGTGTAGACAGACCGCCTGCCAAGTTTCGTCGCATTCGGAGTTCGTTTGACTGCCCAACCGTTAAATATATAACCGCGATATAGTCGGTATATTTGTCGGGTGTTTTCGGTCTCCGAAAACCGTTGCCGGGCTGCCTTCTCTTCTCTCCTCTAAGCCTAACTCTTCAACACAGCCCACCAACCCCTCTCATAGTCCCTCTCCGCTCCGGAGCCGTTCGATGGCGATCGTACGCTCCGAAAAGCCCCAAAACCCCAAAACCCTAGCCTCTTTGGCTATATATTTAGACCCCTTATCTCCATTTTGGCCTCCTACCTACCCCCTCCTCAATTCCCGCAGCCTCCTCCCACCTCGGGGGCCGCGCCGCCGCCTTCCCCCTCCAAATCCGGCGCCAGCCACCTCACCCACGCCACTTGTCGCCACCAGATTGGCCGCGCCGCCAGCCAGCCGCCCTCCAGCCAGTGGCAAAGCGCCACGTCCCCCTGTTCACCCCGCGCCCCATGAGGCCATCCATGCCCGCCGCCCGGGCCGAACAGGCCTCGCCAGCCCGCGCGCCTCCCGGCCAGCGCCCGGCGCTCGCTCCCTGCTGCCCTTTCGTCTGGATCGGGAGGAGTCCCGTCCTCGCCGCCGCTGTCCGACTGGTCGCCGGACCTCGCCCCGCCGCCGCAGATGAGCGTCGCCCCGCCTCCTTCTCTTCTTTCCCTCTCCTTCCTCTCTTCCTCATCTCCTCGTCTCCGTCTCTCTCTGTGCAGTTCCGCCGCCGCCATGGAGGTCGCGCCACCGGCAGCGTCTTCGCCCGGAGCGGCCGGAAACCGCCGGGAACGGATCCCCGACGCCCGGATCCGGCCTCCCCTCGCTGCTCGTGGGCCTACCTCGACCTCCCCTGCCTCCCCGTCGCCTCGCGCGGTCGCCGGAGCTCCATCGGAGGTGCTCCATCGCCGCCGCCGGCCTCCTGCTCGTCGGGATCGAGCAGGCGCTCTCCCTCGCCACCTGGGTCGCGTGGGGCCCGGCCCAGCAGCGCCTCCCGCCGCCATGGGCCTCCTCCAGCCTCCCCGGCCCAGCGCACGCCTCCTCCACCGAACCGGGCCAAGCCCATGGATGTGAGCAGCCACCCACCCCCTCTCCTGAGCACTGTTGGGCTAGGCAGATTCGGCCCATGCATGTTTTTTCCCGTTCTGTGATTTTAGCCTTTTTCCAGTGATTTAACTGTTTTACAGATTAGTCCCTAGACTTCATGCATTTAATAACTCACAAACCGTGCATCGGATGTAAATAACTTATATATGTAAAATGCTTAGTTTTTCATCTAGTTTCTCAATATGCCATTTTCATCCATGTTTAAAATGTTTAAAATGTTGGTTGTGTTAATTTGCTCAAATGCCATGCTAAAATGATTTATTTCATAACTAAATAACCGTAGCTCGGATTTAAATGTTCTTTATATGTAAATGGGGTGGAAAAATGCCTAGATTAACATGGTACACCTTATTTTCCTGTTTAACAACATTAAAATTGTGTTTAGGGCAGAACAGTACCAAATTCGAATATTGCTCATGAGGATTTTCCGGAATTGTTGTTTGTTGTTCCGGCCTCATTTAAACTTGGCTAGTTAGGTAGTTTTGTTATGCTTCACCCCTTGCCATGTTAATCAACATTTAATATTGTTGGGTAGCTTAAACAAGAGAGAACTAAATAATTGATGTGGTAGCCGTCAATATGCAACTCGTTGCATATTGAGCTCCACTTAATTTGTAGTGTTGTTTGTTGCACTTTGCCATGCCATGCCATGCTTCATTAAACCGGACATGCATCATACTTGTTCGTGCATCATGACATGCTTATGCTTGTGTGTTTACTATGTTGTTTGCTTCTTTCGGTTTGCTTCTCTTGTTAGCTTCGGTTTCGTTCGGAGTTGTGAGGATTCGTTAAATCACGTCCGTTTGTCTTCTTCATGGACTCGTTCTTCTTCCTTGCGGGATTTCGAGGCAAGATGACCGCTTCTGGATCTCACTACTATCATTGCTATGCTAGTTGCGTCGTTCTTTCGCTATGCTGCGCTACCTATTACTGTTTGTCCAGCCATCCCAAATTGCCATGAACCTCTAACCTTTGACACCATTCCTATGCAAACCGTTGTTTGGCTATGTTACCGCTTTGCTCAGCCCTCTTATAGCGTTGCTAGTTGCGGTGAAGTTGAAGATTTCTCCATGGTGGACAGGGTTTTGTTGGGATATCACAATATCTCTTATATTATTAATGCATCTATATACTTGGTAAAGGGTGGAAGGCTCGGCCTTATGCAGTGTTTTGTTCCACTCTTGCCGCCCTAGTTTCCGTCATACGGTGTTATGTTCCCGGATTTTGCGTCCCTAACGCGGTCGGGTGATTTATGGGACCCCTTGACAGTTCGCTTTGAATAAAACTTGTCCAAAGAAGGCCCAACATTGCCTTTTACCATTTGCCTCACCACCACCTACTTTTCCTTGGGAGTAATTAACCCAAGGGTCATCTTTATTATAGGCCCCGGCCGATTGCTTGTCTAGCGTTGGTCCAAACTAGAGCACCGTGCGGGACCATCCCTTGGCAACTTGGGTTACGTCGGTACAGACGCTTCGCTTATCCGGTCGTGGCCTGAGACGAGATACGCGCGGCTACTATCAGGATGTCGGCACACCGGGAGGCTTTGCTGGTCTTGTTTTACCATTGTCGAAATGTCTTGATGTACCGGGATACCGAGTCTGATCGGAGTGTCTCGGGTGAAGGTCTATTCCTTCGATGATCGCGAGAGCCTGTCATGGGCTAAGTTGGGACACCCCTGCAGGGTTTAAACTTTCGAGAGCCGTGCCCGCGGTTATGTGGCAGATGGGAATTTGTTAATGTCCGGTTGTAGACAACTTGACACTTGATCCGAATTAAAACGCACCAACCGAGTGTGTAGCCGTGATGGTCTCTTCTCGGCAGGGTCCGGGAAGTGAACACGGTTTCTGTGTTATGTTTGACGTAAGTAGGTGTTTAGGATCACCTCTTGATCATGGCTAGTTTCACGTCCGTTCCGCTTGTTCTCTTCTCGCTCTTATTTGCGTTGGTTAGCCACCATATTATGCTTAGTCGCTGCTGCAGCCTCACCACTTTACCCCTTCCTTTCCCATTAAGCTTTGCTAGTCTTGATACCCATGGTAATGGGATTGCTGAGTCCTCGTGGCTCACCAGATACTTTCCAAAACCAGTTTGCAGGTGCCTATGTTACCGAGCAGGTGACGCAACCAAGCTCAAGGAGGAGCTCGATGAAGATCTCGTCCTTTGTGTTGTCTCGTTCTAGTTGATCAGTAGTGGAGCCCAGTTGGGGTCGATCGGGGACCTTGGTCGCATTTGGGGTTCTTCTTTTATTTTGGTTCCGTAGTCGGACCTTGATTGTATCTGGATGATGTAATGCTTTATTCATGTATTTGTGTGAAGTGGCGATTGTAAGCCAACTATGTATCTCTTTCCCTTATGTATTACATGGGTTGTGTGAAGATTACCTCACTTGCGACATTGCTTTCAATGCGGTTATGCCTCTAAGTCGCGCTTCGACACGTGGGAGATATAGCCGCATCGAGGCGTTCAAGTTGGTAATCGAGCCTTCCCGACCTTAGGAGCCCCAACGCTTGATCGTTTTTAGCGGCGAGTTGTGTCTAGAAAAATGTTTTGAGTCATTTAGGAATTATATATCGGAGAGTAGGATTCTTTTTACTCCTCGGTCCTTGACCTTACGGTGTGGTATACGACGAGAGTTTTGACTCTTCTCTTCTCAAATTTCACTAAATTTTTTTAGGATCACGCGGGTATCTTGGAATCGTTTCGATATTCTTATGGCGAGAACATTGTTCTTGGTGCCTCGACATTTAGGGGTTGTGGCGGTGTCCGGGAGTTGAGCTCCGAGGTGTTGTCGTCATAATTTTATCGTTGCAGTTCGGAATACCGAGTTTAGTACGCCGACATCGAAAATCTCTTTTATGCAGTTGTTGGTGAGATAACCCGCTAACCCGATCTTGAGGTGAGTACGGAGTATTGCCATGACTTCGTATAATGGATGCTTTTGAAGGTTGAGGTAGACGATTTCGAAGGTTTCTTGGTTATGTGTTGACGGATGGATACAATTTGGATGTAGGGATTGTTAGTTTGGGTGAGATATATTGCTCCCTGTATCCCCAACACCAGATTGCATAACCGAGAAAGTTTGGGAGTTTTATAGGTGGGAATTCAAGTAGCTCTTAGGATATCTTTCCGACGGATGTATGATATGAAATTGGGGTTCGACGTCTAGTGGTCCGCCTATTCACGGTTGGTTTCTGATGGTCTCGTTGTGTCTTAAAGAGTCCTTGGCTATGCCGACTCGGGGCGCTTCGTATGTCATGTGCCTTGCCTTGTACATGATGGTCTTTGACTGATTGAGCCCGTGTAGGCCCCACCATGAAAACTTCGGATGAAATTTCTATCATATGTTTGTTCCGGCTTATTCTGCAAGCCAAATCCTTTGTTTTGTGTTATTCGTGGTATTCGAGTTGCTTCAAAGTCAAATGTTGAATCCATACCTTTCCTAAACAGTGTTCTCATATTGCTATGTGAATACTAATCCTTTTGATCATTGATTTTGTCATGTCAACTCTTTTCCAACCGGTGTGCTTCTCTTCAAGTGGATCCCATCATTTTTTCCCATCCGCAAGATCAAATCTAAGTTTCCTCAACGGTGTTTCTTTCGTTCATCCCAAGTTGTCTTTGTTTTTCCCCACCCTCCCACCCTTTTTCTTCAAGGACTCAGATTTCTTAATCAAGTATCCATTTATTCATATGAAGTCTCTTCATTCTTTTCAATCAATGTTCTTACCCGGTGGTTCTCAAGAAGATGTTCTACTAGTTCGTCATTCCTCATTCCTTTATCTTCTCCGGTGGATTCAAGTCAAGTTTTGTTGATCATACCTTTTTCCTCATTTCAATGTCTTTTCTTGCCGGTGCATTTCATAATCGTTCACCTCTCTCTATTCTTATCCGGAGTGCTCAAGATATCTCAAAGATTCGTGTTTCCACTCTGCATTCGTTCAAGCTCTTTCGAGATTGGTATCTCATTCAAGTCATTTAATTCAACCGGTGTAACATCTGTTTTAAATCTTTTCAACGGTGTTCTTTTGAGTGGGCCCATAACCCACAGGTCTTTTCCAGGATCTTACCTGACTCTTCTAATTATTCCGGAGCCATTCTCAAATTCTTTTCAGAGTTTGACGTAAGAATGAATTTTCATCAGTCAAATGCTTTTCTCCAAGATCTTTCAAATTCTTTTCATAGTTGGCTCAACCTCTTCGCTTTTGATTCTTCCGGTGTGCCTCAATAATTCTTGGTGGTGTTTCTCGTTGTCATTCTTATCATGTGAAGACCGAAGAAGAGTTTCTCTTTAATCTTGCTCTATTCTCTTCAAGATTCATGGTGCTAGCTTGTTGCCATCCTCTCATAATTGTTTTCGATTGTGACAATTCTTTTCTTACCATCCGGAGCATTTCATGAGTTGTTTCCATTTCTTTCCTCCGAAGGTCATCATGTCATAATTCTTTATTCTCAGCGTGTAGCTATCATTCTCCAAATCTTACCAGTGCATCATTCAAATATACTCTAATCTGTTCATGATCTCTTCATTCTCAGGTATCTAAATCCCTTCTAGTATCTTCATTCGTTTTCCAATTCTTCCCGGTGAATTGTGCCCTTGCTACTTTCATTTTCAGTTCTTACGGCGGTTCGTTCAAGATTTCTTTTCCTCCGTTCATCATATCAATTCATTTGTTGTTCCAATCCTACCGGTGGTTCGTTGAAGACCTTCTCAAGTTTTAATATATCTCTTTTAATCCTTTCTACGGGAATAAGTAGTATGCCAAATCCGTTGATTGTCATCAATTTAATTGGTGAAGGATAAGCATAACATAATTCTTATTCTTGTTTCATCCAAGTGATTAATTTCTTCTTTCCGGAGTTGTTCATCATATCACATTCTTGGTTCGAGATGCTTCATCTATTTTTTTTCCGGAGTTCCAAGCTCTAATTATCACGGAGATCCATCTAAATCATTGCAAGGATTCACCTTGTGTTTTCTACTTCTCTTTCTTTTTATAATCCTTCTATTACCGGAGTTCTTCATGGAGGCTCTACATGATGGTTCGTCAAGGATTCCTTTCATTCTTCAATTGTTCTTCAAGTTTTCTCTTGAAGTTATGATCCGCCAAGCTATACTCTAAAATAAACATGGTGCTCAACACATGTTTTGTTTTGTGGAGTTCAAGCATTCTTCATCATGCATCCGAAGTGCAATTCTTTCTACCTTATCTTTTGAGATGGTGTTAGGTCATTCTTGACAATTTCCTTCACGTTTCATGATTCACATGTTGTCAAGAATGAGATATTTTAAATCCATCAATCTCTTCGTTGGATTTATCTTGTGTCTTGTTTTCACCTAAAGCCTTCCCTAAGGAATGTTGCTATTATGGTGCTTATCTATGATCCAAATTTTCTCCTCCTCATCTTGTTGGAACAAGTTTTTCATCTCTTTGGTGCTCTCTATCAAAGCAATTGTTTCCGTTAGTGGCCGGTTGTCACCTCATAATGTTGAGATGTTTCCATAAGCCCTCTACAAACTTATTCTTTTTGTTGTTGGTCTTCCAACAACTCTATTCTAACCTTCTTGCAAGGATGCTTTCCAAGTTCATTTGTGGTAAAAGTTGTCATTTTCTTCTCCGTCCATTTATCCCAACGGTCTATCTTCTATTCTTTCTTCCGAAGGCATTGTGATGTTGCTCTTTTCACTCATCATGTCGAATTGTGAGCATCGTGTTCTTTTCATTCTTATCCATTTAACCGGAGTGTTGTGTCATCTATTCAAGTGCTTTTCATCTTATCAAGTTTTCTTTCTTCTTTCAGTCGGAGTGCTGCCCAAATTATATCAATCTTATTCCTTCTTTATCTAGTTTTAACCGGAGTGGGTTCAATATCTATCTTATCACTAAACCTCTTGGTTCTCGTTGTATCCCTTGTTCCCTTTTTTCTAACGGAGTGTTTTCAACTTTGCTCATCTTCATTGTTTTCTTCATTTCATTTTGCTCAACCTCACAAGGTTCGTGGTTTCACTCGTTCGTCAAAGAAGCAACTTAGTTTTACCTCTTCTCTTCCTCTTCTTTTTTCCTCCGGTGCCATCCTAGATCTCGGGACGAGATCCTCTTGTAGTGGTGGAGTGTTGTGACGCCCCGAGACCGATGTGCCAGTTGTCCTCCAGTTATTCGCCGTCGTTGCCATGTCATTTGCTTGCGTGTTGCTTTTTGCCATGTCATCATCTGCATTTCATCCGCATGTTTTTCAAAACTTGCATCCGTTCGGGTTCCGTCGGTTCTCTCCGTTGTCCGTTCTGAGCCAGACACACTCGCACGCGCCCGCGGCACCTCCAAATATTAATTTATAAGTGGCATAAAAATGTTCTCGGAATGGGTTGCAACTTGTCGTGCGGTCTTATTATAGTGTAGACAGACCGCCTGCCAAGTTTAAATCGCATTCGGAGTTCGTTTGATCGCTTAACCGTTAAATATATAACGCGATATAGTCGGTATATTTGTCGGGTGTTTCGGTCTCAAAACCGTTGCCGGGCTGCCTTCTCTTCTCTCCTCTAAGCCTAACTCTTCAACACAGCCCACCAACCCCTCTCATAGTCCCTCTCCGCTCCGGAGCCGTTCGATGGCGATCGTACGCTCCCAAAAGCCCCCAAAACCCCAAAACCCTAGCCTCTTTGGCTATATATTTAGACCCCTTATCTCCATTTTGGCCTCCTACCTACCCCCTCCTCAATTCCCGCAGCCTCCTCCCACCTCGGGGCAGCGCGCCGCCTTCCCCCTCAAACCGGCGCCAGCCACCCACCCACGCCACTTGTCGCCACCAGATTGGCGCGCCGCCGGCCAGCCGCCCTCCGGCCAAAGGGCAAGCGCCACGTCCCCTGTTCACCCAGCGCGCCATGAGGCTCCATCCGCTGCCCGCCCGGGCCGAACAGGCCCCGCCAGCCAGCGCCTCCCGGCCGCGCCCGGCGCTCGCTCCCTGCTGCCCGCTTCGTCTGGATCGGGAGGAGTCCGTCCTCGCCCGCCTGTGTCCGACCGTCGCCGGACCTCGCCCCGCCGCCGCAGATGAGCGTCGCCCCGCCTCCTTCTCTTCTTTCCCTCTCCTTCCTCTCTTCCTCATCTCCTCGTCTCCCTCTCTCTCTGTGCAGTTCCGCCGCCGCCATGGAGGTCGCGCCACCGGCAGCGTCTTCGCCCGGAGCGGCCGGAAACCGCCGGGAACGGATCCCCGACGCCCGGATCCGGCCTCCCCTCGCTGCTCGTGGGCCTACCTCGACCTCCCCTGCCTCCCCGTCGCCTCGCGCGGTCGCCGGAGCTCCATCGGAGGTGCTCCATCGCCGCCGCCGGCCTCCTGCTCGTCGGGATCGAGCAGGCGCTCTCCCTCGCCACCTGGGTCGCGTGGGGCCCGGCCCAGCAGCGCCTCCGCCGCCATGGGCCTCCTCCAGCCTCCCCGGCCCAGCGCACGCCTCCTCCACCGAACCGGGCCAAGCCCATGGATGTGAGCAGCCACCCACCCCTCTCCTGAGCACTGTTGGGCTAGGCAGATTCGGCCCATGCATGTTTTTTTCCCGTTCTGTGATTTTAGCCTTTTTCCGATGATTTAAGCTGTTTTCTGATTAGTCCCTAGACTTCATGCATTTAATAACTCACAAACCGTGCATCGGATGTAAATAACTTATATATGTAAAATGCTTAGTTTTTCATCTAGTTTCTCAATATGCCATTTTCATCCATGTTTAAAATGTTTAAAATGTTGGTTGTGTTAATTTGCTCAAATGCCATGCTAAAATGATTTATTTCATAACTAAATAACCGTAGCTCGGATTTAAATGTTCTTTATATGTAAATGGGGTGGAAAAATGCCTAGATTAACATGGTACACCTTATTTTCCTGTTTAACAACATTAAAATTGTGTTTAGGGCAGAACAGTACCAAATTCGAATATTGCTCATGAGGATTTTCCGGAATTGTTGTTTGTTGTTCCGGCCTCATTTAAACTTGGCTAGTTAGGTAGTTTTGTTATGATTCACCCCTTGCCATGTTAATCAACATTTAATATTGTTGGGTAGCTTAAACAAGAGAGAACTAAATAATTGATGTGGTGTTTCGTCAATATGCAACTCGTTGCATATTGAGCTCCACTTAATTTGTAGTGTTGTTTGTTGCACTTTGCCATGCCATGCCATGCTTCATTAAACCGGACATGCATCATACTTGTTCGTGCATCATGACATGCTTATGCTTGTGTGTTTACTATGTTGTTTGCTTCTTTCCGGTTTGCTTCTCTCGTTAGCCGGTTTCGTTCGGAGTTGTGAGGATTCGTTAAATCTCACGTCCGTTTGTCTTCTTCATGGACTCGTTCTTCTTCCTTGCGGGATTTCAGGCAAGATGACCGCTACCCTGGATCTCACTACTATCATTGCTATGCTAGTTGCGTCGTTCTTTCGCTATGCTGCGCTACCTATTACCTGTTTGTCCAGCCATCCCAAATTGCCATGAACCTCTAACCTTTGACACCATTCCTATGCAAACCGTTGTTTGGCTATGTTACCGCTTTGCTCAGCCCCTCTTATAGCGTTGCTAGTTGCAGGTGAAGTTGAAGATTTCTCCATGGTGGACAGGGTTTTGTTGGGATATCACAATATCTCTTATATTATTAATGCATCTATATACTTGGTAAAGGGTGGAAGGCTCGGCCTTATGCAGTGTTTTGTTCCACTCTTGCCGCCCTAGTTTCCGTCATACCGGTGTTATGTTCCCGGATTTTGCGTCCCTAACGCGGTCGGGTGATTTATGGGACCCCTTGACAGTTCGCTTTGAATAAAACTTGTCGGCAAGGCCCAACATTGCCTTTTACCATTTGCCTCACCACCACCTACTTTTCCTTGGGAGTAATTAACCCAAGGGTCATCTTTATTATAGCCCCGGGCGATTGCTTGTCTAGCGTTGGTCCAAACTAGAGCACCGTCTTGGGACCATCCCTTGGCAACTTGGGTTACATCGGTACCATGCGCTTCGCTTATCCGGTCGTGGCACGAGGCGAGATCTGCGCGGCTACTATCGGGATGTCGGCACACGGGAGGCTTTGCTGGTCTTGTTTTACCATTGTCGAAATGTCTTGATGTACTGGGATCTTGAGTCGATCGGAGTGTCTCGGGTGAAGGTCTATTCGCTTCGATGATCGCGAGAGCCTGTCATGGGCTAAGTTGGGACACCCTGCGAGGTTTAAACTTTTGAGAGCCGTGCCGCGGTTATGTGGCAGATGGGAATTTGTTAATGTCGGTTGTAGACAACTTGACACTTGATCCGAATTAAAGCGCACCAACCGAGTGTGTAGCCGTGATGGTCTCTTCTCGGTGAGTCCGGAAGTGAACACGGTTTCTGTGTTATGTTTGACGTAAGTAGGTGTTCAGGATCACCTCTTGATCATGGCTAGTTTCACGTCCGTTCCGCTTGTTCTCTTCTTGCTCTTATTTGCGTTGGTTAGCCACCATATTATGCTTAGTCGCTGCTGCAGCCTCACCACTTTACCCCTTCCTTTCCCATTAAGCTTTGCTAGTCTTGATACCCATGGTAATGGGATTCTTTGAGTCCTCGTGGCTCACGGATACTTTCAAAACCAGTTTGCGGTGCCTATGTTACCGGCGGTGGCGCAACCAAGCTCAAGGAGGAGCTCGATGAAGATCTCGTCCTTTGTGTTGTCTCGTTCTAGTTGATCGATAGTGGAGCCCAGTTGGGGTCGATCGGGGACCTTGGTCGCATTTGGGGTTCTTCTTTTATTTTGGTTCCGTAGTCGGACCTTGATTGTATCTGGATGATGTAATGCTTTATTCATGTATTTGTGTGAAGTGGCGATTGTAAGCCAACTATGTATCTCTTTCCCTTATGTATTACATGGGTTGTGTGAAGATTACCTCACTTGCGACATTGCTTTCAATGCGGTTATGCCTCTAAGTCGCGCTTCGACACGTGGGAGATATAGCCGCATCGAGGGCGTTTCATCCACCTTCCATGGCATAGGCTCGTCCTCATAGAAGGATGATCGAGTCTCCAGAATCCTCAAATCTACAACGGAAACAGTTCGAAACGAAAAAAGAGGATATTTGCGTGATACGGTCGTCAAAGCCTTCGGGAGAATATATAATGAATTTTTACCGACCAAAATACGTATCGTGCAAGAAAACGGAGTCCGGAGGGCACACGAGGTGCTCACGAGGTGCTCACGAGGTAGGAGCGCGCCCAGGGGGGTAGGGCGCGCCCTCCACCCTCGTGGAGGCCTCGTGTCCTCCCCGGACTGCTACTTATTTTTCTATTTTTCTAAATATTCCAAAACGGAGAAATATTGCTTTAAAAATTGTTTTGGGGTCGGTTTACTTACCGTACCACATACCTATTCCTTTTCGGAGTCTGGAACGTTCTAGAAAGTGTCCCTAATGTATTCCTCCGGGGCTACGGTTTCAATAATATTGGTTTCAACATTTTTGGGATTACCTGAGACATAATGTTTGATTCTTTGACCGTTTACCACCTTCGGATTTGTGCCTGCGAAGTTGTTGATTTTTATGGCACCAGAACCATAGACCTCCTCGATAACGTAAGGACCTTCCCATTTGGAGAGAAGTTTTCCTGCAAAAAATCTTAAACGAGAGTTGTATAGTAATACATAATCACCTACATTAAACTCACGCTTTTGTATCCTTTTGTCATGCCATCTTTTAACTTTTTCTTTAAATAACTTGGCATTTTCGTAAGCTTGGGTTCTCCATTCATCAAGTGAGCTAATATCAAATAACCTCTTCTCACCGGCAAGTTTGAAATCGTAGTTGAGATCTTTAATAGCCCAATATGCCTTATGTTCTAATTCGAGAGGTAAGTGACATGCTTTTCCATAAACCATTTTGTACGGAGACATACCCATAGGATTCTTATATGCAGTTCTATAGGCCCATAACGCATCATCAAGTTTCTTGGACCAATTCTTTCTAGACCTATTAACAGTCTTTTACAAAATTAATTTGAGCTCTCTATTACTCAATTCTACTTGACCACTAGACTGCGGGTGATATGGAGATGCAATTCTATGATTAACGTCATATTTAGCAAGCATTTTACGGAAAGCACCATGAATAAAGTGTGAACCACCATCAGTCATTAAATATCTAGGGACTCCAAACCTCGGAAAAATAACTTCCTTAAGCATTTTAATAGAAGTGTTATGATCAGCACTACTAGTTGGAATAGCTTCTACCCACTTAGTAACGTAATCAACAACAACTAAAATATGTGTATATCCATTAGAGGCAGGAAAAGGTCCCATATAATCAAAGCCCCAAACATCAAATGGTTCAATAACAAGTGAATAATTCATAGGCATTTCTTGATGTCTACTAATATTACCAGTTCTTTGACATTCATCAAAAGACAAAACAAACTTACGGGCATCCTTGAAGAGAGTAGGCCAATAAAAACCAGATTGCAATACCTTATGTGCAGTTCTATCTCCAGCGTGGTGTCCTCCATAAGCTTCGGAGTGACACTTGCGTAGGATCTGTTCCTGTTCAAGCTCAGGTACACAACGTCTAATAACACCATCTACTCCTTCTTTATAAAGATGTGGATCATCCCAAAATTAATGTCTCAAATCATAAAAGAACTTTTTCTTTTGTTGGTATGTGAAGCTAGGTGGTATAAATTTAGCAACAATATAATTAGCATAATCAGCATACCATGGAGTGCTACGAGAAGTGCTTATGACATTTAATTGTTCATCAGGAAAGCTATCATCAATAGGTAGTGGGTCATCAAGGACATTCTCTAACCTAGATAAGTTGTCTGCAACGGGGTTCTCAGCTCCTTTTCTATCAACAATATGCAAATCAAATTCTTGAAGCAAGAGAACCCATCTAATGAGTCTAGCTTTTGCATCTTTCTTTTCCATAAGATATTTAATAGCAGCATGATCAGTGTGAATGGTTACTTTAGAATCAACAATATAGTGTCTGAATTTATCACAAGCAAATACAACTGGTAAAAGTTCCTTTTCGGTAGTAGCATAGTTTCTTTGAGCATTGTCTAGAGTCTTGCTAGCATAATTGATAACATTTAATTTCTTATCAACTCTTTGCCCTAGAACAGCACCTACAGCATAATCACTAGCATCACACATAATTTCAAAGTGTAAATTCCAATCAGGTGGCTGAACAACAGGTGTAGAGACTAATTCTTTCTTAAGTATTTCAAATGCTTCTACACAATCATCATCAAAGACAAATGGTACATCTTTTTGTAATAAATTAGTCAGAGGATGAGAATTTTTTGAGAAGTCCTTAACAAACCTCCTATAAAATCCGGCGAGACCAAGGAAACTTCTTATACCTTTGATGTCCTTGGGACATGGCATCTTTTCAATAGCATCAACCTTGGCTTTATCAACTTCAATACCTCTTTCAGAAACTTTGTGCCCCAAGACAATACCTTCATTAACCATAAAGTGGCACTTTTCCCAATTCAAGACAAGATTAGTTTCTTCTCATCTCTGCAAAACTCGAGCAAGATTGCTCAAGCAATCATCAAAAAAGGAACCATAGACGGAAAAGTCGTCCATGAAAACCTCACAAATCTTGTCACAAAAATCAGAGAATATAGCCATCATGCATATTTGAAAGGTAGCAGGTGCATTACATAAACCAAAAGGCATACGTCTATAAGCAAAAGTACCAAAAGGGCATGTAAAAGTAGTCTTTGATTGATCTTTAGCCGACACAGGTATTTGAGAGAAACCAGAATAACCATCTAGAAAGCAATAATGTGTATGTTTGCATAATCTTTCTAGCATTTGATCAATAAAAGGTAAGGGGTAATGATCTTTCTTAGTAGCTTTATTTAACTTGCGGAAATCAATTACCATCCTATAACGTGTGATAATTCTTTGCGGGATCAATTCATCTTTATCATTAGGGACAACAGTAATACCTCCCTTCTTAGGGACACAATGGACAGGACTTACCCACTGACTATCAGCAATGGGATAAATTATACCTGCCTCCAGAAGCTTGAGTATTTCTTTTCTTGCCACTTCTTTCATTTTAGGATTCAAACATCGTTGAGGATCACGAACTGGTTTGGCATCTGCTTCCAAATTTATTTTATGTTGACATAGAGTGGGACTAATGCCCTTAAGATCATCAAGAGTATACCCAATAGCGGCACGGTGCTTCTTCAGAGTTTTCAATAATCTTTCTTCTTCATGCTCTGAAAGGTTAGCACTAATAATAACAGGATATATTTTCTTTTCATCAAGATAAGCATATTTAAGATTATCAGGCAGCGGTTTGAGCTCAAACACGGGATCACCCTTGGGTGGAGGAGGATCCCGTAGGATTTCAACAGGCAAATTGTGTTGCAGAATAGGTTCATGTTTAAAGAATACTTCATCTATTTCCCTTCTTTCATTCATGAACATCTCATTTTCATGGTCTAGCAAATAGTGTTCTAAAGGATGACTAGGAGGTACGGCAATAGAAGCAAGACCAATAATTTCATCCTTACTAGGCAATTCTTCCTCACGATGTTGTTTACTAAATTTAGAGAAATGAAACTCATGAACCATATCATCCAAGCCAACAGTAACAACATTCTTTTTGCAGTCTATCGTAGCATTAACAATATTCAAGAAGGGTCTACCAAAAATAATGGGACAAAATCTATCTTGTGGAGAACCAAGAACAAGGAAATCAGCGGGATATTTGGTTTTTCCACACAAGACTTCAATATCTCTAACAATTCCCATTGCAGATATAGTATCTCTATTGGCAAGTTTAATTGTAACATCAATATCTTCTAACTCAGCAGGTGCGATATCATGCATAATTTCTTTATATAAGTCAATGGGTATAACACTAGCACTAGCACCCATATCACATAAGCCATGATAACAATGATCTCCTATTTTAACAGAAATAACAGGCACGCCCACCACAGGTCTATGTTTATCTCTATCACAGGGTTTAGCAATTCTAGCAGTTTCACCAGAGAATTGAATGACATGCCCATCAATATTATCAGACAAGAGATCTTTAACAATAGCAATATTAGGTTCTACTTTGACTTGCTCAGGAGGTGTATAAGTTCTAGTATTGCTTTTACGAACAACAGTTGAAGCTTTAGCATGATCCTTTACTCTAACAGGGAAAGGTGGTTTCTCAACATAAGAGGTGGGAACAATAGGATCATTATAAGTGATAGTCTCTTCTTCAACTTTAATAGGTGCAGCTACTTTTACTTCTATGGGAAGATGATATTTAAACCACTTCTCCTTGGGGAGATCAACATAAGTAGCAAAAGATTCACAGAAAGAAGCTACTATCTCAGAGTCAAGTCCATATTTAGTGCTAAACTTACGGAAAATATCGGTATCCATAAAAGATTTAACACAATCAAACTTAGGTGTCATACCTGACTCCTTACCTTCGTCGAGGTCCCAATCTTCAGAGTTGCATTTAATTCTATCCAATAAATTCCATCTGAATTCAATAGTCTTCACCATAAAGGAGCCAGCACAAGAAGTATCGAGCATGGTTTGATTATTATGAGAAAGCTGAGCATAAAAACTTTGCGTAATTATTTCTCTTGGAAGCTCATGATTGAGGCATGAATATAACATTGATTTAAGCCTCCTCCAAGCTTGAGCGATGCTTTCTCCTTCGCGAGGCCAAAAATTATATATATAATTGCGATCACGATGAACAAGATGCATAGGGTAATACTTTTGATGAAATTCCAATATCACTCTTTTATAGTTCCATGATCTCGTATCATCACATAGCCTATACCATGTCAATGCGTCTCCCTCCAAAGATAAAGGGAAAGCCTTCTTCTTAATAACATCATCGGGTATACCTACAAGCTTAAATAATCCACAAATATCATCCACATAGCGTAGATGCTCGTCGGGATGCTTTGTTCCATCTCCTGTAAAAGTATTAGCCATCAGTTTTTCCATAATACCCGAAGGAAATTCAAAAGGAGTTTCATTTTCAATAGGTTCAGAGGTTGACGAGCAACTCTTTGCTCTCATCGGGCGTGGTGAAGATACCCGAACAAGCCCTCGAGATTCACTTTCCATAGTAACAAGTGATGAAAATTTCAGCACACTATATAAATTTTTCCTTACCAAATTCCACTTACCAAAGGCGCTACACTCCCGACAGCGGCGCTTTAAAAGAGTCTTGATGACCCACAAGTATAGGGGATCTATCGTAGTCCTTTCGATAAGTAAGAGTGTCGAACCCAACGAGGAGCAGAAGGAAATGATAAGCGGTTTTCAGCAAGGTATTCTCTGCAAGTACTGAAATAAGTGGTAACAGATAGTTTTGTGATAGGATAAATTGTAACGAGCAAGAAGTAACAAAAGTAAATAAAGTGCAGCAAGGTGGCCCAATCCTTTTTTTAGCAAAGGACAAGCCTGGACAAACTCTTATAATAGGAAAAGCGCTCCCGAGGACACATGGGAATATCGACAAGCTAGTTTTCATCACGCTCATATGATTCGCGTTCGGTACTTTGATAATTTGATATGTGGGTGGACCGGTGCTTGGGTACTGCCCTTACTTGGACAAGCATCCCACTTATGATTAACCTGCAAGCATCCGCAACTACAACAAAAGAATTCAGGTAAACCTAACCATAGCATGAAACATATGGATCCAAATCAGCCCCTTACGAAGCAACGCATAAACTAGGGTTTAAGCTTCTGTCACTCTAGCAACCCATAATCTACTTATTACTTCCCAATGCCTTCCTCTAGGCCCAAATAATGGTGAAGTGTTATGTAGTCGACGTTCACATAACACCACTAGAGGTTAGACAACATACATCTTATCAAAATATCAAACGAATACCAAATTCACATGACTACTAATAGCAAGACTTCTCCCTTGTCCTCAGGAACAAACGTAACTACTCACAAAGCATATTCATGTTCATAATCAGAGGGGTAATAATGTGCATAAAGGATCTGAACATATGATCTTCCACCAAATAAACCAACTAGCATCAACTACAAGGAGTAATCAACACTACTAGCAACCTACTAGCACCAATCCCGGACTTGGAGACAAGAATTGGATACAAGAGATGAACTAGGGTTTGGAGATGAGATGGTGCTGATGAAGATGTTGATGGAGATTGCCCTCTCCCGATGAGAGGAGCATTGGTGATGACGATGGTGATGATTTCCCCCTCCCGGAGGGAAGTGTCCCCGGCAGAACAGCTCTGCCGGAGCCCTAGATTGGTTCCGCCAAGGTTCCACCTCGTGGCGCCGGAGTCTCGTCCCGAAAGGTTTCTTAAGATTTTTTTTCTCATCGAAAGACTTCATATAGGAGAAGATGGGCGTCGGAGAGCCACCAGGGGCCCACGAGGTAGGGGGCGCGCCCAGAGGTGAGGGGCGCGCCCCCCACCCTCATGAGCAGGGTGTGGGCCCCCTGGCCTTCATCTTTGGAGATGATTTTCCTTTATTTATTTTAAGATATTCCATGGAGTTTCAGGACTTTTGGAGTTGCACAGAATAGGTCTCCAATATTTGCTCCTTTTCCAGCCAGAATTCCAGCTGCCGGCATTCCCCCTCTTCATGGTAAACCTTGTAAGATAAGAGAGAATAACCATAAGTATTGTGATATATCGTGAAATAACAGCCCATAATGCGATAAATATCGATATAAAAGCATGATGCAAAATGGACGTATCACTCCTCCTCGCCATACTGAGATGCCCACTGCCAAGAAGAAATCTACTGTCAAGAAGTATTCGGCCAAGAGCAGGGCTACATCAGGCTCCAAGCAATCAATGACGGGTCTCTATCAGCGTCTGATAAGGATTTGGGCTCTGCGTTGGGCTCCGGGCCTGTGTCGGCGTCCTCAGCGGCTCGCTCCCCCTGCTTCATTCGCATGCCACCACGGCTCGCATAGGCCGGCGTGTACGGGACTCTAGGGAGCCGGTGGCTTTGCAGGCGGAGCACCGTGCGGTGGCTGTCGGTGTCAAAACCGGTGGATCTCGGGTTGGGGGTCCCGAACTATGCGTCTAAGGCTAATGGTAACAGGAGGCAGGGGACACGATGTTTTACCCAGGTTCGGGCCCTCTCGATGGAGGTAATACCCTACTTCCTGCTTGATTGATCTTGATGATATGAGTATTACAAGAGTTGATCTACCACGAGATCGTAGAGGCTAAACCCTAGAAGCTAGCATGGTTATGATTGTTGTTGTCCACGGACTAAACCCTCCGGTTTATATAGAAACCGGAGGGGCTAAATTACAGTCGATTCTGAGAGAAGGAAATCTATATATATATCTGAATATCAAGCTTGCCTTCCACGCAAAGGAGAGTCCCATCCGGACACGGGACGAAGTCTTCAATCTTGTATCTTCATAGTCCAACAGTCCGGCCAAAGTATATAGTCCGGATGTCCGAGGACCCTTAATCGGGACTCCTCGGTAGCCTCGAACCAGGCTTCAATGACGATGAGTCCGACGCGCAGATTGTCTTCAGCATTGCAAGGCGGGTTCCATCTCCGAATGCTCCATAGAAGATTTAAGACACAAGGGTCATGCCCGGATCTGCAAAACGAACTCCACATTCCACCATGGAGAGTATAGTATTCCACAAATCTAATCTGTTGACAGCTTTTTATAGCATGACATCACGCCACGGTCCGGTGATTATTCGAACCGTTTCTCACAACCAGCCACCGCGCATATCGCGAAGCGGTTCTATCGGCACGTCTTGTCAAAGCAGAGATCGTGTCCCCTTATCACGGGATCCTCATCAATATAGACGTGGGTAACCCAACCGTGCCATCAAACGTGACGTTTGGGGATTAAGCGATTTTAGCGGGTGAGTGGGGGGCACAGTATATTCGTTGCCTTTATAAGGGGAGGAGAGTCTTCCCCTTCACCCACGCCCTTTCGTATTCATCCATTCCTTTCCGCCCGAGCCCTAGTGCCCAAGAGTTTCTCTTCTTCGCCCGAAAAAGGCTTCCCGAAGATGTCCGGATCTGGAGCAGGAGGAAAGTGAATGTCCTCTACCGTCCGGGAGAAGGACATCAAAAAGCTTTGAGGGGCCGGTTATCAGGCCAAGAGAATTGGCCACCGTCTTCCGACGGCGGGACAGATAGTCCCCACCCCGGAACCCCTTGAGAGGGTGGTATTTCTCCTTCATTTTGTCCGCGGGCTAGGGTTTCCCCTCCACCCATTTGTTCGCGGCGTCATGTACTATTACGGGATTGATTTCCATGATCTATCCCCAAATTCCTTTCTCAACATCTCGACATTCATAGTCGTGTGCGAGGCCTTTCTCCGCGTTCCGCCACACCTCGGCTTAGGGCTGAAGGTTTTTAATGTAAAGCCCAAGGTAGTGAGAGGCGAGCATGCCGAATGCGGAGGCGCCATGGTGAGCAAGATGCCCAATGTCACATGGCTGACAGGGACTTTCAATGATTCCGTCAAGGAGTGGCAGCAGCAGTGGTTCTACATCACCGAGCCGCTGGCAAGGAGTGGACCGCCATTCCAGAGTTCAGATTCGGTGCCCCCCTACAACTTACATCATGGCACGAGAAGGGCCTGAGCTGGGCTTCGTCTGACAAGCTATCAGAGCTCCAGACACGCGTCCAAGACATGGAAGACAAGAGCGTCAAGCTCGTCAATGTAGTCCAGGTGATGCTGGTTCGCCGGATTCTACCATGTCAACACCGAGCTTGCAATCTATGGGAGTTTAAACCCTTCTTAAAAACCCTCTTCTAAGTTTGCCCTCTAAAAACCTTTTCTTGGATTTAGTTTCTTTTAAAAAAAGAAAACCTTTTTGGTTTTGGGCTTTTATTTGGTTTTGATCCATTTCTTGTTTTACCATGCCTCTTATGGTAAAACTTCCCCCAAAACCCCTCCTTCCACTTTGGAACAACCCAAACATTCTGTCCAAACTAATAAAATCCATTTTTGGATTTTATTCCATTTATTTCTTTTCCCAAAACAATTCTGTCTTTTATTTTGAACCTAGGGGATTTGCAAAGCAAGTACCTAAATGCCTTTGATTTTTGGTCTCAACCCAACTCCTCTGGATGTCCTTGGTACCCACAACCTAGAACCATCAAGATCTACTCTTCTTCTTTTCAAAATTTCCAAATTTCACCCTCTGCAAGTTTGGACCAGATTTGTCAAATTTGCTGAAATTCATATTTCCACTTCTCCAAAAATTCCACCAAAATTCAGGCAACCTCTAGTTGCAATGAGAGACCACTCCACCAAAAACCAGCTCAAGTAAAAATCCCCACATGCCAAAATCATTCTGTCGAGCACCTGGCATGCACTGCTACTGTTCATATTCAGAAAAATTCAGATTTCAGTGTCGTTTCTTCGTCAGAGTTTCAGTCACAGGTAAACTGTGCACTTGGCACGTTGCTCACAACCCCTCCTCCTTGTCCGGAGCTCCACACGCGCGCTTGGCTCCTTCCTGGCGTCGGTGGCGCCCTGGCTCGCCTGCGCCGGCGTGTTCTGCGGCGGCAGAACCACCGTAACGGCCGACAAGGGGACACACTGCGACATAACGCCGTTCGGCACCGCCCAAACCTCCTGAGAGCTCCGCGTAGCCATCTCCTTGCCAGCGCACGCATGCAGCACCGTCGCCGTGGCCTGGCACGCGCAGAGCGCGTTCTGTGCCGCCGACGTGCCGTGCGGCCGTTCCGTCGAGGATAGGCCGTAATCCTTCCTCCCTTGCTGAGTTGGACACTGGGATGGCACCAGTGCTTCATCTAGATGATGCTCAAGCCCCTAAGCCGACCGTCCACCCACAGCGCCGCCGTAATTGCTCACCGGACTTTTCCGTTCACGGCAACCGCCTCGGCCAGCTATAAATAGCACCCCCCCGAGCTTGCTCTCGCCTCGGCACAACTTCACCACCTCACCAGACCCCGCCTAGCCACTAGAAGAGCCTCGAGGGGACCTTCTTCCTCAACTCCGGCCACCTCCGTCCGCCTTGGGCTCCGGCAACGTTCTCTTCGGTGAGAACTCCTCCATCGTCCTACTTTTGCCTGTAGCCTCGTACCACCACTAGGAGGCTAACCCCCACTTCAATTTGACCCCCGCAGCTCTCTCCGGCAAGATCCACGAGGACCCGAACCACCGTCCACCGGAGAAAGGGCCGTCGTCGACACAGTTCTCCCCGGCGACCACCACCACCACCCACCGACGCGGAAAGGTGCACTAATCACGAAGGTACCACCCGATCACCCAGCCCCGCCGTGGATCGCCGTCGGCGACCACCGCACCTCTCGGGCACCGTCGCGCCCTGTTTCCCTCGATTGAATTTTCAAACCTGACGGGTGGAGCCCGCCTGTCAGCCTCTCAGTTTTTTTAAACGAATCGTTTTCTAGACTTTTCCGCAGAACCCCCTGGAAGTTTTCTGTTTCATTACAGATGGGTCCTTGGACCAAAACTCTTATAACTTTTAAACAGAAAATGGTTTTTGATTGATTCTTTTTATTTCATCTTTCTTTTTCTGTCTAGTTTTTTGTCATATTTACTTGAAAAATATTTGGAACACTTTTCTGTACACTCGCGGTATTTACGTTGCGTGCGTATTTTTTTCTTATACTGTAGATACCGGAGGAGGTGACGGAGCTGCGAACTTCACACAGTTAAACTCTGACTTCTCCGAATCAGGCAAGCATGTTTGAACTCTTGATATGATGAGTGGTTGTTGCATGTTTGCATTTTAGTATGGTCATGGCATGTTTATGAACATTTCTTTGAATGTTATATTTCATGCACATAAGTGGAAAGTGAGTTTCGGAAAGCATTATGTTGTTGGATACATATTTGCATGGCTATGTGATGGCATGAGGATGGGTAAGATGGCAGTGTTGTGACATACCAGTCTTATGCCAGATTATTTGACTTCCGTGTCATCATGAATCAAATCACATTCCCATTCATTTCCTTCCTGTACTGCCACATGTTTTCCGAAAGGAGCATGGCTTAGTAAGTTGCAAATCGTTTTCCTGATACACACCAAACAGAGAGGCCGGGATGAGGGTTCCATGGCCCTGGATTAAAGCCCGTCATCCGGTAAGGGGGCATGGGTGTTTCCGGTTGGGACCGAGAGGGGGGCACCCCTTAGAGCGCGCGTATAGAAATTTGATCCCCTGCTATTTGAGGTTGTGACCTCCCCGTCTCAAAGTTTTTCTTGGACGTTGTCTAGGGTGATTCCTAGCATCGTGAGGTGAAATGGGTGTGTACTAGTTAAAATGTGTTTCTACTGAAATACCATAAACGGAACTAGTCCTTCGTGACTACGGAAATCCGTTGGCTGTGGTCAGTTAATACAAACTCTACAGAGTCTCAAATCCTTTAAATCATCTTGTACTCGTCCAAGTACTGTATTCATCTTATCTTGTCAGATGTCAGCCTAAGTGACAAAACTCCGGTGAACTACATGTGTGTAAATCCGGTTAAAAGTTTATTCTTGTGGATGGACTAACATGTTGGTTACTTTTGTTATAAAGCCCTTTCTGTGATGTCGCTCAGACGTCCGACTGTGGCATACTTGTTATTTACTTTTGTTATATAAGCCCTTTCTGTGATGTCACTCAGACATTCGACTGTGGCATACTTGTTATTTACTCTTGCTATCAAGCCCTGTCTGTGACGTCGCTCAGATGTCCGATGGTGGCATTTCTTCCTTAAGCCCTTTCTGTGACGTCGCTCAGATGTCCGACTGTGGCATTTCTTTTATAAGCCTTTCTGTGACGTCGCTCAAATGTCCGACTGTGGCATTTCTTTTGTAAGCCCTTTCTGTGACGTCGCTTAGATGTCCGACTTTGGCATTTCTTTTATAAGCCCTTTCTGTGACGTCGCTCAGATGTCCGACTGTGGCATTTCGTTTATAAGCCCTTTCTGTGACGTCGCTCAGAAGTCCGACTGTGGCATTTCTTTTATAAGCCCTTTCTATGACGTCGCTCAGATGTCCGACTGTGGCATTTCTTTTATAAGCCCTTTCTGTGACGTCGCTCAGACGTCCGATTGTGGTATTTCTTTTAAGCCCTTTATGTGGTGTCGCTTAGACGCCCGACTGCGGCATGAACTTTATTTGTTTACCTTTCGAGGCGTCGCTCCAGACACCCGATCGATTTTCAGTTATTTATTTTATTTATCAAATATTATTATTGTTGAAATGAACATCATTATTTTTATTCATGACGCATACATGCATGCATTTGTTATATCTTAAGTCCGAACTATCTTGCGAGTACTTTCAAAGTACTCACCTGGCTTGTTGATTTGGCGGATCTTGTGAAAGCGATCTCATGGATGAGGAGTTTGATAGCAAGTCCGACGCCTAGAGGAGTCCTAGTCAGTCTCGTGCGACCCTGATTTTGGTCACGATGTTATATCCGCTTCCGCTACCCAAATAAATTCATCGAGCCTCACCTCGACGCTCGATGAGCTGCCAGTTTAGGAGCCATGTTATCCACTCCACTGTGATATTCCACCACCACTTTTATCTCGAGTCAGTAGTAAGCCACCCCACACCATTGTGTCATATCCGCCATTATGTATAATTATTGGCGCGCTTGTAATGAAATTGTTGAGCACCCCAGCTCGACCCTGTAATATATTTGATGCTACTAGCTTATTGTATCAAGATTTTGTCTACCAGTCAGGAGAATTTTTCCTCATACTGGACAAAAAAAATCGGTTTCTCAATAAGTATTTTATTGGAAATTCGGTCGTGACAAGCTTGGTATCAGAGCCAGGCTGACTGTAGGAAGCCAGTAGGCGTGATCGCTAATCGGTTATTAGCATAATAGAGCCAATTCATATTTTGCAAATGTAGTCATTTTTCTGACAGTCAGCACAAATTTATGATCTGACCACTCAGAATTTTTGCTTACTTTTGTAGATGGCTGACAACAAATGCGAGTCTCAGATGTTCGCCAACGAGCCTGATGGGTTCGTCAAGCTTGTCACCTTCATCGTCCAGGTCGTGATGGGGCCATCTATGCGCCCAGTCTTCACACTCTATCGGCACAAAGTCAGCGCAGTCGACCATGCACCGAGCGCGGTGCAATTCAAGGAGGCGTGTTGAGTTCGCCGCTTCTGGTACTTGGGAAGAGCCATGCCTACGGAGAAGCATGCTATGCAGATGGCAGCCCGTGAGGCGATACTCGTCTCAGGGATGTCCTTCCCGCGATGAAGACTCGTCGTTACCGCTACCTTCCATGACACGTGCCATATGCCTGTCACTACTCTTTCTCTTGCCCAGAGGAGAGCGAGACGAGGCCTTTGAGATGCTTGTCGAGTACCTCCGAGCCCTGGAGGCAGCCTTCGACAACATGGTGGACAACCTCGTAGCCGCCCGCATGGACTCAGTCCATGGCTGTGCTGCCAACAGGAGGGAACTCCTGCACACCGCTCCGCCACGGACTTTCGTCTCGTCCTCAGCATCTTATGCACCTACCACTCTCGCCACTTCTCGTCGCCTGCCTACCACCGAGGAATTCAACCAAGTCATTGCGCCCACTCCAGTCCGCTCTGCACCACCCATTGCGCCCACTCCTGTTCGTGTTACTCCGCCTATGGCGCCCGCTCCATCTGCTCAGTGCAGCGCTTCACGTCTAGAGCCTATTAGCGAGGAGGAGGTTGAGTCCCCAGCCTCACTGCGCCTCACCCTCGGGAGGGCAAAGGAGATCGTTAACATCTCCGACTGAGTATGCTTAGACGACTTGCGATGTACCGGCTTGTACGATATGTTTATATGTACATAGGTTGTGAGAAGTAGCTTGCTTGCGCATCATGTAGGAACGGGGAGAAGTGCACTAGCCTAAATAACATGTTAGGATATTGTACGCATATCCTGAGTGATGTATTGTATAATTACTACTTGCTTCTAAGATATGTAATGAGCAGTCCTTCTCCGTGCGCAAACGATTTTTATTTTCAAAATCCTGGAGCATTTAAAATTTTTCCCGTCTTTGAGCATTTATGGATTTTTTTGAACTCCTTCCCCTTTCTTATGAGTTTCACAAAATATATCGCCAGAGTGAAAAATGTCTCGTCCTTGGACACGCTCCATGCCAACTCCGCCAGAGGAAAATTATGACAATCAACCCAGCAACAATTTCACACTGGGACAGTCGAGCCAACAGGACAGTGAAACATCACTTTCCCAAATGTGCCGCCTTTATGAGCAAAGTCAGCAACAACATCAGGAAATGATGAACCAAGTCATCAATATGGGAAACCACCATGGACAGTATCAGCAGCAATCCAAGTTATCTAAGCTACAGAAGACGCGTCCCCAAACATTTTCTCATACTGACAAACCTCTTGAGGCCGAGGACTGGCTTCGAGACATGGAAAGAAAATTAATTATTGCACAATGTTCAGACCTTGAGAAAGTACTATATGCACCGCA
The DNA here is from genome assembly GCA_021437245.1 of Aegilops speltoides. NCBI lineage: Eukaryota > Viridiplantae > Streptophyta > Magnoliopsida > Poales > Poaceae > Aegilops > Aegilops speltoides. Next base: position 357,816,767 of record CM038145.1, read on the forward strand.
CTATCTCAGTGGAGCAGCTGCATCGTGGTGGGAAAATTTCCTACACATGCACCCCAACGAAAATAATATAACTTGGGAGGATTTCAAAGAAGGTTTTCGTGGGGTGCATATTCCTAAAAGTCTTATGAAGATCAAGAAGAGAGAATTTGATGACCTCAAGAAAAGGACCATGACGGTGTCAGAATACAACAGTCAGTTTACTCTGTTGTCTCCCTACGCCAATGAGGAGCGTATGACTGAAAGCAAAAAGATGGAAAAATTCCTAGACGGTCTGGCGCCCGCGCTCAAGTGCCAGCTGGTTGTGCACACCTTCCCAGATTTTAAAACGCTGGTGGATAAGGCCATTACCTTGGAAAATGAGAGACGCAGCTTGGAGGATTTCCGCAAGAGAAAAAGGGACCAGACTAATCTTGCTCGCAACCACCGAAGCAAGACAGATTTTCAAAAAGGTGGGACACCCAAACCCACGACCAACATCTCATGCCCAGTCAAGAATTTCCATGCCAGGGACAAGGAGTTCACGTATCTCCCAGGCATTACCTGCTACGCTTGTGGAGAAGAAGGGCACTATGCCAAGCAGTGCCCCAAGCCAAGGGACTCGACCCCAAAACCGAACAACGGTGGCAATAATTCAGCGCCCAAGCGCAACAATTTCAACCCCAATAACAACCACAGGAAGGGTCATCTCAACCACGTGACTAAAGAGGAAGCACAGAATGCCCCAGATATTGTACTCGGTACGTTCCCTGTCAACACAATACCTGCCATGGTTTTGTTTGATTCTGGAGCTTCACACTCATTCATTTCGAAAAGTTTTGCTTTGCAAAATAATTTTTCGATGCTTCCCTTGGAAAAATCAATGATCGTCAAGTCCCCTGGGATTAAGCAAGTAACTCAGAGTTACTGCCAAGGTGTGATTATTGAGTTTGAAGGATTGAAGTTCCACGCCAACCTTATTGTGTTGGAAAATAAAGGACTGGATGTCATCTTAGGGATGGATTGGTTAACCACCAACAAAGGTTTTATTGACTGTTCAACAGGACCGTAATTCTCACCACCCACCACCACGGGGAGACGATAAAAGTTTCAGCCAAAGAGAGAAAAATATCCTGGCAACCGAGATTGAACAAAGTGGATATTTCTGAATTAAGCAAAGTTCCAATTGTGTGTGAATTTCCAGACGTATTTCCCGAAGAACTACCAGGCATGCCACCAGACCGAGAGATAGAATTCAGCATTGAGCTAGCACTCGGAACCGCTCCCATATACAAGAAACCATACAGAATGGCACCATCCGAGTTGGTAGAAATGAAGAAGCAAATAAAAGAATTACTGGACAAAGGATATATACGAGCCAGCTCCTCACCTTGGGGCTCACCAATTTTATTTGCCAAAAGAAGGATGGAACACTGAGATTGTGTATAGATTATCGAGCACTTAACATGGTCACAATCAAAAACAAATATCCGATGCCACGGATAAATGATTTATTTGATCAGCTCGCACAGGCCAAAGTATTCTCAAAAATTGACTTAAGGTCGGGATTCCATCAATTAAAAGTACGAACAGAAGATATCCCCAAGACAGCCTTCACCTCCAGATACGGACTGTATGAGTTCACAGTAATGCCTTTTGGACTCACGAACGCTCCCGCATATTTTGTTCACCTCATGAACAAAGTATTTATGAAATATATGGACAAGTTTCTTGTGGTATTTATCGACGATATTCTGATATACTCCAAGACACCAGAAGAGCACGCTGAACATCTCCGAATTGTACTAGGAGAACTCAGGAAACATCAATTGTACGCCAAGTTCAGCAAGTGTGAATTTTGGCTAAGACAAGTAGGTTTTCTGGGCCACGTGCTGACCCAAGAAGGTATTGCCGTAGACCCGGAAAAGGTCAAGGCCGTACTTGGCTGGAAATCACCAGCCAGCGTAATGGACGTGCGAAGTTTCTTGGGAATGGCAGGTTACTACCGAAGATTTATTGAAGGATTTTCCACTATAGCAAAGCCAATGACGCAGCTACTCAAGAAAGACAAGAAGTTTGAATGGACGGAAGCTTGCGAGAAAAGTTTCCAAGAACTAAAAAGGAAATTAACGACAGCACCAGTATTAATTGTGCCAGACATACACAAGAATTTTGAGGTGTATTGTGACGCATCCAGGAAAGGCCTCGGATGCGTATTGATGCAAGAAGGCAAGGTAGTCGCGTATGTTTCTAGACAACTTCGCAAGCATGAGGCAAATTATCCTACTCATGACCTGGAGTTAGCAGCAGTTATTCATGCACTCAAGGAATGGAGACACTTTTTACTTGGAAATCGTTGTGAAATATACATGGACCATAAAATTCTCAAGTATATTTTCACACAACCAGAGCTCAATTTATGGCAATGATGCTAGTTGGAATTAGTAAAGGATTATGATGTTGGAATCCACTATCATACAGGAAAAGCGAATGTAGTGGCAGATGCTCTAAGTCGGAACCCCAGTCCGAACAATGGCAGCCTACCAAACCTGAGACCTGAATTTCAGCAGGAGTTTGCTAAACTCAACTTGATGATAGTCACCGAAGGCAGTGTGTCAAATTTAGAAATACAGCCTACCTTGATAGAAAAAGTTAAAGAGGCTCAGCATGGACACCCCAGCATTGAAGGCATAAAACGGAAAGTGAGTTTGGGCAAGGCCTCAGAGTTTATTATCGATGAGCAGGGAATATTTTGGTACGGAGATAGACTTTGCGTACCAAATATTAAGGACCTTAAACAGCAAATTTTAGCTGAAGGCCACACCGCTCCGTATTCGATGCATCCAGGAGGAACAAAAATGTACGAGGATCTTCAGGAAACATTTTGGTGGCACGGTATGAAAAGGGACATAGCCACGTTCATCGCATGTGTGACTCATGTCAACGCATCAAGGCCGAGCACCAGAAAGCGGCCGAACTTTTACAACCAAATAAGATACCCGAGTGGAAATGGGACGAGATTGGAATGGATTTTATTGTTGGGCTACCTCGGTCACGACACGGACATGATGCCATATGGGTCATCACAGATAGACTGACTAAAGTAGCACAGTTCATCCCCGTGAAGACAACCCACACCACTCAGAAGCTTGCCAGGCTTTATCTTTCTCGTATCGTCTGCCTACATGGAGTTCCAAAGACTATAATATCTGACAGGGGCACACAATTCATCTCCAGATTTTGGGATCACCTACAACAGGCTTTGGGAACCCAACTAGCTTTCAGTACAGCATACCACTCCCAGACTGACGGACAAACTGAACGCGTAAACCAAATTCTAGAAGACATGCTGAGAGCATGTGTCCTCACCTATGGAACCAGTTGGGAAGAAAGCCTGCCATACACAGAGTTCGCATACAACAACAGTTACCAGGCCAGCCTACAAATGGCACCATTTGAAGCTTTGTACGGACGGATACGTCGTACCCCGCTAAATTGGTCAGAGACCGGAGACAGCTGTATCTTCGACCCAGACATGCTCAAAGAAGCCGAGGAAAAGGTCAAGCTAATTAGGGACCGACTCAAGATAGCTCAAAGCCGACAAAAGAGTTATTACGATCAGAAACATCGTGGAATCAGTTTCGAACCCGGTGAGTTTGTGTATCTATGAGTATCTCCTATGAGGGGCCTGCAACGATTCAAGATCAAGGGAAAGCTAGCACCAAGATTCATCGGACCATTCTGTATAGTGGCACGAAGAGGCACGGTAGCCTACCAGCTAGACTTACCCGGAGAATTATCCGATATCCATGACATGTTCCACGTCTCGCAGTTAAGGAAGTGCGTAAGCAACCCAGAAAAGCAAGTATCCCATGAGAACATCGACGTGCAACCAGACCTCACCTATCGGGAACATCCGGTAAAAATATTGGAGGAGTCTGAAAGAAGAACCAGACAGAAAACCATCAAGTTTTTCAGAGTTCAGTGGAGCAATCACACCGAGAGTGAAGCCACTTGGGAAAGAGAGGATTTTCTTCGGACAGAACATCCACACTTGTTTGAGGATCAGCTGGAATCTCGGGGACGAGATTTTTCCTAACGGGGTAGGTGTTGTGACACTCCAAAATTTTTGTGGTTTTTGTTTTCAGAAAGAGCCTTGTTTGGTTTGATGAAGGTCATTTAAACCCTTCTTAAAAACCCTCTTCTAAGTTTGCCCTCTAAAAACCTTTTCTTGGATTTAGTTTCTTTTAAAAAAAGAAAACCTTTTTTGTTTTGGGCTTTTATTTGGTTTTGATCCATTCTTGTTTTACCATGCCTCTTATGGTAAAACTTCCCCCAAAACCCCTCTTCCACTTTGGAACAACACAAACATTCTGTACAAACTAATAAAATCCATTTTTGGATTTTATTCCATTTATTTCTTTTCCCAAAACAATTCTGTCTTTTATTTTGAACCTAGGGGATTTGCAAAGCAAGTACCTAAATGCCTTTGATTTTTTGGTCTCAACCCAACTCCTCTGGATGGTCCTTGGTACCCACAACCTAGAACCATCAAAATCTACTCTTCTTCTTTTCAAAATTTCCAAATTTCACCCTCTGCAAGTTTGGACTAGATTTGTCAAATTTGGTGAAATTCATATTTCCACTTCTCCAAAAATTCCACCAAAATTCAGGCAACCTCTAGTTGCAATGAGAGACCACTCCACCAAAAACCAACTCAAGGAAAAATCCCCACATGCCAAAATCATTACATCGAGCACCGCATGCATCTTTATCGTTCATATTCGAAAAATTCAGATTTGATGTCGTTTCTTCGTCAGAGTTTCATCCAGTAAACTGTGCACTTGGCACGTTGCTCACAGCCCCTCCTCCTTGTCCGAAGCTCCACACACGCGCTTGGCTCCTTCCTGGCGTCGGTGGCGCCACAGCCCACTGCTTGGCGTGTCCATGGGCGCAGAACCACCGTAACGGCCGACAAGGGACACTGCAGCATAACGCCGTTCGGCACCGCCCAAACCTCTTCAGAGCTCCGCGTGGCCATCTCCTTGCCAGCGCACGCATGCAGCACCGTCGCCGTGACCTGGCACGCGCAGAGCGCGTTCTCTGTCGCCGACGAGCCGTGCGGCCGTTCCATCGAGGACAGGCCGTAATCCTCCCTCCCTTGCTGAGTTGGACACTGGGATGGCACCAGTGCTTCATCTAGATGATGCTCAAGCCCCTAAGCCAGCCGTCGACCCACAGCGCCACCGTAGTCGCTCACCGGACTTTTCCGTTCACAGCAACCGCCTCGGCCGGCTATAAATAGCACCCCCCCCCCGAGCTTGCTCTCGCCCCGGCACAACTTCACCACCTCACCAGACCCCGCCTAGCCACTAGAAGAGCCTCGAGGGGCCCTTCTTCCTCAACTCCGGCCACCTCCGTCCGCCTCGGGCTCCGGCAACATTCACTTCGGTGAGAACTCCTCCATCGTCCTACTTTTGCCCGTAGCCTCGTACCACCACTAGGAGGCTAACCCCCACTTAAATTTGACCCCCGCAGCTCTCTCCAGCAAGATCCACGACGACCCGAACCACCGTCCGCCGGAGAAAGGGCCGCCGTCGACACAGTGCTCGCCGGCGATCACCACCACCACCCACCGACGCGGAAAGGTGCAATGATCACGAAGGTACCACCCGATCACCCAGCCCCGCCGTGGATCGCCGTCGGCGACCACCGCACCTCTCGGGCACCGTCGCGCCCAGTTTCCCTCGTTTGAATTTTCAAACCTGACGGGTGGAGCCCGCCAGTCAGCCTCTCAGTTTTTTCTTTTAAACGAACCATTTTCTGGACTTTTTCGCAGAACCCCCTGGAAGTTTTCTGTTTCATTACAGATGGGTCCTTGGACCAAAACTCTTATAACTTTTAAACAGAAAATGGTTTTTGATTGATTCTTTTTCTGTCATCTTTCTTTTTCTGTCTATTTTTTGTCATATTTATTTGAAAAATATTTGGAACACTTTTCTGTACACTCGCGGTATTTACGTTGCGTGCGTATTTTTTTTCTTATACCGTAGATACCGGAGGAGGTGACGGAGCTGCGAACTTCACACAGTTAAACTCTGACTTCTCTGAACCAGGAAAACATGTTTGAACTCTTGATATGATGAGTGGTTGTTGCATGTTTCCATTTTAGTATGGTCATGGCATGTTTATGAACATTTCTTTGAATGTTATATTTCATGCACATAAGTGGAAAATGAGTTTCGGAAAGCATTATGTTGTTGGATACATATTTGCATGGCCATGTGATGGCATGAGGATGGGTAAGATGGCAGTGTTGTGACATACCAGTCTTATGGCAGATTATTTGATTTCCGTGTCATCATGAATCAAATCACATTCCCATTCATTTCCTTCCTGTACTGCCACATGTTTTCCGAAAGGAGTATGGCTTAGTAAGTTGCAAATCATTTTCCGGATACACACCAAACAGAGAGGCCGGGATGAGGGTTCCATGGCCCTGGTGTAACATCCCAAATTTTCAATTTGGAATGTTATACATTAGATCATATGCATTACATATTTTATTGCATTTGTCGATCCTAGAAATTTCACGCACCTCAAGGACCTTCGGAGAGAGTTGGAGATTTCGAAATTTTCATATTTGAGTTCTCTCATATTATGAAAAGAGGATCATTTGATTTTATTTATTTCATCTTCAAATAATTTTCCAATATAAAAAAAATGAGAGGGAATAATATGACTTTCCCAAAATTTAGGAAAAATGAAGATTTAATAAATAAATCAAATTTCGGATTTTCTCGAAATTTATTTGCCTTAGGGAAAAATGCGTGTTTTCAAAAATTACATTTTAGGCCCCGAGTAAAAGTTCATTTTGTTCGACTCATTTTTATGAGTCGGGGAAAATTTACTTTGTAAATTTTGGAGTTCGTTTAGATTTTATTTTAATCGTTTTTCTGCACGCATTATTAATAAAAAAAATATGGCCTTCGGCTAAAGGCCCAGCCCGAGCCGCCCAAGCCGCCCGCCTCCAGCAGCCACAGCCGCCGCCGCCGCCAGCCGAATCCGGCTCGGACTCAGCGCCGCCGCCGCTTTGCTTGCCCCTCCCCAAGCAGCACCCACCTCCTATAAATACCCCCAGCACCCCTCTCCTCCCAAGCCGCCGCAAGCAGAAGCAGAAGAAAGCAGCCAAGACCGCGCAGCCGCCGCCGCCGCTTGCGCCGCGCTGCCGTCGTCGCCCGCCGCCTAGCCGCCGCCCTGCCGGAGCCCCACCTCGTCGAGGTAGCCGCGCCGCGCCACCCTCCCCTTTGTTCTGTTTTTTTATAAAAACCGTTACGGTTTTTCTTTTTCATCGTTTCGGTTTTTTTCGAAACTCTAGATCGGTTTTTATTTCCGGTTTTATTGTTTAGCGAGCGTTCGTCGGACCGTTCGTCTTAACGAACGTGATCACCGGTTATTTCCGGTTAACGAACGTCCGTTCGTTTAACCGTTTATCGTTTTTCTTTTAATCGGATTTAATCCGCTATTTTCTGATCGCGATTTCAGATCCGATCTTCGTTCTAGTTTATCTTCTCGCTCGTTTATCGGAATTAGGTGATTCAAGCGCCTGGAGTTTCGTTTCGAAACCGCCGTTCTGACTAATCAACTTAAACAAAGTTTCGCTACTGTAAAAAATTTGAACTAGTTTTAATTTGCTAGAACTGAGCTGTTTTCTTTCGCCGTTTGACTTTCGTTGCTTTATTTGATTCGTTTTCTTTTGCAACCAGGGTTCTTAAGTTGAACTTTCTGGTTAGATCTTTTATTCGAGATTTACCTGCGCATTAGATGAGTACTTATTGTATGCTTGTTGTTTGTCTGTGATAGATCACCCGGAGTGCGCCGCTTGTTACTTCGAATCTCTAGGTTTCGCGGATCATCAGCAAGGCAAGTAACACTTGATCATACCTTTTCTACTACCCAGTTTTTATGCATTAGATCAATCCTCAAACATTACATGATTAGGATCTAATTAAATTGTGGGATGGGAAGTAGATGAGGTAGTACCTATTACCTATTTTACTTATGAAACCTTTGGGAGTTACTTCTATGTTTGCTTATTATGCCATGCTATGCTAGTAGACGTGGATTGGGTGAGTGAATATCCATGACAGATGTGAGATTGTTAATTAATGGTTTATCTAAGGGGGCAACTTAAATACACATCTGGGTGGATTGAGGCACCTGGGGTATCCAGTGATTGCCTGTATTTTTTTGGAAATCCCGGGGTTACCGTGTGATTTTCCTATGGACCGCCACCCAGGCTCAAAGGGATCATAAGATAATTAATGCTAGAAACTTACGTGTGCAGCCACAAGCCATTATGGGCTCTGGCATAGTTGACTAAGTTGTGCGAACTCTTATAGTGGTGGACTAGCAGATGTAGGGGATGTAGGTGTACGGGTCTACCCATCGTAAGGTGCTAGCGCTTCTGAAAGAGTCTCTGTCATCCGTTTCTCAAACACCATGTAGTGCGAGAAACCAAACGGAGGCGATCGAGTCTTGTGGGGAAAAGTGCGCAAACCTCTGCAGAGTGTACAAACTAATCATGATTAGCTGTGTCCCCGGTTATGGACATCTTGAGTATCTAGTACTTGAATATCATGTGAATCTCAACATGTTACTCTAATTTAATATTGTTGGGTTTGTTAATGATTACTTTTTAATTGGGATTGAGGATGCTGTCAACCATTCTCAATGTTTAACAACCACCATGATAGTTAAATAAATTTATTCCTTTGTAGTAGGGAAAAATTGGCTTTATGCAAAAACTGTAACCATAGAGCTTTCCACCAGCCATATATGCATGTAGTACAGGCTTATCATTCATCATTCTCTATGTGTTACATTGCCAGCATATTCCATGTGCTGACCCGTTTTCGGGCTGCAACTTTCATGTTGCAGACTTTTCAGACAACGAGTAAGGTGCTTTTAGGTCGTGGTTCTATACTCAGTGATGCCGTTGGAGTTGATGGACTCACTTATCTTCCAAGTCTTCCGCTGTTATCGTTATTAGATGGCCTTAAGCCATGATTATTGTAATAAGTCCTCTTTTGGACAACGATGTAATAAGTGTGTGATTGCTACTCTGTTATAAATCCTTCGAAGTACTGTGTGGTGTCAGCATTACCGATCCAGGATGACACACGAGCACGAGACTTGACCATCCGAGGTCGGGTCGCTCACAGAGATGGTATGAGAGCACACCGATTGGTATGAGGACACGACCACTAAGTTAAAGCCATAGATCACTATTCTCTTCTCATTTTCTAACTCCTCATCTTTTCTACTCTTTTAGGATGATGGACGCAAAGATCAAGTACGCTCAACCAGATGAAGGCACACCTTTTGGATCCCACTTGAAGGAAGTTGCCAAGTATCTGAACATTGGACTACCAAGCTTCACCGGGACTTTCAACGCCACTCTGCTCAAGAGGTATTTGGAAGATTCAAGCTCATGTTAGGGAAGGACATTCGCGCCAATCACCAAGCCCATAGATAGTGTTTTCAGTGCACCAACCTGGAGACTGGGAAAGAGAATGGTAGCTCATATCACCATGCGACGCATTGGAGAAGTTTATCAAGAAGACCTCAAGGACACTATCTACCAGATTTGCGGACGCCGGGATGAACAATGGGAGATGGTCAGCACCAAGAAGGATAGATCCATTGCAGCTTTCATCCAGGAGTTAAACCAGCACATTCGACGCCAGGAGAACCAGATGTGCAATGATATGATAGAGTTGAACAATGCGAAGGGAAGGATCATCGAACTTGAAGGAGAGCTGAAGTCTACACGCAAGGACTACATGGACGAGATCGTAGCTGTAGTAAGGCACAATAGCGATCTTAAGTATGAGATTGGAGAACTCAAGAAGAAATTAGCGCTTAAGAATGAAGACAAGTACGTCGACTGTCCGAGCAACTACATCATCATCGACGACACCGATTCGGATCCAAGTGAACCCGACTTTGAAGACGAAGCTGGAGCAGACATCATGGAGTCTTCCACCGGTTCAAATTAATAGATGACCCCCACATATTAGTAGTATTCCCTCCATGTAAACATTATAGTACAAGCACTTTTGCGATAGTTAGACCGTTGTATGCCCTTTGTTTGAAATGAATGAAGTGATTTTGAGTGCATTTGTCTCATGAGCATTTGGGTAGTGTTTTCTCCTTAGACCTCACTCTATTCTTAATTTCTCGTCTTTTCTAAACCCTTGAGATGCCTCCGAGGCGCGACCCGAGTTTGTTTTCCGCCAGAGATCACTCGGTTGATTCAGCAGCGAGAATACCTTGATTCAAACATTGGTACAGTAACCAAGGCAACAACAACAACAACAACCCACCACCACCACCACCGTGGATCACTTGACTCGTTTCCTTAGGCTGAATCTGCGGTGTATTCCGAGAGCACCGAGCCGATTGTAGCAGTATGATTGGCTCCGCAAGATAGGAAGGAGTTGACCAACTGCAGGTGTATAGATGGTGAGAAGGTGAAGTTTGCTGCACATCAGCAGCGGACCCGCAGCAGCATGGTGGGAGAATTTCACACCACTTACCTCAGAGACACTTGTCACATGGGATCAGCCAAAGCCTTCCACACTTGCCCATGTTTGGCAGGAGCTATGGCCATGAAGAAGCGTGAGTTTCGCAACTTACGCTAAGGAGGAAGGACGTTGGCGGTATGTGGATGATTTTAGTAAGTTAGCACGTTATGCCCGGATAGCGTTGCTTTCTGACGCAGCTAAGCAGGAGAAGTTTCTAGAAGGACTGAATGATGAGTTAAGCATGCAGTTGATCGTAGCAAGATTCAATAACTACCAGGAGTTGGTAGACCGCGCCCTCATGATTGAAGGAAAGCAGCAGCAGATTGAGAATCGCAAGAGGAAGTATGGGCAGGGAAGTATAACTCGGAGCCCAATGAAGCCCGTTATACACCTAAGCGGGGAGTTCAATTTCAGCATACCCATGGAGGAGGTAGTTCGCACAACCATAATGGCCACAAGAATGGTAATGGGAATGGAGGAAGCAACGGCGAACCGGACCACACCATCAACCCCAGCCAAGAAAGACTGAGCCATGTCACTGTTACAAGTGTTCCAAGACGGACATTATGCAAATGATTGTCCCGAAGGCCAAGGTGGAAATGGAAGCTCGGAAAGAAGCCAAACCCTTTCAACAGGGGACGGGTGAACCACATTGATGTGGAGGAGGTTGAAGCTCAGCCGATCAAGATGTCAGAAGTTTTGGTTAAGTCATGTACTGCACTTGTTCTTTTCGATACTGGCGCATCGCATTCATACATATCAAGGGGATTTGTAGAAAAGTATAGCCTGCCCACTAAGATTCTTATAACCCCTATGCTAGTAAGCTCACCAGGAGCGGAGTATATTGCCAGACAAGGATGTTTTCAAGTGCCATTGAGTATAGGAAGGCATGTATTCCCAACGGATTTGATCATACTGGAATCCCAAGGATTGGATGTGATTCTCGGTATGGATTGGCTATCGATGTATGGAGGAAACATCAATAGCGCAAGTAAGACGATTTTGCTCACGACGCCAGAAGGAAGAAGGAACAAGTATGTATCACGACATGGATCAAATAGGAATCAAGTAAATTCTTTATCAGGAGTTGTGCAGGAAGAGGTACCAGTGGTGAAGGATTACCCTGATGTATTTCCTGATGAATTGCCAGGAATGCCACCAGATAGAGACATTGAGCTTTTGCCAGGTACAGGCCCAATATCGAAGCGACCATACAGGATGCCCGCACAGGATCTGGCGGAAATCAAGAAGCAGATTAAGGAGCTATTGGATAAAGGTTATATACGCCCAAGTTCTTCGCCTTGGGGATCACCCGTACTTTTAGTGGAGAAGAAGGATGGATCGTTAAGGATGGTTGTTGATTATCATGGATTGAATGAAGTAACAATCAAGAACAAGTACCCACTACCAATGATAAATGATCTGTTTGATCGTTTGCAAGGAGCTAAGGTGTTTTCCAAGATCGATTTGCGATCAGGGTACCATCAGTTGAAGATTCGAGAGCAGGACATACCTAAGACAGCGTTCACCACAAGATATGGACTGTATGAGTATACCGTTATGTCATTTGGACTGACTAACGCACCAGCCTATTTCATGAACCTGATGAACAAAGTGTTTATGGAGTTTTTGGATAAGTTCGTTGTGGTGTTCATTGATGATATTTTGGTTTACTCGAAGAATGAAGGGGAACATAAGGAACATTTGCGGTTGGTTTTGGAGAAACTAAGGGAACATCAGTTATATGCCAAGTTCAGCAAATGTGAGTTTTGGATAAAGGAAGTTGGATTTCTTGGACATGTTATATCCGGAGAAGGGATAGCAGTTGACCCTAAAAAGGTTGAGACCGTAACTGAATGGGATGCACCAACGATAGTTGGAGAGATCCGGAGTTTTCTTGGACTCGCAGGATACTACCGGAGATTCATTGAGAATTTCTCAAGGATTGCAAAGCCTAAGGCGGATTCTTTGAAAAAGGATACCAAGTTCATATGGACTGAGGATTGTGAGGCAAGTTTTCAGGAGTTGAAGAAAAGATTGGTTACCTCACGGTGTTAATTTTGCAGATCAGACCAAGGATTATGAGGTGTATTGTGACGCTTCACGTCGAGGACTTGGAGCAGTGCTTATGCAGGAAGGAAGAGTTGTTTCGTATGCTTCATGACAACTGAAACCTCATGAATTAAATTATGCCACACATGATTTGGAGTTAGCAGCCGTAGTGCATGCCTTGAAGACATGGAGACATTTCCTCATTGGAAATCATTGTGAGGTGTACACGGATCACAAGAGTTTGAAGTATATTTTCACGCAGAAGGAGTTAAACCTTAGACAAAGGAGATGGTTGGAACTCATCAAGGATTATGATATGAGATTGCATTATCATCCCGGAAAGGCTAATGTAGTAGCTGACGCATTGAGCCGCAAGAGCCATGTCAATACGCTGATGACGGGAGAGATACCAAAGGAGTTAACAGAAGATCTTCGTGAGCTATGTCTGGAAATAGTTCCGAGAGGCTATGTAGCAGCATTGGAGATTCAGTCTACCTTGATGGATAAAATCAGAGAAGCTCAGAAAAGTGACAAAGACATCGCAGATATAAAGAAGAAAATGAGCGAAGGAAAAGCAAAGGGATTTCGTGAGGATGAGCACGATACCCTATGGTTTGAGGACCGTGTTTATGTGCCAAATGACCCAGAGATCAGGAAGTTGATTCTGCAAGAGGCACATGATTCACCCTATTCGATTCACCCAGGAAATACCAAGATGTATTTGGATTTGAAGGAAGCGATCGGTGGACGGAATGAAGAAGGATATTGCGAGTATGTAGCGGTTTGTGATGTATGTCGAGAGTGAAGGCAAAACATCAGAAGCCAGTAGGATTGTTGCAACCATTGCCGATACCCGAATGGAAGTGGGATAAACTAGGCATGGATTTCATCACGGGTTTGCCAAAGACTCGTTCAGGCTACGACTCGATTTGGGTTATAGTCGACCGCTTGACGAAGGTAGCTCATTTCATTCCAGTCAAGACTACCTATAGCAGTGCTAAGTTGGCAATTTACATGACTAGAATTGTGTGTTTGCATGGAGTTCCGAGGAGTATCGTATCAGATAGAGGAACCCAGTTTACCTCAAAGTTTTGGAATCAGTTGCATGAAACTTTGGGAACCAGGTGGAATTGAAGACTTTCCACCCACGACAGATGGACGACCGAGAGAGTCAATCAGATTTTGGAGGATATCTTTGAGAGCTTGTGCACTAGATTATGGATCTAGTTGGGACGATAACTTGTCGTATGCAGAGTTTTCTTATAACAACAGATTACCAAACCAGCTTGAAGATGGCACCTTCGAAGCTTTATACGGAAGGAGGTGCAGGACACCGTTGTCATGGGCGAAGTTGGAGACCGTCGATTGTTTGGACCAGATTTGATTAAGGAGTGCGAACAGAAAGTTAATCTGATTCGCGATAGGCTCAAGGTAGCCCAGTCGAGCACGAGAAGAGCTATGCGGATTCAAACGCAAGGAGATAGAATATGAAGTTGGAGCGAGTTTATCTTAGAGTATCCCCACTTCGAGGAGTTAAGCGTTTTGGAGTTAAAGGAAAATTAGCACCACGTTTCGTTGGACCGTATAGGATCTTGCAACGCATGGGAGAAGTCGCTTATAAGTTGGAATTACCTGAGGGACTGTCAGGAGTTCATGACGTATTCCATGTTTCTCAGTTGAAGAAATGTCACGCCGAGATGGCAGAGGTACCGCCAAGAGAGACAGTGCCACTGGAAGCAATTCAGTTGAAGGATGATTTAACATATGAGGAAAAACCCATCAATATTCTCGATTATGCCAGCAGAGTTACTCGCAGCAAGGTTATCAAGTTTTGCAAGGTTCAGTGGAGCCACCACACTGAGGATGAAGCCACCTGGGAGAGAGAAGAAGATTTGCTCAAGGACCACCCTCACCTATTTTCTAGCCAACCCGAATCTCGAGGGCGAGATTCATCTTAAGGGGGGTAGGTTTGTAATATCCCAAATTTTCAATTTGGAATGTTATGCATTAGATCATATGCATTACATATTTTCTTGCATTTTTCGATCCTAGAAATTTCACGCAACTCAAGGACCTTCGGAGAGAGTTGGAGATTTTGAAATTTTCATATTTGAGTTCTCTCAAATTATGAAAAGAGGATCATTTGATTTTATTTATTTCATCTTCAAATAATTTTCCAATATCAAAAAAAATGAGAGGGAATAATATGACTTTCCCAAAATTTAGGAAAAATGAAGATTTAATAAATAAATCAAATTTCGGATTTTCTCGGAATTTATTTGCCTTAGGAAAAAATGCGTGTTTTCAAAAATTGCAGTTTAGGCCCCGAGTAAAAGTTCATTTTGTTCGACTCATTTTTAGGAGTCGGGGAAAATTTACTTTGTAAATTTTGGAGTTCGTTTAGATTTTATTTTATTCGTTTTTCTGCGCGCATGATTTATAAAAAAATCATGCGCCCGATCGGGCCAAAGGCCCGTGAGCCGCCCAAGCCGCCCGCCCTCGGCCACAGCAGCGCCGCCGCCGGCCGGCCGAGTCGGCTCGGACTCAGCCGCCGCCGCCTTTGCTTGCCCCCTCCCCAAGCAGCACCCTCCTATAAATACCCCAGACCACCCTCTCCTCCCAAGCCGCCGCCCCAGAAGAAGAAGAAGCAGCAGCAAGGCCACCACGCTGCCGCCGCCGCCGCCCGCAGCGACGCCTAGCCGCCGCCCACGGAGCCCGCCTCGTCGAGGTAGCCGCGCCGCGCCACCCTCCCCTCGGTTCGTTTTTTTTTATAAAAATTGTTCCGGTTTTTCTTTTTCATCGTTTCGGTTTTTTTCGAAACCCTAGATCGGTTTTTATTTCTGGTTTTATTGTTTAGCGAGCGTTCGCCGGACCGTTCGTCTTAAAGAACGTGATCACCGGTTATTTCCGGTTAACGAACGTCCGTTCGTTTAACCGTTCGTCATTTTTCTTTTAATCGGATTTAATCCGCTATTTTGTGATCGAGATTTCAGATCCAATCTTCGTTCTAGTTTATCTTCTCGCTCGTTTATCGGAATCAGGTGATTCAAGCGCCTGGAGTTTCGTTTCGACACCGCCATTTAGACTAATCAACTTAAACAAAGTTTTGCTACTCTAAAAAATTTGACCTAGTTTCAATTTGCTAGAACCGAGCTGTTTTCTTTCGCCGTTTGACTTTTGTTGCTTTATTTGATTCGTTTTCTTTTGCAACCAGGGTTCTTAAGTTGAACTTTCTGGTTAGATCTTTTATTCGAGATTTACCTGTGCATTAGATGAGTACTTATTGTATGCTTGTTGTTTGTCTGTGATAGATCACCCGGAGTGCGCCGCTTGTTACTTCGAATCTCTAGGTTTCGCGGATCATCAGCAAGGCAAGTAACACTTGATCATACCTTTTCTACTACCCAGTTTTTATGCATTAGATCATTCCTCAAACATTGCATGATTAGGACCTAATTAAATTGTGGGATGGGAAGTAGATGAGGTAGTACCTATTACCTGTTTTACTTATGAAACCTTTGGGAGTTACTTCTACGTTTGCTTATTATGCCATGCTATGCTAGTAGACGTGGATTGGGTGAGTGAATATCCATGACAGATGTGAGATTGTTAATTAATGGTTTATCCAAGGTGGCAACTTAAATAAACATCTGGGTGGATTGAGGCACCTGGGGTATCCAGTGATTGACTGGTTTTTGGAAATCCCAGGGTTACCGTGTGATTTTCCTATGGACCGCCACCCAGGCTCAAAGGGATCATAAGATAATTAATGCTAGAAACTTACGTGTGCAGCCACAAGCCATTATGGGCTCTGGCATAGTTGACTAAGTTGTGCGAACTCTTATAGTGGTGGACTAGCAGATGTAGGGGATGTAGGTGTACGGGTCTACCCATCGTAAGGTGCTAGCGCTTCTGAAAGACTATGTCTCGGTCATCCGTTTCTCAAACACCATGTAGTGCGAGAAACCAAACGGAGGCGATCGAGTCTTGTGGGGAAAGGTGCGCAAACCTCTGCAGAGTGTACAAACTAATCATGATTAGCCGTGTCCCCGGTTATGGACATCTTGAGTATCTAGTACTTGAATATCATGTGAATCTCAACATGTTACTCTAATTTAATATTGTTGGGTTTGTTAATGATTACTTTTTAATTGGGATTGAGGATGCTGTCAAGCATTCTTAATGTTTAACAACCACCATGATAGTTAAATAAATTTATTCCTTTGCAGTAGGGAAAAATTGGCTTTATGCAAAAACTGTAACCATAGAGCTTTCCACCAGCCATATATGCATGTAGTATAGGCTTATCATTCATCATTCTCTATGTGTTACATTGCCAGATATTCCATGTGTGACCCGTTTGCTGGCTGCAACTTTCATGTTGCGAGACTTTTCGCATTGACAGTAAGGTGCTTTTAGGTCGTGGTTCTATACTCGGTGATGCCGTTGGAGTTGATGGACTCACTTATCTTCCAAGTCTTCGCTGTTATCGTTATTAGATGGCCTTAAGCCATGATTATTGTAATAAGTCCTCTTTTGGACAATGATGTAATAAGTGTGTGATTGCTACTCTGTTATAAATCCTTCAAAATCTTGTGTGGTGTCAAGATTATCGATCCAGGATGACACACGAGCACGAGACTTGACCATCTGAGGTCGGGTCGCTACACCTGGATTAAAGCCCGTCATCCGGTCAGGGGGCATGGGTGTTTCCGGTTGGGACCGAGAGGGGGCACCCCTTAGAGCGCGCATATAGAAATTTGATCCCATGCTATTCGAGGTTGTGACCTCCCCATCTCAAAGTTTTTCTTGGACGTTGTCCAGGGTGATTCCTGGCATCGTGAGGTGAAATGGGTGTGTACTAGTTAAAATGTGTTTCTACTGAAATACCGTAAACGGAACTAGTCCTTCGTGACTACGGAAATCCGTTGGCTGTGGTCAGTTAGTACAAACTCTGCAGAGTCTCATATCCTTTAAATCATCTTGTACTTGTCCAAGTACTGTATTCATCTTATCTTGTCAGATGTCAGCCTCAGTGACAAAACTCAGGTGAATTACATGTGTGTAAATCCGGTTAAAAGTTTATTCTTGTGGATGGACTAACCTGTTGGTTACTTTTGTTATAAAGCCCTTTCTGTGATGTCGCTCAGACGTCTGACTATGGCATGCTTGTTATTTACTTTTGTTATATAAGCCCTTTCTGTGATGTCGCTCAGACATCCGACTATGGCATACTTGTTATTTACTCTTGTTATCAAGCCCTGTCTGTGACGTCGCTCATATGTCCGACGGTGGCATTTCTTCCTTAAGCCCTTTCTGTGACGTCGCTCAGATGTCCGACTGTGGCATTTCTTTTATAAGCCCTTTCTGTGACGTCGCTCAGATGTACAACTGTGGCATTTCTTTTATAAGACCTTTCTGTGACGTCGCTCAGATGTCCGACTGTGGCATTTCTTTTATAAGCCCTTTCTGTGACGTCACTCAGATGTCCGACTATGGCATTTCTTTTATAAGCCCTTTCTGTGACGTCGCTCAGATGTCCGACTGTGGCATTTCTTTTATAAGCCCTTTCTGTGACGTCGCTCAGATGTCCGACTGTGGCATTTCTTTTATAAGCCCTTTCTGTGACGTCGCTCAGACGTCCGACTGTGGTATTTCTTTTAAGCCCTTTATGTGGTGTCGCTTAGACGCCCGACTGCGGCATGAACTTTATTTGTTTACCTTTCGAGGCGTCGCTCCAGACACCCGATCGGTTTTCAGTTATTTATTTTATTTATCAAATATTATTATTGTTGAAATGAACATCATTATTTTTATTCATGACGCATACATGCATGCATTTGTTATATCTTAAGTCCAAACTGTCTTGCGAGTACTTTCAAAGTACTCACCTGGCTTGTTGATTTGGCCAGATGCTGACGAAGGCGATCTCATGGATGAGGAGTTTGATAGCGAGTCCGACGCCTAGAGGAGTCAGTCGGTCTCGTCGACCTCGATTTTGGTCATCGTGTTATATCCGCTTCCGGTACCCAAATAAATCCATCGAGCCTCACCTCGACGCTCGATGTGCTGCCAGTTTAGGAGTCATGTTATCCACTCCACTGTGATATTCCACCACCACTTTTATCTCGAGTCAGTAGTAAGCCACCCCACACCATTGTGTCATATCCGCCATTATGTATAATTATTGGCGCACTTGTAATGAAATTGTTGAGCACCCCAGCTCGACCCTGTAATATATTTGATGCTACTGGCTTATTGTATCAAGATTTTGTCTACCAGTCAGGAGAAATTTTCCTCATACTGGACTAGAAAGATCGGTTTCTCAATAAGTATTTTATTGGAAAACCGGTCGTGACAGCCGGACTCCACCGAGGACCACGGATATCAACTGTCCCGCCCCGCAAGTTCGGTAAGAAACTGAATGTCTGGTAATTCATACATTATGTTCGTACATCCTCAGAGAGATACTTAACGTATTTCCCATCATTTTTCCTAGGGCTGGGCGAAGAAGGCGGGGCGGATCTATTGTCCTGCCCCTCTACCAAAAGAACCAGTCAGCCCACTTCTGACGAAGATGCTGGTCCCGACACCATATAAAGCGTCTAAGAAGAAGGCCGAGAAGAAGGCCAAAAAGACCAGGGGCGGCCTTCGTCGCCGTGGTACCATAGACATGAAATCCGAAGACTCTAATGCCCATTCTTCCTCCGAAGAGGACGGGGATGAGGAGGACGAATCCCCCACAGGGGGAAAGAAGAAAAGAACGGCTTCAAGCACTTTGGAGGCCAATTCGCCTAAGAGGGGAAAAACTCTTCTTCAAGAGGAGTCCACCGGCGCCACCGATATAGCAGCTCGGAGTGGGATCCCAGGGCCGAGCTCCTGGTGAACTCGTAAGTATAAAATCCGAACATGCTCATGCGTTCGGCCTTATCGTGGCATCACATTCTAGTCTGAGCCGTGTTTCTTTTTTTAAGTCCAGCGAAGCCCCGCGCCGAGCAATCCTCGTCAGAGGATCTGCTGGGTTCGGACTCTATGGGGAGCGGGACACCCCTGGAGGCATCTTCCTCCAAACGTAGGAATGAAACCGAGGTTTCGTCCCAGAAGGACCCAGGCAACAGAGGGGGGGAGAAGGTCGCGAAGGCAGCGCCAGGAGGCCATGCTTCTGGGGCCGATTACATGAGAGAGAAAAATCATGTGGGTGTCGATGGCGAGGGTCATCTTGAATCCGGACCCAAGCCAGACACTATTGTAGAGACCCATAAGGTCCCCGATTCCCATCCACCGGCCGCCTCTGTCCAGCCAGGGGTGTCGGGTACTTTATTGGCGGCGCTGCAGGGTGCCTCCATCGTTGATGAACACCGTGTGCTCATGGGTGCGGTGATTGAGAAGATTCAGTCCGCTGAGAGTGGACTGAAAGAATGCTGTGTCATCCTCATAAGAGGCTTTGAGGTATGTTCTATGAGTTTCTGGGAGAATGTCATGGTATAGATAGTAGCCCCTGATACACAGTTCGGTGAAAGAGAGAACCGAACAGGGGATCAAATTCATGTTCGCAGGGGACTCACTTGATGATATTTATCACTCTATTTAACCAGCAGGCATCTGTAGCAAATGCGGCCTCTCAAGCTGCGGAAGTATCCGAACTGAGGCGTAGTCTGAAGTGGGCCAAAGGAGAACTTGGCCAAGTGAAGAGACAGCTGGGGGATAATCAAGGTATATAGAAACCTTGTTTATGTAGCACAAAAGGATGAGTGTGCATGATAACAATTTTTTGATAATGTGCTCTAGGGGCGTCGGCCGAAATTGAGGCCTTGAAAAAGGCTGTGGCCGAAGCCGAGAAGAAAGCAGCCGCGGAGCAGATACTCCATGAGAAGCATGAGGCCAGGGTTATTGAGGCTGGGCGAGAGCTTCAAGAGGTCGTGCAGAAACGTGAGACCCTGTAGCAGAGTTTAGCAGGGAAAGAATCCGAACTCTCCCAGGCTCGCCAAGCCGCAAGTGATGCCCGGGGGGAAGCCCAAGGTGCCTGAAGTAAATCCAGGAGGCGAGGAAGCTTGCGGTTGGTAAGGCTTTTTCTGTAAAAAGCAAGTATAGGGGATGAGAAAATCGAATTTGACAATCTTGAGTTTTGATGTATACAGGGGTGTTTGCGGAGCTGCCGCGTAGCATATCTGATGCCGTCCAAGTCTACCGAGCCGAAGGGGGAATACCGCGGATAAGCTCTTCTGGATGCAGTATCTGACTCCGAATTATCCGGTGCCTTTCTCCGATCTGTTGAAGCAGCCGGTCGAGCTGCACAAGGTGGCCGAATTAGCCATGAAGGATTTAATTATCCGGCTGTGGCCTTCTGAGCCGATTCCAAGCAACTACTTCGGGCTCGTGAAGCGGCTTGTAGGTGCCTGCCCTTGACTCGAAGTCATCAAGTGATCGGTCTGCATAGAGGGTGCGCGAATGGCCTTCGCCCGTGACAAGGTGCATTGGGGGAAGATGGATGCGGAGAAGCTGACGACCGAGGGACCGCCGGAGGGGAAGGAGCACCGCAAGCCCGAACTGTATTATGAAGGTGTATTGAAAGGAGCCCGCCTTGAGGAGGAGCAATGCACCAAGGACATTATATTTCCATGAATACGGTCATGTTCGTCCGTTGTAATATTTGAACAAGAGCATTCTTATCATCTATTGCTTTGTCGTATGAATGTTTTTCATCCTGTGCAGCTATTGTATATAATAATTCTGGGAGTCGGCCAGTCGTCGGCTTCCGCCCCCACGTAATGAGTACGGGGGTGTTCGGGACAAACCTGAGCACTCTTTATCCCAGTTGTGGGTCCCTAAAGGAGGTGTTCAGCACATCGAACCAGACAATCAGACTATAGGGCTTTATCACTCTCACTTAGCCATAGGAGTTGTTTCGAGGAAGGGAGGCGCAACCCCTAGTGTTCGGAAGACCGCACTAGGGGCTTTATAAGCGCCTAATCAAAAAAGTCTGATCCGTCGCACGCTGCATTGGTTATAGCATTGTGCGGAAAGAATCCTTAAAGATTTTAGAACCTCTCGAACAGCTGACCAGCTCTCACTGCATCATGACAGTCAGTTTTCGGCTTTCTCTACTGAGGTGCTCGTCCAGAAGAACCGGGACACAATCACATTAGTTCTCCCAATGCTACCTTAGCCGATATAGAGGAGCATAAGGTACCAAAACGTAGGAGCCGGGAAAACCCAACTATTGACCCAAGACATGATTCGGAGTTGATGCATATAATGCTATAAGTTCGGGGTGCCGGACTACCATAAAGGTGTCCGGACTTTTTTGCCGTAGTATGGGCGTGACGAAGCCCCTGGCATGTTAAGGCGTATCGCGATAAGCAGACGCCTTTAAAAATAGTTTTGAATGATAGATGGCAGTAGGTGACCGTCACATAAATCCACATGTTGTATTTGAGTAATACGTCAATGCGTATGAGTACAGATGATGTGATAAAAAGAAATATGACTGCAGAACCTGCTGATACCGGGCATGCGGAAAGTTGTGTTTGGATCCATGGTGTAGTCGGACAATTATAGGGGAATATCTAGAGGTTCCCTGATGCGCTCGAACTGTTCCCACGCCCTCCGTCCTGGCCTACGTAGAGGTGAACATGTAAAGAAAACGTAAGAAATGGTTTTGCGCCACCTGGCGGTTGAGCCGCAGTATATGGCTTGTATTATTCTTTTTGGGAGTATTTTTAATTAATCTCTGGGCGGGCCGGGCTATCCTGCCACGCAGTAGTTCGGACTCCTTTGGTGGTGTCTGATACGTCTCCAACATATCTACTTTTCCAAACACTTTTACCCTTGTTTTGGACTCTAACTTGCATGATTTGAATGAAACTAACCTGGACTGACGCTGTTTTCAGCAGAACTGCCATGATGTTGTTTTATGTGTAGAAAATAAAAGTTCTCGGAATGTCCTCAAAATCCACAGAGGCACTTTTCAGAATTAATAAGAATTTTTTGCCAAAGAATCAAGGCCAGGGGGCCCACGAGCTGTCCACGAGACAAGGGGGCGCCCCCACCCTAGGGCGCGTCCTCCTATCTCGTGGGCCCCCTGGACACCTCCCGACCTCAACTCCAACTCCATATATACCATCTCGGGGAGAAAAATAAAATCAAAGAGAAAGTTTCATCGCGTTTCATGACACGGAGCCAACGCCAAGCCCTAATCTCTCTCGGGAGGGCTGATCTGGAGTCCGTTCGGGCCTCCGGAGAGGGGGATTCATCGCCGTCGTCATCATCAACCATCCTCCATCACCAATTTCATGATGCTCACCGCCGTGCGTGAGTAATTCCATTATAGGATTGCTGGACGGTGATGGGCTGGATGATATTTACCATGTAATCAAGTTAGTTTTGTTAGGGTTTGATCGCTAGTATCCACTATGTTCTGAGATTGATGTTGTTATGACTTTGCTCTGCTTAATGCTTGTCACTAGGGCCCGAGTGCCATGATTTCAGATTTGAACCTATTATGTTTTCACGAATATATGTGTGTTCTTGATCCTATCTTGCAAGTCTATAGTCACCTATTATGTGTTATGATCTGACAACCCCGAAGTGACAATAATCGGGATACTTCTCGGTGATGACCGAAGTTTGAGGAGTTCATGTATTCACTATGTGTTAATGCTTTGTTCCGGTTTTCTATTAAAAGGAGGCCTTAATATCCCTTAGTTTCCGTAAGGACCCCACTGAACACGGGAGGGTAGGACAAAAGATGTCATGCAAGTTCTTTTCCATAAGCACGTACGATTATTTATGGAATACATGCCTACATTACATTGATGAATTGGAGCTAGTTCTATATCACCCTATGTTATAACTATTGCATGAGGAATCGCATCCGGCATAATTATCCATCACTGATCCATTGCCTACGAGCTTTTCACATATTGTTCTTCGCTTATTTACTTTTCCATTGCTACTGTTACAACTACTACAAAAACCCAAAAACATCTATCATTACTTTTGCTACCATTACCTTTATTATCATACCACTTTTGCTACTAAACACTTTGCTGCAGATACTAAGTTATCCAGGTGTGGTTGAGTTGACAACTCAACTGCTAATACTCAAGAATATTCTTTGGCTCCCTTTGTGTCGAATCAATAAATTTGGGTTGAATACTCTACCCTCGAAAGCTGTTGCGATCCCCTATACTTGTGGGTTATCAAGACTAATTTCTGGCGCCGTTGCCGGGGAGCATAGCTCTATTCTCTGAGTCACTTGGGATTTATATCTGTTGATCACTATGAAGAACTTGAAAGACGCTAAAACCAAGATTTTTCCCTCAACTACGAGGGGAGGTAAGGAACTGCCATCTAGCTCTGCACTAGATTCTCCTTCCGTTATTAGTAAGCTTGCGACACCTAAACCTGCTACTGCTATGAATTCTGATATGTCGCATGTTATTGATGATGCCACTTATGCTATGCATGATGAAACTACTTCTGTGTGTGATACTACTTTGGCATTAGGTGAATTTCTTGATGAACAACTTGCTAGATTTAGGGGGAATGAAGTTACCGAAGATCCTATTACTGATGATAATGATGATGAAGTCCCCCCAATGATTATGTATTACCTGTTGTTCCTAAGGGTTATGTTATGCATGAAACAGCTGCTATGGAAATTCTTGCTTGCAATGATAGAAATGATCTTAAGAAATTATTAGCTAAATGGAAGCAGCAGTCTCTTAATGCTAGAATGAAACCCGATCCTGCTTTTGCTACTTCACCTATTTGTGTTACATATAAGGATTATGAATTCTCTGTTGATCCTGATATTATTACTTTAGTTGAATCTGATCCTTTTTATGGCCTTGAATCTGAAACTGTTGTGGCACATCTTACCAAGTTGAATGATATAGCTACCTTGTTTACTCATGATGAGAAGTCTCGCTATTTATACATCCTTAAGATATTTCCGTTCTCATTAAAGGGTGATGCTAAGACTTGGTATAATTCTCTTGCTCCTGGTTGTGTGCGTAGTCTCCAGGATATGATTTATTACTTCTCTGCTAAATATTTCCCCGCTCATAAGAAACAAGCTGCCTTGCAAGAAATATATAATTTTGTGCAAATTAAAGAAGAGAGTCTCCCACAAGCTTGGGGGAGGCTTCTCCGGTTACTTAATGCTTTGCCTGATCATCCTCTTAAGAAAAATGAAATACTTGATATCTTTTATAATGGACTAACAGATGCTTCCAAGGACTACTTGGATAGTTGTGCTGGTTGTGTTTTCAGGGAAAGAACAGTCGACGAAGCTGAAATACTATTGAATAATATGTTGACTAATGAAAATAATTAGACTCTTCCCGAGCCAGTTCCTGAAGTAATTCCTGAACCAATTGAGCCAATTCCTAGTCCTATTCCTAAACCCACTCCGAAGAAGAGAGGTGTTTTATTTCTCAGTCCTGAAGATATGCAAGAGGCAAAGAAATCAATGAAAGAAAAAGGTATTAAAGCTGAAGATGTTAAGAATTTACCTCCTATTGAAGAAATACATGGTCTTAATATACCGCCTAAAGAACCACATTGTCTTGATAACCCGACACAGGTAGTAAAGGTAAATTCTCTCTATAGATATGATAAAGTTGAAATACCCTCTACTAAATTTCATATCCCATGCTTAGATGAATTTGATGACTTTATGGCTAGACAAGAAAGTTTTAATGCTTATGTTGGTAGAGAGTTAAAGAATAATGCTTTCGAGATAGGATGCGTAGGTGATAATCTGGCTAGATTTAAAGATGAACTCCACCTTGTTAGCAAATATGCTTCTATGGTTGCTACTCAAGCTGAGCAAGTACTCAAAGCTCAAAATGATTTGCTTGATGAATTGAATAATAAAAATGACTTTGATGTTAGAGTGGCTACTAGAACTGGTAGAATGACTCAGGAACCTTTGTATCCTGAAGGCCACCCTAAGATAATCGAGCAAGATTCTCAGAGAAACAATTTAGAGGCACCTAGTTCTTCTAAAAAGAAGAAGAAGAAAAACAATAGAACTTTGCACGCTTCTAGTGAACCTAATGTAGACACACCTAAGAATCCCAATGATATTTCTATTTTTGATGCTGAAACTCAATCAGGTGATGAACATGAACCTAGTAATAATGTTAATGATAATGTTCATGTTGATGCTCAACAAAGCAAAAACAATGATGTAGAGATTGAACCTGTTGTTGATCTTGATAACCCACAATCAAAGAATCAACGTTATGATAAGAGAGATTGTGTTGCTAGGAAGCACGGTAAACAAAGAGAACCATGGGTTCAGAAACCCATGCCCTTTCCTCCTAAACCATCCAAGTCAAAGGATGATGAGGATTTTCAGTGCTTTGCTGAAATGATTAGACCTATTTTCTTACGTATGCGTTTAACTGATATGCTTAAAGTAAATCCTTATGCTAAGTATATGAAGGATATCATCACAAATAAAAGAAAGATACCGGAAGCTGAAATTTCCACCATGCTCGCTAACTACACTTTTAAGGGTGGAATACCAAAGAAACTTGGAGATCCGGGTGTTCCAACTATACCATGCTCTATTAAAAGAAATTATGTTGTGATCTTGGAGCCGGTGTTAGTGTTATGCCTCTCTCTTTATACCGTAGACTTGAATTGAATAAGTTGACACCTACTAAAATATCTTTGCAAATGGCTGATAAATCAACTGCTATACCTGTCGGTATTTGTGAGGATGTGCCTGTTGTGGTTGCAAATGTCACTATCTTAACGGACTTTGTTATTCTTGGTATTCCTGAGGACGATAGTATGTCTATTATCCTTGGTAGACCTTTTCTTAATACTGCAGGGGCTGTTATAGATTGCAACAAAGGCAATGTCACTTTTCATGTTAATGGTAATGAGCATACGGTACACTTTCCGAGGAAACAATCTCAAGTTCATAGCATCAATTCTATTGAAAAAGTTCCAACTATCATTTTTGGAGGTTTTGAATTTCCTCTCCCTACTGCCAAGAAAAAGTATGATATTCTTATTGTTGGGGATTTTCATATCCCCGTTCAGGTAACTTAGTGTTATTCGAAATTTCTTCGGTTCCGTGTTATTCGGAATGAGTTTGTTAACAAGACTTGATCAACCTTGTTGGTGGATTCATTTTGATGATCACGAGATGGATGAAACTAGAAGGCACAACCTTCTGTACCCTCTTTTTACTTTCTGTTATTTAGAATAAATAAAGCAAAAATAGTATTATCCGTCTGTTTTCTGAATTATCCGTGCATTAAAAAAATACTCCGAAAATAAAAGTGCTCCAAATGCCCTGCAAATTTAGTATGATTTTTTCTAGAATATTTGAGGATTTTAGGCACTGAAAACACTGCAAAAGGGGCAAGCACGAGGCCACGAGAGAGGAGGGCGCGCCCCCTGTCTCGTGGGCCCCTGGTGGCCCCCCTCCACTTATGCCAGCACCCACACACTTCATCTTCTACCCAAAAAATCCCCATCCAGCTCAAACCCGAGTTCTAGCTCGTTTTGCTGCGATTTTCGATCTCTTAGCTCAAAGCTCCATTCGCAAAACTACTTTGGGAGATTGTTGCTTGGTATGTGACTCATCCATTGGTCCAAATAGTTCTTGTTCTAGTGCTTTATTCATTGCAAATTTTTGCTGCATAGGTGACCACGTTCTTGAGCTTGCATGTTAAATTTTTACGTCCCAAGCAATTCCAATGCATGATATAGGCTCTAGGCACTTGTAGGAGTAGTTGCTATCAATCTTGTTTAGTTTTATTCACTTTTATTTTGAAGTTACTAAAATTTCAGAAATTTTCATAAAAAGATATATGCTTAGAAGAATGTACCAAGGTGGTTCCTCGGCAAAGAAAGGGCCAAAGATTGCTATACGTGAACAAGATGTTAATTTGCCAAGGGATGCAAATGTACGGGCTTGCGAGTGGCCATCCGATGATTTTATGGTTGAAGCAGGCTTCAAGGGGGAATTTGACGCATATGTGCGTAATGCTGAGCTTGAGGACTTCTTACAAGATAAGTGTCCTCAATATTATCAATTGACTGATTCCTTTGTGTGGAGGTTCGAATATATTTCTTCGCGTAATTCTCCTAGTGTTATGTTTGATATTTATGATACATCTTATACCATGGGTTTAGAGGATTTCACAACTGCTGGCAAACTCCCTCAGTGGGGTGATATTAATAATCCTCAAATCTGAGGTTAGAGATTTTCTTGCTAGTATTACTGTGGGAGAATCTAGGGACGTAACACAAGCTACCATAGGGAGCATCCATTTTCCTGCTATACATTACTTTGCTCTCTTTATTGGTAGATGCATTAACGGTAAGGACGAAGTATGTCACATGTGTGCTCCTGATCTTTGTGTCCTCAAGAGTGCTGTGTCAGGTTATAGAGGTTATAACTTGGGGGCAATAGTTGCACGTAGGTTGCATAATAATAATAAAAAGGGAGATTTCTTTGGAGGAATTTATGCAACCCTAGCTCCACAAGAGGGGGACATGATTGTACCTCCTGTTTATTTGGATAAAGAAGCTATGTTTGATCATCATTTTCTTGAGAGGAATGAACAATTCCTCCATTATCGACTAACCTATAACAGACGCAACGTCGTCCCTATTACTCTTCCTGCTCCCTACCTTTTTGATTATCAGACAAAAGGAAGATATGTTGTCACCAGGGAAGAAGCCACTGAATATGAGAGGGGAATGGAGGCAGCTCGCCAACGTGCTGCTGCTCAGGAGGCGGTCGCCTCTTCATCTCAGTACTACCCCGGCTACTCTTATGGATATCAGCCAGGCGGTCATTGGTATTAGACCAACTTAGGCCAAAAGCCTAAGCTTGGGGGAGTACGTATTTCTCACCGACTTTACATTCATGATTCACACACTAGTCATCGGTGCTCACACTCTTTCATTGTATTATCCTTGTTAGTTTAAATTTCTTTTTCTAGCTTTCTTCTTGTGTGTTTGTTAAACCTTAAGAAAAACCAAAAAAATTAGTTAGTTTAATTTCTTTTCTTGTAGTAGAAATTAAAATGAAAACCCAAAAAGATTTCTCGTTCTTCTTTTACTTGTTGGGAGCTTTCCCGTGTAAATAGTTTTATTTTCTTTTCTTTCTTTTGGGGGACGAGAAGACTATATTGAAAATGCTTAGTGGCTCTTATATGCATGACTGTTTATCTAACTTAGAGCCCATATTACTTGTCTTCTCTCTTGAGTTGAATGCTTGCAGATTCCAGCTTAGTCCAATGCACATGCACTCTTATTATTATACACATCGTTCGGTCGTGCAAGGGAAAGGCAATAATGATGATATATGATGGACTTATTGAGATGAGAAAAGCTGGTATGAACTTGACCTCTTTTGTTTTTGTAAATATGATGATTCATCGTTCCTGAGTCAGCTATTATGAAGTAAACATATTTGTAGTGACATTTAGAGATTATAGTTGCTTGTGCCATGCTTGATTAGCTATGAGTTATAATGATTTACCTTGCGTGCCAACATGCTATTAGAATGATTATGATGTGGTATGATGGGATGGTATCCTCCTTTGAATGAATTGAGTGACTCGACTTGGCACATGTTCACGCATGTAGTTGAATAAAATCAACATAGCCTTCATGATATTTATGTTCATGGTAGATTATATCCTGCTCATGCTTGTATTCGGTGTGAATTAATTTTAATGCATGTTTACGACTATTGTCGCGCTCTCTCGATTGGTCGATTCGGTCTTTTGCTAGCCTTCATTGTACTAAGCGGAATACTGCTTGTGCATCCAAACTCCTTAAACCCCAAAGTTGTTCCATATGAGTCCACTATACCTACCTATATGCGGTATTTACCTGCCGTTCCAAGTAAATTTGTATGTGCCAAACTCCAAACCTTCAAATGAAATTATGTTTTGTATACTCGAGCAGCTCATGTTACAACTAGGGCTGCCTATATCTTCCATGCTAGGTGGGTTATTCTCAAGAGGAGTGGACTCTACTCCTCATTCATGAGAAAGGGTCGGTAATCGGGATGCCCAGTCCCATGATCCAAAAAGATCAAAGCAAATCAAAATAATTAAACAAAACTCCCCCAGGGTTGTTGTATGTTGGAGGCACTCATTGTTTCGAGCAAGCCATGGATTGATGCTTGTTGGTGGTTGGGGGAGTATAAACCTTTACCATTCTATTTGGGAACTGCATATAATGCATGTAGTATGGAAGATACAACCATCTCATAGTTTTTACGTTGACACTGAAAGTATGCCGCTCAAAATGTTATTCAATCTCTATTTTAAAATCGAGCTCTGGCACCTCTACAAATCCCTGCTTCCCTCTACGAAGGGCCTGTCTATTTACTTTTATGTTGAGTCATCATCCTTCTTATTAAAAAGCACCCGCTGGAGAGCACACTGTCGATTGCATTCATTATTATTGGTTTATATTGGGTATGACTTGACTGGATCTCTTTTACCATGAATTACAATGTTTAGTCAGTCCTTGATCTTTAAAGGTGCTCTGCATTTATGTTTTGCTGTCTCAGAAAGGGCTAGCGAGATACCCTTTTGTTATATCATGTTATGATTATTTCGAGAAAGTGTTGTCATCCGAGTTTTATTATTATAGCTCGTTAGCTGTTTATGTTATTGATATGAGTAATTGTGAGACCTATGTGTTGTTGTTAGTATAGTTAGTTCATAATATTTGCTGAAACTTGAATGCTGGCTTTCCATGTTACAATAACAAGAGCAACAAAGTTTGTAAATGTTTTTCTTTATCACTTTCAGTTTATCAACTAAATTGCTTGAGGACAAGCAAAGGTTTAAGCTTGGGGGAGTTGATGCGTCTCCAACGTACCTACTTTTCCAAACACTTTTGCCCTTGTTTTGGACTCTAACTTGCATGATTTGAATGAAACTAACCCGGACTGACGCTGTTTTCAGCAGAACTGCCATGATGTTGTTTTATGTGTAGAAAAGAAAAGTTCTCGGAATGTCCTGGAAATCCACGGAGGTACTTTTCAGAATTAATAAGAATTTTTGGCGAAAGAATCAAGGCCAGGGGGCCCACGGGCTGTCCACGAGACAGGGGGCGCCCCCCCTAGGGCGCGCCCTCCTATCTCGTGGGCCCCATGGACACCTCCCGGCCTCAACTCCAACTCCAAATATACCGTCTAGGGGAGAAAAAAATCAGAGAGAAAGTTTCATCGCGTTTCACGACACGGAGCCGACGCCAAGCCCTAATCTCTCTCGGGAGGGCTGATCTGGAGTCCGTTCGGGGCTCCGGAGAGGGGGATTCGTCGCCGTCATCATCATCAACAATCCTCCATCACCAATTTCATGATGCTCACCGCCGTGCGTGAGTAATTCCATCGTGAGGCTTGCTGGACGGTGATGGGTTGGATGAGATTTACCATGTAATCAAGTTAGTTTTGTTAGGGTTTGATCCTAGTATCAACTATGTTACGAGATTGATGTTGCTATGACTTTGCTATGCTTAATGCTTGTCACTAGGGCCCAAGTGCCATGATTTCAGATCTGAACCTATTATGTTTTCATGAATATATGTGTGTTCTTGATCCTATCTTGCAAGTCTATAGTCACCTATTATGTGTTATGATCTGACAACCCCGAAGTGACAATAATCGGGATACTTCTCGGTGATGACCGTAGTTTGAGGAGTTCATGTATTCACTATGTGTTAATGCTTTGTTCCGGTTCTCTATTAAAAGGAGGCCTTAATATCCCTTAGTTTCCGTAAGGACCCCGCTGAACACGGGAGGGTAGGACAAAAGATGTCATGCAAGTTCTTTTCCATAAGCACGTATGACTATTTACGGAATACATGCCTACATTACATTGATGAATTGGAGCTAGTTCTGTATCACCCTATGTCATAACTATTGCATGAGGAATCGCATCCGGCATAATTATCCATAACTGATCCATTGTCTACGAGCTTTTCACATATTGTTCTTCGCTTATTTACTTTTCCGTTGCTACTGTTACAACTAATACAAAAACCCAAAAATATCTATCATTACTTTTGCTACCGTTACCTTTATTATCATACCACTTTTGCTACTAAACACTTTGCTGTAGATACTAAGTTATCCAGGTGTGGTTGAATTGACAAATCAACTGCTAACACTCAAGAATATTCTTTGGCTCCCCTTGTGTCGAATCAACAAATTTGGGTTGAATACTCTACCCTCGAAAGCTGTTGCGATCCCCTATACTTGTGGGTTATCAGTGTCCGAGAGCTTGCCCTTCGACTCAAGGTTCGACTGTAAGGTGTCGTCCGTTGTTCTTGCTGTTAGAGCGATAGTAGCCTCTTCGACCGTGAGGGGGAATTTGGACCTGCCATTAACCGTGATGACGCCGCGTGGACCGGGTATCTTTAATTTATGGTAGGCATAGTGTGGCACCGCGTTGAACTGAGCGAATGCGGTTCGTCCGAATGATGGTCACTGCGAAAGGGGACGATGTCGAAGACTAAGTCTTCGGTACGGTGATTGTCCGGAGATCCGAAAACCACTTCCAGTGTGATTGAGCCCGTGCAACAGGCCTCTACACCTGGTATTATACCTTTAAAGGTGGTTTTTGTGGGTTTGATCCATGAGGGGTTGATGCCCATTTTGCGCACTGTATCCTGGTAGAGCAGGTTCAGGCTGCTGCCTCCGTCCATAAGGACTTGTGTGAGGTTGAATCCGTCGATGATGGGGTCGAGGACCAATGCGGCCGAACCGCTATGACGGATATTGGTGGGGTGGTCACTACGATCGAAGGTGATCGGGTAAGAGGACCATGGGTTGAACTTTGGGTCGATTGTATATGAAGGAAATATGCCCTAGAGGCAATAATAAATTTATTATTTATTTCCTCATATCATGATAAATGTTTATTATTCATGCTAGAATTGTATTAACCGGAAACATGATACATGTGTGAATACATAGACAAAACTATAGTCACTAGTATGCCTCTACTTGACTAGCTCATTAATCAAAGATGGTTATGTTTCCTGACCATAGACATGTGTTGTCATTTGATTAGTGGGATTACATCATTAGAAGAATGATGTGATTGACATGACCCATTACATTAGCCTAGCACTTGATCGTTTAGTATCTGCTATTGCTTTCTTCATGACTTATACAAAGTTCCTGCAACTATGATATTGTGCAACTCCGTTTACGGAAGAACACTTTGTGTGCTACCAAACGTCACAACGTAATCGGGTGATTATAAAGGTGCTCTCAGGTGTTTACAAGGTACATGTTGGGTTGGCATAATTCGAGATTAGGATTTGTCACTCCGATTGTCGGAGAGGTATCTCTGGGCCCTCTCGGTAATACTCATCACCTAAGCCTTGCAAGCATGTAACTAATGAGTTAGTTATGAGATGATGTATTACGGAATGAGTAAAGAGACTTGCCGGTAACGAGATTGAACTAGGTATTGGATACCGACGATCAAATCTCGGGCAAGTAACATACCGATGAGAAAAGGAACAAAGTATGTTGTTATGCGGTTTGACCGATAAAGATCTTCGTAGAATATGTAGGAACCAATATGGGCATCCAGGTCCCGCTATTGGTTATTGACCAAGAATGGTTTTAGGTCATGTCTACATAGTTCTCGAACCCGTAGGGTCCGCACGCTGAACGTTTCGATGACAGTTTTATTACGAGTTTACAAGTTTTGATGTACCGAAGTTTGTTCGGAGTCCCGGATGTGATCACGGACATGACGATGAGTCTCGAAATGGTTGAGAGATAAAGATTGATATATTGGACGACTATATTCGGACACCGGAAAGGTTCCGGGTGATTTCGGAGAAAACCGGAGTGCCGGGGGGGTTACCGGAACCCCCCGGGAGAGTTAATGGGCCACATGGGCCTAGGTGGGAAGAGAGAGGGGCGGCCAGGGTGGGCCGCTCGCCCCCTCTCCCTCTGGTCTGAATTAGACTAGGAGGGGGGCGGCACCCCCCTTTCCTTCCCCCTCTCCCCCTTCCTTCCCCCTCCTAGTAGGAGTAGGAAAGGAGGAATCCTACTCCTACTAGGAGGAGGACTCCTCCTCCCTTTGACGCGCCCAAGGGGGCCGGCCGGCCTCCCCCCTCCCTCCTTTATATACGGGGCCAGGGGGCACCCCATAGACACACAAGTTGATCTACGGATCGCTCCTTAGCCGTGTGCGGTGCCCCCTTCCACCATATTCCACCTCGGTCATATCGTCGCGAAGCTTAGGCGAAGCGCGCCGATAAAACATCAAGATCGCCACCACGCCGTCGTCGACGGAACTCTCCTCGACACTCGGCTGGATCGGAGTTCGAGGGACGCCATCGAGCTGAACGTGTGCTGAACTCGGAGGCTCCGACGCTCGGTGCTTGGATCGGTCGGATCGTGAAGACGACGACTACATCAACCGCGTTGTGCTAACGCTTCCGCCACGGTCTCACGAGGGTACGGGACGAACACTCTCCCCTCTTGTTGCTATATCATCACCATGATCTTGCGTGTGCGTAGGAATTTTTTTGAAATTACTACATTCCCCAACAGTGGCATCCGAGCCTAGGTTTTATGCGTTGATGTTATATGCACGAGTAGAACACAAGTGAGTTGTGGACGATATAAGTCATACTGCCTACCAGCATGTCATACTTTGGTTCAGCAGTATTGTGAGATGAAGCGGCCCGGACCAACATTACGCGTACGCTTACGCAAGACTGGTTTCACCTTTACGAGCACTCGTGCTTAAAGGTGGCTGGCGGGTGTCTGTCTCTCTCACTTTAGTTGAACCGAGTGTGACTACGCCCGATCCTTGTGAAGGTTAAAACGGAGTCTATTTGACAAACTATCGTTGTGGTTTTGATGCGTAGGTAAGAACGGTTCTTGCTAAGCCCGTAGCAGCCACGTAAAATTTGCAACAACAAAGTAGAGGACGTCTAACTTATTTTTGCAGGGCATGTTGTGATGTGATATGGTCAAGACGTGATGCTATATTTTTGTATGAGATGATCATGTTTTGTAACCGGTTATCGGCAATGGCAGGAGCCATATGGTTGTCGCTTATTGTATGAAATGCAACGCATCTGTAATTGCTTTACTTTATCACTAAGCGGTAGCGATAGTCGTAGAAGCAATAGATGGCGTAAACGACAAGGATGCTACGATGGAGATCAAGGTGTCGCGCCGGTGACAATGGTGATCATGACGGTGCTTCGAAGATGGAGATCACAAGCACAAGATGATGATGGCCATATCATATCACTTATATTGATTGCATGTGATGTTTATCCTTTATGCATCTTATCTTGCTTTGATTGACGGTAGCATTTTAAGATGATCTCTCACAAAATTATCAAGTAGTGTTCTCCCTGAGTATGCACCGTTGCCAAAGTTCGTTGTGCCGAGACACCACGTGATGATCGGGTGTGATAAGCTCTACGTCCATCTACAATGGGTGCAAGCCAGTTTTGCACACGCAGAATACTCAGGTTAAACTTGACGAGCCTAGCATATGCAGATATGGCCTCGAACACGGAGACCGAAGGTCGAGCGTGAATCATATAGTAGATATGATCAACATAATGATGTTCACCATTGAAAACTACTCCATCTCACGTGATGATCGGTTATGGTTTAGTTGATTTGGATCACGTGATCACTTAGATGACTAGAGAGATGTCTGTCTAAGTGGGAGTTCTTAATTTATATGATTAATTGAACTTAAATTTATCATGAACTTAGTACCGATAGTATCTTGCTTGTCTATGTTTGTTTGTAGATAGATGGCTCGTCTTTGTTGTTCCGTTGAATTTTAATGCGTTCCTTGAGAAAGCAAAGTTGAAAGATGATGGTAGCAATTACACGGATCGGGTCCGTAACTCGAGGATTATCCTCATTGCTGCACGTAAGAGTTACGTCCCGAAGCACCGCTAGGTGCCAGAACTGCTTCGCCGATGTAACCGAGCGACGTTAAGAACGTCTCGCGAGCAAAGCGATGACTACTCTATAGTTCAGTGTGCCATGCTTTACGGCTTAGAACGGGTCTTCAACGACGTTTTGAACGTCATGGAGCATATGAGATGTTCCAGAGTTGAAGTTAATATTTCAAGCAAATGCCCGGATTGAGAGATATGAAGTCTCCAATAAGTTCTATAGCTGCAAGATGGAGGAGAATAGTTCGTCGGTGAACATATACTCGAATGTGTGGGTATAACAATCACTTGATTCAACGGGAGTTAATCTTCACGATGATAGTGTCATTGATGTAATTCTTCAATCATCGCCACCAAGCTACAAGAGCTTCGTGATGAACTATAATATGCAAGGGATGAACAAGACTATTCCCGAGCTCTTCGCAATGCTGAAAGCTGCGGAGGTAGAAATGAAGAAGGAGCATCAAGGGTTGATGGTCAACAAGACCACTAGTTTCAAGAAGAAGGGCAAAGGAAAGAAGAAGGGGAACTTCAAAAAGAACGGCAAGCATGTTGCTGCTCAAGAGAAGAAACCCAAGTCTGGACCTAAGCCTGAAATCGAGTGCTTCTACCGCAAGCGATCGACACCGAAGCGGAACTGCCCCAAGTATTTGGCGGATAAGAAGGATGGCAAAGTAAACAAAGGTATATGTGATATACATGTTATTGATGTGTACCTAACTAGAGCTCGTAGTAGCACTGGTATTTGATCTGGTTACATTGCTAATATTTGCAACTCAAACAGGACTACGGAATAAGCGAGCACCGCCAAGGACGGGTGACGATGCGGCGTGGGAAACGGTTCCAAAGTCGATGTGAACACGGTCGGCATGCTACCTCTACATCTACCATCGGGATTAGTTTTAGACCTGAATAATTGTTATTTGGTGCCTGCGTTGAGCATGAACATTATATCTGGATCTTGTTTGATGCGAGACGGTTATTCATTTAAATCGAGAGAATAATGGTTGTTCTATTTATATGAGTAATATCTTTTATGGTCATGCGCCCTTGAAGAGTGGTCTATTTTATTGAATCTCGATAGTAGTGATACACATATTCATAATGTTGAAACCAAAAGATGCAGAGTTGATAATGATAGTGCAACTTATTTGTGGCACTCGCCGCTTAGGTCATATCGATTGTAAAACACATGAAGAAACTCCATACCGATGGACTTCGGAATCACTTGATTATGAATCACTTGGTACTTGTGAACCGTGCCTCATGGGCAAGATGACTAAAACACCGTTCTCGGAACTATGGAGAGAGCAACAGATTTGTTGGAAATCATACATCTGAGATGTATGTGGTCCGATGAATGTTGAGGCTCGTGGCGGATATCGTTATTTTCTCACCTTCACAGATGATTTAAGCAGATATGGATATATCTACTTAATGAAGCACAAGTCTGAAACATTTGAAAAGTTCAAAGAATTTCAGAGTGAAGTAGAAAATCATCGTAACAAGAAAATAAAGTTTCTACGATCTGATCGTGGAGGAGAATATTTGAGTTACGAGTTTGGTTTACATTTGAAACAATGCGGAATAGTTTAGCAACTCACGCCACCGAACACCACAACGAAATGGTGTGTCCGAACGTCAGAATCGTACTTTACTTGATATGGTGCGATCTATGATGTCTCTTACCGATTTACCGCTATCTTTTTGGGTTATGCTTTAGAGACGGCCGCATTCACGTTAAATAGGGCACCATCAAAATCCGCTGAGACGACGCCTTATGAACTGTGGTTTGGCAAGAAACCAAAGTTGTCGTTTCTTAAAGTTTGGGGCTGCGATGCTTATGTGAAGAAACTTCAACCAGATAAGCTCGAACCCAAATCGGAGAAATGTGTCTTCATAGGATACCCAAAGGAAACTGTTGGGTACACCTTCTATCACAGATCCGAAGGCAAGACATTCGTTGCTAAGAATGGATCCTTTCTAGAGAAAGAGTTTCTCTCGAAAGAAGTGAGTGGGAGGAAAGTAGAACTTGATGAGATAACTGTATCTACTCCCTTATTGGAAGGTAGTTCATCACGAGAACCGGTTCCCGTGACAACTACACCAACTAGTGAGGAAGCTAATGATATTGATCATGAAACTTCAGATCAAGTTTCGCTGAACCTCGAGGTCTACAGAGTAAGATCCGCACCAGAGTGGTACGGTAATCCTATTATGGAAGTCATGTTACTTGACCATGATGAACCTACGAACTATGAGGAAGCGATGATGAGCCCAGATTCCACAAAATGGCTAGAGGCCATGAAATCCGAGATAGGATCCATGTATGAAAACAAAGTATGGACTTTGGTTGACTTGCCCGATGATCGGCAAGCCATTGAGAATAAATGGATCTTTAAGAAGAAGACTGACGCTGATGGTAATGTTACTATCTATAAAGCTCGACTTGTTGCGAAAGGTTTTCGACAAGTTCAAGGGGTTGACTACGATGAGACTTTCTCACCCGTAGCGATGCTTAAGTCTGTCCGAATCATGTTGGCTATTGCTGCATTTCATGATTATGAAATTTGGCAAATGGATGTCAAGACTGCATTCTTGAATGGATTTCTAGAAGAAGAGTTGTATATGATGCAGCCGGAAGGTTTTGTTGATCCAAAAGGTGCTGACAAAGTGTGCATGCTCCAATGCTCCATTTATGGACTGGTGCAAGCATCTCGGAGTTGGAATAAACATTTTGATAGTGTGATCAAAGCATATGGTTTTATATGACTTTTGGAGAAGCCTGTTTTTACAAAAGGTGAGTGGGAGCTCAGAGCATTTCTAGTTTTATATGTTGATGACATATTATTAATTGGAAATGATATAGAATTTCTGGATAGCATAAAGGGATACTTGAATAAAAGTTTTTCGATGAAAGACCTCGGTGAAGCTGCTTACATATTAGGCATCAAGATCTATAGAGATAGATCAAGACGCTTAATAGGACTTTCACAAAGCACATACCTTGACAAAATTTTGAAAAAGTTCAAAATGGATCGAGCAAAGAAAGGATTCTTGCTGTGCTACAAGGTGTGAAGTTGAGTCGAACTCAATGCCCGACCACAGCAGAAGATAGAGAGAAAATGAAAATGTTCCTATGCTTCAGCCATAGGCTCTATCATGTATGCAATCTTGTGTACCTGACCGACGATGCTTAGCAATAAGTTTGGCAGAAGGTACCAAAGTAATCCAGAGTGGATCATGGACGGTGGTCAAGAACATCTTGAAATACCTGAAAAGGACTAAGGATATGTTTCTCGTATATGGAGGTGACAAAGAGCTAGTCGTAAATAGTTACGTCGATGCAATCTTTGACACTGATCCGGACGATTCTAAATCGCAAACCGGATACGTGTTTATATTAAACGGTGGAGCTGTAAGTTGGTGCAGTTCTAAACAAAGCATCGTGGCGGGATCTACATGTGAAGCGGAGTACATAGCTGCTTCTGAAGCAGCAAATGAAGGAGTCTGGATGAAGGAGTTCATTTCCGATCTAGGTATCATACCTAGTGCATCGGGACCAATGAAGATCTTCGTGACAATATGGTGCAATTGCCTTGGCAAAGGAATCCAGATTTCACAAGAGGACCAAGCACATCAAGAGACGCTTCAATTCCATTCGGGACCAAGTCCAAGTGGGAGACATAGAGATTTGCAAGATAAATACGGATCTAAATGTTGCAGACCCGTTGACTAAGCCTCTCTCACGAGCAAAACATGATCAGCACCAAGACTCCATGGGTGTTAGAATCATTACTATGTAATCTAGATTATTGACTCTAGTGCAAGTGGGAGACTGAAGGAAATATGCCCTAGAGGCAATAATAAAGTAATTATTTATTTCCTCATATCATGATAAATCTTTATTATTCATGCTAGAATTGTATTAACCGGAAACATGATACATGTGTGAATACATAGACAAAACTATAGTCACTAGTATGCCTCTACTTGACTAGCTCATTAATCAAAGATGGTTATGTTCTGACCATAGACATGTGTTGTCATTTGATTAGTGGGATCACATCATTAGAAGAATGATGTGATTGACATGACCCATTCTGTTAGCCTAGCACTTGATCGTTTAATATACTGCTATTGCTTTCTTCATGACTTATACAAAGTTCCTGCAACTATGAGATTGTGCAACTCCGTTTACGGAAGAACACTTTGTGTGCTACCAAACTTCACAACGAATCGGGTGATTATAAAGGTGCTCTCTGGTGTGTTTCAAGGTACATGTTGGGTTGGCATAATTCGAGATTAGGATTTGTCACTCCGATTGTCGGAGAGGTATCTCTGGGCCCTCTCGGTAATACTCATCACCTAAGCCTTGCAAGCATGTAACTAATGAGTTAGTTATGAGATGACATATTACGGAACGAGTAAAGAGACTTGCCGGTAACGAGATTGAACTAGGTATTGGATACCGACGATCAAATCTCGGGCAAGTAACATACCGATGACAAAAGGAACAAAGTATGTTGTTATGCGGTTTGACCGATAAAGATCTTCGTAGAATATGTAGGAACCAATATGGGCATCCAGTCCCGCTATTGGTTATTGACCGAGAATGGTTTTAGGTCATGTCTACATAGTTCTCGAACCCGTAGGGTCCGCACGCTTAACGTTTCGATGACAGTTTTATTATGAGTTTATAAGTTTTGATGTACTGAAGTTTGTTCGGAGTCCCGGATGTGATCACGGACATGACGAGGAGTCTCGAAATGGTCGAGACATAAAGATTGATATATTGGACGACTATATTCGGACACCGGAAAGGTTCCGGGTGATTTCGGAGAAAACCGGAGTGCCGGGGGGGTTACCGGAACCCCCCGGGAGAGTTAATGGGCCACATGGGCTTAGGTGGGAAGAGAGAGGGGCGGCCAGGGTGGGCCCCGCGCCCCCTCTTCCTCTGGTCCGAATTGGACTAGGAGGGGGGCGGTGCCCCCCTTTCCTTCCCCCTCTCCCCCTTCCTTCCCCCTCCTAGTAGGAGTAGGAAAGGAGGAATCCTACTCCTACTAGGAGGAGGAGGACTCCTCCCTTTGGCGCGCCCAAGGGGGCCGGCCGGCCTCCCCCCTCCCTCCTTTATATACGGGGGCAGGGGGCACCCCATAGACACACAAGTTGATCTACGGATCGCTCCTTAGCCGTGTGCGGTGCCCCCTTCCACCATATTCCACCTCGGTCATATCGTCACGAAGCTTAGGCGAAGCCCTGCGCCGGTAAAACATCAAGATCGTCACCACACCGTCGTGCTGACAGAACTCTCCCTCGACACTCGGCTGGATCGGAGTTCGAGGGACGTCATCGAGCTGAACGTGTGCTGAACTCGGAGGCTCCGTACGTTCCGTGCTTGGATCGGTCGGATCGTGAAGACATACGACTACATCAACCGCGTTGTGCTAACGCTTCCGCTTACGGTCTACGAGGGTACGTGGACGAACACTCTCCCCTCTTGTTGCTATATCATCACCATGATCTTGCGTGTGCGTAGGAAATTTTTTGAAATTACTACGTTCCCCAACAGTATAGACCTCCCGTAGGGCACGTTTCCACTTGGGAATGTGGCTTGCGCGTATCATATTCACCGTTTTCGCCTCGGAAGGGAATTTCATCTTTCCTCCTATATTCGGTGATCGGGGTTCCTCCTCGTCATCGTCGCTTTGAGACCCCTTCCCCTTGTTTTCGGCATCTGTCATGCCGGTTTGTCTGAAGACCCAGCATTCTCTATTGGTGTGGTTGGCTGGTTTTCCATGGGTGCCATGAATTTGGCATGGACGGTCGAGTATGCGGTCAAAACTGGACGGGCCTGAATTGTTTTTGTTGAATGGTTTCTTCTGCTGACTGGACTTGGAACCGCTGAATCCGGCATTTACTGACGTGTCTTCGGCATTATCACCGTTTTTGCGGTGCTTGTGTTTGTTGCGCCGTGATTTGTCGTTGCTATCCTTAGCTTTCGATGTGCCCGGATTGCTTGTTGTATTGTTGCTACGGGCCAAGCAGCTATCCTCGCCCGCGCAAAAGTGGGTCATGAGTGTTGTGAGTGCTGCCATGGACTTTGGATTTTCCTGACCGAGATGTCGGGCAAGCCATTTGTCACGGATGTTATGCTTAAAGGCCGCTAGGGCTTCGGCATCCGGACAGTCAACAATTTGGTTCTTCTTGGTTAGGAACCGGGTCCAAAATTTCCTGGCTGACTCTCCAGGCTACTGGGTTATGTGACTTACATCGGCGTCTGGTGGTCGCACGTAAGTGTCCTGGAAGTTGTCAAGGAATGCATCTGCCAGGTTCTCCCAACTCCCGATGGAGTTTGCCGGCAACCTATTCAGCCAATGCCGAGCTGGTCCCTTTAGTTTTAGTGGGAGGTACTTTATGGCGTCTAGATCATCTCCGCGGTCCATGTGAATGTGGAGGAAAAAAATCTTCTATCCATACCGCGGGGTCTATGGTACCATCGTATGATTCAATGTTCACGGGTTTAAACCCCTCAGGGAATTCATGCTCCATTACTTCATCAGTGAAGCATAGGGGATGTGCAACACCTCTGTGTCGGGCTTCATTGTATTCGGCCCGGCCGGATTTGTTAGTGTATTCGGCGTGACGATCCTTGTCACGTGTTGGGGTGCGTCCCCGTGATCCGTAAATTGATCTTGACTGTCCTGCTTTGTCTTTCAATACATCTTGCAGGTCCTTCGTGTAGCCCCGGGCCTTGGTATTGTCGTTTGATTGGCGGCGGGGTGTGGTCTGGACTTCGGGCTGGTACGCCGTTTTGTCGCGGCCACGGGGTGGCCGGTCAGCCGCATCATGCGCTGGTAGCATGGGATTTAAGGACTCCTCCTCGAGTTGAGGTAGCAGCCTGCGCTTTGGGTAGCTTTTGCTAGGGCGCTCGAGTCCGTATATCTCGGCAGCTAGGACCTCGGTGGGGTCCTCAGGCACGATGAATTCTTCATCGCCAAGGCTCACCTCCTCTTCGGAGAGAGGCAAGTAGTTATCTTCCTCTGATTCTCCATCCTTTGCCTGTTCTTTAGGGCTAGCTTGCCCCTCCTCTTGC
This sequence comes from Aegilops speltoides, assembly GCA_021437245.1. Lineage (NCBI taxonomy): Eukaryota > Viridiplantae > Streptophyta > Magnoliopsida > Poales > Poaceae > Aegilops > Aegilops speltoides. The sequence continues at coordinate 357,859,445 of CM038145.1, forward strand.
TCGGCTTGCTCGAAGCCTGGCTGGGCAGGATTGTATTCGTCTTTGGCACCATCAGGATTGTTATCCCTTGTGTCGGTATCACTATTTTTGCTATGGCGGGGCTTGGAGCGGCACCGATGACGCCGTTGTCTAGATTGCTTCCCCAAGGGGTTATCTTCCGCTGCCTCATCGCCGTTGTTTTATTTAGGGGTATCCACCATATAAAAATCATATGAGGAGGTGGCGGTCCAACGCCCTATAGGCGGTGGTTCCTGTTCTTCTCCTGCGTCGTCCTCCATACCGTCGATGTCTTTGGAGTCGAAGTCAAGCACGTCGGTTAAGTCATCGACAGTGGCTATAAAAAGGGTGGTGGGTGGGGGACAAATTTCTTCGTCGTCCGCTCCCCACTCGAGCCGGACATAGTTCGGCCAAGAGTCTCCTAACAAGGACAGAGACCTTAGTGAGTTCAGCACATCACCCAAGGGTGAGTGGTGAAAAATATCCGCGGCGGTGAACTCCATGACGGGTGGCCAATCTGATTCGATAGGCACGGACGCACGCGGTTCGGATCCTACAACCGGAGAAGAGTCCGGGGGTCCGACGACACCACTCTCACAGGAGGTGGGATCAGCGTTCGGCTCTAATGCTGATGAGTGTGCGGCCTCCGTGGCGGGGTCCATCCACTCGTCCTCGGAAGGCACGATCTGCTCTGGATTGATTCCTGGCGCCAACGCGGGTGCGATCCCCTGAATACTGTCCGACGGCGGATCAAAGTCATGTCCGTCGTGACTGTTCGGCGCACCTGTCATGGGCTCGAACCCGTCGAAGATCAAGTCTTCGCGGATGTCGGCAGTGCAGTTTAAGCTTCCAAACCTGACCTGATGGCCAGGAGCGTAGCTATCAATCTGCTCCAGATGGCCAAGCGAGTTGGCCCGTAGTATGAAGTCGCCGAATATGAAGATCTGTCCGGGAAGGAAAACCTCCCCCTGGACCACATTGTTGAAGATGATCGAAGGGGCCATCAAGCTTTACAGCGACGGCACAGTGGAACTCTCAATGAAAGCACCAATGTCGGTGTCAAAACCGGCGGATCTCGGGTAGGGGGTCCCGAACTGTGCGTCTAAGGCTAATGGTAACAGGAGGCAGGGGACACGATGTTTTACCCAGGTTCGGGCCCTCTCGATGGAGGTAATACCCTACTTTCTGCTTGATTGATCTTGATGATATGAGTATTACAAGAGTTGATCTACCACGAGATCGTAGAGGCTAAACCCTAGGAGCTAGCCTATGATTATGATTGTTGTTGTCCTACGGACTAAACCCTCTGGTTTATATAGACACCGGAGGGGGCTAGGGTTACACAGAGTCGGTTATAGAGAAGGAAATCTACATATCCGAATATCCAAGCTTGCCTTCCACGCAAAGGAGAGTCCCATCCGGACACGGGACGAAGTCTTCAATCTTGTATCTTCATAGTCCAACAGTCCGGCCAAAGTATATAGTTCGGCTGTCCGAGGACCCCTTAATCCAGGACTCCCTTAGTGGCCAAGGACCTCCCTCCCTCGGGTACGGTGCCTAGTCCCCCTCCTCCATCCTCCCAGGTTCAACTAGTTTTGCCTTCTCTTTCGGACGAACATCTGTTACATATCTTATCGGACGTGGGTATCTCTCTCGAACCTAGCTATGGGTCTCCTTTGTTTATTCTGTCCATCATTAGGGCCAACAAGATGGACCGAGCGGCCATTGCCAAGGCCAAAGAGGCCACTGCCGATGCGGCTAAAGGGGACGCTGGTGATTCGGTTGGGGAGGGGGTGGTGGATGATGGTTGTGGCCAGTCTCATCCCGCTCCATCCAAAAGGGGCCGTTTGAAACGCTCCAAATCCTGAGCTGCCCCGTGCAGATCTAGCCTTCGCATTAGGAATCTTTCTTTCAAATGAAAGCTCTCTTCTCGAATATTACAGGTTTCGGAGCTAGGGGCGCCAGGACCAAATTAGGGATGTCGTTCGAGGAGAGAACATTGACATTTTAGGGCTGATTGAAACCTTCAAAGAATCCTTCTCCCCTAATGAACTTTCAGTGATTGCGAGTATGGATAGATTTGACTGGAACTTTTTGCCGTCCTCAGGTCATTCTGGGGGCATTCTTATTGGCACCAAACGAGATATGTTTGATTTTGTTACTTTTGATCATGGTATTTTTTTGGGCGAGCACTGTTGTGCACCATCGATGGCTTAAAACATTATGGGAATTTATGGTAGTTTATGGCCTAGCGGATCATTCCTTAACCTCTATCTTCCTTGATGAAATATCTACTAAAATTGAGGCATGTACGTTGCCTATTGTGGTAGGACGAGACTTCAATGTTTTGCGCACCCCCTCTGATAAGAACAATTGTAATTTCTCTTGGCCCCTTGCTAATGCGTTCAACGGTTTCATCAGTGATTGTGCCTTGCGCGAACTGCCTCGGGTGGGTGCTCGTTTTACCTGGACTAATCATCAGACTAATCCGGTCTGGTCGGTGCTGGATCGGGTGTTTATCTGCTCGAACTGGGACTCCTTATTCCCACACGCCTCCCTGAAAGCTAAAGCGATTGTGGGTTCGGATCATACCCCCTAATTCTGGACACTGGCCTTGACCACTCTGTGGTATCCTTTCGCTTCCAATTTGATGCCTCTTGGCTTTTAGTTGAGGTTTTTACTGATATGCTGGCTATCAAGATATCTGGTTTGCTCGCCTCTTCTCACCGGTCCTTTGGTCCCATGGAGGATTGGCACAAATGCTCCTATGTGATCCGCAAGTTTCTTCGGGGTTGGTCCCGCCGTGGAGGTCCGCCGGGAGAAAACATCCTTAGAGGCCCAGATTGTTGGTCTGGACCTCGTGGCTGATGGGATTGGCCTCTCGGAGGGCGAGTGGTCAGTCCGTTACAACCTTGAAGTTGCCTTGATGTAGTTGCACCAGCAGGCGGAGATCTGTTGGCGTTAGCGTGGCACCCTAAACCGGACTCTTAAAGGTGACTCCCCTACTGCTTACTTCTTTGCCATCACCAATGGTAGAAGAAGAAGATGTTTTATTGATAGCCTCATCATTAACGGAGTTAGAACCTTGGAACAATCTCTTATCATATCTCCAGTAGTGGATTTCTTCTCCTCCCTCTTGGGTGCTAAGAAGGAGTTTGGACTTACTATCTCCCTCTCCCTGTGGGACAACCCCAGTATGATCTCGATGCCGAAAATGAGGCCTTAATGTTACCGTTGTCTGATGCTGAGATTTGGGACGTTATTAACTCAGCTAACCCTAATATGGCCTCTGCCCTCATGGGATTCCCTCCCTTTCTTCAAGAAGTTTTGGCCCCAGCTGCGCTTGCTGGTGTGTCAAATCATTCAAGGTTTTTGACTGGGGACAGTTGATATCTCTCGCCTTAACTATGTTGTCATTACCCTTATTCCTAAAGTTAAAGGAGCCGAGCTTATCTCCCAGTTTAGACCGATTGCTCTCATTAACAATTTTGCTAAGTTCCCAGCGAAGGGCTTTGCCACTCGCCTATCTCCCATAGCCCTCAGAACTATTAGCCCTTCCCAGTCGGCATTTATCAAAGGTTGTTTCATCCTAGATGGGGTATTTTGCCTGCACGAGATCGTTCATGACCTCAGAATTTGTAAGTCTAAAGCGGCGATATTAAAGATGGACTTTGAAAAAGCATACGACTCGGTCAGTTGGCCTTTCCTGAGAAAAGTCCTCCTGGCCAAAGGTTTTGATGGTGCTTATGTACACAGGATCAAGCAGTTGGTCTCGAGGGGCCACACCGCTATCTCTGTTAATGGTCAGGTTAGTAATTACTTTGCCAACGGTAGGGGCCTGCGGCAAGGTGACCCCGCCTCTCCTATCCTGTTCAATTTTGTTGTGGATGCACTGTCTGGTATTCTCCCAAGAGCTGCTGCCCATGGTCATATATCTCCTGTTATCTCTCACCTCATTCCGGAACGGGTCACACATCTTCAGTATGCGGATGACAATATCATTATGGTAGAATTAAATGACTCTTGCATTGCCCACCTCAAGCTCATACTTCTTTCTTTTGAAGCCTTGTCGGGCCTTAAAATTAATTTCTCTAAGAGCGAGGTCATGGTCACTGGTGTCGACGATACGGAGGCCTTAAGGGTGGCCCATCTTCTCAATTGTCATCTGGGAGCCTTTCCCTTCAAATATTTAGGCCTCCCGATTTCTCCGGACATGCTTTACGCTAAAGAGTTTGCCCATGTTGTCGCTAAGGTTGGCAATAGGGTGCTTCCTTGGAGAGGCAGATACAACACAAGTGTTGGGAAAGTGGCGCTGGTTAACGCTTGCTTGTCTTCCTTACCAATGTTTATCATGGGTTTTTACCTACTCTCTGCTGGCACGCACGCTGGTTTCGATAAGCATCGGGGTGCTTTTTTCTGGAATGCGGCAGACAATAGACGCATTCACTTTGAAAACAAGAACATATACAACCCACGTCAGCATACACGCATCTTATAGCATCACATCCAATGGCTATAAAAGGTGAATGAGACGAAATTATATCTCATCTAGATGAGTTCTAGCAAAAATGTAAAGAATAACTGGGAGCCAAACGAGTTGACTTCACAAAACCAGGCGTGAGAGAGACGCGCCGAGCCGCCGAACAGAGTAGGAGGCTAGGAGCGGAGCCGAACACCGTGTCGGGAGAGTACTCGGTTCCGCATCCTGAAAGGCGCCGGAGAGAGACGGCGAGCAGGACGAACTGGGGGAAAATGAAGCCATTGTCGTAGTGAATCAAGCTAGGCTTGAGATGCAAGCTACCAAATCCAAAGCTTGTACTGAACTGACTCGGAGTGCATTCCGATTTCTTCACGGATCGCAGGAGCAGAACACGGCTTCGATCCCTTCACGGATCACTTCACAAGTTAAAACGGCTTCGATCCCATCTACAGCGCCCATCCAATCTTTCGGCCAATCGCATCTTCCGGCCCTAACTCCAGCGACCGCCGTCCGACTGGCTGTTCCCATGGAGATTGCTCACCGGAACCGGGAGCCCTTCAGCGTCATGTCCGGCCACGGCCGAAAGCGCCCGCTGGAGACCCTTCGCCAACGGTTCCAGGCAGAGCTCGTCGCGGTCCGTCGCCTCCTCGCCGAGGCGGCCACCGTGCTTCCCGCCTCGTCCCCGTCGGTTCCCCGCGTGCGCGTTCGTCCAGCCGAGGAGCCGCCAGCCAAGAAGAGGAAGGCGTCCCATGCCGTTCCCGTGAAGAAGATGACGTCCAAGGAGCGGGACCAACTCTACGCGGACCTCACCAAGCTAGCCAAGCTCTCTGAATCTCATGTGCTCCCTGCTCATATCCTGGAGCTGCTGAAGAAGCAGAGCCGCCACGGCATCTGCGATGATTACATCGAGATCGAGATGCACGCCGTCCAAGACGCGGCCCTTGTGGAGATGCAGAAGCAGCTGGACAAGTTCCTTCGAGAGAGGGCGAATCCGTTGGCGCATCATCAACACAAAAAGATGATGGCCGAGGAGGAGGACGAAGACGTCGACATCGTCGGCGGCGTCTCCCCTTTGCCTGTCAGGCCGACACCCGTGCAGCTCGTCGAAGAGGACATCTGCGGCGACGCCTCACCGCTGAAGAATCTTGGCCAAGATGCAACCATCAGCGGCAGCAGCGGTTCGGTTTCTGATTCTTCTCACCAGAGCGGCCACAGTCCAGCTCCCGCAGAGCACGCCGCCAACACTAGGCCTCCAACACGCGACCTCATCGCCCGTGCCAACGAGATTTTGGAAAGGCGGCGAAAGGAGGAGACGTCCCGGGCGAGGGAGAAAGCCCGTCAGCAAGTGCGCGAGACGGAGAGGACGGTAATGTTCAACGATAGCCTAGACGAGGACGTGAAGGCCCTCGGCATTGATCAGTACAACACGGCGAGGCCGAACAACTTGTTGCGACTGATGGGACTCTTCCGCAAGGACAAGCTTGACGACGACGACGACGACGACCTGAAGCAGCAGCAGCAGCATCAAGGCTTCCAAGAAGATTTAGAGGAAGGGGAGATTCGGCTGTGATCGTCGTGGCTAGCAAAGAAAGCTTGTAGTTCTCTTCTTCTGCTGAACGTAGTAATTCTGAAGATGATAGCTGACACTTAATGCTGTTCTTGAGGCCTCAGAGTAGGCGTGTAAGCATGATTGAATGAGAAAGTTGTGTCTCTGTTTGGTCATGTAGGCACACCTCTTATCTAGACCATATTTGGAAGTACATGATCGATTATACAGAGTATCAGCTAAATTAGTTACTATATCTTTTATTGTACATGTTTGTGGTGCTGCGGTGTGTAAATGATCATCATAATTAAAGTTGGCCCATCTCCAAGAAAGATAACAGAGATGTCCATTTTCGAGAAAGATTAACACAGATGTGCTCTCTGAAATCACTGTTGCCTTTTGCCTCAGTTGCCTGTGTTTGATCCACATCGAAGTCACATGTTGCTGCTCTTGAACTTATAATTATCACAAATATGATGAATTGGGAGTGCGGCTGATCTGATGTGTACAGGAGTTGAGGCTAGGTTCTTCACACAAATGTTCGGTCAGAGTAGCAAAAAAAAATCACAATCGGTCAGAGTAACAATTTAATTGCTTGGCAATGTACAATGTAGTCTATGTTCCTGTTGTAAATTGCATATTTGATAAACTGGTTTTGAGGTACAATGTGAATAAGTTTGGATCTTTATGTTATGGAAGTGTTAGTGTAGGCTACTTTTGGTTTTACATCAAGAAAATAGTCTAGGAAGTGTACTGCTGGTTTTCCAAAGTTTTTCAGAAGGAGGATTTATTACCTTAAAAAGCATCAAGCTGATGTATTTGTTGTTCTAATTAATAAATATTGTTGTTCTTTCACCTTTCAAGATACTAAATCACGTCCGTCAATCTGCTCTGGTTGATATATTGGAAATTCTCATAATTATTTGTGAAAGGCATAAGCTGCCCTTGGATCAGACCTGGGTTCCATGTTACAATAACAGAAATGGTATGTCCCATGGTTGTAACGTCAAGAATACATGCTTAAAACTTGATGGTTGTTGCATTGAAGGAGTATGCATTTCGACCTGTGGTACGCCATTCCATTTAACCTGATGTTGATATGTGGGGATTTGAATGGCTCCCTCCTCCCCCCTCTCTCCCTCTCCTCTCCCCCCTCCCTCGCAACCTCGATCCCTGATGGCTCTCCTCCGGCGATCCCCTCCGTCTCACCGTCCCTCCTTATCTCCTCTGGTGCGGCCCTCTTTTGGATTCCTCCTCCGATTCGGAGCCCGATCGTGTCCTGGGTACACCGAGGTCGGCGTTGGCTTCCAAGGCGGCGCCCCATTCCATGAAGTTTGCCCCTGGGGGCAGGGGCAAGCCGGTGGCGTCGTCGGAGGACGAATCTGGCTGGCATTGTGTGTCCCGTCGGTAGCGTAGATCTGGTAAGTTTTCCTTTCCGTCCCCGGCTAAGGGGATCCTTGGTGCACTGGCATATGTGGAGGGGTCGGGCGTCTCTGTCATGAGTTCACCTGGTTCACGCGGGGCCTCGGCTCCTCCATCTCCCGCGGCCATGGCACCGTCGCCGGCGTTGCCTGGTCCATCGGGGGCTGGGCGCTCGGCGGCGGGGCAAACCCTAGATCTGGCTCTGTCCTCGGAGACTAGTGAGCCCCGGGGTCTGCTGGGCCCTGTGTGTCATGGGCCGGCCTCGGGTGGGAGGCCCGTGGTCCCTCCCCTTTCTTCGGTGTCTAACTTTCCCCCTCCCTTCCGTGGGCCCTGGGCAGTTGGTGGTGGCCACTGTTCCTCCCCCCTCCCTTCGGCCTGTGTAGCCTGCCCGGCCCACTTGGGCGTTGCTCGCTCTGGTTATTTATGGGTGAGGAAACGTCGCGCCCCCATCAGTTGCTTCCTCAGATCTACTCCTCCTCCTCCACTCCTCCTCTCTTTCGTGGAGGCCCTCGCCATGGACAAGTCCAGGGGATCCTCGAGCGAGGCATTGTGGGGCTGCAAGCGCCGGCGCGAGGATTCTCCGGCCACGGGTGTCGATCTGGAATATGAGGCTTCCCTTCGCTCCAAGTTGGAGGCCGAGCAGGCGGCTCACAACCGCGAAGCGTGTGCGGCGGGCCCGAAATGGCTCCAGCGCGATGAGCGGGAGCGGTCGCTGGCTGGATCTGGCCCCCCCGGAGCCCGGATCTGGTGGTGCGGGGTCGCCGGTGATGGACCCCTGGGAGGTGGTGGCGTCTGGTGGTGCTGGTGGCTCCTCTTCTTCGGGGCCGCGCTCCCTCTCGGGGCCTGGTGGCTCCGCCTTGGCTGCCTCCCCGCTCCTCTAGTGTTGGTGTTGGCTCTCACCCTCCTCCGCGCAACTTCTCTGGCCTCACCACCCAGCAGTTGAAGGTGCGCCGCTTTCCTGCCTCAGGCCCTGGCTCCTGTTCGTCGGAGCTTGGGGACGGCATTCTGCCTCCTCCTCCACCTCCTCCACCTCGCCAGGGAGCCAATGCTTCGAACTCCTCCTCCTCTCTCACATGCTTCGCTTGCCACCAACCAGGTCATTTCCAATAAAGATGCTTCAATCCCCGCCCCCTTCTGTCTGATATGTAGATCTGAAGGTCATCTTACAGTAGATTGCCAAAACCGTATCAAACCACCTGCTTTTGTGCATTTCGAGACGGGGCTCCCTGGATGCTCCTTCTTCGCTCTGGATAGTGAGGTGCCCCTGGTTGCCGTGGCTTCGTCCCTCTCTAATGCTACCATCGTTGCGGTCCAGGACCAGAAGATCTCTCCTCAGACCTTGCTGGAAGGTCTTCGGATATGGGACGAGGGAGGTTGGGATTGGCAGGTTAATTAGCTTTCTGAATATGAGTTTGTGGTGGTGTTATCCTCCAAAGACTGCTTAAGGATGATTTCTTCTTGCACTAGCTTTACTCTGCCTTACAATCAAAGTGTGGTGTCTATTAAGGCTGCGGCGTGTGGCGTCAAAGCGGTGGGATCGCTCTCTCAGGTCTGGGTTCTGGTTGATGATGTGCCAGCTGGTTTGCACCCGGTCCCGTTCTTGATGACTTTCGGTGTTCTTATTGGCAAGCCAATTGAGGTGGACTCTGAGTCTTTGGAGAAGCTTGGTCCGGTTCGCATTAAGGTCTGGTGTGTTGATCCGCTATGCCTGCGTGGTGTGGTTGACGTGTTCCCTTCCTATGATGGAGTTCGGCTATGGTTGCAGGTGGAAGGGGCTGAGGCATTCCAGGCTCCTCCACCACCACCTGCTCCTAGCTCTACTAACCCTGATAATCATGATGATGCCTCTATAGATGGGCAGAATCCTAGCGGTGGCAATGATGCTCATTTCACTCAATCTGAATGGGATGGCATGGAACCAGAGGTTCGTGATCTGTTCAAGTCAAATGCGTCGGTGGGTCCTACTCAAAAGGAGGCGGCGGTGGTGCCTGCGTAGGGAGCCGAGGGCTTGGGGGGCGTTGGCCAAGGAAAATCTATGGTCGCGGGCACCCCCATCTTGGGGGTCTGCTCCAACATGCCAGCTCGTCCCCTTTCTCCTACCTACTCTGGAATTGAAGATCTACCTCTATATCCTTGATGACCCACAAGTATAGGGATCTATTGTAGTCCTTTCGATAAGTAAGAGTGTCGAACCCAACGAGGAGCAGAAGGAAATGATAAGTGGTTTTCAGCAAGGTATTCTCTGCAAGTACTGAAATAAGTGGTAACAGATAGTTTTGTGATAGGATAAATTGTAACGAGCAAGAAGTAACAAAAGTAAATAAAGTGCAGCAAGGTGGCCCAATCCTTTTTGTAGCAAAGGACAAGCCTGGACAAACTCCTATAATAGGAAAAGCACTCCCGAGGACACATGGGAATATCGTCAAGCTAGTTTTCATCACGCTCATATGATTCGCGTTCGGTACTTTGATAATTTGATATGTGGGTGGACCGGTGCTTGGGTACTGCCCTTACTTGGACAAGCATCCCACTTATGATTAACCTCTATTGCAAGCATCCGCAACCACAACAAAAGTATTAAGGTAAACCTAACCATAGCATGAAACACATGGATCCAAATCAGCCCCTTACGAAGCAACGCATAAACTAGGGTTTAAGCTTCTGTCACTCTAGCAACCCATCATCTACTTATTACTTCCCAATGCCTTCCTCTAGGCCCAAATAATGGTGAAGTGTTATGTAGTTGATGTTCACATAACACCACTAGAGGTTAGACAACATACATCTCATCAAAATATCGAACGAATACAAAATTCACATGACTACTAATAGCAAGACTTCTCCCTTGTCCTCAGGAACAAACGTAACTACTCACAAAGCATATTCATGTTCATAATCAGAGGGGTAATATTGTGCATAAAGGATCTGAACATATGATCTTCCACCAAATAAACCAACTAGCATCAACTACAAGGAGTAATCAACACTACTAGCAACCTACTAGCACCAATCCCGGACTTGGAGACAAGAATTGGATACAAGAGATGAACTAGGGTTTGGAGATGAGATGGTGCTGATGAAGATGTTGATGGAGATTTCCCTCTCCTGATGAGAGGAGCGTTGGTGATGACGATGGTGATGATTTCCCCTCCCGGAGGGAAGTGTCCCCGGCAGAACAGCTCTGCCGGAGCCCTAGATTGGTTCCACCTCGTGGCGGCGGAGTCTCGTCCCGAAAGGTTGCTAATGATTTTTTTCTCATCGAAAGACTTCATATAGGAGAAGATGGGCGTCAGAGAGCCACCAGGGGGCCCACGAGGTAGGGGGGCGCGCCCAGGGGGGTGGGGTACCCCCCACCCTCGTGAGCAGGGTGTCGGCCCCCTGGCCTTCATCTTTGGCGTTGATTTTTCTTTATTTATTTTAAGATATTCTGTGGAGTTTCAGGACTTTTGAAGTTGCGCAGAAGAGATCTCCAATATTTGCTCCTTTTCCAGCCAGAATTCCAGCTGCTGGCATTCCCCCTCTTCATGGTAAACCTTGTAAGATAAGAGAGAATAGCCAAAAGTATTGTGACATGTCGTGAAATAACAGCCCATAATGCGATAAATATCGATATAAAAGCATGATGCAAAATGGACGTATCAACTCCCCCAAGCTTAGACCTCGCTTGTCCTCAAGCGAAAAGCCGATAACAATAAATATGTCCTCATGTTTAGAAGTAGAGGCGTCGATAAAAATAAAATACGGACATGAAGGCATCATGATTATTTTCATAACAGCAACATATATAGATTTGTCATATGATTACTTATGTTCAAGTGATGATCTTTTCACAAAGCCAAAGTATGAATCATAAACCTTATTGAGCACCAACAAATTATACCCTCAGTCATTGAAGCAATTGCAATTTATGATAACATCGGAAAGAGTCTATGTCAGGGCTTAAAAGCAAGTCCACATACTCAACTATGACTTAGTCCTTCATAATTGCTAACACTCACGCAATACTTGTGGTTACGGAGTTTTAACCGGACACAGAGAAAGATAGGGGCTTGTAGTTTTGCCCCACAACCTTTTACCTCAAGGGTAATGTCAACAATAATAATTCATGCTCCCCCACATCCAATTAGATATATATATATATATATATATATATATATATATATATATATATATATATATATATATATATATATATATATATCATGTTCTTTCCAACATCTTGAGCTTGCCAAAGGATAAAATGAAAAGGAAAGGTGAAGATCACCGTGACTCTTGCATAAAGTATAGGATAATAATAAAAGATAGGCCCTTCGCAGAGGGAAGCAGAGGTTGCCATGCGCTTTTATGGTTGGATGCACAAAATCTTAATGCCAAAGAACGTCACTTTATATTGCCCCTTGTATGTGAACCTTTATTATGCAGTCTGTCGCTTTTATTGCGTCCACAACAAGTTCGTACAAAGCTTATTTCTCTGCACTAATAAGTCATGCATATTTAAAGAGCAATTTTTATTGCTTGCACCGATGACAACTTACTTGAAGGATCTTACTCAATCCATAGGTAGATATGGTGGACTCTCATGGCTAAACTGGTTTAAGGGTATTTGGAAGCACAAGTAGTATCTCTACTTGGTGCTGAGAATTTGGCTAGCATGAGGGGGAAAGGCAAGCTCCACATGTTAGAGGAACCATGACAACATACTTTATCTCGGATGTAAGAAAACATAACTCATTATGTTGTATTCCTTGTCCAACATCAACTCTTTAGCATGTCATATTTTTATGAGTGCTCCTAATCATAAAAGATGTCAATGATAATACATCTATATGTGAAACCTCTCTCTCCTTATTACTTCCTATTAATTGCAACAATGACCAGAGCTATATTTGCCAACTCCCAACAACTTTCAATCATCATACTCTTTTTATGTGAAGTCATTACTCTCAATAAGATCAATATGAACTCTTTGTTTCTTTTTATTCTTTTGTTTGTTCACCAAAGATCATGGAAAAGTAATCAAGCCCTTGCTCAACACTAATCTTTATTATATATAGCTCACGGACTCGATTGCATAGAGGGATCATAAAGCAAAACTCAAAACTAGATTGTGCCATGACTTTATTCTACTAAATCAAGATAATACTAATAGGATCGAACTAAGAAAAACGGTAAAGATAGGAGTTGTGATGGTGATACGATACCGGGGCACCTCCCCCTGGCTTGGCAGTTGCCAAGGGGAGTGCCCATACCCATATGATTATATCTCCTTCTTTGTTGTTGGCGGTGGAGGTGTTGTTGATGATGGAAGCTTGTCATCCACCTTCCATGGCATAGGCTCGCCCTCATAGAAGGATGATCGAGTCTCCGGAATCCTCAAATCTACAACGGAAACTGTTCGAAACAAAAACAGAGGATATTTGCGTGATACGGTCGTCAAAGCCTTCGGGAGAATATATAATGAATTTTTACCGACCAAAATACGTATCGTGCAAGAAAACGGAGTCCAGAGGGCACACGAGGTGCTCACGAGGTAGGGGGCGCGCACAGGGGGGTAGGGCGCGCCTCCACCCTCGTGGAGGCCTCGTGTCCTCCCCGGACTGCTACTTATTTTTCTATTTTTCTAAATATTCCAAAACGGAGAAATATTGCTTTAAAAATTGTTTTGGGGTCGGTTTACTTACCGTACCACATACCTATTCCTTTTCGAGTCAGAACGCTCGAAAGTGTCCTTATGTATTCCTCCTGGGCTACGGTTTCAATAATATTGGTTTCAACATTTATGGGATTACCTGAGATATAATGTTTGATTCTTTGACCGTTTACCACCTTCGGATTTGTGCCTCGAAGTTGTTGATTTTTATGGCACCGGAACAATAGACCTCCTCGATAACGTAAGGACCTTCCCATTTGGAGAGAAGTTTTCCTGCAAAAAATCTTAAATGAGAGTTGTATAGTAATACATAATCACCTACATTAAACTCACGCTTCTGTATCCTTTTCTCATGCCATCTTTTAACTTTTTCTTTAAATAACTTGGCATTTTCATAAGCTTGGGTTCTCCATTCATCAAGTGAGCTAATATCAAATAACCTCTTCTCACCGGCAAGTTTGAAATCATAGTTGAACTCTTTAATAGCCCAATATGCCTTATGTTCTAATTCGAGAGGTAAGTGACATGCTTTTCCATAAACCATTTTATACGGAGACATACCCATAGGATTCTTATATGCAGTTCTATAGGCCCATAACGCATCATCAAGTTTCTTGGAGCAATTCTTTCTAGACCTATTAACAGTCTTTTGCAAAATTAATTTGAGCTCTCTATTACTCAATTCTACTTGACCACTAGACTGCGGGTGATATGGAGATGCAATTCTATGATTAACGTCATATTTAGCAAGCATTTTACGGAAAGCACCATGAATAAAGTGTGAACCACCATCAGTCATTAAATATCTAGGGACTCCAAACCTCGGAAAAATAACTTCCTTAAGCATTTTAAAGAAGTGTTATGATCAGCACTACTAGTTGGAATAGCTTCTACCCACTTAGTAACGTAATCAACAACAACTAAAATATGTGTATATCCATTAGAGGCAGGAAAAGGTCCCATATAATCAAAGCCCCAAACATCAAATGGTTCAATAACAAGTGAATAATTCATAGGCATTTCTTGACGTCTACTAATATTACCCATTCTTTGACATTCATCACAAGACAAAACAAACTTACGGGCATCCTTGAAGAGAGTAGGCCAATAAAAACCAGATTGCAATACCTTATGTGCAGTTCTATCTCCAGCGTGGTGTCCTCCATAAGCTTTGGAGTGACACTTGCGTAGGATCTGTTCCTGTTCAAGCTCAGGTACACAACGTCTAATAACACCATCTACTCCTTCTTTATACAGATGTGGATCATCCCAAAAGTAATGTCTCAAATCATAAAAGAACTTTTTCTTTTGTTGGTATGTGAAGCTAGGGGTATAAATTTAGCAACAATATAATTAGCATAATCAGCATACCATGGAGTGCTACGAGAAGTGCTTATGACATTTAATTGTTCATTAGGAAAGCTATCATCAATAGGTAGTGGGTCATCAAGGAAATTCTCTAACCTAGATAAGTTGTCTGCAACGGGGTTCTCGGCTCCTTTTCTAGCAACAATATGCAAATCAAATTCTTGAAGCAAGAGAACCCATCTAATGAGTCTAGGTTTTGCATCTTTCTTTTCCATAAGATATTTAATAGTAGCATGATCAGTGTGAATGGTTACTTTAGAATCAACAATATAGGGTCTGAATTTATCACAAGCAAATACAACTGCTAAAAGTTCCTTTTCGATAGTAGCATAGTTTCTTTGAGCATTGTCTAGAGTCTTACTAGCATAATTGATAACATTTAATTTGTTATCAACTCTTTGCCCTAGAACAGCACCTACAGCATAATCACTAGCATCACACATAATTTCAAAGGGTAAATTCCAATCAGGTGGCTGAACAACAGGTGCAGAGACTAATGCTTTCTTAAGTATTTCAAATGCTTCTACACAATCATCATCAAAGACAAATGGTACATCTTTTTGTCATAAATTAGTCAGAGGCTGAGAATTTTTTGAGAAGTCCTTAACGAACCTCCTATAAAATCTGGCGAGACCAAGGAAACTTCTTATACCTTTGATGTCCTTGGGACATGGCATCTTTTCGATAGCATCAACCTTGGCTTTATCAACTTCAATACCTCTTTCAGAAACTTTGTGCCCCAAGACAATACCTTCATTAACCATAAAGTGGCACTTTTACCAATTCAAGACAAGATTAGTTTCTTCACATCTCTGCAAAACTCGAGCAAGATTGCTCAAGCAATCATCAAAAGAGGAACCATAGATGGAAAAGTCGTCCATGAAAACCTCACAAATCTTTTCACAAAAATCAGAGAATATAGCCATCATGCATCTTTGAAAGGTAGCAGGTGCATTACATAAACCAAAAGACATACGTCTATAAGCAAAAGTACCAAAAGGGCATGTAAACGTAGTCTTTGATTGATCTTTAGCCGACACAGGTATTTGAGAGAAACCAGAATAACCATCTAGAAAGCAATAATGTGTATGTTTGCATAATCTTTCTAGCATTTGATCAATAAAAGGTAAGGGGTAATGATCTTTCTTAGTAGATTTATTTAACTTGCAGAAATCAATTACCATCCTATAACCTGTGATAATTCTTTGCGGGATCAATTCATCTTTATCATTAGGGACAACAGTAATACCTCCCTTCTTAGGGACACAATGGACAGGACTTACCCACTGACTATCAGCAACGGGATAAATTATACCTGCCTCCAGAAGCTTGAGTATTTGTTTTCTTTCCACTTCTTTCATTTTAGGATTCAAACATCGTTGAGGATCACGAACTGGTTTGGCATCCGCTTCCAAATATATTTTATGTTAACATAGAGTGGGACTAATGCCCTTAAGATCATCAAGAGTATATCCAATAGCGGCAAGATGCTTCTTCAGAGTTTTCAATAATCTTTCTTCTTCATGCTCTGAAAGGTTAGCACTAATAATAACAGGATATATTTTCTTTTCATCAAGATAAGCATATTTGAAATTATCAGGCAACGGTTTGAGGTCAAACACGGGATCACCCTTGGGTGGAGGAGGATCCCCTAGGATTTCAACAGGCAAATTGTGTTGCAGAATAGGTTCCTGTTTAAAGAATACTTCATCTATTTCCCTTCTTTCATTCATGAACATCTCATTTTCATGGTCTAGCAAATAGTGTTCTAAAGGATCACTAGGAGGTACGGCAATAGAAGCAAGGCCAATAATTTCATCCTTACTAGGCAATTCTTCCTCACGATGTTGTTTACTAAATTTAGAGAAATTAAACTCATGAACCATATCATCCAAGCCAACAGTAACAACATTCTTTTTGCAGTCTATCATAGCATTAACAGTATTCAAGAAGGGTCTACCAAAAATAATGGGACAAAATCTATCTTGTGGAGAATCAAGAACAAGGAAATCAGTGGGATATTTGTTTTTTCCACACAAGATTTCAACATCTCTAACAATTCCCATTGCAGATATAGTATCTCTATTGGCAAGTTTAATTGTAACATCAATATCTTCTAACTCAGCAGGTGCGATATCATGCATAATTTCTTTATATAAGTCAATGGGTATAACACTAGCACTAGCACCCAAATCACATAAGCCATGATAACAATGATCTCCTATTTTAACAAAAATAACAGACATGCCTACCACAGGTCTATGTTTATCTCTATCACAGGGTTTAGCAATTCTAGCAGTTTCACCAGAGAATTGAATGACATGCCCATCAATATTATCAGACAAGAGATCTTTAACAATAGCAATATTAGGTTCTACTTTGACTTGCTCAGGAGGTGTATAAGTTCTAGTATTGCTTTTACGAACAACAGTTGAAGCTTTAGCATGATCCTTTACTCTAACAGGGAAAGGTGGTTTCTCAACATAAGAGGTGGAAACAATAGGATCATTATAAGTGATAGTCTCTTCTTCAACTTTAATAGGTGCAGCTACTTTTACTTCTATGGGAAGATGATATTTAGACCACTTCTCCTTGGGGAGATCAACATAAGTAGCAAAAGATTCACAGAAAGAAGCTACTATCTCAGAGTCAAGTCCATATTTAGTGCTAAACTTACGGAAAATATCGGTATCCATAAAAGATTTAACACAATCAAACTTCGGTGTCATACCTGACTCCTTACCTTCGTCGAGGTCCCAATCTTCAGAGTTGCGTTTAATTCTATCCAATAAATTCCATCTGAATTCAATAGTCTTCATCATAAAGGAGCCAGCACAAGAAGTATCGAGCATGGTTTGATTATTATGAGAAAGCCGAGCATAAAAACTTTGCGTAATTATTTCTCTTGGAAGCTCATGATTGGGGCATGAATATAACATTGATTTAAGCCTCCCCCAAGCTTGAGCGATGCTTTCTCCTTCGCAAGGCCAAAAATTATATATATAATTGCGATCACGATGAACAAGATGCATAGGGTAATACTTTTGATGAAATTCCAATATCACTCTTTTATAGTTCCATGATCTCGTATCATCACATAGCCTATACCATGTCAATGCGTCTCCCTCCAAAGATAAAGGGAAAGCCTTCTTCTTAACAACATCATTGGGTATACCTGCAAGCTTAAATAATCCACAAATATCATCCACATAGCGTACATGCTCGTCGGGATGCTTTGTTCCATGTCCTATAAAAGTATTAGCCAGCAGTTTTTCCATAATACCCGAAGGAAATTCAAAAGGAGTTTCATTTTCAATAGGTTCAGTAGGTTGAGGAGCAACTCTTTGCTCTACTGGACAGGGTGAAGATACCCCGAACAAGCCCCTCAGAGATTCACTTTCCATAGTAACAAGTGACAGAAAATTTCAGCACACTATATAAATTTTTCCTTACCAAATTCCACTTACCAAAGGCGCTACACTCCCCGGCAACGGCACCAGAAAAGAGTCTTGATGACCCACAAGTATAGGGGATCTATCGTAGTCCTTTCGATAAGTAAGAGTGTCGAACCCAACGAGGAGCAGAAGGAAATGATAAGCGGTTTTCAGCAAGGTATTCTCTGCAAGTACTGAAATAAGTGGTAACAGATAGTTTTGTGATAGGATAAATTGTAACGAGCAAGAAGTAAAAAAAGTAAATAAAGTGCAGCAAGGTGGCCCAATCCTTTTTTTAGCAAAGGACAAGCCTGAACAAACTCTTATAATAGGAAAAGCGCTCCCGAGGACACATGGGAATATCGTCAAGCTAGTTTTCATCACGCTCATATGATTCGCGTTCGGTACTTTGATAATTTGATATGTGGGTGGACCGGTGCTTGGGTACTGCCCTTACTTGGACAGACATCCCACTTATGATTAACCTCTATTGCAAGCATCCGCAACTACAACAAAAGTATTAAGGTAAACCTAACCATAGCATGAAACATATGGATCCAAATCAGCCCCTTACGAAGCAACGCATAAACTAGGGTTTAAGCTTCTGTCACTCTAGCAACCCATCATCTACTTATTACTTCCCAATGCCTTCCTCTAGGCCCAAATAATGGTGAAGTGTTATATAGTTGACGTTCACATAACACCACTAGAGGTTAGACAACATACATCTTATCAAAATATCGAAGGAATACCAAATTCACATGACTACTAATAGCAAGACTTCTCCCTTGTCCTCAGGAACAAACGTAACTACTCACAAAGCATATTCATGTTCATAATCAGAGGGGTAATAATGTGCATAAAGGATCTGAACATATGATCCTCCACCAAATAAACCAACTAGCATCAACTACAAGGAGTAATCAACACTACTAGCAACCTACTAGCACCAATCCCGGACTTGGAGACAAGAATTGGATACAAGAGATGAACTAGGGTTTGGAGATGAGATGGTGCTGATGAAGATGTTGATGGAGATTGCCCTCTCCCGATGAGAGGAGCGTTGGTGATGACGATGGTGATGATTTCCTCCCGAGGGAAGTGTCCCCGGCGAACAGCTCTGCAGAGCCCTAGATTGGTTCCGCCAAGGTTCCACCTCGTGGCGGCGGAGTCTCGTCCCGAAAGGTTGCTTATGATTTTTTTCTCATCGAAACACTTCATATAGGAGAAGATGGGCGTCAGAGAGCCACCAGGGGCCCACGAGGTAGGGGCGCGCACAGGGGGAGGGGCGCGCCCCCCACCCTCGTGAGCAGGGTGTGGGCCCCCTGGCCTTCATCTTTGGCGACGATTTTTCTTTATTTATTTTAAGATATTCCGTGGAGTTTCAGGACTTTTGGAGGTGCACAGAATAGGTCTCCAATATTTGCTCCTTTTCCAGCCAGAATTCCAGCTGCCGGCATTCCCCCTCTTCATGGTAAACCTTGTAAGATAAGAGAGAATAGCCATAAGTATTGTGACATATCGTGAAATAATAGCCCATAATGCAATAAATATCGATATATAAGCATGATGCAAAATGGTGTATCACTCCTCCTCACCATACTGAGATGCCCACTGCCAAGAAGAATAAATCTACTGTCAGGAAGTATTCGGCCAAGAGCAGGGCTACATCGGGCTCCAAGCAATCAATGACGGGTCTCTATCAGCGTCTGATAAGGATTTGGGCTCTACATTGGGCTCCGGGCCTGTGTCGGCATCCCCAGCTGCTCGCTCCCCCTGCTTCGTTCGCATGCCACCACGGCTCGCATAGGCCGGCGTGTGCGGGACTCTATGGAGCCGGTGGCTTTGAGAGCGGAGCACTGTGCGGCGGCTGTCGGTGTCAAAACCGGTGTATCTCGGGTAGGGGGTCCCGAACTGTGCGTCTAAGGCTAATGGTAACAGGAGGCACGGGACACGATGTTTTACCCAGGTTCGGTCCCTCTCGAGGGAGGTAATACCCTACTTCCTGCTTGATTGATCTTGATGATATGAGTATTACAAGAGTTGATCTACCACGAGATCGTAGAGGCTAAAACCTAGAAGCTAGCATGGTTATGATTGTTGTTGTCCTATGGACTAAACCCTCCAGTTTATATAGACACCGGAGGGGGCTAGGGTTACACAGAGTCGGTTACAGAGAAGGAAATCTACATATCTGAATATCCAAGCTTGCCTTCCACGCAAAGGAGAGTCCCATCCGGACACGGGACGAAGTCTTCAATCTTTTATCTTCATAGTCCAACAGTCCGGCCAAAGTATATAGTCCGGATGTCCGAGGACCCCTTAATCTAGGACTCCCTCAGTAGCCCCTGAACCAGGCTTCAATGACAATGAGTCCGACGCGCAGATTGTCTTCGGCATTGCAAGGCGGGTTCCATCTCCGAATGCTCCATAGAAGATTTAAGACACAAGGGTCGTGCCCGGCTCTGCAAAACGAACTCCACATTCCACCATGGAGAGTATAGTATTCCACAAATCTAATCTGCTGACAGCTTTTTATAGCATGACATCACGCCATGGTCCGGTCATTATTCGAACCGTTTCTCACAACCAGCCACCGCGCATATCGCGAAGCGATTCTATCGGCACGTCTTGTCAAAGCAGAGAACGTGTCCCCTTATCACGGGATCCTCATCAATATAGACGTGGGTAACCCAACCATGCCATCAAACGTGGCGTTTGGGGATTAAGCGATTTTAGCGGGCGAGTGGGGGGCACCGTATATTCACTGCCTTTATAAGGGGAGGAGAGTCTTCCCCTTCACCCACGCCCTTTCGTATTCATCCATTCCTTTCCGTCTGAGCCCTAGTGCCCAAGAGTTTCTCTTCTTCGCCCGAAAAAGGCTTCCCGAAGATGTCCGGATCTAGAGCAGGAGGAAAGTGAATGGCCTCTACCGTCCGGGAGAAGGACATCAAAAAGCTTTGAGGGGCCGGGTATTTGGCCAAGAGAATTGGCCACTGTCTTCCGACGGCGGGACAGATAGTCCCCACCCCGGAACCCCATGAGAGGGTGGTATTTCTCCTTCATTTTGTCTGCGAGCTAGGGTTTCCCCTCCACCCATTTGTTCGCGGCGTCATGTACTATTACAGGATTGATTTCCATGATATATCCCCAAATTCCTTTCTCAATATCTCGACATTCATAGTCGTGTGCGAGGCCTTTCTCCGCGTTTCGCCACACCTCGTCTTAGGGTTGAAGATTTTTAATGTAAAGCCCAAGGTAGTGAGCGGCGAGCATGCCGAATGCGGAGGTGCCATGGTGAGCAAGATGCCCAATGTCACATGGCCGACAGGGACTTTCAATGATTCCGTCAAGGAGTGGCAGCAGCAGTGGTTCTACATCATCGAGCCGCGTGGCAAGGAGTGGACCGCCATTCCAGAGTTCAGATTCGGTGCCCCCCTGCGACTTACATCATGGCACTAGAAGGGCCTGAGCTGGGCTTCGTCTGACGAGCTATCAGAGCTCCAGACACGCGTCCAAGACATGGAAGACAAGAGCGTCAAGCTCGTCAATGTAGTCCAAGTGATGCTGGTTCGCCGGATTCTACCATGTCAACACCGAGCTTGCAATCTATGGGAGTTCAACCCGGCCAAGCACTAGACCCTGTTAGAGCTCTTTGTCTCTACTCACAAGGACATCTGGAAGGTGCTTTTCAAGTCCGGCAAACCGTGGCCGGACTCCACCGAGGACCACGGATATCAACTGTCCTGCCCCGCAAGTTCGGTAAGCATATGAATGTCTGGTAATTCATACATTATGTCCGTACATACTTAGAGAGATACTTAACGTATTTCCCATCATTTTTCCTGGGGATGGGCGAAGAAGGCGGGGCGGATCTATTGTCCTGCCCCTCTACCAAAAGAACCAGCCGGCCCACTTCTGACGAAGATGCTAGTCCTGACACCATATAAAGCGTCGAAGAAGAAGGCCGAGAAGGAGGCAAAAAAGACCAGGGGCGGCCTTCGTCGCCGTGGTACCACAGACACAAAATTCGAAGACTCTAATGCCCATTCTTCCTCCAAAGAGTACGGGGAGGAGGAGGACGAATCCCCCGCAGGGGGAAACAAGAAAAGAACGGCCTCCAGCTCTTTGGAGGCCGATTCGCCTAAGAGGGGAAAAACTCTTCTTCAAGAGGAGTCCACCGGCGCCACCGATATAGCAGCTCGGAGTGGGATCCCAGGGCCGAGCCCCTGGTGAACTCATAAGTATAAAATCCGAACATGCTCATGCATTCGGCCTTATCGTGGCATCACATTCTAGTCTGACACGTGTTTCTTTTTTCAGTCCGGCGAAGCCCCACGCCGAGCAATCCTCGTCAGAGGATCTGCTGGGTTCGGACGCTATGGGGAGCGGGACACCCCTGGAGGAATCTTCCTCCAAACGTAGGAATGAAACCGAGGTTTCGTCATAGAAGGACCCAGGTAACGGAGGGGGGGGGGGGAGAAGGTCGCGAAGGCGGCGCCAGGAGGCCATACTTCTGGGGCCGATTACACGAGAGAGAAAAATCATGTGGGTGTCGATGGCGAGGGTCATCTTGAATCCGGACCCAAGCCGGACACTATTGTAGAGACCCATAAGGTCCCTGAGTCCCATCCACCGGCCGCCTCTGTCCAACCAGGGGTCTCGGGTACTTTATTGGCGGCGCTGATGGGTGCCTCCATCGTTGATGAACACCGTGTACTCATGGGTGCGGTGATTGAGAAGATTTAGTCCCCTGAGTGTGGACTGAAAGAATCCTGTGTCAGCCTCATAAGAGGCTTTGAGGTATTTTTTATGAGTTTCTCGGAGAATGTCATGGTATAGATAGTAGCCCCTAATACACAGTTCGGTGAAAGAGAGAACCGAACAGGGGATCAAATTCATGTTCGCAGGGGACTCACTTGATGATATTTATCACTCTATTTAACCAGCAGGAATCTGTAGCGAATGCGGCCTCTCAAGCTGCGGAAGTATCTGAACTGAGGCGTAGTCTGAAGTGGGCCAAAGGAGAACTTGGCCAAGTGAAGAGACAGCTGGGGGATAATCAAGGTATATAGAAACCTTGTTTATGTAGCACAAAAGGATGAGTGTGCATGATAACAATTTTTTGATAATGTGCTCTAGGGGCGTCGGCCGAAATTGAGGCCTTGAAAAAGGCTGTGACCGAAGCCGAGAAGAAAGCAGCCGTGGAGCGATACTCCATGAGAAGCACGAGGCCAGGGTTATTGAGGCTGGGCGAGAGCTTCAAGAGGCCGTGCAGAAAAGTGAGACCCTGTAGCAGAGTTTAGCAGGGAAAGAATCCGAACCCTCCCAGGCTCGCCAAGCCGCAAGTGATGCCCGGGGGGAAGCCCAAGGTGGCTGAAGTAAATCCAGGAGGCGAGGAAGATTGCAGTTGGTAAGGCTTTTTCTGTAAAAAGCAAGTATAGGGGATGAGAAAATCGAATTTGACAATCTTGAGTTTTGATGTATACAGGGGTGTTTGCGGAGCTGCCGTGTAGCATATCTGATGCCGCCCAAGTCTACCGAGCCGAAGGGGGGAATACTGCGGATAAGCTCTTCTGGATGCAGTATCTGACTCCGAATTATCCGGTGCCTTTCTCCGATCAGCTGAAGCAGCTGGTCGAGCTGCACAAGGCGGCCGAATTAGCCATGAAGGATTTAATTATCCGGCTGTGGCCTACTGAGCCGATTCCAAGCAACTACTTTGGGCTCGTGAAGCGGCTTGTAGGTGCCTGCTGTCGGTGTCAAAACCGGCGGATCTCGGGTAGGGGGTCCCGAACTGTGCGTCTAGGCGGATGGTAACAGGAGACGAGGGACACGATGTTTTACCCAGGTTTGGGCCCTCTCAATGGAGGTAAAACCCTACGTCCTGCTTGATTAATATTTATGATATGGGTAGTACAAGAGTGGATCTACCACGAGATCAAGGAGGCTAAACCCTAAAGCTAGCCTATGGTATGATTGTGGTAATGTATGTTGTGTGCTACGGACTAAAGCCCTCCGTTTTATATAGACACCGGAGGAGGCTAGGGTTACACAGAGTCGGTTACAATGGTAGGAGATCTACATATCCGTATTGCCAAGCTTGCCTTGCACGCCAAGGAAAGTCCCATCCGCACACGGACGGAGTCTTCAATCTTGTATCTTCAGTAGTCTTGGAGTCCGCGGACGATGATAGTCCGGCTGTCCGGACACCCCTAGTCCAGACTCCTCAAGAGTCCCTGAACCAGGCTTCAATGACGATAAGTCCGCGCAAGATAATGTTCAGCATTACAAGGCGGGTTCCTCCCTTGAATAATCCAGAGAAGATCATGAACACCAGGATAGTGTCCTGCTCTGCAAAATAAATTCCACATTCCACCGTAGAGAGAATAAAATGTACACAAGTCCAATCTGCTGACGTATTATGCGGCATGACATCATACCGCTACCAGGCTTTTACTTCAATCATTTTTTATTATACCACCTCAGCACATTTAGCGAAGCGGTTTCCTTGGCATGTCTTGTCGAAGCAGAGATCGTGTTCCCCTTATTCCGGGATTCCCATCAATACGGACGTGGGTAACCCAACCGCGCCATTGATGGTGGCGCTTGGGGGATAAGCGAGTTTTACCAGGCCGGTGGGGGACGCATAGTCTTCGTTCGCCTATATATAAGGGATAAGCATTTACCTTCTCACCTACGCCTTCTTCCTCCTTTGCTTATCCATCTCCGCGCACTCAAGCTCCAACACCCAAGCTCGCGCATCTCGCCTCGACCTTCTCCGAATATGTCCGGAGCGAGAGGCAAATGGTTGGCCTCCACCGTTAAGGAGGAGCACATCACCAAGCTGCGCAGCGCCGGATACCTCTCCGGCGATATCGCGCATCAGCTGCCCGACGAGGGGCAGCTCATCCCTACCCCCGGGCCCCATGAGAGGGTCGTCTTTCTTCCCCACTTCCTCCGCGGACTGGGCTTTCCACTCCACCCATTCGTCCGGGGGCTCATGTTTTACTACAGCCTGGATTTCCACGATCTGGCGCCGAACTTCATCCTCAACATCTCGGCGTTTATCATCGTGTGCGAGGCCTTCTCTCGCATCCGCCCCACTTCGGCCTGTGGCTCAAGACCTTCAACGTCAAGCCGAAGGTTGTGAAGGGCACGCAAGCGGAATGCGGAGGCGCCATGTTGGGTAAGTTGCCCAGCGTCCTTTGGCTCGAAGGGGCCTTTGTGGACTCCGTCAAGGGGTGGCAATCGGGGTGGTTCTACATCACCGAGCCGCGCGAGCCCACATGGGCGGAGGCCCCCGAGTTTAGATCTGGCATCCCTACGCAGCTCACCTCATGGAAAGAGAAGGGCTTGCTGTGGGGCAATCCGAAGGAGCTGACGGGACTCCGAGCCTGCATCCAGAAGCTGGTGAGCAATAAGCTCAGGCTCGTCGACGTGGTCCAAGTCATGCTCATCCGCCGGATTTTCCCATGCCAAGAACGGGCGTTCAATCTATGGGAGTTCAATCCGGAACAGCACCAGGAGCTAAGCAGGCTCTTCAATACGACATATGAAGGCGCCTGGAGGGTGATGTATAAGGGCGCCTAAGCCCCCGCATCCGCGACGGAAGATCGCGGATTTTGCTCGCAGCATCCGGCTAACGAGTTAAGTGATTCAACTCCTTTACGGGACACTTGTGGTAATCAAATTGATTCTAAGAGGGTTTCAACCTCTCTTTTCCTTTGACAGGAATGGATGGAGAAGGCCGAGCAGCTCATCAGCCCGGCTCCCATGCCAGAAGACCCAGTGAGCGCCCGTCTAGCAGGGCTGCTGGTTCCGGCACCGCACGTGGTGCCGGAGAAGAAGGCCAAGCAGGTGGCTGCGAGGACTCGAAAGAGTTCCCGCAATCAGGCGTCCGACGACGAGGCGGACTCCTCCCCCGAAGACGAGGAGGAGGAAGAAGACTCTCTCCCAGAGGAGGGAGAGAAGAAGAGGAAGGCTTCCCCAATAGGGGAGGCCGAAGGGTCCAAGAGGGGGAGAACTATCCCCCCAGACAGTTTCGCCAACATCATCATTGGCGAGGAGGAGTGGCCTTTAAGGGCCAGGCGTCCGGCAAGATCGTAAGTATCCGGATCCCTCATATGCAATTTCTTTCGTGTCACGTAGTGTCCTTCTAATGCCGCATACTGTCTGCAGTCCGGCCGATGATGATCTCGCCACTTCATCAAGCGGGTCGTTGGCCCCGTCGGATGTGGATTCACTTCCGACTGCCTCCACTCCCCGTGCAGACAAGAACGCCGAGGTGGGATCCCAGAGAGGGACCCATCAGGAGGAGGCTCCGGAGGCACCGCAAGGAAGCCTCCCGGACTTTGCGCCGGACTCTACGCCGGAACCTGCAGTGGTTCCAGAGTCTGGCGGGCGGCCCCTTCGAAAGAAGGGCAAGACCGTGACACCGGCGGCCTCCATCCAACCGGAGGCGCCGGACAACTTGTTGGAGGCACTTAAAGGCGCTTCCATCGAGGAAGAACACCGCACTATCATGAGTGCGGTGATTCAGAAGGTTTAGCTCGCCAAGAGCGGGCTGACCGAAGCCTGCAGCAGCCTTCTAACAGGCTTTGAGGTAAGAAGTTAAAGTTATGTAATGTAGTACCGCATAGACAGTAGCCCCTGATGCTTAGTTCGGTGTTCGGAAAGAAAAGCCGGACTGAGGATCTAATAAGATATATGCAGGGTTGCTTAAAATATGTCAATATGGGTTTGCAGGCTACGCTGCTGACCTCCAGACCGATCATGGAGGTCGGTGCGTTGAAGCAGGATCTCGAGCGGTCCGAGCAAGAGCTCGGCCATGCCAAGAAGCAGCTCGAGGACAAAGAAGGTGAGTAACACCACTTTGAATAGTTACCTTACAGAAAAGGATTTTGGTTGCAATAAAAAAAAGGATAATATGGGTATTGCAGGGGCCACAAATGAGGTGGCAGCCCTGAAGGAGGCTGTGTCCGCGGCCGAACGCAGTGCGGCCGCGGAACGAGCCGAGCGCGTAAAGCAGGAGGCACAAGTGGCGGAAGTACGGCAAGAGCTCCAGGCTCTCATGGAGAAGCATGAGAGGTCGGAGCGTGACTCCAAGACTCGAGAGTCCGAGCTTGCCTCGGCTCTCGAAAGTGCCAAGTCCGCCAAGGCCGAGGCCCATAAGGCCCTTCAGGAGGTTGAAGATGTAAAGAAGATAGCGGCGGGTAAGGCATTTTTCATGCAAAGCAAGCATGTTAATGTAAACTACCTTACACTTACCCGCATTCGGAGCTCTCCAGGGGCGTTTGCAGATCTGCCGCAGAGTGTGTCCGATGCCGTCAGATTCTATCGTGGCGAGGAGGGAGCTCGACGGAGAAGGTCTTCGGTCTCAAGATGCCGAGGCCGGCAATCCGTGCCCCAAGCGACCAGTGAAGCAGCTGGTCGAACTCCATAAGGTAGCTGAGGAGGCCATGAAGGGCCTTATAGTTTGGCTGTGGCCTGGACAGGCCATGCCGGGGAGCTGCTTCGGCCTCATTCGGTGGCTGGTGGATGCGTGCCCCTGGGTGGAGGTCATCAAGCGCTCCGCCTGTATTGAAGGTGCTCGTCGGGCCCTTGCCCGCACAATGGTGCACTGGGGCAGGCTGGATGCGGAGAAGCTTCTCACTGACCCGCCGTCGCCGGGCAAGGAGTATCGTACGCCCGAGATGTATTATAAAACTGTCCTGAAGGGAGCCCGCGATATCATGGATGAATGCCCCAGAAATGTAATCTTTAAGTAAACTTGATATGTATTATCCTGTGCGCTGGAAACTTTGTTCATGTGCGCATTGAGCAACGCTTGTTTAATTTAAAATATTACCTTCTGTGCGGCCGTTTATAAAATCTGAGAGATGGCAAGTCGTTGGCTTCAGCCCCCGAGCCACGAAGTTTGGGGTGTTAGGGATAAACTTGAGCACTCTTGTTCCCATTTTTGGGTCCATCTAGGAGGCGCCAACACAACGTAACAAGGCAACCGGACTTATAATGCTTGAACACTCTCACTTAGCCATAGAATTCTATAATTTTAAATTTCGGCGAAGCCCCTGGTATTCGGAAGACCGAATCCGGGGCGCTATCCATGCCTTCGTCGGACATTTATCCGGAACTTCGCTCGAAGCGGCGTGAGTCTTTAAGGACTCGAAAGGATCTCTCGAACAGCGACCAGTCTCTCGCCTTATCATGCCGGTCAGTTTTAGCTTTCTCCACTAAGGCGCTCGCCCGGCTCAACCGGGGCGCAATTGCAGTGGTTCTCCCAGTGCCACCTTAGCTGACAGAACGGAACGTAAGGCACCAAAACGTGGGAGCCAGGCAAACCCAACTATTGACCCAAGACATGATTCGGAGCCGATTCATATAATGCTATAAGTTCGGGGTGCCACACTTATGAAAGTGTTCGGACTTATCACACCATAATGTGGGGAACATAAGCCCCTAGTTTATTAGACCGTACCAAAATATACGGGTGCAAGATGTCATGTAATGAACATATATATATAAAAAGTAATGCAATTGCCATTGAAAAGTGTTGCATTATTTATTTAAAGAAGGTCTGGTATGAGTGCGGACTGATACAAATAGTGTGGTAAGCAAGGGTTTGGACTAATTAAACAGGTCCCCCTCCAGGGATGAGCTGCGGACTTGGTGTATGTAATCGAATTTAATGCTCGTGATTGAGACCACCTGAGTGTTCGTCGCAGCCTTCTTTCTTCCCTGGCTGTTGCACCATGAGTTCGGCAGGTTCGCCGCCGGACGGGGCCTCTGGTTAATGGATTCCTGTGTACACAAAGAAGGAAAATAATAAAAAAAGGAGGCACACTTGCGAGCCCCTGGTGTGGTCGAGCCGCACTCTGGGTCCATTGTGATCGTGCCCCTTCCCCTGCGCCCATGGTATCTCCAAAGCGTAATGATGTACGTGGAGGGTTGTTCTTGCAATCATGCGAGGGCGGGGGTTAGGGCTGCAATGCTACGCGTGCTCTGATCGTGCC
Organism: Aegilops speltoides; assembly: GCA_021437245.1. Classification (NCBI taxonomy): domain Eukaryota; kingdom Viridiplantae; phylum Streptophyta; class Magnoliopsida; order Poales; family Poaceae; genus Aegilops; species Aegilops speltoides. The sequence continues at coordinate 357,888,357 of CM038145.1, forward strand.
AGGTAGTCTTCATTGGTATTGCTTCGGGCGCGTTTTGCTGTATCCGGCCATTTAACAGCCGGACTCGAAAATTGCCTTATAAGGCTGCTCAGATTTCCGCGAGAGAGCATTGTATGTTCCTCCGCTCGGAGGAGTGTTCCAGATTTCCGTTGACCGTGATGACTCCACGAGGGCTGGCATCTTGAGCTTTAGGTATGCATAATGCGGCACGCGTTGAACTTTGCAAACGGTTCGTCCAAGCAGAGCGTGATAGCCGCTGCGAAATGGGACTATGTCAAGATTAACTCTCGCCGGAAATTATCCGGGATCCAAGACCACTTCCAATGTGGTGAGCCCGCACAATTGGCTTCCACACCTGGTATGACACCTTTAAAGGTTGTCTTTGTAGGTTTAATCCTTGAGGGTCTATGCCCATCTTGCGACCGTATCCTCGATAAAGCAGGTTCAGCTACTACCGCCGTCCATCAGGACTCTCGTGAGGTGAAATCCATCGACGATTGGGTCTCGAAACAATGCGGCGAATCCGCCATGGCGTATGCTGGTCGGATGGTCTCTTCGATCGAAAGTGATCGGACAAGAGGACCATGGATTGAACTTGTGGCGATCGCTCCATCGCATAGACGCCCTTAGTGCGCGCTTCCTCTCCCTCTTGGGTATATGGGTTGCATAAATCATGTTCACCGTCCGCACTTGTGGGGGGAAGCCCTTTTGTCCTCTATTGTTCGGCGTCGGGTCTCCTCCTCGTCGTCGCTGTTTAGCCCCTTGTCGTTGTTTTCGGCAATTAACTTGCCTGCCTGCTTGAACACCCAGCAATCTCTGTTGGTGTGATTGGCTGGCTTTTCGAAGTGCCATGTATCCGCATAAGCGGTCGAGTATTCGGTCCAAGTTGGACGGACCCGGAGTGGTTCTTTTGAATGGCTTCTTCCGCTGACCGGGTTTAGAGCCTTGGAATCCGGCGTTGACTGCCATATCCTCCTTATCCTCGCCGTTAATGCGGCGTTTATTTTTGTTTCGACGTGACCTGCCGTTGTTGTCCTTAGTATCCGGACTGCCAGAATTTTTACGGAGATTGTTGCTGCGAGCTAGCCAGCTATCCTCTCCCGCGCAAAAGCGGGTCATTAATGATGTGAGGGCTGCCATGGATTTCGGCTTTTCCTATCCCAGGTGCTGGGCTAGCCACTCGTCGCGGATGTTATGTTTGAAGGCTGCAAGGGCCTCTGCATCCGGACAATCGACGATTTGGTTTTTCTTTGTCAAGAACCGTGTCGTAATTGTCCGCCGATTAAATCTGCTGCTGCTGAATGATGTGGCTTAGGTCATCGGCGTCGGTGGTCGCTTTATACGTGCCCTAGAAGTTGTCGAGGAATGCGGCTTCCAGGTCTTCCCAACACCCAATTGACTCTGCGGGCAAGCTGTTGAGCCAATGTCGAGCTGGTCCTTTAAGCTTGAGTGGGAGATACTTGATGGCATGGAGATCGTCGCCGCGGGCCATATGGATGTGGAGAAGATAATCTTCGATCCAAACTGCAGGGTCTGTTGTGCCATCGTAGGATTCAATGTTTACGGGTTTAAACCCTTCAGGGATTTGATGATCCATTACTTCGTCAGTGAAGCATAGCGGGTGTGCGGCACCTCTGTATTGAGCAATATCACGACGCAGCTCGAGAGAGTGTTGTCTGCTTTGTTCGGCCCGGCCGGGGTTATTGTATCCGGCGCGACGGTATTCGTCATGGGTCGTGGGGCGCCCACGTGATCCGTAGATGGATCTGGATTGCCTTGCTTTGTCCTCCAATATATCTCGCAAGTCCGGCGCGTTCCATTTTGGCTTCGTACTTTTGGAGCGATGCCGGGGTACGGTCTTGGTTGGGGGCCTGGATGCCTCTCTATCACGGCCACGGGGTGGTCGGTCAGCCGTATCGTGCGCCGGTGATGGAGGTATGTATGCTTCCTCCTCTAATCGGGGGAGCAGCTTGCGTTTTGGGTAACTTTTGGAGGGGCGTTCGAGTTTATACTCTTCGGCCGCGAGGACCTCGGTCCATCGATCGGCCAGCAGATCTTGATCAGCTTGAAGCAGCTGCTGCTTTTTCTTTAGGCTATTTGCCGTGGCGATAAGCCTGCGTTTGAAACGCTCTTGTTCGACGGGATCCTCGGGCACGGCATTTAATTCGTCGTTGAGGCTTGCCTCGTCTTGGAGGGAGGTATAGTTATAATCCTCGACCTCTTAAATCGCCGCCTCTCGTGAGGGCTTGCTTTACATCCTCCGCGCCGAGTCTTCTTTGGAGGGATTATCTTCGCACTCTCGGGGTATTATTATCTCTGTGCCGAATCTCCATTCTTCTGTGGCAGGATTTAGAGCGGCGCCTTGACGCCGGGCGCTGGGCCGCTTCTTTAGAGAATCTGCCCGCTGCTTTTTCGCCGTCCCGTCTTTTGGGGTGTCCACCATGTATATGTCGATGACGAGGTGGTCTTCCATTGCCTCGTAGGCGCTAGTTCTGTTCGTCTCCGGCGCCGCCGTCCATAAGCGTCGATGTCTTGAGTCGTAGTCTAGCATGTCGGTTAGATCGTCGGCAGTGGCTACAAAGTGGGTGGTGGGTGGGCTCTGAATTTCTTCGTCGTCCGTATCCCAACCATCCTGGCCATAGTCCGGCCAGGACTCTCCTGATAGCGAGAGATGCTTTAGCGAATTTAGGATGTCGCCAAAGGGCGAGTGTTGGAAGATGTCCGTGGCGGTGAATTCCATAACCGGCGCCCAATCCGATTCGATTGGTAGGGGCGTGGGAGGTCCGGAGTCCGGCAAGGGGTCCGGCACCTCGGAATCACGAGTTTCGCGAGGGACGAGATTAGTGTTTGGCTCCATCGCCGTGGAAGTTGAAGCCCCCGAGGTGGCGTCCATCCACCGGTCCTCAATCTAGGTGATCGGCTCTGGACTAAGGGCCAAAGCGGATTCATGCGCGGCCTCCAAGGCACTGTTCAGCGGCAGAGCTAGATCATGCCCATCGCAACAGTACGACGCGCTTGGCTTTGGCTCGAGCCCGTCGAAGATCAAGTCCCCGCGGGCGTCGGCTGTGAAGTTTAGGCTTCCAAACCTGACCTGATGGCCAGGGGTGTAACTTTCGATCTGCTCCAGATGGTCAAGCGAATTAGCCCGCGGTGCGAAGCCACCGAATACGAAGATCTGTCCGGGGAGAAAAGTCTCACCCTGGACAGAGTTGTTGGTTGAAGATGCCTGTCGGTGTCAAAACCGGCGGATCTCGGGTAGGGGGTCCCGAACTGTGCATCTAGGCGGATGGTAACAGGATACGAGGGACACGATGTTTTTACCCAGCTTCGGGCCCTCTCGATGGAGGTAAAACCCTACGTCCTGCTTGATTAATATTGATGATATGGGTAGTACAAGAGTGGATCTACCACGAGATCAAGGAGGCTAAACCCTAGAAGCTAGCCTATGGTATGATTGTTGTAATGTATGTTGTCCTACGGACTAAAGCCCTCCGGTTTATATAGACACCGGAGTAGGCTAGGGTTACATAGAGTCGGTTACAATGGTAGGAGATCTACATATCCGTATTGCCAAGCTTGCCTTCCACGCCAAGGAAAGTCCCATCCGGACACGAGCCGGAGTCTTCAATCTTGTATCTTTGTAGTCTTGGAGTCCGGCGGACAATGATAGTCCGGCTGTCTGGACACCCCCTAGTCCAGGACTCCCTCAGTAGCCCCTGAACCATTCTTCAATGACGATAAGTCCGGCGTGCATAATGTTCGGCGTTGCAAGGCGGGTTCCTCCCTTGAATAATTCAGAGAAGATCATGAACACCAGGATAGTGTCCGGCTCTGCAAAATAAATTCCACATTCCACCATAGAGAGAATAAAATGTACACTTAGTTCAATCTGCTGACGTATTATGCGGCGTGACGTCACACCGCCACCAAGCCTTTGTTTGAATCGTTTTTTACTATACCACCTCAGCACGTTTAGCGAAGCGGTTTCCTTGGCACGTCTTGTCGAAGCAGAGATCGTGTTCCCCTTATTCCGGGATTCTCATCAATACGTGCGTGGGTAACCCAACCGTTCCCGTCGCCACGCCTCCTCTATCGAAGGCGAATCCCAAACGGTCACGGAGACGGCCCTTGGTACTTCGTCCCCTTTATAAGAGGACCAAGGCTTGTCCTTGTTCTTCAATCTCGCATCGAATCTCTTCTTTGCTCCCAGTTCCAACACCCAGAGCTTCGGATTCGAGCGCTTTGGATCCTCAACGATGTACGGCTCCGACCTCCAGGGCTGGTGGATGCCCTCCTCCGTCACGGAAGAGGACATATTGAAGTTACGTGAAGCCAAGTACCTGGCCTACGAGGTTTCGCACAGGTTGCCTGCCCAAGGGCAGGCCGTGCCTGCCCCCGAGCCCGGTGAATACGTCGTCTTCGTATCCCACCTCCGTCGGGGTTTAGGCTTCCCGACGGATCCCTTCGTGAGAGGGCTCCTATCTACTACGGGCTGGACTTTCACGACTTGGCTCCGGAGTCCATCCTCCACATCTCCGCATTCATTATCGTCTGCGAAGCCTTCCTCCGCGTCACTCCCCACTTCGGCTTATGGCTGAAGACCTTCAAGGTGGAGCCGAAGATGATCGGGGGGCGTCAAGCGGAGTGCGGCTTGGCGGCCATAAGCAAAAAGGCCGATGCCCCGTGGCCCGAGGGTTCCTTCCAAGAGGAACTCGGACTGTGGCAACAGGAGTGGTTCTATATCACCGCTCCGAAGGGCAGCAAGCAGAAGCCGCCGCCATTATTCTGCCCGGGACCTCCACGCCAACTGATGTCGTGGGTCAACCAAGGGCTCAGCTGGGGCCGCCCGAGGGCGTGCCCTCACTGCAGGGCGGTTCGAGACCTCCAAGCGAGGGAGATCGACGATGAAGGTGATGCAGTTATGCTAATCAGGCATCTTACGCCTCGCAAGCGCCGTCCTCTCCGTCTATGGGAGTTCAACCGGAGGGACCTCGGATTCTCCAACACTTTATGGGTGCGACACCCGTGGAGATGTACAAGTTGTTCTTCGGACCGCAGGTGGCGTGTCCGGAATTAGCCGAGGACGCAGGCCTAAGCCGCAATCGCCCGGATACTCAGGTAAATAGCTCAAAGTCCGGATTTTCTGTTTATACGCCTTTCTAGAGTTCGCCTCCTGACTCATTACACTTCACAGGAATGGGTGGCGCGATCAAGGCTGATAAGGTGTCCGGCCCCCCTCCCAGAGACCGCACTGGAGCCCGTGCTGGTCAGAATGTTGGAGGTCGCGCCCACAGAAGGGGGCGAAGGGGAAAACAGAGGAGCTAATATTTTGTCCAAAGGGGCGTCCGAGGAGAGGGGAATCAAGAACCCCTCCCTTCAGGGGGAGAAGAGGACCGCCCCCTAAGATCCAGAGGCCAAAGCCCCTAAGCGTGGGAAGAGATCTTCACCGGGGGGTCCGGCGTCCGGAGAGAATCCGGATGCACAATCATCGCCAAAAGATCAGCCCTCCAACGAGCCGTGAGTATGAAAAGAGGGAATTAATTAGTAGGGAAATACCTTCATTTATGCTTCTGTGGGTAACCAAAATATTTATGTTGCAGTTCGGATCTGCAGCCTTCTCAGATGAGTTCATCTTCGGGGGACCTTCTTCCGGAGATGATGGAGAGCGATACGCCTCCGTCTGCAGCGCCGTCAGATAAGGCGGGTGTCGGTGTCAAAACCGGCGGATCTCGGGTAGGGGGTCCCGAACTGTGCGTCTAGGCGGATGGTAACAAGAGACGAGGGACACAATGTTTTTACCCAGGTTCAGGCCCTCTCGATGGAGGTAAAACCCTACGTCCTTCTTGATTAATATTGATGATATGGATAGTACAAGAGTAGATCTACCACGAGATCAAGGAGGCTAAACCCTAGAAGCTAGCCTATGGTATGATTGTTGAGATGTATGTTCGCCCTACGGACTAAGGCCCCCCGGTTTATATAGACATCGGAGAGGGCTAGGGTTACACAGAGTCGGTTACAATGGTAGGAGATCTACATATCCGTATTGCCAAGCTTGCCTTCCACGCCAAGGAAAGTACCATCCGGACACGAGCCGGAGTCTTCAATCTTCTATCTTCGTAGTCAGGGAGTCCGGAGGATATTGATAGTCCGGCTGTCCGGACACCCCCTAGTCCAGGACTCCCTCAGTAGCCCCTGAACCGGTCTTCAATGATGATAAGTCCGGCGTGCATAATGTTCGGCATTGCAAGGCGGGTTCCTCCCTTGAATAATTCGGAGAAGATAATGAACACCAGGATAGTGTCCGGCTCTGCAAAATAAATTCCACATTCCACCGTAGAGAGAATAAAATGTACACTTAGTTTAATCTGCTGACGTATTACGCGGCGCGTCATCACACCGCTACCAAGCCTTTGTTTGAATTGTTTTTCACTGTACCATCTCAGCACGTTTAGCGAAGCGGTTTCCTTGGCACGTCCTGTCGAAGCAGAGATCGTGTTCCCCTTATTCCGGGATTCTCATCAATACGTGCGTGGGTAACCCAACCGTTCCGTCGCCAAGCCTCCTCTATCGAAGGGGTAACCCAAACGGTCACGGAGACGGCCCCTGGTATATCTTCCCCTTTATAAGAGGACCAAGGCCAGCCCTTGTTCTTCAATCTCGCATCGAATCTTTTCCCTGCTCCCAGTTCCAACACCCAGAGCCTCAGATTCGAGTGCTTCGGATCCTCAAACATGTCCGGCTCCGACCTCCAGGGCCGGTGGATGCCCTCCTCCGTCACAGAGGAGGACATACTGAAGTTTCGTGAGGCCAAGTACGGCCTCACGAGGTTTCGCCTGAGCTACCTGCCCAAGGGCAGGCTGTGCCAGCCCCCGAGCCCGGCGAATACGTTGTTTTCGTATACCACCTCCGCCGGGGTTTAGGCTTCCCGACGGATCCCTTCGTGAGAGGGCTCCTGTTCTACTACGGGCTGGACTTCCATGACTTGGCTCCGGAGTCTATCCTCCATATCTCCGCATTCATTATCGTCTGCGAAGCCTTCCTCCGCGTCATCCCCCACTTCGGCCTATGGCTGAAGACCTTCAAGGTGGAGCTGAAGATGATCGGGGGGCATCAGGCGGAGTGCGGCGGGGCGACCATAAGCAAGAAGGTCGATGCCCCATGGCTCGAGGGTTCCTTCCAAGAGGAACTTGGACTGTGGCGGCAGGAGTGGTTCTATATCACCGCTCCGAGGGGCAGCAGGCAAAAGCCGGCGCCCTCATTCCGCCCGGGACCTCCACGCCAACTGATGTCGTGGGTCAACCAAGGGCTCAACTGGGGGCCGTCCGAAGATGTGCCCTCACTGCAGGGCCGGATTCGAGATCTCCAAGCAAGGGAAATCGATCTGGTCAAGGTGATGCAGGTTATGCTAGTCAGGCATCTTCTGCCCTGCAAACGCCGTCCTCTCCGTCTATGGGAATTCAACCCGGAGGGACCTCGGATTCTCCAACACTTCATGGGTGCGACACCCGTGGAGATGTACAAGTTGTTCTTCGGACCGCAGGTGGCGTGTCCGGATTCAGCCGAGGATGCAGGTCTAAGCCGCATTCGCCCGGATACTCAGGTAAATAGCTCAGAGTCCGAACATCCTGTTTATGTGCCTTTCTAGAGTTCGCATCCTTACTCTTTGTTCTTTACATGAATGGGTGGCGTGATCGAGGCTGATAAGGTGTCCGGCCCCCCTCCCAGAGACCGCACTAGAGCCCGTGCTGGTCAGAATGTTGGAGGTTGCTCCCACAGGAGGGGGCAACGGGGAAAATAGAGGAGCTAATATTCCGCCCAAAGGGGCGACAGAAGAGGAGGGAACCAAGAATCCCTACCTTCAGGGGGAGAAGAGGACCGCCTCCAAAGATCCGGAGGCCAAAACTCCTAAGCGCGGGAAGAAATCTTCCCCGGGGGGTCCGGCGCCCGGAGAGAATCTGGACGCACAATCATCCCAAAGGATCGGCCCTCCAGCGAGCCGTGAGTATGAAAGAGGGAGTTAATCAGTAAGGAAATACCTTCATTCGTGCTTCTGTAGGTAACCGAAATATTTATATTGCAGTTCGGATCTGCAGCCTTCTCAGATGAGTTCATCTTCGAGGGACCTTCTTCCGGAGATGATGGAGAGCGACACGCCTCCATCATGGCGCCGCCAGATGAGGCAAAGCGAGCCGAAGTGTCATCACGGAGGGTATCCCGAGTCCGGATGGGCCATAGTGTCGGCACCTACTAGTGTCCGCCGGAGAACTAAAAATCTGCTTGAGAGGCGTCCATTTCAGAAGATCACCGTGCGTTGATGCGTATGGTGATTGGAAGGATTTCGTCCGCCGAGAGCGGATTGCGTAATGCCGCCATGAGTTTGCTGGTGGGATTTGAGGTATGCAATAATGACGCACCCCTTCGTATTTTAACAGTTTTGCATATAAAAATGCACCCTGTATAGATAGTAGCCCCTGAGACTCGGTAGGTTGTCGGAAACGACAGCTTGCCGAGGATCGAAATCTCAAAATCTCAAGTAATGAATACCGCCGTCCTTATACAGGTGGCAGATAGTCCGGGGGCCAGCCGGAATAATGAGTTTGCCGAATTAAGTTGGCAGCTTGACGTGGCGGATGCTGACATCGCGCTTGTCAACCAGCGACTTGACGAGTCGCAAGGTAAACAAATTCTCCACAGTTTATTTATTTGAGGGGGTCGAAGCCCTCTTCTGATAAATTGTATGCTGTTGTACAGACGGTGCTGCTGCTGTGGAGAGCCTTTGGGCCGAACTTGCTCGAGCTAAGAGCAGGCCCGAAGGAGTGACGCGGCTGCCTCGAAGGCGACCGAGGAGTTGAAAGCCGAAAAGGCTGTGCACTGCCTAAGCAGGGCGGAGGTGGCCGAATTGGCCAAGGGATTAAAGGATGCTACTGACCGCAATGAGGCTCTTGAAAAGGAGTGCTTATCAGAGCGGGAAGACCTGAAGAAGGCCACCGCCGAAGCCAAGGATGCCCGCTCTGCAATGCGGGCTATGAAGGAGGAGCTGCGCCAAGCCGGAGAGATCGTGGCTGGCAAGCCTATTCTGCTGCGTCGCCAGTTTATGGATGCAAAGTATGCTCAATTTGAGCGGCTGTGGAGTCCGGAGGATCCGTATATGGACTTAGCTGCAAGTGCGGCTGATGCCGTTAAGCACTTCCGGAGCCAGGGGGATCACGAGACGGAAGAGTTGTATTGGTCTCAATTCCACAGTCCCCATCTCTCCCTTCCGTTGTCAGACCGGTTGGCCGAATGGGCCGAGCTAAATAGATTGTCCGGACTCGCCATGTCTGACATCGTGGCCCATGTCTGGCCAGAGAGGTCCAAGGCGACGAGCTACTTCGGCTTACTGCAGCAATTCCTTGGAGCGGTGCCGCATATAAAGGATCTGGCGGTCGGCCTGCATCGGTAGCGGATGGCTCTTGCCGTGTGAAGGTGCATTATCCGGAGATGGATGCCACCGCTGTTGCCACCCAGGGTCCGGATGAAAGCCGGCTCCCTGCCGAGCACTACTTTGGAGAAGTCATGCGCGGTGCTCGTAAAATAGAGTCGCAGTGCTCGAAGAATGTAACGTTCAAATGAATGCATTAGCTTGTAAATTAATGATTATATTATAACTGCTTTTTATACTTGTGCGTCCAAGTAAAACTTCTCCTGTGTGGTCGTTTATGTATACTTGTGTATAACCTGAAAGATGGCAGTCTTGACTTCATTACACACCGGGTCTTTGGGGTGTTCGCAAAATAGCGCTTTTCACACTTAATCCGGCGTCTCGGTCCTGTTATAAGGAGGTGGTAGCGTAGCGAACTAGGCAATCGGACTATAATGCTTTATCACTTTCACTTAGCGATTGGAGCTCGAGGGTGGGGCTACGATATAGCCTGGTGGCACCGCACATCTCCAGATTCAAAGTGCGTATGTACTGACGGAAATGGTCCTTCCGTCAAGCGAAATTCTAAACATTCGGTAGTCGATTGAGTGGTTGACGGACTCTCAACGTATCATGACGATCGGTTTTGGCTTTCTCTCTTGAGGTGCTCGCCCACGAACCGGGCACAATCACAGTAGTTCTCCGGTGCGCGTTAGCTGGATGATACTGGGCGTAAGGCAGCAAAGCACGGGGCAGGCAAACCCAACATTTGACCAAAGACATGATTCGAGCTGATGCATATAATGCCTAACTCGAGACACCGAACACTCCCGAAGGTGTTCGGACTTTATAATAATGGGCAGAATGATGCCCTAAGCCCCTAGTGTCTAGGTACGGGCATGGTCTTCTGACGCGGCCGATGCCAAAGCGTCAGGCTCCTCTTGGGCTATAGGAAGAAACCAAGGGAGAATAACAACAAGAGACAGTAAGAAAAGGTCTACACAGGGTCTTAATCTAAAAAGAATCCTTGCAACGGGTCCTTGCTGCACGTCTGCGCCTGTGTCTCCGTTGCGCCGTTATCCTGGACGGGCATGCACGTTGTTCATCTGTAGGAAGAGAGGAACGTTTAGTTTTAGAAACAATTTGTGCTAAAAATATGTAAAATAAGAAATATAAATAATTAAAGCAAGGTTTATATGAAACCGTGATTGTTTGTGCGTGCAACCGCCTTGTGAAGGGGTATGCGGCTAGGGAGCCCATAGCCTGCTGAGGCCGGATTCGTCTATCCGAGTCCGGGGTCTTTAAGTGACCCGCGCACTGAAATGGTGCCATGTGGACCGGGCATCTTGAGTGTAAGAGACGCGTAATGCGGTATGGCGTTGAAGCGGACAAAAGCCTTTCATCCCAAGAGTGCTTGATATTCACTTTCAAATGGGACGATATGAAAAATTAATTTTTCGCGTCGACAATTGTTCGGCGATCCGAACACGACTTCTAGTAATATAGAGCCTGTGCAGTTGGCGTAAGGGCCTGGCGTCACTCCTTTTAAGGAGGTGCGGCTGTGTCGAATTTTGGTAGGGTCTATCCCCATCCTACGGGTTGTGTTTGAATATTGCAGGTTTAAGTCACTGCCTCCGTCCATTAGGACGTTGGTAAATTGTAATCCGTCTATTATGGGATTCAATATCAGAGGAGTCCGTCCCGCATTTCGAAGCTTCTGGAATAGTCCAGGTTGTCGAAAGTGATTGGTTTTGATATCCAATCTCTACGGTCTGCTGGATTGGACCGTGCGAAGCTCTTTTTAGGAAGTGCTGCACTATTTTTCCGTGTTATCACATGAAGTGAGTTTACTGCTTTGACCCCTTGTGGGAAAGTCTTTTGCTTTCCGGTGCCCTGCTGGCGGGGTTTATCTTCTTCGCTGGCGTCGAGCCCTTGTGTTCGACATTTAATCGGCGGACTGTTTAAAACAACAATCCCTGTGGGTGTGATTTGCGAGCCTTCCGAGTCTTTGTGGATTTGGCATATCCGACCCAAAATTTTGTTTAAGTTGGACAATTCGTCACTGTCATCCTTAAGAGGTTGAGTTTTGTTATTTGGCCGCGAGCTTTTGAATCCGGCGTTGACTGTCATGCTCTTCGGGCTTTTCTCTTTATTCCGGCGCTGCTCTTTTCTGTGCTGTGATTTTCCATTTCCATCTCTTATCTTGGATGTACTTGGGTCGCTGGTGCTGCTTCTTGCTACCCAGCTATCCTCTCCCGCACAGAAGCGGGTCATGAGGCTTGTTAGTGCGGACGTTGTCCTCGGTTTCTCTTGACCGAGGTGCCTGGCGAGCCATTCGTCTCGGACATTGTGCTTGAAAGCTGCTAAGGCTTGGCGTGCAGACGATCGACTATTTGGTTCTTTTGGTAAGAAACCTGTTCCGAATTTCATGCTGACTCTCCGGCTGTTGAGTTATATGACTTAAATCATCGCAGATCCGGAGGACGGACATAAGTCCCTTGAAAATTTGCTCTAAACGCGTCCTCGAGCTCCTCCCAACTTCCAACAGTGTTTTCTGGGAGGCTTTTGAGCCAATGACGGGCTGGCCCTTTGAGCTTGAGGGGTAGATATTTTATGGCGTGGAGACCGTCTCCTCGGCCATGTGTATATGCAAGATATAATCTTCTATCAGACTCGTGGTCTGTTGTTCCATCATGAGCCTCTATGTTTATGGGTTTAAACCCTGTTGGGAATTCATGGTCCAGCACCTCATCGGTGAAACATAGTGGGTGTGTGGCGCCCCTGTAATTGTATGTGCCGCTATCACTGGACAGTTGACGTGTTGCTTTGCTTCCTGGGGCCTTCTTTTTGGGTCCGTAGATGGACCTGGCTGGGCCATTTGACGGTGGAGGCTCTATGGCCTCTTCATCGAATTCTGGTAGCAGCTTACGCTTCGGGTGGCTCTTTGATTGGTGGCCATTGCCGTATTTATCTGCGGTTTTGAGTACTTTGCTCCATCTTATTTTGAGCGTGTCTTCCGCTGTTTTGAGCTTCCGTTTTTCCTTCTTCAGGCTCCTTGCCGTGGCGATAAGCCTGCGCTTAAAAAGCTCTTGGTCGACAGGGTCCTCGAGCGCGACGAGTTCGTCGTCATTGAGGCTTGCTTCGTCTTCGGAGGGAGGTATATACTTATGATCCTCGACCTCTTCGTCTGCTGCCCTTTCATGAGGGCTTGCTTCTTCGTCCTCCTGCTCTGAGTCTTGCTGGAGGGGGTTGTCTTCGGCACTCTCTGGGGTATTGTTATCTCCTGTGCCGGAATCTCTATTCTTGCTGTGGCGGGATTTGGAGCGGCGCCGCTGACGCCGGCGTTTGGGCTGCTTCTTTAAAGAGTCTGCCTCCGCTACTTCTTCGCCATCCCCTTCTTTCGGGGTATCCACCATGTATCGTCATATGGCGAGGTGGCCTTCGGTGCCACATGGTAGGCGCTGGTTCTGATTCGTCTCGGCGTCGCCGTCCATAGCGTCGATGTCTTCGGAGTCGTAGTCTAGCATGTCGGTTAGATCCTCGACAGTGGCTACAAAGTGGGTGGTGGGTGGGATCTGAATTTCTTCATCGTCCGTACTCCAACCATCCTGGCCATAGTACGGCCAGGACTCTCCCGATAACGAGAGATGCTTTAGTAAATTTAGGATATCGCCAAAAGGAGAATGTTGGAATATGTCCGTGGCGGTGAATTCCATAACCGGCGCCCAATCCGTATTGATTGGTAGGGGCACGGGAGGTTCGGAGTCCGGCACCTCGGATTCACGAGTTCCGCAAGGGACAAGATTGGTGTTCAGATCCATCGTCGTGGATGTTGAAGCCCCCAGGGCGGCGTCTATCCGCCGACCCTCGATCTGGGCGATCGGCTCCGGGCTAATGGCCGAAGCGGATCCGAGTGCGGCCACCAAGGCACTGTCCGGCGGCAGAGCTAGATCGTGCCCATCGTCACAGTGCGGCACGCTTGGCTGTGGCTCGAGTCCGTCGAAGATCGAGTCTCCGCGGTCATCGGCCGTGAAGTTTAAGCTTCGAATCGACTGACGCCGGGCGTAGCTTCGATCTGCTCGGATGGCGAAGTGAATTGGCCCATGATGCAAAGCCGCCGATATGAAGATCTGTCCGGGGAGAAAAGTCTCACCCTGGACAGCGTCGCTGGTTGAAGATGCCATCGAGCCTATCGGTGACGACACAGAGGAACTCTCAATGAAAGCACCAATGTCGGTGTCAAAACCGGCGGATCTCGGGTAGGGGGTCCCGAACTGTGCGTCTAGGCGGATAGTAACAAGAGACGAGGGACACAATGTTTTTACCCAGGTTCAGGCCCTCTCAATGGAGGTGAAACCCTACGTCCTGCTTGATTAATATTGATGATATGGGTAGTACAAGAGTAGATCTACCACGAGATCAAGGAGGCTAAACCCTAGAAGCTAGCCTATGGTATGATTGTTGAGATGTATGTTCGTCCTACAGACTAAGGCCCCCCGGTTTATATAGACACCGGAGAGGGCTAGGGTTACACAGAGTCGGTTACAATGGTAGGAAATCTACATATCCGTATTGCCAAGCTTGCCTTCCACACCAAGGAAAGTACCATCCGGACACGAGCCGGAGTCTTCAATCTTCTATCTTCGTAGTCAGGGAGTCCGGCGGATATTGATAGTCCGGCTGTCCGGACACCCCCTAGTCCAGGACTCCCTCGGTGAGGCGAGCACGAAGTATAAATCACGGAGGGTATCCCGAGTCGGAGGGGCAGAGTGTTCGGCACCCACTAGTATCCGGCGGAGAACTAAAAATCTGCTTGAGAGGCGTCCATTTCGAGAAGATCACCGTGCGTTAATGCGTATGGTGATTGGAAGGATTTCCTCCGCCGAGAGCGGATTGCGCGATGCCGCCATGAGTTTGCTGGCGGGATTTGAGGTATGCGAAAATGATGCACCCATTTGTCTTTTAACAGTTTTGCGTAAAAGCAGCATACTGTATAGATAGTAGCCCACGAGACTCGGTAGGTTGTCGAAAGCGACAAGCGTCTGAGGATCAAAATCTGAGTAATGAATTCCGTCGTTCCTATGCAGGTGGCGGATAGTCCGGGGCTAGCCGGACAAGTGAGTTTGCGAATTAAAGCGGCAACTTGACTTGGCGGAGATCTGAGACATCGCGATTGTCAACAGCGATTTGACGAGTCGCAAGGTAAGAGAATTCTCCACGATCGCTTTATTTAAGGGGGTTGAAGCCCTCCTCTTATAAATTATATGCTGTTGTACAGACGGTGCTGCTGCTGTGGAGAACCTTCGGGTTGAACTTGCTCGAGCTAAGGAGCAAGCCCGAAGGAGTGACGCGGCTGCCTCAAGGCGCCGAGGAGTTAAGTCGAAAAGGCTGCGACTTGCCTAAGCAGAGGCGAGAGGTGGCAATTGGCCATGAAAGTAAAGGATGCTGCCGACCGCAATGAGGCTCTTGAGAAGGAGGCGCTTAATTGGCGGGAAGACTGAAGAAGGCCACCGCGAAGCCAAGGATGCCCACTCGCAATGCGGGCAATGAAGGAGGAAGCGCGCGGGCGGAGATAGCGTGGTGGCAAGCCTTTTCTCTCGTCGCGGTTTATGGATGGAAAGTATGCTCAATTTGGCGGTTGTGGAGTCCGGAGGATCCGTATATGGACTTAGCTGCAAGTGCGGCCGATGCCATTAAGCACTTCGGAGCCGGAGGATCATGAGACGGAAGAGCTATATTGGTCTCAATTCCACAGCCGGATCGCTCGCATCCGTTGTGAGACCGGCTGGCGAATGGGCGAGCTAAATAGATTGTCCGGACTAGCCATGGCCCGACATCGTGGCCCATGTATGGCGAGAGAGGTCCAAGGCGACGAGCTACTTGACTCCTGCAGCAATTCCTTGGGCGGTGCCGCATATAAAGGAGATGAAGCGGTCGGCTTGTATCGAGGGCGCGGATGGCTCTTGCCGTGTGAAGGCGCATTGTCCGGAGATGGATGCCACCGCTGTTGCCGCCTGAGGTTCGGATGAAAGCCGGCTCCTGCGAGCACTACGCCGGGGAAGTTATGCGTGGCGCTTCGTGTAATAGAGTTGCTGTGCTCGAAAATATCACGTTCAAATGAACGTATTAGCTTGTAAATCGATGATTATGTTATAACTGCTTTTTATACTTGTGCGTCCCAAGTAGTAAAACTTCTCCTGTGCGGCCGTTTGCGTATACATTTGTATAACTTGAAAGATTGCAGTCTTGACTTCAGCCCCCACGCCACAGTGCGGGGTGTTCTAAAAATAGCGTTTTCACACTTAATCCGACGTCTCGGTCCTGTTTAAGGAGGTGGTAGCGTAGCGAACTAGGCAATTTGGACTATAATGCTTTAGCACTTTCACTTAGCCAGTGGAGCTCGAGGGTGGGGCTACGATATAGCCCCTGGTGGCACCGCACATCTCCAAATTCGGGGTGCGTATGTGCCTGACCGAGAAACGGTCCTTCGTCAAAGCAGGGAATTCTAAACATTCGGTAGTCGATCGAGTGGTTGACCAGTCTCTCGCTGTATCATGACGATCGAGTTTTGGCTTTCTCTCTTGAGGTGCTCGCCAGCCGAGGCTGGGGCACAATCGCGATAGTTCTCCGGTGCGCGTTAGCGGTGATCTGAGCGTAAGGCAGCAAAACACGAGCCGGGCAAACCCAACATTTGACCAAAGACATGATTCGGAGCTGATGCATATAATGCCTAACTCGAGGCGCGAACACTCCCTAAGGTGTTCGGTCTTTATAATAATGGGCAGCGATGCCTAAGCCCCTAATGTCCGTGTGCGGGCATGGTCTTCGACGGCCCGATGCCAAAGCGTCGAGCTCCGCTTTGTCTATAGGAAGAAACTAAGGAGAATAACAACAAGAGACAGTAAAAAGGTTTACGCAGGTCTTAATCTGAAAAGAATCCTCTAGCGGGTCCCTACCTGCGTCTGCGCTTTGTTTCTCCGTTCGCCGTTGTCACGGACGGGTATGCACGTTGTTCATCTGTAGAAAGAGAGGAACGTTTAGTTTTAAAAACAATTCGTGCGAAAAATATGCGAAAAATAAGGAATATAAATGTTGAAAGCAGGGTTTGTATGAACCCGCGGTTGTTTGCGTGTACAGCCCCCTGTGAATGGGTATGCGGCTAGGGAGCCCCTAGCCAACTGAAGCCGGATTCGTCTATCCGAGTCCGGGGTCTTTAAGTGACCCTCGCACTAAAATGACGCCACGCGGACCGGGCATCTTGAGTGTAAGAGACGCGTAATGCGGTATGGCGTTGAAGCGGACAAAAGCCTTTCGTCCCAAGAGTGCTTGATATTCACTTTCAAATGGGACGATATGAAAAATTAATTTTTCGCGTCGAAAATTGTTCGGCGATCCGAACACGACTTCTAGTAATATGGAGCCTGTGCACTTGGCGTAAGGGCCTGGTGTCACTCCTTTGAAGGAAGTGCGGCTGTGTTGGATTTTGGTAGGGTCTATCCCCATCCTACGGATTGTATTTGAATATAGCAGGTTTAAGTCGCTGCCTCCGTCCATTAGGACGTTAGTAAATTGTAATCCGGTTATTATGGGATTCAATATCAGGGGAGTCCGTCCCGCGTTTGACGCTTGGAATAGTCGGTGGTGAAAGTGATTGGTTTTGATATCCAATCCCTCTGATCTGTTGGGTTGGATGCGAAGCTCTTTTTAGAAAGTGCCGCACTATTTTTCCGTATTGTCACATGAAGTGAATTTACTGCTTTAACCCCTTGTGGGAAAGTCTTTTGTTTTCCGGTGCTCTGCTGGTGGGGTTTATCATCTTCGCCTGACTCGTCGAGCCCCTTGTGTTCGGCGTTTAGTCAGCCGGACTGTTTAAAAACCCAGCAATCCCTATGGGTGTGATTTGTAGGCCTTCCGGGGGTACTGTGGATTTGACATATCCGACCCAAAATCTTGTTTAAGTTGGACAATTCATCATTGTCATCCTTGAGAGGCTGTGTTTTGTTGTTGGGTCGCGAGCTTTTGAATCCGGTGTTGACTGCCGTGCTCTTTGGGCTTTTCTCTTTATTCCGGCACTGCTCTTTTCTGCGTCGTGATTTTCCGTTTCCATCTCTTATCTCGGATGTACTTGGGTCGCTGGTGCTGCATCTTGCTAGCCAGCTATCTTCTCCCGCACAGAAGCGGGTCATGAGGCTTGTTAGTGCGGACATTGTCCTCGGTTTCTCTTGACCGAGGTGCCTGGCAAGCCATTCGTCTCGGACATTATGTTTGAAATCTGCTAAGGCTTGGCGTCCAGGACGATCGACTATTTGGTTCTTTTGGTAAGAAACCTGTTCCGAATTTCCGCTGATTCTCGGGCTGTTGAGTTATGTGACTTAGATCATCTGCATCCGGAGGACGGACATAAGTCCCTTGAAAATTTGCTCTAAACGCATCCTCGAGCTCTTCCCAACTTCCAACAGTGTTTTCTGGGAGGCTCTTATGCCAATGACGGGCTGGCCCTTTGAGCTTGAGGGGTAGATATTTTATGGCGTGGAGATCGTCTCCTCTGGCCATGTGTATATGTAGTATATAATCTTCTATCCAGACCCCAGGGTTGTTCCATCATAGGCCTCTATGTTTATGGGTTTAAATCCTGCTGGGAATTCATGGTCCAGCACCTCATCGGTGAAACATAGTGGGTGTGCGGCGCCCCTGTATTTGTGTGTGCCGCTATCATTGGACACTTGACGTGTTGCCTTGCTCCTTGGGGCCTTCTCCTTTGGCCCGTAAATGGACCTGGCTGGGCCGTCTATCCTTCCAAGTTCGTTGGTGGATTTATGTGTGGCGCCGCTGTCATAATTTGGCCTGCCATCTGGCCGTCTATCCAACCAGGCGGCCCCTTTACTTTTGGACGGTGGAGGCTCTATGGCCTCCTCGTTGAATTCCGGTAGCAGCTTGCGCTTCGGGTAGCTCTTTGATTGGTGGCCATTGCCGTACTTATCTGCGGTTTTGAGCACTTTGCTCCATCTCATTCTGAGTGTTTCTTCCGCTGTTTTGAGCCTCCGTTTTTCCTTCTTCAGGCTTCTTGCGGTACTGACGAGTCTCTTCCGAAGGTTCTTACTCTCCGGCGGCGTGTCCGGCATGAGGTCGTCCGGACTGTTGTTTTCACCGGGCCTGGACTGATTATCTGACTTGTCATGTTCAGACGGTTGCTCGTCGTCCACTTGTGAGCCCTGCCGTATTGCGGGCTCCTTTGGAGCGTTGTTGTTGAGGCGGGACTTAGGGCGGCGTCTGCGCTGCCGTTTTGATCGTTTATCGGCGGGGTTATCTTCTGCCGCGGCCCGTTGGTCCTTGTTATCGCCCTCCTTTGGGGTGTCCACCATATATATGTCATGTGACGAGGTGGTCCTCCCGTGCCTTATAGGCTCTGTTTCTTGTTCGTCTCCAGCATTGACGTCTATTCCGTCAATGTCTTCGGAGTCATAGTCTAGCATGTCGGTTAGGTCGTCGACAGTGGCTACAAAGTGGGTGGTGGGTGGGATCTGAATTTCTTCGTCGTCCGTACTCCAACCATCCTGGCCATAGTCCGGCCAGGACTCTCCTGATAACGAGAGATGTTTTAGTGAATTCAGGATATCGCCAAAAGGCGAGTATTGGAAGATGTCCGCGGCGGTGAATTCCATAACCGGCGCCCAATCAGGATCGATTGGTAGGGGCCCGGGAGATTCAAAGTCCGGCAAGGAATCCGGCGCCTCGGAATCACGAGTTTCGCAGGGGACGAGATTGGTGTTCGGCTCCATCGCCGTGGATGTTGAAGCCCCCAGGGCGGCGTCTACCCACCGGCCCTCGATCTGGGCGATCGGCTCCGGGCTAATGGCGGAAGCGGATCCGTGTGCGGCTACCAAGGCCTTTGCTCGTGGCGAGCTAGATCTTGCCCATCGCCACGGTCTGGTGGCGCGCAAACTGTGGCTCGAGTCCGCCAAAGATCAAGTCTCTGCGGACATTGGCCGTGAAGTTTAGGCTTCCAAATCTCACCTGACGGCCAGGGGCGTAGCTTCGATCTGCTCGGATGGCCAAGTGAATTGGCCCGCGGTGTGAAGCCGCCCGAATCTGAAGATCTGTCCGGGAGAAAAGTCTCACCTGGACAGCGTTGTTGGTTGAAGATGCCATCAAACCTATCGGTGGCGACAGGAGGAACTCTCAATGAAAGCACCAATGTCGTGTCAAAACGGCGGATCTCGGGTAGGGGTCCAAAGCTGTGCGTCTAGGCGGATGGTAATAGGAGGCGAGGACACGATGTTTTTACCCAGGTTCGGGCCCTCTCGATGGAGGTAAAACCCTACGTCATGCTTGATTAATATTGATGATATGGGTAGTACAAGAGTGGATCTACCACGAGATCAAGGAGGCTAAACCCTAGAAGCTAGCCTATGGTATGATTGTTGTAATGTATGTTGTCCTACGGACTAAAGCCCTCCGGTTTATATAGACACCGGAGGAGGCTAGGGTTACACAGAGTCGGTTACAATGGTAGGAGATCTACATATCCGTATTGCCAAGCTTGCCTTCCACGCCAAGGAAAGTCCCATCCGGACACGAGCCGGAGTCTTCAATCTTGTATCTTCGTAGTCTTGGAGTCCGGCGGACAATGATAGTCCGGCTGTCCGGACAACCCCTAGTCCAGGACTCCCTCAATGCCATCGAGCCTATCTGTGACAACATAGAGGAACTCTCAATGAAAGCACCAATGTCGGTGTCAAAACCGGCGGATCTCGGGTAGGGGGTCCCGAACTGTGCGTCTAGGCGGATGGCAACAGGAGACGAGGGACACGATGTTTTACCCAGGTTCGGGCCGTCTCGATGGAGGTAAAACCCTACGTCCTGCTTGATTAATATTGATGATATGGGTAGTACAAGAGTGGATCTACCACGAGATCAAGGAGGCTAAACCCTAAAGCTAGCCTATGGTATGATTGTTGTAATGTATGTTGTGTCCTACGGACTAAATCCCTCTGGTTGATATAGACACCGGAGGAGGCTAGGGTTACACAGAGTCGGTTACAATGGTAGGAGATCTACATATCCGTATTGCCAAGCTTGCCTTCCATGCCAAGGAAAGTCCCATTCGGACACGGGACGGAGTCTTCAATCTTGTATCTTCGTAGTCTTGGAGTCCGGCGGACGATGATAGTCCGGCTGTCTGGACACCCCCTAGTCCAGGACTCCCTCACCTGCCCTTGACTCGAAGTCATCAAGCGATCGGTCTGCATAGAGGGTGCGCGAATGGCCTTCGCCCGTGCCAAGGTGCATTGGGGGAAGATGGATGAGGAGAAGCTGACGACCGAGGGACCGCCGGAGGGGAAGGAGCACCGCAAGCCCGAACTGTATTATGAAGGTGTATTGAAAGGAGCCCGCCTTGCGGAGGAGCGATGCACCAATGACATTATATTTCCATGAATATGGTCATGTTCGTCCATTGTAATATTTGAACAAGATCATTCTTATCATCTATTGCTTTGTCGTATGAATGTTTTTGATCCTGTGCGGCCATTGTATATAATAATTCTAGGAGTCGGCCAGTTGTCGGCTTCTGCCCCCATGTAGTGTGTACGGGGGTGTTCGGGATAAACCTGAGCACTCTTTATCCCAGTTGTGGGTCCCTAAAGGAGGTGTTCAACATATCAAACCAGACAATCGGACTATAGGGCTTTATCGCTCTCACTTAGCCATAGGAGTTGTTTCGAGGAAGGGAGGCGCAACCCCTAGTGTTCGGAAGACCGTTGTTGGTGTCAAAACCGGCGGATCTCGGGTAGGGGGTCCCGAACTGTGCGTCTAGGCGGATGGTAACAGGAGACAAGGGACACGATGTTTTTACCCAGGTTTGGGCCCTCTCGATGGAGGTAAAACCCTACTCTTGCTTGATTGATATTGATGATATGGGTAGTACAAGAGTGGATCTACCACGAGATCAAGGAGGCTAAACCCTAGAAGCTAGCCTATGGTATGGTTGTTGTAATGGTTGTTCGTCCTACGGACTAAAACCCTCTGGTTTCTACAGACACCAGAGTGGGCTAGGGTTACACAGAGTCGGTTACAATGGTAGGAGATCTACATATTCGTATCGCCAAGCTTGCCTTCCACGCCAAGGAAAGTCCCATCCGGACACGGGACGAAGTCTTCAATCTTGTATCTTCATAGTCTTGGAGTCCGGCCGATGATGATAGTCCGGCTATCCGGACACCCCCTAGTCCAGGACTCCCTCAGTAGCCCCTGAACCAGGCTTCAATGACGATGAGTCCGGCGCGCATATTGTTCGGCATTGCAAGGCGGGTTCCTCCTCCGAATAATTCATAGAAGATTGTGAACACCAGGATAGTGTCCGGCTCTGCAAAATAAATTCCACATTCCACCGTAGAGAGAATAATATGTACACAAGTTCAATCTGCTGACGTATTTTGTGGCATGACGTCATACCACCACCAAGCCTTTACTTGAATCGTTTTTATTATACCACCTCAGCGCGTTTAGCGAAGCGGTTTCCTTGGCACGTCTTGTCGAAGCAGAGATCGTGTTCCCCTTATTCCGGGATTCCCATCAATACGGACGTGGGTAACCCAACGCGCCATTGATGGTGGCGCTTGGGAGATAGCGAGTTTTACCGGGCGGTTGGGACGCATAGTCTTCGTCCGCCCATATATAAGGGGATAAGGATCCACCTTTTTACCTACGCCTTCTTCCTCCTTTGCTTATCCATCTCCGCGCACTCGAGCTCCAGCGCCCAAGTTCGCTCACCTCGCCTCAACCTTCTCCAGCCATGTCCGGAGCGGGAGGCAAGTGGATGGCCTCCTCCGTTACGGAGGGGCACATCGAAAAACTGTGCGGCGCCGGATACCTGTCCAGCAACATCGCGCACCGGCTGCCCGACGAGGGGCAGCTCATCCCCACCCCCAGGCCCCATGAGAGGGTCGTATTCCTTCCCCACTTCCTCCGCGGACTGGGTTTCCCACTTCATCCCTTCGTCCGGGGGCACATGTACTACTACGGCCTGGATTTCCACGATCAGGCGCCAAACATCATCCTCAACATCTCGGCGTTTATCGTCGTGTGCCAGGCCTTCCTCTGCATCCGGCCCCACTTTGGCTTGTGGCTAAAGACCTTCAATGTCAATCCGAAGGTAGTGAAGGGCGTCCAAGCGGAGTGCGGAGGCGCCATGGTGGGCAAAATGCCCAACGTCATCTGGCTCGAGGAGGCCTTCGTGGAGTCCGTCAAGAGGTGGCAATCGGGGTGGTTCTATATCACCGAGCCACGTGACCCTAAATGGGCAGCGGCCCCGAGTTCAGATCTGGTATCCCCATGCAGCTCACCTCCTGGAAAGAGAAGGGCTTGCTATGGGGCAGTTCGGAGGAGCCGAGGACTCGATCTGTCTCGAGACCTGGTGAACAAGAAGCTTAAGCTTGTCAATGTGATCCAGTCATGCTCGTCCGCCGGATTCTCCCCGCCAACAGCGGGCCTTTAATTTGTGGGAGTTTGATCCGCACAGCACTGACCTGGCGGGCTCTTGACCTGACGTCTGAAGCTGCCTGGAGGTGATGTTCAAGGGCGGAGCCCAGCGTCCATGACGGAGGACCGCGGATTCAGCACCAAGCGCCCGGCCGGCGAGGTAAGCTTTGTTATCCTCTATGGGACACTTATTTTCTTTCATAGTTTGACTCTATGTGGGATTTAAAACTCCCAATGCCTTTAACAGGACTGGCAGAGGACGTCCCGCACAGTAGACTGTCCGGCTCCCTTCCCAAGACCAGCGGACACCCGTTTGTGGGGCTGCTGGTTCCGCCCTTACGTGGTGCCGGAGAAGAAGGCTAAGAAGAAGGCCACGGGAACCGAAGAGTTCCGGCGCCAGGTGGTATCGGACTCATCGTCCGATGGCTCCGAGGCGGACTCCTCCCCCAAAGACAAGGAGGAGAAAGAGGACTCTCCCCAGGAGGGGGGAGAGAGGAAGAGGAAGGCTTCCCCAACGGGGGAGGCCGAAGGGTCCAAGAGGGGAAGGACCCTTCCTCCGGACAGCTCCGCCAACGCCAATGTCGGCGACGAAGGGTGGCCCTCAAGGGCCAAGCCTCCGGCAAGATCGTAAGTATCCGGGTTCCTGAATTATTTATAATTTTGTGTCACGTAGTGTCCTTCTAATGCTGCACACTACCTATAGTCCGGCCGAGGATGATCTTCCCGCTTCATCAAGCGGGTCCTTGGCTCCGTCAGATGTAGATTCCATTCCGACTGCCTCCACCCCGCGCGACGCTGAGGACGCCGAGGTGGGATCCCAGGAGGGGACTCATCAGGAGGAGGCTGCGGAGGTGCCACAAGGCAGCCTCCCAGACTTTGCGTCGGACTCCATGCCGGAACCCGCAGTGGTTCCGGAGTTCGGCAGGCGGCCCCTTCGTAAGAAGGGCAAGACCATGACACCGGCAGCCTCCATCCAACCGGAGGCGTCGGACAACTTGTTGGAGGCGCTCAACGGCGCTTCCATCGAAGAAGAACACTGCACTATCATGAGTGCGGTGATTCAGAAGGTTCAGCTCGCCAAGAGCGGGCTGACCGAAGCCTGCAGCAGCCTTCTAACAGGCTTTGAGGTAAGAAGTTTTAAAATATGTAATGTAATACCGCATAGACAGTAGCCTCGATGCTCGGTTCGGTGTTCGGAAAGAAAAGCCGGATGAGGATCTAAAAAGATATCTGTGGAGTTCTAAAATTATGTCAATAAGGGATTGCAGGCTGCTGCTGCTGACCTCTGCCGCGTGATCATGGAGGTCGGTGCTTTGAAGCAAGACCTCGGCGGGCCGAGAACGAGCTCGGCCTTGCCAAGAAGCAGCTCGAGGACAAAGAAGGTGAGTAACACCGTAATAAATTTGTACCTTACAGAAAAGGATTTTGGTTGCAATAGAAATAACAAGGGTAACTTGGGCACTGCAGGGGCCACGAACGAGGTGGCGACCCTGAAGGAGGCTGTTTCCGCAGCCGAACGCAATGCGGCCGCGGAACGAGCCGAGCGAGAGAAGCAGGAGGCGCGGGTGGCGGAGGCGCGGCAAGAGCTCCAGGCTCTCATGGAGAAACATGAGAGTTTGGAGCACGACTCGAAGACTCGAGAGTCCGAGTTTGCCTCGGCTCTTGAGAGTGCCAAAGCCGCTAAGGCCGAGGCCCATAAGGCCCTTCAGGAAATTGAGGCGGTGAAGAAAATAGCGGCGGGTAAGGCATTTTTCATGCAAAGCAAGCATGTGAATGTGAATTACCTATTACTTACCCGAATTCGGAGCTCTCCAGGAGCGTTTGCAGATCTGCCTCGTAGCGTGTCCGATGCCGCCGCATTCTACCGGGCCGAGGAGGGAGCTCAGCGGAGAAGGTCTTTGGTCTCGGTATCTTTGAGGTCGGACATCCGGTGCCCTTAGCGACCGGTGAAGTAGCTGGTCGAGCTCCACAAGGTGGCCGAGCAGGCCATGAAGGGCCTCATAGTCCGCTGTGTGGCTCGAGGAGGCCATGCACAGGAGCTACTTCGCCATGGTGCGCGGCTGGTGGATCGTGTCCTTGGGTGGAAGTCATCAAGCACTCCGCCTGCATTGAAGGTGCCCGTCGGGCCCTTGCCCGCGCAAAGCTGCACTGGGGCAGGCTGGATGCTGAGAAGCTTATAACGGATGCGCTGGCAGCGGGCAAGGAGTATCGTACGCCCGAGATGTACTATAAGAGTGTCCTGAAGGGTGCCCGCAAGATTGCGGAGAGTGCCCCAAAGATGTAATTATTGAGTAAACTCGCAATGTGTTATCCTGTGCGCTGAAAACTTTGTTCATATGCGCTAAGCAACGCTTATTGATTTAAAATATTGCCTTCTGTGCGGCCGTTTATTAAATCTGAGAGATGACAAGTCGTTGGTTTCAGCCCCCATGCCACGAGCGTTGGGGTGTTCGGGATAAACTTGAGCACTCTTGTTCCCATTTTTTGGTCCATCTAGGGAGGCGCTCAACACAACGAACAAGGCAACCAGACTTATAATGCTTGAACACTCTCACTTAGCCATAGAATTCTATAATTTTAAATTTCGGCGAAGCCCCTAGTATTCGGAAGACCGAGTTCGGGGCGCTATCCACGCCTGGGCCGGACGAAGCCGGTTCCTCGCTCTAAGCGGCATAAGTCTTTAAGGACTTGAAAAGACCTCTCAAACAGCGACCAACTCTCGCCTTATCATGACAGTCAGTTTTAGCTTTCTCCATTTGGCGCTCGCCCAGCTCAGCCGGGCGCAATCGCGGTGGTTCTCCCGAGGCTACCTTAGCCGGCGAGCGGAACGTAAGGTACCAAAACATGGGGCAGGCAAACCCAACTATTGACCGAAGACATGATTCGGAGCCGATGCATATAATGCTATAAGTTCGGGGTGCCGCACTTGTGAAAGCGTTCGGACTTATCACACCATAATGCGGGGAACATAAGCCCCTGGTGTATTCGGCCGTACCAAAATGTACGGGTGCAAGATGTCATAAATGAACATATATGTAAAAAAGAAATGCAATTATAAACAAAAAGTGATGCATTGTTTATTCGAGGAATTCTGCCATGGGTGCAGAACGATACAAATAGTGCGGTAAGCAAGGGTTGGACTATTAAAAGTGTCTCCCTCCAGGGGTAGGCTGCGGAATAGTATATTAAACAGATGTAATGCTCATAATGGAGACCACCTGGGTGTTCGTCGTAGCCATTGTCCCTCCCTGACTGTTGCATCGTGAGTTCGGCACATCTACTACCGGACAGGGCCTCTGGTGAACGGAGTCCTGTGGAAAAAATAAAAAAGAAGAAAAAAGAGTGACACACTTGGGAGCCCCTGGTGTGGTTAAGCCGCACTCTGGGCCTGTCGTGGTCATGCCCCTCCCCCTATGCCCATGGTATCTCCAGAGCGTAATGATGTACGCAAAGGGCTGGTCTTGCAATCATGTGAGGGCTGGGGTTGGGGCCGCATTGGTACGCGTGCTCCGAACATGCCAGGTGGTCTTGATGTATGTTGCTCCGGGCGCGTTTGGCCATGTCCGGTGGTTTAACGGCCGGACTCGAGAATTGCCTTAAGAGGCTGCTTTGTACTTCTGCCGCGAGAGCCGCTGTGTGTTCCTCCGTTCGGGGGGAGCGTTCAGTGTTTCCGTTGACCGTGATGACTCCACGAGGGCCTGGCATCTTGAGCCTGAGGTATGCGTAATGCGGAACCGCGTTGAATTTTGCGAACGCGGTTCGTCCGAGCAGAGCATGATAGCCACTGCAGAACAGGACTATGTCGAAGATTAACTCCTCGCTTTGGAAATTATCCGGGATCGAAGACCACTTCGGTGTGGTGAGCTGTACAATTGGCCTCAACACGGTATGGCGCCTTTGAAGGTCGTCTTTGTAGGTTTAATCCTTGAGGGTCTATGCCCATCTTGCGCCTTGTATCTCGATAAAGCAGGTTCAGGCTGCTACCGCCGTCCATCAGGACTCTAGTGAGGTGAAATCCATCGACGATTGGGTCTAAAACCAATGCGGCGAATCCGCCATGGTGGATACTGGTGGGGTGGTCCCTTCGATCAAAAGTGATCGGGCAAGAGGACCACGGATTGAACTTCGGGGCGACTGGCTCCATCGCATATACGTCCTTAAGTGCATGCTTCCGCTCCCTCTTGGGTATGTGGGTTGCGTATATCATGTTTACCGTCCACACTTGTGGGGGGAAACCCTTCTGTCCTCTACTGTTCGGCGGCCGAGTCTCTTCCTCGTCATCGCTGTGCAGCACCTTGTCATTGTTTTCGGCAATTAACTTGCCTACCTGCTTGAATACCCAACAATCCCTGTTGGTGTGGTTGGCTAGCTTTTCGGGGGTGCCATGTATCTGGCAAGAGCGGTCGAGTATTCGGTCCAAATTGGACGGACCCGGGGTAGTTCTTTTGAATGGCTTTTTCCGCTGACCAGGTTTAGAGCCTCTGAATCCGGCGTTGACTGCCGTATCTTCAGTGTTGTCGCCGTTAACGCGGCATTTGTTTTTGTTGCGACGCGACCTGCCATTGTGGTCCTTGTTATGCGGACTGCGAATTTTTCTTTGAGGTTATTCTTGCGAGCTAGCTAAGCTGTCCTCTCCCGCACAGAAGCGGGTCATGAGTGATGTGAGGGCTGCCATGGATTTCGGCTTTTCCTGTCATAGGTGCCGGGCCAGCCACTCGTCGCGGATGTTATGTTTGAAGGCTGCGAGGGCCTCTGCATCCGGACAGTCGATGATTTGATTTTTCTTTGTTAGGAACCGTGTCCAGAACTGTCTGGCCGATTTGTCTGGCTGCTGAATTATGTGGCTTAGGTGATCGGCGTCTGGTGGTCGCACATATGTGCCTTGGAAGTTGTCGAGGAATGCGGCTTCCAGGTCCTCCCAACATCCAATTGACTCTGCGGGCAAGCTGGTAAGCCAATGCCGAGCTGGTCCTTTAAGCTTGAGTGGGAGATACTTGATGACATGGAGATCGTCGCCGCGGGCCATATGGATATGAAAGAGATAATCTTCGATCCAAACTGCGGGGTCTGTTGTGCCATCGTAGGATTCAATGTTCACGGGTTTAAACCCTTCAGGGATTTGATGATCCATTACTTCATCTGTGAAGCATAGTGGGTGTGCGGCGCCTCTATATTGAGCAATATCACTACGTAGCTCAAGATAGCGTTTGTCTGTTGTGTTCGGCCCGGCCGGAGTTGCTGTATCCGGCGCGACGGTAGTAAATCGTGGGTCGTGGGCGCATACGTGATCCGTAGATGGATCTGGATTGTCTTGCCTTGTCCTCAATATATCCCACAAGTCGGCGCATTCCCGTAACCCGGCGCACCGGCGGTGCCGGGTGCAGTTCTGGCGGAGGGCCTAGATGCCTCTCTGTCGCGGCCATAAGGTGGTCGGTCTGCCGTATTGTGCGCTGGTGATGAAGGTTTGTATGCTTCCTCCTCTAGTCAGGGGAGCAACTTGCGTTTTGGGTAGCTTTTGGAGGGGCGTTCGAGTTCATACTCTTCAGCCGCGAGGACCTCAGTCCATCTGTCGGCCAGCAGGTCTTGATCAGCTCGAAGCTGTTGCTGCTTCTTTTTTAGGTTGTTCGCCATGGCCATTAGCCTGCGTTTAAAACGCTCTTGATCGACGGGATCCTCGGGCACGGCGAATTCGTCGTCGTTTAGCCTTGCCTCGTCTCCGGAGGGAGGCATGTAATTGTCATCCTCTACCTCCTCGTCTGCCGCTCTCTCTTGAGGGCTGGCTTATCAAATCCTCTGTCTGAATCTTCTTTGGAGGGGTTGTCTTCGGCACTCTCTAGGGTGTTATTATCTCCGGTGTCGGAATCTCCCTTCTTGCTGTGGCGGGATTTAGAGCGGCGCCGCTGACATCTGCGCTTGGGCTGTTTCTTAGAGGAATCTGCCTTCGCTGCTTCTTCGCCGTCCCCATCCTTTGGGGTGTCCACCATGTATATGTCGTATGACGAGGTGGTCTTCCAGTGCCCCGTAGGCGTTGGTTCTTGGTCGTCTCCGGCATCGTCGTCCATGCCGTTGATGTCTTCGGAGTCATAGTCTAGCATGAAGGTTAGATCGTCGACAGTGGCTACAAAGTGGATGGTGGGTGGGATTTGAATTTCTTCATCGTCCGCATCCCAACCATCCTGACCGCAGTCCGGCTAGGGCTCTCCTGATAACGAGAGATGCTTTAGTGAATTTAGGATGTCGCCAAAGGGTGAGTGCCAAAAGATGTCCGCAGCGGTGAATTCCATGATCGGCGCCCAATCGGATTCGATTGGTAGGGGCGCAGGAGGTTCGGAGTCCGGCAAGGAGTCCGGCACCTCGGAGTCATGAGCTTTATAAGGGACAAGGTCAGTATTCGGCTCTATCGCCGTAGCAGTTGCAGCTCCTGAGGCGGTGTCCAGCCACCGGTCCTCGGTCTGCGCGGTCGGCTCCGAGCTATGGGTCGGAGCGGATTCGTGTGCGACCTCCAAGGTACTGTCCGGTGGCAGAGCTAGATCATGCCCATCGTGACAGTGCGGCACGCTCGGCTGTGGCTCCAATCCGTCGAAGATCAAGTCTCCGCAGATGTCGGCCGTGAAGTTTAGGCTTCCAAATCTGACCTGATGGCCAGGGGCGTAGCTTTCGATCTGCTCCAGATGGCCAAGTGAATTGGCCCGTAGTGCAAAGCCGCCGAACACGAAGATCTGTCTGGGGAGAAAAGTCTCACCCTGGATGGCGTTGTTGTTGACTGAAGAAGCCATCAAGCCTATCGGTGACAACACAGAGGAACTCTCAATGAAAGCACCAGTGTCGGTGTCAAAACCGGCGGATCTCGGGTAGGGGGTCCCGAGCTGTGCGTCTAGGCGGATGGTAACAGGAGACAAGGGACACGATGTTTTTACCCAGGTTCGGGCCCTCTCGATGGAGGTAAAACCCTACTCCTGCTTGATTGATATTGATGATATGGGTAGTACAAGAGTGGATCTACCACGAGATCAAGGAGGCTAAACCCTAGAAGCTAGCCTATGGTATGATTGTTGTAATGGTTGTTCGTCCTACGGACTAAAACCCTCTGGTTTATATAGACATCAGAGAGGGCTAGGGTTACATAGAGTCGGTTACAATGGTAGGAGATCTACATATCCGTATCGCCAAGCTTGCCTTCCACGCCAAGGAAAGTCCCATCCGGACACGGGACGAAGTCTTCAGTCTTGTATCTTCATAGTCTTGGAGTCCGGCCGATGATGATAGTCCGGCTATCCGGACACCCCCTAGTCCAGGACTCCCTCAACCGCACTAGGGGCTTTATAAGCGCCTAATCGGAAAAGTCTGATCCGTCGCACGCTGCATTGGTTATAGCATTGTGCGGAAAGAATCCTTAAAGATTTTAGAACCTCTCGAACAGCTGACCAGCTCTCACTGCATCATGACAGTCAGTTTTCGGCTTTCTCTACTGAGGTGCTCGTCCGGAAGAACCGGGACACAATCGCATTAGTTCTCCCAATGCTACCTTAGCCGATATAGACGAACGTAAGGTACCAAAACGTAGGAGCCGGGCAAACCCAACTATTGACCCAAGACATGATTCGGAGTTGATGCATATAATGCTATAAGTTCGGGGTGCCGGACTACCGTAAAGGTGTCCGGACTTTTTTGCCGTAGTATGGGTGTCGGTGTCAAAACCGGCGGATCTCGGGTAGGGGGTCCCGAGCTGTGCGTCTAGGCGGATGGTAACAGGAGACGAGGGACACGATGTTTTACCCAGGTTCGGGCCCTCTCGATGGAGGTAAAACCCACGCCCCTGCTTGATTAATATTGATGATATGGGTAGTACAAGAGTGGATCTACCACGAGATCAAGGAGGCTAAACCCTAAAGCTAGCCTATGGTATGATTGTTGTAATGTATGTTGTGTCCTACGGACTAAAGCCCTCCGGTTTATATAGACACCGGAGGCTAGGAGGCTAGGGTTACACAGAGTTGGTTACAATGGTAGGAGATCTACATATCCGTATTGCCAAGCTTGCCTTCCACGCCAAGGAAAGTGCCATCCGGACACGGGACGGAGTCTTCAATCTTGTATCTTCGTAGTCTTGGAGTCCGGCGGACGATGATAGTCCGGCTGTCCGGACACCCCTAGTCGAGACTCCTCGGTAGCCCATGAACCAGGCTTCAATGGCGATAAGTCCGGTAGCGCATAATGTTCGGCATTGCAAGGCGGGTTCCTCCCTTGAATAATCCAGAGAAGATCATGAACACCAGGATGGTGTCCGGCTCTGCAAAATAAATTCCACATTCCACCGTAGAGAGAATAAAATGTACACAAGTCCAATCTGCTGACGTATTATGCGGCATAACATCACACCGCTACCAGGCTTTTACTTGAATCGTTTTTTATTATACCACCTCAGCACGTTTAGCGAAGTGGTTTCCTTGGCACGTCTTGTCGAAGCAGAGATCGTGTTCCACTTATTCCGGGATTCTCATCAATACGTGTGTGGGTAACCCAACCGTGCCCGTTGCCACGCCTCCTCTATCGAAGGTGAATCCCGAACGGTCACGGAGACGACTCTTGGTATTTTTCCCCTTTATAAGAGGACCAAGGCTCGTTTCTTTTCTTCAATCTCACATTGAATCTCCTCCTTGGTCCCAGTTCCAACACCCAGAGCCCTAGATTCGAGCGCTTCGGATTCTCAACCATGTCCGGCTCCGACTTCCAGGGTCGGTGGATGCCCTCCTCCGTCACGGAGGAGGACGTGTTAAAGCTGCGTGAGGCCAAGTACCTGTCCTATGAGATTTCGCACAGGTTGCCTACCCAAGGGAAGGCCGTGCCCGCTCCCGAGCCCGGTGAGTACGTTGTCTTCGTATCCCACCTCCGTCAGGGTTTATGTTTCCCGACGGACCCCTTCGTGAGAGGGCTCATGTTCTACTACGGGCTGGATTTTCACGACTTGGCTCCGGAGTCCATCCTCCATATCTCTCGCATTCATTATCGTCATGAAGCCTTCCTCGCGTCACTCCCCACTTCGCCTGTGGCTGAAGACCTTTAATGTGGGCCGAAGATGATCGGGGCGTCAAGCGGAGTCTTGGCGGGCGGCCATAAGCGAAAAGGCCAATGCCCGTGGCCGAGGGTTCCTTCAAGAGGAGCTCGGACTGCGGCGGTGGAGAGGTTCTATATCACCGTTCGAAGGCGGCAAGCAAAGCCGCCGCCTTCATTCCGCCGGGACCTCCCGTCGTCGATGTCGTGGGTCGACCAAGGGCTCAATTGGGGACCGTCCGAAGACGTGACCTCATTGCAGGGTCGGATTCGAGACCTCCAGGCGAGGGAGATCAATCTGGTCGTGGTGATGCAGGTTATGCTAATCAGGCGTCTTCTGCCCTGCAAACGCCGTCCTCTCTGTTTATGGGAGTTCAATCCGGACGGACCTCGACTTCTCCAACACTTCATGGGTGCGACACCCGTGGAGATGTACAAGTTGTTCTTGGACCCTTGAGTAGCGTGTCGGAGTTGACCGAGGACGCAGCCTAAGCTGCTGTCGCCCGGATACCCGGTAAAAAGCTCGAGTTCGGACATTCTGTTTATCTGCCTTTCTAGAGTTCGCCTCCTGACCCATTACTTTTCATCAGGAGTGGGTAGCACGATCGAAGCTGATAAGGTGTCCGGCTCCCCTCCCAAAGACCGCACTGGAGCCCGTGCTGGTCAGAATGTTGCAGGTCGCTCCCGTAGAAGGGAGCGATGGGGAAGATAGAGGAGCTATTATTTCGCCAAAGGCGATGAAGAGGGGTCAAAACCCTCCTTCCGGGGAGAAGAGGACCGCCTCAAGATCCGGAGGCCAAAGCCCTAAGCGGGGAAGAGATCTTCACGGGGTCCGGCGTCCGGGAGAACCGGACGTACAATCGTCTTTGAAGGATCAGCCTCCAGCGAGCCGTGAGTAGGAAAAGGAGTTCATTAATAAGAAAATACCTCCATTTGTGCTTACATGGATAACGAAGTTTTGCTTCTGATTCGGATTTGCGGACTTCTCGAGATGAGTTCGTCTTGAGGATCTTCGTCGGAGATGATGGAGAGCGAACGCCTCCGATCGCTGTGTCGCCAGATAGGGCGACGAGCCTGAAATATCATCACGGAGGTGTCCACGAGTCCGGAGGGCGGAGAGTTCGGCGCCCACTAGTATCCGGCGGAGAGGCGAAGAATCTGCTTGAGAGGGTGTCCATCTTAGAAGATCACCGCGCTTTGATGCGTATGGTGATTGGAAGGATTTAAATCCGCCGAGAGCGGATTGCATAATGCCGCCGAGGAGCTTCTTTGGCGGGATTTGAAATACGCAAGAATGAGCGCACCTTTTTGACAGTTTTGCACATAAAAGTGCGCCTGTATAGATAGTAGCCTCGAGACTCGGTAGGTTGTCGAAAGCGACAGCGTGCCGAGGATCAAAATCTCAAGTAATGAATGTCGCCATTCCTATGCAGGTGGTGGATAGTCCGAGGGCTAGCCGGACTAGTGGAGTTGCCGAGTTAATGTGGCAACTTGATGTGGCGGATGCGGACATCGCACTTGTCAACTGACAACTTGACGAGTCGCAAGGTAAATGAATTCTCCATAGTCGCTTATTTAAGGGGGTCAAGGCCCGCCTCTGATAATGTATATCTTTGTGATACAAGCGGTCTTGCTGCTGTGGAGAGCCTTGGGCGAACTTGCTCAAGCTAAGGAGCAAGCCGAAGAAGTGATCTGACTGCCTCGAGGCGGCCGAGGAGTTGAAAGCGAAAAGGCTGCACTGCTTGCCTAAGCAGGGAAAAGGTGGCGAATTGGCCGTGAAATTAAAAGATGCTGCCGACCGCAATGAGGCTCTTGAAAAGGCGCTTATCGGGCGGGAAGACTGGGAAGGCCACCGCCGAGGCCAAGGATGCTGATCTGCAACGGGCTATGAAGGAGGAGCTGCGCCGGCCGGAGATATTGTGGCTGGCAAGCCTTTTCTATTGCGTCGCCGGTTTACGGATCAAAAGTATGCTCAACTTGGCCAGCTGTGGGGTCCGGAGGCTCCATATATGGACTTAGCGGCAAGTGCGGCTAATGCCGTTGAGCACTTCCGGAGCCAGAAGGATCACAAGACGGAAAAGCTATTTTGGTCTCAATTCCATAGTCCGGATCGTTCACTTCCGTTGACCGATCGGTTGGCGAATGGGCGAGCTAAATAGATTGTCCGGACTTGCCATGGATGACATCGTGGCTCATATGCGGCGAGAGGCCCAAGGCGGCGAGCTATTTCGGCTTGTTGCAGCAATTTCTTGAAGCGGTGCCGCATATCAAGGAGATGAAGCGGTCGGCCTGCATCGCGCGCGGATGGCTCTTGCCGTGTGAAGACACATTGGGCGAGATGGATGCCACCGCTATTGCCGCCCGAGGTTTGACGAAAGCGGTTACCCGCTGAGCACTATTTTGGGGAAGTTATGCATGGCGCTCGTGTAATAAGTCGCGATGCTCAAAAATATTACGTTCAAATGAGCGTTTTAGCTTATAAAACGATGATTATGCTATAACTGCTTTTTATACTTGTGCGTCCCAAGTAGTAAAATATCTCCTATGCGCCGTTTACATATACATTTGTATAACACGAAAGATTGCGTCTTGACTTAGCCCCCACGCACAAGGTGCGGGGTGTTCATAAAAATAGCGCGTTTTCACACTTAATCCGATGTCTCGGTCTGTTAGCGGTGGTAGCGTAGCAAGCGAGGCAATCCGGACTATAATGCTTTATCACTTTCACTTAGCGATTGGAGTTGAAGGTGGGGCTACGATATAGCCCCTTGGGGCACCTGCGCTTCTCGAGTTGAAGCGTGTGTGCTGACCGAAGCGGTCCTTCGTCAGCGAAATTCTAAACATTCCGGTAGTCGATCGAGTGGTTGACCGGTCTCTCGCTATATCATGATAGTCAGTTTTCGGCTTTCTCTCTTGAGGTGCTCGCCCAGACGGCTGGGCACAATCGCGATAGTTCTCCTAGTGCCGCGTTAGCCGATGATATGGAATGTAAGGCGGCAAAACACAGGAGCCGGGCAAACCCAACATTTGACCAAAGACATGATTCGGAGCTGATGCATATAATGCCTAACTCGAGACGCCGAACACTCCCTAAGGTGTTCGGTCTTTATAATAATGTGCAGAACAATGCCCTAAGCCCCTAGTGTCCAGGTATGGGCGTGGTCCTCTGACGCGGCCGATGCCAAAACATCAGGCTCCGCTTTGGTTATAAGAAGAAACCAAGGGAGAATAACAACAAGAGACAGTAAAAAAGGTTTACGCAGGGTCTTAATCTGAAAAGAATCCTCGCGACGGGTCCCTGCTGCACGTCTGCGCCTGTGTCTCCGTTGTGCCGTTATCCTGGACGGGTATGCACGTTGTTCATCTGTAAAAAGAGAGGAACTTAGTTTGAAAAGAACTCATGCGAAAAAAGTATATGTGAAAGAAGAAATATAAATAAGTAAAGCGGGGTCTGTATGAACTCGCATTTGTTGTTTGTCTTGTAGCAGCCCTTGTGAAGGATGTGCGGCTAGGGAGCCCCTAGCCTACTTATGCGGACTCGTCTATCCGTGCGGGGTCTTTAAGTGACCCTCGCCTTTGAAATGATGCCACGTGGACCGGGCATCTTGAGTGTAAGAGACGGCGTAATGTGGTATGGCGTTGAAGCGGACAAAAGCCTCTCGTCCCAAGAGTGCTTGATATCCACTTTTAAATGGGGCGATATGAAAGATTAGTTTTTCGTCGAAAGTTGTTCGGTGATCCGAACACAACTTCTAGTAATAGGGAGCTGTGCACTTGGCGTAAGGGCACAGCATCACTCCTTTAAAGGAAGTGTGGCTGTGTCGAATTTTAGTAAGGTCTATCCCCAACTTGCAGATTGTGTTTGGATCTGCGGTTTTAAGTCCTTGCCTCCATCCATCGGGACTTGTGTAAATTTCAGTTCGTCGATTATAGGATCCAATATCAGGGCGGTTCATCCTGCATTTCGAACGCTTCTGGAATAATCCAGGTGGTCGAAAGTGATTGGTTTTGCCGTCCAATCTCTATGTTCCGCTGGGTTGGACCGTGCGAGACCCATTTTAACGGACGCCGCGCTGTTTTTCCGTATTATCACATGAAGTGAATTTACTACTTTAACCTCTTGTGGGAAAGTTTTTTGTTTTCCGGTTCTCTGCTGGTGGGGTTTATCGTCTTCGCTTGACGCGTCGAGCCCCTTGTGTTCGGCGTTTAGTCGGTCGGACTGTTTGAAAACAAAACAATCTCGATGGGTGTGGTTTGCAAGCCTTCCGGGGGTACTGTGGATTTGACATATCTGACCCAAAATCTTGTTTAAGTTGGATAGCTCGTCGCTGTCATCCTTAAGAGGCGGTGTTTTGTTGTTTGACCGCGAGCTTTTGAATCCGGCGTTGACTGCCGTGCTCTTTGGGTTTTTCTCTTTATTCCGGCGCTGCTCTTTTCTGCGCCGTGATCTTCCGTTTCCATGTCTTATCTCGGATGTACTTGGGTCGTTGGTGCTGCATCTTGCTAGCCAGCTATCCTCTCCCGCACAGAAGCGGGTCCTGAGGCTTGTCAGCGCGGACATTGTCCTCGGTTTCTCTTGGCCGAGGTGTCTGGCGAGCCACTCGTCTCGGACGTTGTGTTTAAAAGCTGCTAAGGCTTGGCGTCGAGACGATCGACTATTTGGTTCTTTTGGTGAGGAACCTGTTCCAGAATTCTTGTGCCGACTCTTGGGCTGTTGAGTTATATGACTTAGATCATCTCGCATCGGAGGGCGGACATAAGTCCCTTGAAAATTTGCTGTAAACGCGTCCTCGAGCTCCTCCCAACTTCCAATGTTTTACGGGAGGCTTTTAAGCCAATGACGGGCTGGCCCTTTGAGCTTGAGGGGTAGGTATTTTATGGCATGGAGATCATCTCCTCGGCCATGTGTATGTGTAGTATATAATCTTCTATCCAGACTCGAGGTCTGTTGTTCCATCGTGAGGCCTCTATGTTTATGGGTTTAAATCCTCTTTGGGAATTCATGGTCCAGCACCTCATTAGTGAAACATAGTGGGTGTGCTGCGCCCTGTATTTGGGTGTGCCACTATCTTGGACACTTGACGTGTTGCATTGCTTCTGGGGCCTTCTTCTTTGGCCCGTAAATGGACCTTCTTTGGGCCATCTATCTTTCCAGGTTCATTAGTCGGTTTATGTGCGGCGCCGCTTTCAGAATTTGGCCTATCATCTGGCCGTCTATCCGACCAGGCAGCCTCTTTATTTTTTGACTGTGAGGGCTCTATGGCCTCCTCGTCAAATTCTGGCAGCAGCTTGCGCTTCGGGTAGCTCTTTGATTGGTGGCTATTGCCGTATTTATACGCGGTTTTGAGCACTTTGCTCCACCTCATTCTGAGTGTTTCTTCCGCTGTTTTGAGCTTCCGTTTTTCCTTCTTCAAGCTTCTTGCGGTGTTGACGAGTCTTTTCCGAAGGTTTTTGCTCTCCGGCGGCGTGTCTGGTGTGAGATCGTCCGGACTATTTTTTCCGCCGGGCCCGGACTGATTGTCTGACTCGTCTTGTTCGGACGGTTGCTTGTCGTCGTCCAATGATTTGCCCTACTGTATTGCTGGGTCATTAAGAGTGTTGTCGTTGTCGAGGCGAGACTTAGGGCGGCGTCTGCGTCACTGTTTTCGTTGTTTGTCGGCAGGATTATCTTCTGTCGCGCCCCGTTGGTCCTCGTTGTCGCTTCCTTTTGGGGTGTCCACCATGTATACGTCGTATAATGAGAGGTGGTCCTTATCGCTTTATAGGCGCTGGTTCTTGTTCGTCTCGGCATCGTCGTCCATGGCATCGATGTCTTGAGTCATAGTCTAGCATGTTGGTAAGATCATCGACAGTGGCTACAAAGTGGGTGGTGGGTGGGCTCTGAATTCCTTCGTCGTCCGTATCCCAACCATCCTGGCCATAGTCTGGCCAGGGCTCTCCTGATAACGAGAGATGCTTTAGCGAATTTAGGATGTCGCCAAAGGGCGAGTATTGGAAGATGTCCGCGGCGGTGAATTCCATAACCGGCGCCCAATCCGATTCGATTGGTAGGGGCGTGGGAGGTCCGGAGTCCAGCACCTCGGAATCACGAGTTTTGCGAGGGACAAGATTAGTGTTCGGCTCCATCGCCGTGGAAGTTGAAGCCCCCGAGGTGGTGTCCATCCACCGATCCTCGATCTGGGCGATCGGCTCCGGACTAAGGGCCGAAGCGGATTCGTGTGCGGCCACCAAGGCACTGTTCGGTGGCAGAGCTAGATCATGCCCATCGCCACAGTGCGGCGCGTTCGGCTTTGGCTCGATCCCGTTGAAGATCAAGTCCCCGTGGGCGTCGGCTATGAAGTTTAGGCTTCCAAACCTGACCTGATGGCCAGGGGCGTAGCTTTCGATCTTCTCCAGATGGCCAAGTGAATTAGCCCGCAGTGCCAAGCCGCCGAATACGAAGATCTGTCCGAGGAGAAAAGTCCCACCCTGGACAGCGTTGCTGGTTGAAGATGCCATCAAGCCTATCTGTGACGACACAGAGGAACTCTCAATGAAAGCACCAATGTCGGTGTCAAAACCGGCGGATCTCGGGTAGGGGGTCCGGAACTGTGCGTCTAGGCGGATGGTAACAGGAGACGAGGGACACGATGTTTTACCCAGGTTCGGGCCCTCTCGATGGAGGTAAAACCCTACGTCCTGCTTGATTAATATTGATGATATGGGTAGTACAAGGGTGGATCTACCACGAGATCAAGGAGGCTAAACCCTAAAGCTAGCCTATGGTATGATTGTTGTAATGTATGTTGTGTCCTACGGACTAAAGCCCTCCGGTTTATATAGACAACGGAGGAGGCTAGGGTTACACAGAGTCGGTTACAATGGTAGGAGATCTACATATCCGTATTGCCAAGCTTGCCTTCCATGCCAAGGAAAGTCCCATCCGGACATGGGACGGAGTCTTCAATCTTGTGTCTTCGTAGTCTTGGAGTCCGGCGGACGATGATAGTTCGTCTGTCCGGACACCCCCTAGTCCAGGACTCCCTCAATGGGCGTGACGAAGCCCCTGGCATGTTAAGGCGTATCGCGATAAGCATCCGCCTTTAAAAAGAGTTTTGAATGAGAGCTGGCAATAGGTGACCGTCACATAAATCCACATGTTGTATTTGAGTAATACGGCATTGCGTATGAGTACAGATGATGTGATAAAAAGAAATATGACTACAGAACCTGCTGATACCGGGCGTGCGGAAAGTTGTTTTTGGATCCATGGTGTAGTCGGACAATTATAGGGGAATATCTAGAGGTTCCCTGATGCGCTCGAACTGTTCCCACGCCCTCCGACCTGGCCTATGTAGAGGTGAACATGTAAAGGAAACGTAAGAAATGGTTTTGCGCCACCTGGCGGTTGAGCCGCAGTATATGGCTTGTATTATTCTTTTTCAGAGTGTTTTTAGTTAATTTCCGGGCGGGCCGGGCTATCCTGCCGCGCAGTAGTTCGGACTCCTTTGGTGGTGTCTGATACGTCTCCAACATATCTACTTTTCCAAACACTTTTGCCCTTGTTTTGGACACTAACTTGCATGGTTTGAATGAAACTAACCCGGACTAACGCTGCTTTCAGCAGAACTGCCATGATGTTGTTTTATGTGTAGAAAAGAAAAGTTCTCGGAATGTCCTCGAAATCCACGGAGGCACTTTTCAGAATTAATAAGAATTTTTGGCGAAAGAATCAAGGCCAGGGGGCCCACGGGCTGTCCACGAGACAGGGGGTGCCCCCACCCTAGGGCACGTCCTCCTATATCGTGGACCCCCTGGACACCTCCCGACCTCAACTCCAACTCCATATATACCGTCTCGGGGAAAAAAATCAGAGAGAAAGTTTCATCACGTTTCACGACACGGAGCCAACGCCAAGCCCTACTCTCTCTCGGGAGGGCTGATCTGGAGTCCGTTCGGGGCTCCGGCGAGGGGGATTCGTCGCCGTCGTCATCATCAACCATCCTCCATCACCAATTTCATGATGCTCACCGCCGTGCGTGAGTAATTCCATCATAGGCTTGCTGGACGGTGATGGGCTAGATGAGATTTACCATGTAATCAAGTTAGTTTTGTTAGGGTTTGATCCCTAGTATCCACTATGTTCTGAGATTGATGTTGCTTTGACTTTGCTATGCTTAATGCTTGTCACTAGGGCCCGAGTGCCATGATGTCAGATCTGAACCTATTATGTTTTCATGAATATATGTGTGTTCTTGATCCTATCTTGCAAGTCTATAGTCACCTATTGATCCGACAACCCCGAAGTGACAATAATCGGGATACTTCTCGGTGATGACCGTAGTTTGAGGAGTTCATTTATTCACTATGTGTTAATGCTTTGTTCCGGTTCTCTATTAAAAGGAGGCCTTAATATCCCTTAGTTTCCGTAAGGACCCCGCTGAACACGGGAGGGTAGGACAAAAGATGTCATGCAAGTTCTTTTCCATAAGCACGTATGATTATTTATGGAATACATGCCTACATTACATTGATGAATTGGAGCTAGTTCTATATCACCCTATGTTATAACTATTGCATGAGGAATCGCATCCGGCATAATTATCCATCACTGATCCATTGCCTACGATCTTTTCACATATTGTTCTTCGCTTATTTACTTTTCCATTGCTACTGTTACAACTTAACAAAAACCCAAAAACATCTATCATTACTTTTGCTACCGTTACCTTTATTATCATACCACTTTTGCTACTAAACACTTTGCTGCAGATACTAAGTTATCCAGGTGTGGTTGAGTTGACAACTCAACTGCTAATACTCAAGAATATTCTTTGGCTCCCCTTGTGTCGAATCAATAAATTTGGGTTGAATACTCTACCCTCGAAAGCTGTTGCGATCCCCTATACTTGTGGGTTATCAAGACTAATTTCTGGCGCCGTTCTCGGGGAGCATAGCTCTGTTCTCTGAGTCACTTGGGATTTATATCTGTTGATCACTATGAAGAGCTTGAAAGACGCTAAAACCAAGATTTTTCCCTCAACTACGAGGGGAGGTAAGGAACTGCCATCTAGCTCTGCACTAGATTCTCCTTCCGTTATTAGTAAGCTTGCGACACCTAAACCTGCTACTACTATGAATTCTGATATGTTGCATGTTATTGATGATGCCACTTATGCTATGCATGATGAAACTACTTCTGTGCGTGATACTACTTTGGCATTAGGTGAATTTCTTGATGAACAACTTGCTAGATTTAGGGGGAATGAAATTACCGAAGATCCTATTACTGATTATAGTGATGATGAAGGTCCCCCCAATGATTATGTATTACCTGTTGTTCCTAAGGGTTATGTTATGCATGAAACAGCTGCTATGGAAATTCTTGCTTGCAATGATAGAAATGATCTTAAGAAATTATTAGCTAAATGGAAGCAGCAGTCTCTTAATGCTAGAATGAAACCCGATCCTGCTTTTGCTACTTCACCTATTTGTGTTACTGATAAGGATTATGAATTCTCTATTGATCCTGATATTATTACTTTAGTTGAATCAGATCCTTTTTATGGCCTTGAATCTGAAACTGTTGTGGCACATCTTACCAAGTTGAATGATATAGCTACCTTGTTTACTCATGATGAGAAGTCTCGCTATTTATACATCCTTAAGATATTTCCGTTCTCATTAAAGGGTGATGCTAAGACTTGGTATAATTCTCTTGCTCCTGGTTGTGTGCGTAGTCTCCGGGATATGATTTATTACTTCTCGCTAAATATTTCCTGCTCATAAGAAACAAGCTGCCTTGCGGAAATATATAATTTTGTGCAAATTAAAGAAGAGAGTCTCCCACAAGCTTGGGGAGGCTTCTCCGATTATAATGCTTTGCTGATCATCCTCTTAAAAAATGAAATACTTGATATCTTTTATAATGGACTAACCGATGCTTCCAAGGACTACTTGGATAGTTGTGCTGGTTGTGTTTTCAGGAAAGAACGATCGATGAAGCTGAAATACTATTGAATAATATGTTGACTAATGAAAATAATTGGACTCTTCGAGCCAGTTCTCAAGTAATTCTGAACCAATTGAGCCAACTCCTAGGCCTATTCCTAAACCCACTCAAGAAGAGAGGTGTTTTATTTCTCGATCTGAAGATATGCAAGAGGCAAAGAAATCAATGAAAGAAAAAGGTATTAAAGCTGAAGATGTTAAGAATTACCTCCTATTGAAGAAATACATGGTCTTAATATACCGCCTAAAGAACCACATTGTCTTGATAACCCGACACAGGTAGTAAAGGTAAATTCTCTCTATAGATATGATAAAGTTGAAATACCCTCTACTAAATTTCATATCCCATGCTTAGATGAATTTGATGACTTTATGGCTAGACAAGAAAGTTTTAATGCTTATGTTGGTAGAGAGTTAAAGAATAATGCTTTTGAGATAGGATGCGTAGGTGATAATCTGGCTAGAGTTAAAGATGAACTCCACCTTGTTAGCAAATATGCTTCTATGGTTGCTACTCAAGCTGAGCAAGTACTCAAAGCTCAAAATGATTTGCTTGATGAATTGAATAATAAAAATGACTTTGATGTTAGAGTGGCTACTAGAACTGGTAGAATGACTCAGGAACCTTTGTATCCTGAAGGCCACCCTAAGATAATCGAGCAAGATTCTTAGATAAACAATTTAGAGGCACCTAGTTCTTTTAAAAAGAAGAAGAAGAAAAACGATAGAACTTTGCATGCTTCTAGTGAACCTACTGTAGACACACCTGAGAATCCCAATGATATTTCTATTTTTGATGTTGAAACTCAATCAGGTGATGAACATGAACCTAGTGATAATGTTAATGATAATGTTCATGTTGATGCTCAACAAAGCAAAAACAATGATGTGGATATTGAACCTGCTGTTGATCTTGATAACCCACAATCAAAGAATCAACGTTATGATAAGAGAGATTGTGTTGCTAGGAAGCACGGTAAAGAAAGAGAACCATGGGTTCAGAAACCCATGCCCTTTCCTCCAAAACCATCCAAGTCAAAGGATGATGAGGATTTTGAGCGCTTTGCTGAAATGATTAGACCTATTTTCTTACGTATGCGTTTAACTGATATGCTTAAAGTAAATCCTTATGCTAAGTATATGAAGGATATCATCACAAATAAAAGAAAGATACCGGAAGCTGAAATTTCCACCATGCTCGCTAATTACACTTTTAAGGGTGGAATACCAAAGAAACTTGGAGATCCGGCTGTTCCAACTATACCATGCTCTATTAAAAGAAATTATGTTAGAACTGCTTTATGTGATCTTGGAGCCGGTGTTAGTGTTATGCCTCTCTCTTTATATCGTAGACTTGAATTGAATAAGTTGACACCTATTGAAATATCTTTGCAAATGGCTGATAAATCAACTGCTATACCTGTCGGTATTTGTGAGGATGTGCCTGTTGTGGTTGCAAATGTCACTATCTTAACGGATTTTGTTATTCTTGATATTCCGAGGGCGATAGTATGTCTATTATCCTTGGTAGACCTTTTCTTAATCTGCAGGGCTGTTATTGATTGCAACAAAGGCAATGTCACTTTTCATGTTAATGGTAATGAGCATACGATACAATTTCGAGGAAACAATCTCAAGTTCATAGCATCAATTCTATTGAAAAAGTTCCAACTATCATTTTGGAGGTTTTGAATTTCCTCTCCCTCTGCCAAGAAAAAGTATGATATTCTTATTGTTGGGGATTTTCATATCCCGTTGAGGTAACTTAGTGTTATTGAAATTTCTCGGTTCCGTGTTATTCGAATGAGTTTGTTAACAAGACTTGATCAACCTTGTTAGTGGATTCATTTTGATGATCACGAGATGGATGAAACTAGAAGGCACAACCTTCTATACCCTCTTTTTACTTTCTGTTATTTAGAATAAATAAAGCAAAAATAGTATTATCCGTCTGTTTTCTGAATTATCCGTGCATTAAAAAAATACTCCGAAAATAAAAGTGCTCCAAATGCCCTGCAAATTTAGTATGATT
The DNA here is from genome assembly GCA_021437245.1 of Aegilops speltoides. Taxonomy (NCBI): domain Eukaryota; kingdom Viridiplantae; phylum Streptophyta; class Magnoliopsida; order Poales; family Poaceae; genus Aegilops; species Aegilops speltoides. Next base: position 357,932,312 of record CM038145.1, read on the forward strand.
TTTTCTGGAATATTTGAGGATTTTAGGCATTGAAAACACTGCAAAAGGGGCAAGCACCAGGCCACGAGAGAGGAGGGCGCGCCCCCCTGTCTCATGGGCCCCTGGTGGCCCCCCTCCACTTATGCCAGCACCCACACACTTCATCTTCTACCCAAAAAAATCCCCATCCAGCTCAAACCCGAGTTCTAGCTCGTTTTGCTGCGATTTTCGATCTCTTAGCTCAAAGCTCCATTCGCAAAACTGCTTTGGGAGATTGTTGCTTGGTATGTGACTCATCCATTGGTCCAAATAGTTCTTGTTCTAGTGCTTTATTCATTGCAAATTTTTGCTGCATAGGTGACCATGTTCTTGAGCTTGCATGTTAAATTTTTGACGTCCAAGCAATTCCAATGCATGATATAGGCTCTAGGCACTTGTAGGAGTAGTTGCTATCAATCTTGTTTAGTTTTATTCACTTTTATTTTGAAGTTACTAAAATTTCAGAAATTATCATAAAAAGATATATGCTTTGAAGAATGTACCAAGGTGCTTCCTCGGCAAAGAAAGGGCCAAGGATTGCTATACGTGAACAAGATGTTAATTTGCCAAGGGATGCAAATGTACGGGCTTGCGAGTGGCCATCCGATGATTTTATGGTTGAAGCAGGCTTCAAGGGGGAATTTCACGCATATGTGCGTAATGCTGAGCTTGAGGAGTTCTTACAAGATAAGTGTCCTCAATATTATCAATTGACTGATTCCTTTATGCGGAGGTTCGAATATATTTCATCGTGTAATTCTCCTAGTGTTATGTTTGATATTTATGATACATCTTATACCATGGATTTAGAGGATTTCACAACTGCTTGCAAACTCCCTCAGTGGGGTGATATTAATAATCCTCTCAAATCTGAAGTTAGAGATTTTCTTGCTAGTATTATTGTGGGAGAATCTAGGGACGTAACACAAGCTACCATAGGGAGCATCCATTTTCCTGCTATACATTACTTTGCTCTCTTTATTGGTAGATGCATTAACGGTAAGGACGAAGTATGTCACATGTGTGCTCCTGATCGTTGTGTCCTCAAGAGTGCTGTGTCAGGTTGTAGAGGTTATAACTTGGGGGCAATAGTTGCACGTAGGTTGCATAATAATAATAAAAAGGGAGATTTCTTTGGAGGAATTTATGCAACCCGTGTGGCTAATTTTCTTAATATAGCTCCACAAGAGGGGGACATGATTGTACCTCATGTTTATTTGGATAAAGAAGCTATGTTTGATCATCATTTTCTTGAGAGGAATGAACAATTCCTCCATTATCGACTAACCTATAACAGCACTTAGCGTCGTCCTGTTACTCTTCCTGCTCCCTACCTTTTTGATTATCGGACAAAAGGAAGATATGTTGTCACGGGGAAGAAGCCCTTTGAATATGAGAGGGAATGGAGGCAGCTCGCCAACATCTTTGCTGCTCAAGAGGCGGTCGCCTCTTCATCTCAGTACTACCCCGGCTACTCTTATGGATATCAGCCAGGCGGTCATTGGTATTAGACCAACTTAGGCCAAAAGCCTAAGCTTGGGGGAGTACGTATTTCTCACCGACTTTACATTCATGATTCACACACTAGTTGTCGGTGCTCACACTCTTTCATTGTATTATCCTTGTTAGTTTAAATTTCTTTTTCTAGCTTTCTTCTTGTCTGTTTGTTAAACCTTAAGAAAAACCAAAAAAATTAGTTAGTTTAATTTCTTTTCTTGTAGTAGAAATTAAAATGAAAACCCAAAAAGATTTCTCGTTCTTCTTTTACTTGTTGGGAGCTTTCCCGTGTAAATAGTTTTATTTTCTTTTCTTTCTTTTGGGGGACGAGAAGACTACATTGAAAATGCTTAGTGGCTCTTATATGCATGACTGTTTATCTAACTTAGAGCCCATATTACTTGTCTTCTCTCTTGAGTTGAATGCTTGCAGATTCCAGCTTAGTCCAATGCACGTGCACTCTTATTATTATACACATCGTTCGGTCGTGCAAGGGAAAGGCAATAATAATGATATATGATGGACTTATTGAGATGAGAAAAGCTGGTATGAACTCGACCTCTTTTGTTTTTGTAAATATGATGATTCATCGTTCTTGAGTCAGCTATTATGAAGTAAACATATTTGCAATGACATTTAGAGATTATAGTTGCTTGTGCCATGCTTGATTAGCTATGAGTTATAATGGTTTACCTTGCGTGCCAACATGCTATTAGAATGATTATGATGTGGTATGATGGGATGGTATCCTCCTTTGAATGAATTGAGTGACTCGACTTGGCACATGTTCACGCATGTAGTTGAATCAAATCAACATAGCCTTCATGATATTCATGTTCATGGTAGATTATATCCTACTCATGCTTTTATTCGATGTGAATTAATTTTCATGCATGTTTACGACTATTGTCGCTCTCTCAGTTGGTCGCTTCCCAGTCTTTTGCTAGCCTTCACCTGTACTAAGCGGGAATACTTCTTGTGCATCCAAACTCCTTAAACCCCAAAGTTGTTCCATATGAGTCCACTATACCTACCTATATGCGGTATTTACCTGCCGTTCCAAGTAAATTTGTATGTGCCAAACTCCAAACCTTCAAATGAATTCTGTTCTGTATACTCGAGCAGCTCATGTTACAACTAGGGCTGCATATATCTTCCATGATAGGTGGGTTATTCTCAAGAGGAATGGACTCCGCTCCTCATTCACGAGAAAGGGTCGGTAACTGGGATGCCCAGTCCCATGATCCAAAAAGATCAAAGCAAATCAAAATAATTAAACAAAACTCCCCCAGGGTTGTTGTATGTTGGAGGCACTCATTGTTTCGAGCAAGCCATGGATTGATGCTTGTTGGTGGTTGGGGGAGTATAAACCTTTACCATTCTATTTGGGAACTGCCTATAATGCATGTAGTATGGAAGATACAGCCATCTCATAGTTGTTACGTTGACAGTGAAAGTATGCCGCTCAAAATGTTATTCAATCTCTATTTTAAAATCGAGCTCTAGCACCTCTACAAATCCCTGCTTCCCTCTGCGAAGGGCCTGTCTATTTACTTTTATGTTGAGTCATCATCCTTCTTATTAAAAAGCACCCGCTGGAGAGCACACTGTTGATTGCATTCATTATTATTGGTTTATATTGGGTATGACTTGACTGGATCTCTTTTACCATGAATTACAATGTTTAGTCAGTCCTTGATCTTTAAAGGTGCTCTGCATTTATGTTTTGCGGTCTCAGAAAGGGCTAGCAAGATACCATTTTGTTATATCATGTTATGATTATTTTGAGAAAGTGTTGTCATCCGAGTTTTATTATTATAGCTTGTTAGTTGATTATATTATTGATATGAGTAATTGTGAGACCTATGTGTTGTTGTTAGTATGGTTAGTTCATAATATTTGCTGAAACTTGAATGCTGGCTTTTCATGTTACAATAACAAGAGCAACAGAGTTTGTAAATGTTTTTCTTTATCACTTTTAGTTTATCAACTGAATTGCTTGAGGATAAGCAACGGTTTAAGCTTGGGGGAGTTGATACGTCTCCAACGTATCTACTTTTCCAAACACTTTTGCCCTTGTTTTGGACTCTAACTTGCATGATTTGAATGAAACTAACCCGGACTGGCGTTGTTTTCGGCAGAACTTCCATGATGTTGTTTTATGTGTAGAAAAGAAAAGTTCTCGGAATGTCCTGGAAATCCACTGAGGCACTTTTAAGAATTAATAAGAATTTTTGGCGAAAGAATCAAGGCCAGGGGGCCCAAGGGCTGTCCACGAGACAGGCCCCCCCTAGGGCGCGCCCTCCTATCCCGTGGGCCCCCTGGAAACCTCCCGACCTCAACTCTAACTCCATATATACCGTCTCGGGGAGAAAAAAAACAGAGGGAAAGTTTCATCGCGTTTCACGACATGGAGCCGACGCCAAGCCCTAATCTCTCTCGGGAGGGCTGATCTGGAGTCCGTTCGGGGCTCCGGAGAGGGGGATTCGTCGCCGTCATCATCATCAACCATCCTCCATCACCAATTTCATGATGCTCACCGCCGTGCGTGAGTAATTCCATCGTAGGCTTGCTGGACGGTGATGGGTTGGATGAGATTTACCATGTAATCAAGTTAGTTTTGTTAGGGTTTGATCCCTAGTATCCACTATGTTCTGAGATTGATGTTGCTATGACTTTGCTATGCTTAATGCTTGTCACTAGGGCCCGAGTGCCATGATTTCAGATCTGAACCTATTATGTTTTCATGAATATATGTGTGTTCTTGATCCTATCTTGCAAGTCTATAGTCACCTATTATGTGTTATGATCCGACAACCCCGAAGTGACAATAATCGGGATACTTCTCGGTGATGACCATAGTTTGAGGAGTTCATGTATTCACTATGTGTTAATGCTTTGTTCCGGTTCTCTATTAAAAGGAGGCCTTAATATCCCTTAGTTTCCGTAAGGACCCCGCTGAACACGGGAGGGTAGGACAAAAGATGCCATGCAAGTTCTTTTCCATAAGCACATATGACTATTTACGGAATACATGCCTACATTACATTGATGAATTGGAGCTAGTTCTATATCACCCTATGTTATAACTATTGCATGAGGAATCACATCCGGCATAATTATCCATCACTGATACATTGCCTACGAGATTTTCACATATTGTTCTTTGCTTATTTACTTTTCCGTTGCTACTGTCACAACTAATACAAAAACCCAAAAACATCTATCATTACTTTTGCTACCGTTACCTTTATTATCATACCAATTTTGCTACTAAACACTTTGCTGCAGATACTAAGTTATCCAGGTGTGGTTGAATTGACAAATCAACTGCTAATACTCAAGAATATTCTTTGGCTCCCCTTGTGTCGAATCAATAAATTTGGGTTGAATACTCTACCCTCGAAAGCTGTTGCGATCCCCTATACTTGTGGGTTATCAGTGTCCGAGAGCTTGGCCTTTGACTCAAGGTTCGACTGTAAGGTGTTGTCCGTTGTTCTTGCTGTTAGAGCGATAGTAGACTCTTCGACCATGAGGGGGAATTTGGACCTGCCATTAACCGTGATGACGCCGCGTGGACCGGGTATCTTTAATTTATGGTAGGCATAGTGTGGCACCGCGTTGAACTGAGCGAATGTGGTTCGTCCGAATGATGGTCACTGTGAAAGGGGACGATGTCAAAGACTAAGTCTTCGGTACGGTGATTGTCCGGAGATCCGAAAACCACTTCCAGTGTGATTGAGCCCGTGCAACAGGCCTCTACACCTGGTATTATACCTTTAAAGGTGGTTTTTGTGGGTTTGATCCATGAGGGGTTGATGCCCATTTTGCGCACTGTATCCTGGTAGAGCAGGTTCAGGCTGCTGCCTCCGTCCATAAGGACTTGTGTGAGGTAGAATCCGTCGATGATGGGGTCGAGGACCAATGCGGCCGAACCGCTATGACGAATATTGGTGGGGTGGTCACTGCAATCGAAGGTGATCGGGTAAGAGGACCATGGGTTGAACTTTGGGTCGATTGTATAGACCTCCCGTAGGGCACGTTTCCACTTGGGAATGTGGCTTGCGCGTATCATATTCACCGTTTTCGCTTGGGAAGGGAATCTCATCTTTCCTCCTATATTCGATGATCGGGGTTCCTCCTCGTCGTCGTCGCTTTGAGACCCCTTCCCCTTGTTTTCGGCGTCTGACCTGCTAGTTTGTCTGAAGACCCAGCATGGGTGCCATGAATTTGGCATGGATGGTCGAGTATGCGGTCAAAACTGGACGGGCCTGAATTGTTTTTGTTGAATGGTTTCTTCTGCTGTCTGGACTTGGAACCGCTAAATCCGGCATTTACTGACGGGTCTTCGGCATTATCACCATTTTTGTGGCGCTTGTGTTTGTTGCGCCGTGATTTGTCGTTGCTATCCTTAGCTTTCGATGTGCCCGGATTGCTTGCTGTAATGCTGCTACGGGCCAAGCAGCTATCCTCGCCCGTGCAAAAGTGGGTCATGAGTGTTGTGAGTGCTGCCATAGACTTTGGCTTTTCCTGACCGAGATGTCGGGCAAGCCATTCGTCACGGATGTTATGCTTAAAGGCCGCTAGGGCTTCGGCATCCGGACAGTCAACAATTTGGTTCTTCTAGGTTAGGAACCGGGTCCAAAATTTCCTGGCTGACTCTCCGGGCTGCTGGGTTATGTGACTTACATCGGCGTCTGGTGGTCGCACATAAGTGTCCTGGAAGTTGTCAAGGAATGTGTCTGCCAGGTTCTCCCAACTCCCGATGGAGTTTGCCGGCAAGCTATTCAGCCAGTGCCGAGCTGGTCCCTTTAGTTTTAGTGGGAGGTACTTGATGGCGTGTAGATCATCTCCGCGGGCCATGTGAATGTGGAGGAAAAAATCTTTTATCCATACCGTGGGGTCTGTGGTACCATCGTATGAATTCATGCTCCATTACTTCATCAGTGAAGCATAGGGGATGTGCAGCGCCTCTCTGCCGGGCTTCATTGTATTCGGCCCGGCCGGATTTGTTAGTGTATTCGGCATGACGATCCTTGTCACGTGTTGGGGTGCGTCCCCGTGATCCGTAAATCGATCTTGACTGTCCTGCTTTGTCTTTAAATACATCTTGCAGGTCCTTCGTGTAGCCCCGGGCCTTGGTATTGTCGTTTGATTGGCGGTGGGTTGTGGTTTGGACATCGGGCTGGTACGCCGTTTTGTCGCGGCCACGGGGTGGCCGGTCAGCCGCATCATGCGCTGGTAGCATGGGATTTAAGGCCTCCTCCTCGAGTTGAGGTAGCAGCCTGCGCTTTGGGTAGCTCTTGCTAGGGCGCTCGAGTCCGTATTCCTCGGTAGCTAGGACCTCGGTGGGGTCCTCAGGCACGATGAATTCTTCGTCGCCAAGGCTCACCTCATCTTCGGAGAGAGGCAAGTAGTTATCTTCCTCTGATTCTCCATCCTTTGCCTGTTCTTTAGGGCTAGCTTGCCCCTCCTCTTGCTCGGCTTGCTCAAAGCCTGGCTGGGCAGGATTGTATTCGTCTTCGGCACCATCCGGATTGTTATCACTTGTGTCGGTATCACTATTTTTGCTATGGCGGGGCTTGGAGCGACACCGATGACGTTGTTGTCTAGATTGCTTCCCCAAGGGGTTATCTTCCGCTGCCTCATCGCTGTTGTTTTCTTTAGGGGTATCCACCATATAAATATCATATGAGGAGGTGGCGGTCCAGCGCCCTATAGGCGGTGGTTCCTGTTCTTCTCCTGCATCGTCGTCCATACCGTCGATGTCTTTGGAGTCGAAGTCAAGCACGTCGGTTAAGTCATCGACAGTGGCTATAAAAAGGGTGGTGGGTGGGGGACGAATTTCTTCGTCGTCCGCTCCCCACTCGAGCTGGACATAGTTCGGCCAAGAGTCTCCTGACAAGGACAGAGACCTTAATGAGTTCAGCACATCACCCAAGGGTGAGTGGTGAAAAATATCTGTGGCGGTGAACTCCATGACGTGTGCCCAATCTGATTCGATAGGCACGGACGCACGCGGTTCGGATCCTGCAACCGGAGAAGAGTCCGGGGGTCCGACGACACCACTCTCACAAGAGGTGGGATCAGCGTTCGGCTCTAATGCTGATGAGTGTGCGGCCTCCGTGGCGGGGTCCATCCACCCGTCCTCGGAAGGCACGATCTGCTCCGGATTGATTCCCGGTGCCAACGCGGGTGCGATCCCCCGAATACTGTCCAACGGCGAATCAAAGTCATGTCTGTCGTGACTGTTCGGCGCACCTGTCATGGGCTCGAACCCGTCGAAGATCAAGTCTCCGCGGATGTCGGCAGTGTAGTTTAAGCTTCCAAACCTGACATGATGTCCAGGGGCGTAGCTATCGATCTGCTCCAGATGGCCAAGCGAGTTGGCCCGTAGTATGAAGTCGCCGAATATGAAGATCTGTCCGGGAAGGAAAACCTCCCCCTGGACCGCATTGTTGAAGATGATCGAAGGGGCCATCAAGCCTTACAGCGACGGCACAGTGGAACTCTCAATGAAAGCACCAATGTCGGTGTCAAAACCGGCGGATCTCGGGTAGGGGGTCCCGAACTGTGCGTCTAAGGCTAATGGTAATAGGAGGCAGGGGACACGATGTTTTACCCAGGTTCGGGCCCTCTCGATGGAGGTAATACCCTACTTTCTGCTTGATTGATCTTGATGATATGAGTATTACAAGAGTTGATCTACCACGAGATCATAGAGGCTAAACCATAGAAGCTAGCCTATGATTATGATTGTTGTTATCCTACGGACTAAACCCTTTGGTTTATATAGACACCGGAGGGGGCTAGGGTTACTGAGACTTCGATTCTGAGAAGGAAATCTACATATCCGAATATCCAAGCTTGCCTTCCACGCAAAGGAGAGTCCCATCCGGACACGGGACGAAGTCTTCAATCTTGTATCTTCATAGTCCAACAGTCCGGCCAAAGTAGATAGTCCGGCTGTCCGAGGACCCCTTAATCCAGGACTCCCTCAGTGGCCAAGGACCTCCCTCCCTCGGGTACGGTGCCTAGTCCCCCTCCTCCATCCTCCCAGGTTCAACTAGTTTTGCCTTCTCTTTCGGACGAACATCTCTTACATATCTTATCGGACGTGGGTGTCTCTCTCGAACCTAGCTATGGGTCTCCTTTGTTTATTCTGTCCATCATTAGGGCCAACAAGATGGACTGAGCGGGCATTGCTAAGGCCAAACAGGCCACTGCCGCTGTGGCTAAAGGGGACGCTGGTGATTCGGTTGGGGAGGGGGTGGTGGATGATGGTTGTGGCCAGTCTCATCCCCCTCCATCCAAAAGGGGTCGTTTGAAACGCTCCAAATCCTGAGCTGCCCCGTGCAGATCTAGCCTTTGCATTAGGAATCTTTCTTTCAAATGAAAGCTCTCTTCTCGAATATTAGAGGTTTCGGAGCTAGGGGCGCCAGGACCAAATTAGGGATGTCGTTCGAGGAGAGAACATTAACATTTTAGGGCTGGTTGAAACCTTCAAAGAATCCTTCTCCCCTAATGAACTTTCAGTGATTGCGGGTATGGATAGATTTGACTGGAACTTTTTGTCGTCCTCAGGTCATTCTGGGGGCATTCTTATTGGCACCAAACGAGATATGTTTGATTTTGTTACTTTTGATCATGGTATTTTTTTTTTGGGCGAGCACTGTTGTGCACCATCGATGGCTTAACACATTATGGGAATTTATGGTAGTTTATGGCCTAGCGGATCATTTCTTAACCTCTATCTTCCTTGATGAAATATCTACTAAAATTGAGGCGTGTACGTTGCCTATTGTGGTAGGACGAGACTTCAATGTTTTGCGCACCCCCTCTGATAAGAACAATTGTAATTTCTCTTGGCCCCTTGCTAATGCGTTCAACGGTTTCATAGTGATTGTGCCTTGCGCGAACTGCCTTGGGTGGGTGCTCGTTTTACCTGGACTAATCATCAGACTAATCCGGTCTGGTCGGTGCTGGATCGGTTGTTTATCTGCTCGAACTGGGACTCCTTATTCCCACACGCCTCCCTGAAAGCTAAAGCGATTGTGGGTTCGGATCATGCCCCCCTGATTCTGGACACTGGCCTTGACCACTCTGTGGTATCCTTTCGCTTCCAATTCGATGCCTCTTGGCTTTTAGTTGAGGTTTTTACTGATATGCTGGCTATCAAGATATCTGGTTTGCTCGCCTCTTCTCACGGTCCTTTGGTCCCATGGAGGATTGGCACAAATGCTCCTACGAGATCCGCAAGTTTCTTGAGGTTGGTCCCGCCGTGGAGGTCCGCCGGAGAAAACATCCTTAGAGGCCCAGATTGTTGGTCTGGACCTCGTGGCTGATGGGATTGGCCTCTCGGAGGGCGAGTGGTCAGTCCGTTACAACCTTGAAGTTGCCTTGATGCAGTTGCACCAGCAGGCGGAGATCTGTTGGCGTCAGCGTGGCACCCTGAACCGGACTCTTAAAGGTGACTCCCCTACTGCTTACTTCTTTGCCATCGCCAATGGTAGAAGAAGAAGATGTTTTATTGATAGCCTCATCATTAACGGAGATAGAACCTCGGAACAATCTCTTATCATATCTCGAGTAGTGGATTTCTTCTCCTCCCTCTTGGGTGCTAAGAAGGAGTCTGGACTTACTATCTCCCTCTCCCTGTGGGACAACCCCATGTTGATCTCGAATGCCGAAAATGAGGCCTTAATGTTACCGTTGTCTGATGCTGAGATTGGGACGTTATTAACTCGGCTAACCCTAATATGGCCTCTGGCCCTCATGGGTATTCCCTCCCTTTCTTCAAGAAGTTTTGGCCCCAGCTGCGCTTGCTGGTGTGTCAAATCATTCAAGGTTTTTGTCTGGGGACAGTTGATATCTCTCGCCTTAACTATGTTGTCATTACCCTTATTCCTAAAGTTAAAGGAGCCGAGCTTATCTCCCAGTTTAGACCGATTGCTCTCATTAACAATTTTGCTAAGTTCCCAGCGAAGGGCTTTGCCACTCGCCTATCTCCCATAGCCCTCAGAACTATTAGCCCTTTCCAGTCGGTATTTATCAAAGGTTGTTTCATCCTAGATGGGGTATTTGCCTGCACGAGATCGTTCATGACCTCAGAATTCGTAAGTCTAAAGCGGCGATATTAAAGATGGACTTTGAAAAAGCATACGACTCGGTCAGTTGGCCTTTCCTGAGAAAAGTCCTCCTGGCCAAAGGTTTTGATGGTGCTTATGTACAGGATCAGCAGTTGGTCTCGAGGGCCACACTGCTGTCTCTGATAATGGTCGAGTTAGTAATTACTTTGCTTAACGGTAGGGGCCTGCTGCAAGGTGACCCCTTCTCCTATCTGTTCAATTTTGTTGTTGATGCACCGTCGGTATTCTCCTAGAGCTGCTGCCCATGGTCATATATCTCCTGTTATCTCTCACCTCATTCCGGAACGGGTCACACATCTTCAGTATGCGGATGACAATATCATTATGGTAGAATTAAATGACTCTTGCATTGCCCACCTCAAGCTCATACTTCTTTGTTTTGAAGCCTTGTCGGGCCTTAAAATTAATTTCTCTAAGAGCGAGGTCATGGTCACTAGTGTCGACGATACGGAGGCCTTAAGGGTGTCCCATCTTCTCAATTGTCATCTGGGAGCCTTTCCCTTCAAATATTTGGGCCTCCCGATTTCTCCGGACATGCTTTACGCTAAAGAGTTTGCCCCTGTTGACGCTAAGGTTGGTAATAAGGTTCTTCCTTGGAGAGGCAGATACAACACAAGTGCTGGGAAAGTAGCGCTGATTAACGCTTGCTTGTCTTCCTTACCAATGTTTATCATGGGTTTTTACCTACTCTCTGTTGGCACGCACGCTGGTTTCGATAAGCATCGGGGTGCTTTTTTCTGGAATGCGGCAGACAATAGACGCAAATACAGACTTTCATATGGAAACTTATGTGTAAACCCAAAAACCTTGGAGGGTTGGGCATCATCAACACTGCTATTATGAATAAATGCCTCTTCATTAAATGGTGGTGGAAAATTATGACCACGGGAGCTGATCCTTTGTGGTTTTCTATCCTTAAAGCAAAATATTTCCCTCTTTCTAGCCCCATGTTCGCCTCTGCCCACAGAGGCTCGCAGTTTTGGAAAGATCTTATTAAAGTTTGGCCCTTTTTTGGCTCATGATAAGTTTATAGTTGGGATGGGGCTTCCGTTCGTTTTTGCTTGATTGGTGGTGTGGAGACTCACCTCTCTCTCTGAGCTTCCCTATGCTTTTTTCCTACTGACCTAACCCGAATATCTCCATCGCGGAGCTTTCGGCGAATAATTGGGACTTGGTCTTCCGACGCTCCTTATCTCCTGTATAGTTAGAAGAGTGGCAACGACTTACTGCCTTCTTTCTCACGCTCTCGGAGACTACAGACACGGTGGTCTGGTCTCATACTTCTTTTGGGCGCTTTTCGGTCAAGTCTTTATATTGCAAGCTTATTGGTGGTTCCCCCACTAATAGATTTACCCATGTGTGGAGGGCTCGTATTCCCCCTAAAGTTAAGATCTTTCTTTGGCAAGCTTTCAAAGGCCGTCTTCCCGCGGCATACCAAATTTGTAAGAGGAATGGCCCAGGCTTGGAGTTCTGCGCTCTATGTGGAGCCCTGGAGGACACGAATCATATATTTTTTTTCACTGTGTTTTGGCCAAGTTGGTCTGGAGCTGTGTCAGATCATGGCTCCAGGTGTCCTTGGACCATCTTCCTTCTCTGAGCTTCGGGCCCTTGCTAATTCTTTGGCGGGTGTCACAAAGAGAGTCTTTTGGATAGGACTTGGGGCGATCTGTTAGACCTTGTGGACTACAAGAAACAAGTTTACTGTCGAGCATGTTTTTCCTGCTAAACCTGTTGATTGCTTATTTAAATCTTGTATGTTCCTGCAGCAGTGGAGATTATTGACTAAACTGGAGGACCGGGATGCTCTCGATCTTATGATATCTAAAATGCGGGCCTCGGCGTCTTCCTTATCCAGGAGCATGTTGCGTAGTTGCTTTTGCGTCTCTTCTGACTAGTTGCTGGCTATGTCGCTGTCTATCTCTCCGGCCTGCGTGTCGTGTTGGTGGCCTGGGTGCCCTGTAAATCTTACTGTAAAAACTTTGGTTGGGTCCTCGTCTGGGGACACCGTTGTTTTCGTTGGGCTAGTCGGATGGTTGGTTTGGAACATTGCCTGGTGGCTTTGTTTATAAAGTCGGACGCATATGCCATTTCTCTCAAAAAAATATGTGGGGATTTAGGGCTGCATGTTTGGAGCATCACCTACAGAAGGGCCGACAGGGAGTTGCTGGAGATGCATTTCTCAAAAACAGGCCATGCTTATCGAAAGATGTCAGTCAGCTCGCTACACTGGATTACCCCCTGGCACACTATGCTCGTATTTTTGGGTTAGCTGCCTGTGGTACAGTATGCTTGCAGAGTTCTTATACCGGTCATGATGTTTGCCGAGAAGATGGTGAGCAAAAGGCACTTCTGGAGTCTATTTGCGTTATGATGAAACAGAATCTGCTACGCAGTCTGAAACACGTAGACTTTGGTTGTCCTCAGTTCGGTGACATGCCTTTGGTGCTTCACAGAAGCAAAAGGATGTGCAGGAACACTGAAAATGCTGCACTAAGCATCAGTGTTGTCCAACACCATCCTCCTACGCAGTCCATAAATGCACCAAGATTAAGTTCAAAAGTATGGAATCACTTCACGAAGATGGATGGAGCGTGGGCGATTTGCAGCTATTGCAAAAAGGACTATGGAGCTGATCCAAAACAACATGGGACTTCTCGCATGTCGAGACATTTTAAGAGCATCCCCAACAGAGGCGCTAAATAAGCCACGCGCCCGAAAAAATGGCTTTTTAGCGCACGCGCGACCGAATCAGCAGCTTCAGCAGACGCGAAAAAATCACGCGCGTGCGCTAAAAACCACTATGCGTGCCTAACAGAACTGCATCACGCGCTGTATAGCGACTCGCTCGTGCGAATGTCCACCAACCGCCAGATCTGAAATATCCACTCGTGCGTGTGACTTCCCCATCCTCTCCGGCGACCTGTCGGCGCTTCCCCCTGGAACGGCGCGCCGCTTCCCCCTCTTCCCCGGTGGCCACCGCTGCTTCCTACGCCTCGGCCGCCCCTCGAGCGCCCCGTTCTGCCGACGAACAGCGCCCGACAGGGGTTTGCAGCTCGGCGCCCGATAGGCGTTTGCAGCTCGGCGCCCACAAGGTGTTTGACAAAACGCTTGCAAGGTATATATTGCTTCTAACTTCATTTTTGCACATGAATTTTGAGCATGTTGTTTGTAGTTAGTTTGAATTCAAATTTGTAGATGAGTTCGTCCCACGATTCTTCCAATGAAGAATTTGATCTTTAAGAGGAGGAGGACCTCGCAATGGTCCTAGCTATGCACATCAACAAAAAGCCAGAGCACGGTGGTTCGGTTTTTGGTCGTCAGAAATTGTGGAGGGAAAGGATCGATGCCGACAACAGATTGATGAGGAACTATTTTGTGGAGATTCCCATATACCTCAAGTCCTACTTTCGGCGCCGTTTTAGGATGAGCATTGAGTTGTTCAAGCACATTGCAGAGAGACTGGCGAGCCATGATCGGTTTCTTCAGCAAAGGAGGAATATCACCGAAGAACTCGGGCATAGCACCTTTCAAAAGGTGACCGCCGCTTTGCGTATGTTGGTATGCGGAATTCCGGCGGATCTAGTTGATGAGCACTTGGCCATGGGTGATAGCCAAGCCATCATGTGTGTCAAGCGCTTCGCGGTTGGAATCGTGCAAGTGTTTGGTCCAGAATATGTGAGAGCTCCCAATGCTGAAGACGCCACAAGGCTTTTGGAGATGAATAAAGCTCGTGGGTTCCCAGGTATGCTTGGCATAATAGATTGTATGCATTGGAGTTGAAAAAACTGTCCTAAGGCATGACATGGACAATTCCACGACAAAAAAAAGGTTTCACTATAATCCTTAAAGCGGTGGCCGATCAGGAGACTTGGATTTGACATGATTTTTTTGGAATGTCGGGATCTTTGAACGAAATCAATGTTGTTCAATGGTCACCACTCATGAATAGTATTGCAAACGCTGAACTGCCACAGGGGCAGTTTGTAGCAAATGGCCATACATACAACTATGGCTACTATCTTGCGGATGGCATCTATCCAAGGTGGCAAACATTTGTGAAGCAGTTGAAAAAACCGGAAGGTAAGAAAAATATTGATTTCCACAATACTCAGGCGGCGGCTAGGAAAGATGTGGAGAGAGTTTTTGGGTTTTGCAAGCCCAATTTGCTATTGAGAGATCCTTTTATACATCATTAACGCTTGTGTGATCATGCATAATATGATCATTGAGAACGAGCGCGGGCAAGATTTGGACTATTCTCAGTATGAGTGGTTGGGATGTCCTGTGCGAGTGCGGAGGAGGGTTGAGAGGGTGGCCCACTTTGTTGCCTCATATCAATGCCATCCGACATGCCGAAATGCATGATGAACTTCAGAAGGATCTAGTCAAGGAGTGGTGGGCAATGGAATGGACGACAAAACGCATGATGTTGTATGTTTGTCGTACTGTTATTTGTTGTATTGGTCATCAACTATTTGTTGTGCTGAAGTTTAACTATTCGTTCCATTTGTAATAATAATTAAACTATTTTTTGTCGATTTATTTTTTGTGTGTTTGATCTTGTTTGTTTCACATTGAATGCAAAATGTTGTCTGTACTGGATGCGCACGCTCTATTTTGCCGCGCCTGCTGAAGCGGCGCTCTGGCACTAAAAATTTACAGCACATGGTGAAGCAACTGTGTGGCGCAACGCTTAAAAAGGCTATTTCGTCGTTGTAAAAAAAAGTTGCGCGCCGCATCGTAGCGCGTCCGTTGGAGATGCTCTAACCATGACCATAGAATTGACCTCAAAGCCTCATCTTCAAAAAGTGGGAACTGGCCCTCCCATTCTCATCCACCCGCATAGGACTGCATCTGAAGACTGGAATTTCTATCAGGTTATGTATTTTCTTAGAATATATGGTAAGAAAGGAGCGCTGGATATCGGTATCCACTTCTGAGCCCACGCTTAGGGTCCGTTTGGATGCAAAGTAATTTTACAGTTTTTAAGGAATACCGTGGTTTCTAAAAAAACCATGGTTTTAAATACTTTGAGGTGTTTGGATGAAAGAAATACTGTAGTTTAATAAACCATAGTATCTCTCATACCGTGGTTTTCTTGCAGTATGTAAAAAAGAGGTCACGACCTCTTTTTTCAAAACAGAACCGAGAGAAAAGGGCAGCGCCTTCAACTCCTCGTCATTAATCGAAATACAATTTATCTTCTCATTATTAGGCGTTTCAGGCTAGGTGCTTAACCTTTTTTTTTTTTACTTTGTTGGTCTCTCACGAGCCATCTTCCTCTCAACGTTGTTGCCAGGGATTCCTTCGTTGGTGACCCCATCGGTTGATTCTCATTATTAGTTAGTTTTTCTGCAGACGACCCCATCGGTTGAGCCAGCAGTGCAAGTCACTCTCCGGCAATCTTGCATGCTTCTATTGAGTCGCTGACTGACCATAACTCTCCGGCGAGTAGGGGACGTCTAAAACAAAGCTCGCCCATGGAGTAGATTAATTTGTCGTTGGAGAACACTTAGTACGCACAGCAGGCTAAATGGTAGCTAGCCCATCGATTCTATGTTGCCATAGGACTTGGCTTGCATGTGATGGCTGCATGCATTGCATGGCCGTGTTTATTTTTTACACGCTGATTAGCTCCTTGGTGTAGCTGAGTTAGTTGCAGTCAGTGAAAAAACTGGTAAAACAGAACTTGCCAAACGAATCGGTGGTTTTGGCGAAACAGATGAAAACAACGCTTTGGACAAACCGAGGTATTCATTGCCCCCGCGTTGAAAAACTGAGGTTTTGGATTACCACAGTTTTAAAAGAACAGTGCTACCAAACTACTGGTGAAAAAAATCAAAACAAATACTAATAAATTCAAAAAAATTCATTTTTTAGTGGTAGATAATTTAATGCGTGAGGTTCGCTCTAATTTTCAAATCATTTGGACATCTTAGCAGCTCTCGGCGAAAAAAAATTAAGGGTCTGTAAAAATATTTACTGTTCACACACTGTTCTGACCCAGTTTATCTTTTTTGCTGAGAGTTGCTCAGATGTAAAGTTTGTACTATTGTGTTCTTCTTGTTTTGCCAATATTACTCTGTCTCCCCGGTTAGTCGCAGCTATATTCAGTTTCAAATTGCATTAGGGGGCATCCACATTTATGCAGTCGTGAGGTGTTGAGTGTCTTTTGGTCAACTCATCGCTCAGAGAACCCTTCAAATGGTTTGAAAATGGGGGTATAACCCGTAAAAACGTATTTGTATCTTTTTTCGGGTAAAAGCTATCTAACTAGCTGGGAGATTACATTCATAGTGGCCACCTCATCGAGGCATCGGCCCAGCCACTGACGACATGCTGGGCCAAATACGTCAACTACATAGCGGCTTCCTCCTTCACAAAAAAGTCAGGGTTTCTATCTCTCGCCGGCGCCTCCGCAGATCCGCCTTCTCTTGAGGTGGAAAATGCTTCGGTGAGGTTTGTGCCAAATTTTACCTTATTAGAGCATCTGAGTAGCTCTTAGCAAAAAATACAAATTTTGGTATGTGAAACAGTTTACTGTTTTTTACTATTTGGACCCTTTGTTTTTGCTGAGAGCTATAGATGTCCGAACGAGCTGAAAATTAGCACGGACCTCACACACTGAACATCTTCTACGTTTTTTTAATTTACTGTTCACCGTGTGTAGATGAGCCCAGGCTAGAAATGAATATTGGGTAGTAAGAATGCTATTGCGCAAAGCAAGCCTCTAAAAAAACCTTGATTTTTGGTGGAGGTTTAACTTTCCACAAAAAATTGAAAGTAAATTGCATCTCAAAATTAGGACGCCCGCTAACTGCCACACGTGTGGGCGTTAAGGAATCTGCCCACACGTTCTGTGTGGTGCCTAAGAGGATCAGCCCACACGTCTGTGTGTGGGCAAAATAACTAGCGCCCACACGCCTCTTTTTTCCCTCCCGGTCCCTCTTACACGCGTGCGTATGGGCGAAATAGATAATGCTCACATGCCCGGTACGTCAAGCCTCGTACCTCGTGGTCCCGCACGCCCCACGTGACACTTTACCGCGCGCCCCGCAGTTGCCATGGGCCGGACCCTCATCCATGTTCGTTTAAGTGCAGTTGCCATGTCGGACAACTACAGTTGTCATGTTTGTTCAACTGCAGTTGCCACCTCAGGTCAAAGTTTCAGATTGCCATTTTTTGGACAACTACAACTGTTGCCATGTGTGGTCTGGTCTACTACAGTTGCCATGATTTTAAAACTTTAGGAGTTGCCACCTACTAACACTAGGCAGTTGCCATGTAGCGCTACAAAAAAGGCATGGCAAAAAACATGTTCGGGTAAAAGAGAGAGTTGCCATGTGCTCACAAGCACGCTAGGGCAGTTGCCACTTAAAAAAGAAAGAGTTGCCATCTGCTTACGTGCACGCTAGGGCAGTTTGCCATGTACCATGCCAAACGTATGGCAACTGACATGTTCGGTAAAAAAGAGAGAGTTGTCATCTGCTTGCAATCACACTAGGGCAGTTGCCATGTACACTGCAAAACGCATGGCAACTGGTAGCTTGGGTGTGGGAGAGGAGGCGGGCGTGTGGGCGAGATGGCAAACTGCCCACACACCAGCCCTTGTGCATGACTGAAACTGGTGTGTGGGCGAACTGCTAAACGTCCACACACACCGGCCCCTCCGTGTGGTAAAACGAATGTTTGGGCGACCTCTCTGACACACCACACACGCGAGTTGTCCTACGTGGCATACAAAATCAGCTAATTCGTGCCAAGATTCGTGCAGAAGTTACTGGACCGGGATGGAGGCGTATTCATCTCGATCTTGAACTTGTCCAGTAGTTTTTTTGGAAAGCATTATAAAGAATAACTGGGAGCCAAACGAGTTGACTTCACAAAACCAGACGTGAGAGAGACGCGCTGGGCAGAGTAGGAGCGGAGCCGAACACCGCGACGCGAGAGAGACGGCGAGCAGGACGAACTGGGGAAAAATGAAGCCATTGTCGTAATGAATCAAGCTAGGCTTGAGATGCAAGCTACCAAATCCAAAGCTTGTACTGAACTGACTCGGAGTGCATTCCGATTTCTTCACGGATCACAGGAGCAGAACACGGCTTCGATCCCACCACGGATCACTTCACTAGTTAAAAGGCCTTCGATCCCATCTACAGCGCCCATCCAATCTTTCCCATCGATCGTCTCCTCTCCTCCACCGCATCCAATCGCATCTTCCGGCCCTTACCCCAGCGATCGCCGTCCGCTGTTCCCATGGAGGTTGCCCACCGGAACCGGGAGCCCTTCAGCGTCATGTCCGGCCGGAAGCGCCCGCTGGAGACCCTTCGCCAGCGGTTCCAGGCAGAGCTCGTCGCGGTCCGTCGCCTCCTCGCCGAGGCGGCCGCCGTGCTTCCCGCCTCGTCCTCGTCGGCTCCCCGCGTGTTCGTCCGTCCAGCCGAGGAGCCGCCAGCCAAGAAGAGGAAGGCGTCCCATGCCGTTCCCGTCAAGAAGATGACGTCCAAGGAGCGGAGCCAACTCTACGCGGACCTCACCAAGCTAGCCAAGCTCTCTGAATCTCATGTGCTCCCTGCTCATATCCTGGAGCTGTTGAAGAAGCACAGCCGCCACGGCCTCTGCGACGATTACATCGAGATCGAGATGCACGCCGTCCAAGACGAGGCCCTTGTGGAGATGCAGAAGCAGCTGGACAAGTTCCTTCGAGAGAGGGCGAATCCATCGACGCATCAGCACAAAAGGAAGATGATGAACCAAGAGGAGGACGAAGACGTCGACATCGTCGGCGGCGTCTCCCCTTTGCCGGTCAGGTCGACACCCGTGCAGCTCGTCGAAGAGGACATCTGCGGCGACGCCTCACCGCTGAAGAATCTTGGCCAAGATGCAACCATCAGCGGCAGCAGCGGTTCGGTTTCTGATTCTTCTCACCAGAGCGTCCACAGTTCAGCTCCGGCAGAGCTCGTCGCCAACACTACGCCTCCAACACGCGACCTCATCGCCCGTGCCAGCGAGATTCTGGAAAGGCGGCGAAAGGAGGAGACGTCCCGGGCGAGGGAGAAGGCCCGTCAGCAAGTGCTCGAGACGAAGAGGACGGCAATGTTCAACGAGACCCTAGACGAGGACGTGAAGGCGCTCGGCATTGATCAGTACAACACGGCAAGGCCGAACAACTTGTTGCGACTGATGGGACTCTTCCGCAAGGACAAGCTTGACGACGACGACGACGACGACCTGAAGCAGCAGCAGCAGCATCAAAGCTTCCAAGAAGATTTAGAGGAAGGGGAGATTCGGCTGTGATCGTCGTTGTCGTGGCTAGCAAAGAAAGCTAGCTTGTAGTTCTCTTCTGCTGCTGAACGTGATTGAAAATGTATGAAAATACTTGATCGATTAATTCGAATCTCCGCTAAATTAGTGATTATTCTTGTGTGTACACATGTTCGCGGTGTGACGACGGCAGCTAATTGATTTGGTTGCCATCTTGTCTAGCAACATGCTGACACTTATGTTGTTATTGAGGCCTCAGAGTAGGTGTGTAAGCATGATTGAATGATAAAGTTGTGTCTGTTTGGTCATGTAGGCTCTTATCTATACCATATATGGAAGTACATGATCGATACAGAGTATCGGCTAAATTAGTTATATCTTTTTTTTCACAATGTTTGTGGTGCTATGGGGATTATCCAAGGTTTTTTTACGAAACGTGTGTAAATGCTCATCATAAAGTTGGCCCATCTCCGAGAAAGATTAACAGAGATGTCCCTGTGTTCGATCCACATACGAAGTCACATGTTTCTGCTCTTGAACTTGTAATTATCGCAAATAAGAGGAGTTGGGAGTGTGACTGTGTGAGGCTGGATCTGATGTGTACACAGGACTTGACGTGAGGTTCTTCACACAATTATTATTATTTTTTTGGCAAACGGTCAGAGTAAAAATTTAATTGCTTGGGAATCTACAATGTAGTGTAGTTTAAGTTCCTGTTGTACATTGCAGATTTGATAAACTAGTTTTGACGTTCAACGTGAAAACCTTGGACCAAACCATTTATGCTATGGAAGTACTATTAGTGTGGGCACCCAGAATCTAGACAGTAGGCATTGTGATTTGTGAATCAGCTTTGGTGGTTGACAGAAGCAAGAGGATGCGAGGAAACACTCAAACTGCTGCATGCAACACCATTCGAGCAAGATTGACAACGGAATGACACCAAAGCCTCATCTTCAGCAAGTGGGAACTGACCCCATTTTGCTCGGTTTTAACTAGAATTATGGGCAACGCGACCATTTTTTGCAATCCAAATGTTGGGTGCCCGTGTGGATGTATGTATGCGTAGGGCTTTGCATCTGGAATTCCTCTCAAGATCATGGTTATGCTTTTTTCGTTGGCGCTGAATGTTGTAATAACACAGTTCAACTGTTGTGCTAAATTTTCTTCTTGCTTGGTCAGTATTACTCTGTTTCCCGAGTTAGTCACAGCTACTCCCTCCGTTTCAAAATAGATGACCCAATTTTATACTAAAGTTAGCACAAAGTTGAGTCATCTATTTTGGAACGGAGGGAGTACATGCAGATTGGAAGTGCATTAGCACACCTATATTTATGCACCGATGGAGTGTTGCCTGCCTTTGCTCATCAAAATGTGGTGAGCAATCCAAACAATTCAAAAAAAAGGATCTTTTACACCTGTGTCCCTAACTCGAACCCACTACTCACATTTGCCCCTAATTCGAAAGCCTGCTCAAAAATGCCCGTCCGCCGTCATGTTCCCTTATAGAATTGCCCTTCCGTGCCGTTTCCGTCCAGTCAAGGCTGTTTGACTGGTACGCTGCCGTTTCTTTGACATTTTTGCCCCTTCGTCCTTACAACTGGGCCCAAGTCACCGGTTCACTCTTGCCCCCTCTCATTCTCTCGCCCGAGCCGCACCCTCTCTCTTTCTCCCCCAAATCGCCTCCCGCCGTAACCCTAACCCTAGCTCGCTCGATCCGGTCGATCCCAACTCCTAAGGCTCGATCTACTGATGGCGGCCACGGTGGAGCTTCGGATTTGACTCTGTGTCCCTCTGCTACGGCGTGAAGGAGACACAGGCGACGGGATGGATGGGGACAGCGATTCTTGGCGGCGACGTCTGAGGAGCACATCTTGCAACTTCTGATTTAATGCTTGGCGGGGTAAGTATCTCTTGTAATCTGATGCAGTCTCATGTCGTTTGTAGTTCGATTTGTTCTTGTAGTTCAATCTGTTGACCTAGTTCATAGTTCTCATGGTGTTGAGATCTGTCTGTTTTCCATGGTCATCGTAGGATGGACCCCGATAGAGCAGTTGGGATGGATTGTAGAATGGAAACCACACTTCTAGCTAGTGCTGGCACAAAAGCATCCAACACAGGATTCTCTTTTCCTTTTGTTGCTGACAATCAATGGACTTTCAATCAGTTTAGATCTGCCATAGCTGCTAAATATCCATGGGATCTATACGATGCAGTGGAATTCAGGTACTAGGACATTGACAAATCAGCATGGGTCCCTGTCCAGTGTGATGATGAGCTTGGTCTCATGTTTGCAATACATGATTCTTTCCCTGCTAAACTAGAAATCAGTGTCATACAAAGGGAGATAGGAGAGCCAGAGAGCAGAGGAACAAGATCTCAGTCTAGGTCTACAGGTAAAGGTAGAACTAGCCAATCAAGGGGCAAAAAATCAACAGCTCATAGTGGAGGCAGCAGTTCCATGCAGGCACCAGGAACACCTACTGTAGAAGTTCCTAGGCATGCAGCTCCCTCTGATAATAAAGATTCAGGTGACCCATACACTGAAGAGGGGCTACCAGATGATTGGCCAAGTGATGATGAGGATGAAAGGTTGTTTCCACAGTTTGTAACAAGGAAGAAGGGCAAGGAGAAAGATGATGAGGGGGAAGATTATGTTCCACCCCCTGAAGGCATGTTTGGTGAGGCAGGTGAAGATGAGAAAGAGGAGGACAATGACATGGGGTACTCTGAAACATCTGATGAGGAGAGACCAGATGTGCAATACAATAGAGATGATCCCTCTTTGAAAGAGGGAACAATATTTTCCAGTGCCCTAGACTATAGAAATGCCCTTGCAACTTTCTCAATAAAGACTCAAAGTGAATTTGTGATAGACAAGAGTGACAGTACTAGGTTGACAGTGCATTGTGCTTATAGGAGGTGTCAATGGAGGATGCATGCCTCCTTAATGAGACACAGCACACTGTTTCAGGTATTACATATAGCAACTAACAGTGCATTTGTAGTTAGCAGCATTGATACTGTATTTTGTTTGTTTGTTTGTTGCAACACATAGGTTCTGACATGTTTCTGAACTATCATGAATGCAGGTTAAAGTGAACAAGACTGCTCATACATGTCCCAGTGTGAACAGGAGGAAGAGATTGAGGTCAGCTAAGTGTAGATGGGTTGCTGATGCTGTGAAGACCTGGATTTTAGAGGATTCAGAAGTGGGACCAACAAAATTGCAGAAAAATTTGAAGAAGAAGTATGGCCTGGCAGTTCCATATATGAGAGTATTCTATGGGAAGCAAATGACACTTGACAATATCTATGGTAAGTGGGTTGACTCTTTTCAGTTATTGTATACCTTCAAGGCAGAAGTGGAGAAAGCATCTCCTGGCAGTGTAGTTAGCATTGATAAACACACTGTACATTACAAACTGAATGGGAAGAGTAGATGAAGGAGTGCTTTAGAAGAGTATTTGTTTCTTTCAAAGCATCTTTGGCAAGGGTTTTTGAATGGGTGTAGGCCTTATCTTGCGAGAGATGCCACTTTGCATTGAATGGCAGATTTAGAGGGCAACTAGTTAGTGCATGTGATGTGGATGCTTGCAACTGGATCTTCCCAGTTGCATATGGAGTTGTAGAGTGTGAAAATATAGAGAGTTGGACTTGGTTTTTCCAGAATTTAAGAGAGCTTATAGGACACCCACCAGGTCTTGTTATCCACACTGATGCATGCAAAGGCCTAGAGACTGCAGTGGAAGCTGTGTTCACAGGTGTGGAGCACAGAGAATGCATGAGGCATGTCCTAAAGTGCATGTCCGGACTGCAAAGAAAGCAGAGAAACATCTGGGGGCCGATAGATAAATAGGTAAAAAGTCATCTTTTAAATCACCGACCGAATATTCCCTTAAGAACGCTAGCTTTCGGCTTCACCCAGTCTGAGGTACACATCCGGCTGACCCGGCAGTAACAATCGCAGAGGTGCTCCCTTTACCTCCTAGCCGAACAATCGGGAACGTAGGGGTAAGCACAGGAGCCAGGCAACCCAGCTTGGCCAAAACTTAAGTCATATCGATGCATATAATGGCGAGTAAAAGGTACATGTGGAAGCTTGACACATGTGCTGGGTATAAAACCCTTATAATTGAGCTTCTGTAAAAGAAGCCCCCAGGAATAACGAGTGCGGATGGCACATCATGTGTATTCGAAAAATGCAAAAATAGGCCCGTAAGGGCTTTTGAATAAAAAGGCATGAAAAGAGAAACAAAAGACAGCCAAAGTGTAAAAGTTTGGACGGGGGAAGGGGACGAACTCTTAGTCCGGCGCTAGGCATAGAATCGTCAGAGGCGGGCTGCATTCCATGGGTTTGGCTCGAGTCGGTTATCCGACGCATTTCGTAGACGGTATGCTCCGCCGGTCAGGACTTGATCGATAATGAAGGGGCCCTCCCATTTGGGCTTGAGCTTGTCCTTTTTCTTGTCCGGCAGGCGTAGAACTAGTTCACCGACGTTGTAAGTCTTGGCCCGTACTTCTCTGCTTTGATATCTTCGGGCCTGCTGCTGATAAAATGCGGAACGAGCCTTCGCGACGTCACGTTCTTCCTCCAATGTGTCCAAGCTGTCCTGCCGATCAAGCTCGGCCTCTCTTTCCTCGTA
The DNA here is from genome assembly GCA_021437245.1 of Aegilops speltoides. Taxonomy (NCBI): domain Eukaryota; kingdom Viridiplantae; phylum Streptophyta; class Magnoliopsida; order Poales; family Poaceae; genus Aegilops; species Aegilops speltoides. Next base: position 357,956,883 of record CM038145.1, read on the forward strand.
CATGCGCACTCGAGGTGAGTCATGAATAATGTCGCAGGGCAAGACTGCCTCTGCGCCGTATACCATAAAAATAATGTGAATCCGGTAGTACGGTTAGGCGTTGTCCGCAGCCCCCAGAGTACGGAGTCGAGCTCCTCTACCCAGTGCGTGTCAGATTTAGTAAGTGACTGCACTAGTCTGGGTTTGATGCCGCTCATTATTAGACCATTTGCTCGTTCCACTTGACCGTTGGTTTGAGGGTGATAGACTTAAGCGTAGTCGAGCTTGATGCCCATATTTTTGCACCATGACTTAACCTCGTCGGCTGTGAAGTTCGTGCCGTTGTCGGTGATGATGCTATGGGGGACTCCATAGCGGTGTACTACCCCGGATATAAAGTCTATCACTGGTCCGGACTCTGCCGTTTTGACCGGTTTGGCCTCTATCCATTTGGTGAATTTATCCACCATGACCAATAGGTATCTTTGCTTGTGGGTTCCCCCTTTTAGGGGTCCGACCATATCAAGCCCCCAGACCGCGAATGGCCAGGTAATGGGTATAGTTTTGAGGGCGGTGGGCGGCATGTGGATCTGATTAGCAAAGAGCTGACAGCCAACGCATTTCCGGACTAAGTCCTAGGCGTCTGCCCGGGCCGTCGGCCAATAAAATCCTGTACGGAATGCCTTTCCTACAAGGGCCCGGGCTGCTGCGTGGTGTCCGCCTAGTCCGGCATGAATTTCAGCCAGGAGGCTTCGCCCTTCCTCTTCGGAGATACACCTTTGAAGGACTCCGGTTGTACTTTTCTTATAAAGTTCTCCCTCATGGACCTTGTAGGCTTTCGATCGCCGGACTATGCAGCGGGCCTCGTTTTGGTCTTCGGGAAGTTCCTGCTTAAGCAAGTAGGCTAGAAAGGTTCTGTCCACGGGGCGATTACTGCCATTATAATGTGGGCTGAAGGTGTTATGTCATCGGCTGGATCGCCGATTGGCGCGGTTTTTACCGGTTTGTCAACTCCGGACTCCTCTTCCCATAGTACGGATGGCTTGAAGAGCCGCTCCAGGAAGATATTTGGAGGGACAGCATCACGTTTCGCACCGATGCGTGCCAGTACGTCGGCCGCTTGGTTATTATCTCGGGCTATGTGATGGAATTCAAGTCCTTCAAACCGGGCTGACATTTTTAGGACAACATTGCGATATGCTGCCATTTTCGGATCCTTGGCGTCAAAGTCTCCTTTTATTTGGGATATTGCAAGGTTTGAATCCCCGCCCACCTCTAGGCGTTGAATGCCCATGGAGACTGCCATCCGGAGACCATGTAACAGGGCCTCGTATTCGGCTGCGTTGTTGGAGTTCGTGTACATTATTTGAAGTACATACTGGACTGTGTCTCCGGTTGGGGACGTCAATACGACGCCAGCCCCCAGTCCGGCCAACATTTTAGAGCCGTCAAAATGCATAGTCCAGTTGGAGTATGCGCCGTACTCTTTAGGGAGTTCGGCTTCGTTCCATTCGGCGACAAAGTCCGCCAGAACTTGTGACTTTATAGCTCGCCGTGGTTTGCAAGTTATACCGAATGGTAAGAGCTCAATGGCCCATTTTGCAATCCTGCCCGTTGCGTCGCGGTTATTTATAATGTCGTTGAGTGGTACTTCAGAGGCCACTGTTATCGAACACTCTTGAAATTAGTGCCGGAGTTTCCGGGACGCCATGAACACCGCATATGCTATCTTCTGATAGTGCGGGTAACGGGATTTGCAGGGGGTTAACACAGTGGATACATAATACACTGGTTTTTGAAGAGGGAATTTGTGCCCTTCTGTCTCTCGTTCGACGACGAGGACCACGCTTACAACTTGATGCGTTGCTGCGATGTATAACAACAATGGTTCGCCCAGATTGGGCGCAGCCAGGACCGGATTTGTTGCCAATATGGCTTTTATTTCTTCGAGTTCGGCAGTGGCAGCATCCGTCCACTCGAAGTGTTTGGTGCGCCTGAGGAGGCGATAGAGGGGCAGCGCCTTTTCTCCTAGGCGGGAGATAAAGCGGCTTAGAGCTGCCATGCATCCTGTTAATTTTTGTATTTGTTTGAGGTCTTTTGGAATGTCCAACTGTGTCAGAGCTCAGATTTTAGCCGGGTTTGCTTCGATTCCTCTACCGGACACGATGAAGCCCAGCAGCTTTCTGGTTGGTACGCCGAAAACACATTTTTCCGGATTCAACTTGATGTCGTATGCTCTGAGGTTGTCGAACGTGAGCCTCAGATCGTCTACTAGAGTTTCGACGTGTTTTGTTTTGACGACTACGTCGTCTACGTATGCCTCGACTGTTTTGCCGATCTGGGTAGCCAGACATGTTTGAATCATGCACTGATATGTTGCGCCGGCGTTTTTAAGTCCGAAGGGCATCATGTTGAAGCAGAATGGTCCGTAAGGGGTGATGAATGTCGTGGCGGCTTGGTCTGCTTCTGCCATCTTGATTTGATGGTAGCCAGAGTATGCGTCGAGGAAACACAATGAATCGTGCCCTGCGGTAGCATCGATAATTTGGTCGATGCGGGGGAGAGGGAAGGGATCCTTTGGGCAAGCTTTATTGAGGTCTTTAAAATCGACACAAAGGCGCCGGGATTTGTCCTTCATTGGTACCATTACCAGATTTGCTAGCCAATCCGGATGTTTGATATCTCTAATGAATCCGGCTTCGAATAGTTTGGCTAGCTCTTCTCCCATTGCCTGTCTTTTGGGTTCGGAAAATCGTCGAAGAGCCTGTTTGACTGGCTTGAATCCTTTTAGGATGTTTAGGCTGTGTTCTGCCAATCTGCGTGGGATTCCGGGCATGTCCGAAGGATGCCAGGCGAAGATGTCCCAATTTTCCCGAAGGAATTCTCATGATCTGGCGCCTACTTGGGTTGATTGCCCCAATGGAGGCCGTCTTTGTTGGGTCCGTTGGATGGACCTGGAATTTTGTTATTTAAATCGCTGGTTTGAAGGAGGTGGACTTGGATCTTTTATCGAGTATCACATCGTCCCTGTTCACCGTGGAGCGCAGCACGGTGAGTTCTTCTGCCGCTAAGGCTTCGGATAGTGCCTCAAGGGCTAGTGCGGTTGTCTTGTTTTCGGCACGGAGTGCTGTGTCCGGATCACTAACGAGAGTGATTATTCCGTTGGGCCCGGGCATTTTGAGCTTCATGTACCCGTAATGAGGTACTGCTTGAAAAATTGTAAATTCCTCTCGTCCTAATATGGCGTGATATCCGCTGCTGAACGGGGCCACTTGGAACGTGACTTCTTCGGATCTGTAGTTATCCGGCAAGCCGAACACCACATCGAATGTGATTTTTCCGGTGCAGCGTGCTTCCTGGCTAGGGATTATTCCTCTGAAGGTTGTGCTGCTTCGCTCAATACGGCTCCAATCGATTTCCATTTTTCGCAGAGTTTCCTCGTAAATGAGGTTTAGTCCGCTGCCGCCATCCATGAGGACTTTTGTCAGTCGAAAGCCATCCACTATGGGACTAAGCACCAGTGCAGCTGGTGCTCTGGCCGTTCGGAATTTAGGCTCGTCGCTGGCGTTGAAGGTAATAGCTGTGTCGCTCCATGGATTTGCTGTTGCTACTTGGTATACTTAGGCGAGTTCGCGGATTGTTCGCTTTCGCATATTGTTTGATGCGAAGGTCTCGAAGACTGTTGATATCGTACTGGTATTGTTGGAGTGGTTTCCCGGGGCTAGAAGCTCCTCGCCACTTTTGGCCACCTGCCGTAATATCCAACATGCTCGAAGGCTATGTGTTGGGGCGGCTCCCTCTGTACTATGAAGCTTACAGGGTCCATTGAGCCATCCCTCCAGTACGGTTCCGTGCCCTTATTGGGTTTTGCTTTTCTTTTTTGCATCCGGGGCCCGGCGTGAGGTGCCTTCGCTGGATGGGGTTGGGGCGGATTATCCCAAAATTGGTTTTCGGTTTTCCGGAAACTCTCCATCGTGATACTTTCAGTACTATGGGCCTTGAGATCAGTGAAACTTGTAATTTTGCGACGATCGATGGCGTTCAATATTCCCTTGTCCGTGCAATTATTGCAGAAAATTGAGATTGCGTTTTCCTCTCGGCAGTCAATTATCCTGTCCATAACCAGGAGGAATCGGCCCGAGAGTGGTGTCTTTGTTTCAGCGGGCTCTTGCCGTATTAGAGATAGATCGCATATGTCCGGGCGGGTGGGTGGATTAAAGTCCGGATCCCTGCCCATCTTGGGGCTCAAAGGCCGAGGAGTTTCCAAATTTGGAAGCTCGGGTTGCTGGAAACAATCCAGCGAGTTCAGAGCGATGCAAGATTTTAAGTTCAATGCCCGATCGAAGTCCGTCCCTCCGCGGAAATCTGGCAAGGAGGGTTCGGGAATCCGGACATGAATAGTTTTCAATACAGGCGAAGAGTTGCAGTATTGCTCCTCTACCACCGCGACGTGGTGGGTGGCCCGGGAGAGTTAATCTCTCGGATCGGTTTTAAGCCCGATCTGGTTGTAGTCCGTCGCGACTCGTGGTGGCGATGCGATCCAAGAGCTCGTTAACAGACGAGAGCTCTATTGGATCCAACTGTTCGGCAGCTTTTGAGTTGACGCGAAGATCGCTTCTGACGACTCGAGAAGTCATTGTTGAAGCGGCGGCCGGACAGGCGGTCATAAGAAAACCACCTAGCCGGATAGTTTGGCCGGCGGCCAAGGCCCCTTCGGCGAAAACACCGTCTTTGAAGGCGGGTGGAGGCATCCTCCCTATCGGTGACGACACAGAGGAACTCTCAATGAAAGCACCAATGTCGGTGTCAAAACCGGCGGATCTCGGTAGGGGTCCCGAACTGTGCGTCTAGGCGGATGGTAACAGGAGGCGAGGGACACGATGTTTTACCCAGGTTGGGCCCTCTCGATGGAGGTAAAACCCTACGCCCTGCTTGATTAATATTGATGATATGGGTAGTACAAGAGTGGATCTACCACGAGATCAAGGAGGCTAAACCCTAAAGCTAGCCTATGGTATGATTGTTGTAATGTATGTTGTGTCCCTACGGACTAAAGCCCTCCGGTTTATATAGACCTTTGGAGGAGGCTAGGGTTACACAGAGTCGGTTACAATGGTAGGAGATCTACATATCTGTATTGCCAAGCTTGCCTTCCACGCCAATGAAAGTCCCATCCGGACACGGGACGGAGTCTTCAATCTTGTATCTTCGTAGTCTTGGAGTCCGGCGGACGATGATAGTCCGGCTGTCCGGACACCCCCTAGTCCAGGACTCCCTCAACATTCTTGCTATTCTGAGAGATAGAGGTTTTGGAAGTAGATGGATCAATTGGATCACAATGTTGCTATCCTCATGAACTTCCTCTGTTCTGCTCAATGGAGTGCCAGGGAAACTCTTTCACTGCAAAAAGGGAGTCAGACAAGGAGACCCTGTTTCTCCTCTGCTTTTTGTACTTGCAGCTGATCTTCTCCAATCAATGCTTAATGAAGCCATGCACCAGAACCTAATTCAGGCTCCCATTAGTAGTCAAGCTTGCCCTAATTTTCCTGTGATCCAATATGTTGATGATACAATCCTAATACTGCCTGGTGATGCCAGATAACTTGCTCAAGTCAAAAACCTCATTCTTCATTACACTGCTTTTACTGGCCTTAAGGTTAATTACGAGAAATCCTTCATGGTGCCAATCAGTGTTCCTGAAACTCAACTCCAAACCATGCTCAATATTATGGGGTGTCAACAAGGTCACTTCCCATTCACTTATCTGGGTCTTCCTCTTGGAACTTCTAAGCCAAAAATTGAAGACTATAGTCCTATGCTGCAAAAAATATAGAGAAGGCTCTCAGGTTGTTCTACCATGCTGTTATATGATGGAAGATTATTACTCATCAAATATGTTTTTGCATCATTGCCAATCTTCTTCATGTGTACCTTGGCTCTTCTAGTAGGTGTGATTGAGCGGATCAATAAATATCTGAGAAACTTTCTCTGGGGAAAATTTGGCATGGAAGATAGAGGAACAACATTCATTGCTTGGTCAAAGGTTTGCTTACCAAAAAAGCAAGGTGGTCTTGGTATTCTTGATATTGCTCTCCACAATAAGGCTCTCCTCATGAAAAACCTCCTCAAATTTATGAACAAAGAAGATGTACCCTGCATTAATCTAACCTGGGAGAAATACTACCATTCAGACACACTAGCTGGAAATGTTGTGGGATCGTTCTGGTGGAAATCACACATTAGTCTCCTAGAAGAGTTTAAGAAGATTTGCAGGTGCACAATTGGCAATGGGCAAACTGTTCTTGCTTGGAAAGATACTTGGATGGAACACAACCTGCAATATATCCTTCCACATCTTCACTCCTTTGCTCTGAATGATGAGCAGTGGGTTCAAGCTTTTTTTGGGGAGAATGATTGGACTGATCATTTCCACTTGTCTCTCTGTGGAAGTTTATGAGGAATTCAATCAACTCCAAGCTCTAGCACCCACTTTACTTCCAAACAGAGAGGATAAGTGGACTGTCATTGGGAATACTGGCAAGATATCTGCAATCCAAATTTATAACCTTCTTTTGGATCCACATGATGAGCATCCTTTCTTCAGTCTTATTTGGAGAAGCTCTAGTAGGCTAAAGCACAAAATCTTCTTTTGGTTAGTGGCCCATTGCAGAATCAACACTAGAGCTCTCCTTCTCAGAAAAGGTATGCATCTGGATGACATTCATTGTCCTAACTGCAATCAACAAGCAGAAGAAACCACTATGCATTTGCTATGGGAATGTAACTTCGCACAAGATTTTTGGAATTCCTTGCTTCCACCTAGGAAAAGAGGTACATCCGTGTATGAGGATACCATTCTGGCTTCGACCTTCTTACCAAAGCAATTTGCAATTGAGATCCTCATTTTGGGCAGATGGAATACCTGGATATAGAGAAACAATAAGATCTTCCGAGCAATTCCACAGTCCATTCAGTCCTGGAGATTTTACCTTAAGAAAGATCTCAAACTTCTGAAAGACAAGATAAAGAGAAAGTTTGAAGCTAGGTTGGATCAGTGGATAGCACATCACCTGTAATCATGAGTGTTATACCTAGAGCAGGCATTGGCTAGTTACCTTGATGTTTCTTCCTCCCTTGGGGAGATTGTAATATACTTGTGCTATATTTATTTTTAATATATTTACCATAGAACAATTGTTCTACGGTGTTGGGTCAAAAAAAACCATTGGATTGACCCCAAAGCCGCATCTTCAGCAAGTGGGAAGTGACCCCATTTTGCTTGGTTTTAACTAGATTGTGGGCAACGCAGCCATTCTTGCCCATCCAACTGTTCAGCAGTCAGCACTCGCGTAGCACTATGCATAGGACTCTGCATCTGGTATTTCTCTCGAGGGTTATGCTTTCTTGTGGGTGCTGAATATTGTTATAGCATGTGTGGTTGTACTACTCATGTTTGGAAGTGTAATAGTACACCTATATTTATTGCACTGGTGGAGTGTTGAGTGTCGTCGCTCATCAAACTGTTAAATTTGTATGTTTCGCTTTATAGTCGCACCCTTAAATGTCCTAAATTTTCTTTATCAAGCAATGAGCCGCGTTTTTTAACTTCATATAGGGTAGGCAGTACTTGTCAATATAATGGCTTCATGTAACTAAATGTGACCCAAGCATCACTTATTTGTGAACTATAATTTTCAGTGACTTCTATATCGAGTGAGCTACATTTTCTCAAAAATAGCATTCTCGAGTGGCATGAGATTCCCTTGTGAATACACTGACAATACATAGTAATAGTCCTCCTTAATCATTTCTATATAAACTAGATCATTGTCTGTGATTTACCTATTCGTATTAATCTGATTGTGTAAAAAAATAGAATTTTACACTTATTTGATACTCATCTATTGTCTTATCAAAGAAAACTGAATTTTATTTGATAAGTCAAATAAAAGGCGGTTTTTGCTCATATTTTATTTAATGTTTTCCTCTGGTTGGGCACAGTCCACAACCTCAAGCTTTTCCCGGAGCAACTAGGGAGCCCCCGTCCCCGCAAGGTGTGTGCTCGAGGTTGTCGGCATACCGGACAATGAGCCATCAAACTATTGCGAGTTGCGGAAATCGTGTGCCCTCCTCCTGTACCGCAAGCCGGATGCCCCAGGTCGCCTCGGCTCCTCTAGCATGCTTTGCTTCTGGAAGAAGATGACCACCATACGCTACAGGCGTGTTTGGTAGCATGCCCTAATTTTTGCCCCTTGCATATGTGACTCAGTTGGGCCTAGTTCAGTGAATACTGTCTAAAAAACATGTTGTGCATATAGTTTGATATTATGCATCCTCCCCAGTCTGGCTGCGAAGAAACGCACCTGGGTGTCTTGGTTGTGGGCTTGTTCTAGGTAGATGCAGAGTGTGTGGTGCAACGCATGTTGTCTAGTACCTCCTTTCAGAGTAGTGAGGTTACTAGCACACTCACAAACACGACAGAGTTAAATAGGCAATGTCATCAACCCTTAAACTCGAGTCTTAAACACACATTTAAACCCTTAAGCAGTCACGGCAAAGTCTCAAACAATCTACGCAAAAGTCTTTGGTGCAGAAAGAACTTCCTAGGCATCCATGGCAAAGGCCTTGTCGATCGCCTTAAGGGTGTTGGGAGTCACCAGCTTGAAGGTCAAGAGGTACCTGATCCTGATCTGGTGAACAACGGCGAAGGGGGTGCAACCCTTATCAAGGATGAGCCTAACACTGAACATCGAGACCATCACTCTCTAGGCATAGCCGGTGTTCGTCTTGAGCTTTAATTCCCTAGGGTGGAGGCGAAGTGCTTGGTGAACTCCAGTGGCATTTGCAAGCACTCAAGCTTCGCTGCAAGGATGACCTTGCAGAAGTGGGTTGGGCCAACCTCCTCATAAAAATGGTTGTCGTTCTTCGACCGCTTGGGGGCATGCTACATCTCGAGCTAGCATTGGTTTCTCCGAAGAGGAGGGGGTGATGCAGCACAGTAGCGTAAGTATTTCCCTCAGTTTTTGAGAACCAAGGTATCAATCCAGTAGGAGGTCACGCGCAAGTCCCTCGTACCTGCACAAAACGATAGCAACTCACAACCAACGTTTAGGGGTTGTCAATCCCTTCACGGTTACTTACGAGAGTGAGATCTGATAGAGATAATATGTTTGGTATTTTTGATATAAAGATGCAAAGTAAAAAGTAAAGGCAAAGTAAAAACAAAGCAAGTAAATAAAGTGATATAGATTGATATGATGAGGATAGACCCGGGGGCCATAGGTTTCACTAGTGGCTTCTCTCAAGAGCATAAGTATTCTACAATGGTGAACAAATTCTGTTGAGCAATTGATGAATTGAGCATAGTTATGAGTATATCTAGGCAATGATCATGTATATAGGCATCACGTCCGTGACAAGAAGATCGAAACGATTCTGCATCTACTACTATTACTCCACTCATCGACCGCTATCCAGCATGCATCTAGAGTATTAAGTTAAAAACAGAGTAACGCCTTAAGCAAGATGACATGATGTAGAGGAATAAATTCATGCAATATGATGAATACCCCATCTTGTTATCCTCGATGGCAACAATACAATACGTGCCTTGCAACTCCTTTTGTCATTGAGTAAGGACACCGCAAGATTGAACCCAAAGCTATGCACTTCTCCCATTGCAAGAACTACCAATCTAGTTGGCCAAACCAAACGGTTAATTCGAAGAGATTTGCAAATATAACTCAATCATACATAAAAGAATTCAGAGAAGAATCAAATATTTTCCATAGATAAGTTGGATCATAAACCCACAATTCATCGGTCTCAACAAACACACCGCAAAAAGAAGATTACATTGAATAGATCTCCACAAGAGAGGGGGAGAACATTGTATTGAGATCCAAAAAGAGAGAAGAAGCCATCTAGCTACTAGCTATGGACCCAAAGGTCTGAAGTAAACTACTCACACTTCATTGGAGGGGCTATGGTGTTGATGTAGAAGCCCTCCATTGTGGATGCCCCCTCCGGCGGAGCTCCAGAACAGGCCCCAAGATGGGATCTCGTGGATACAGAAGGTTGCGGCGGTGGAATTAGGTTTTTGGCTCCTCCTCTGATAATACGGGGATACGTAGGTATATATAGGAGGAAGGAGTACGTCGGTGGAGCTTCGAGGGGCCCACGAGGCAGGGGGCGCTCCCAGGGGGAGGGCGCGCCCTCCACCCTCGTGACCGCCTCATGTCTTTCTTGACGGAGGGTCCAAGTCTCCTGGATCTTATCTGATGAGAAAATCACGCTCCCGAAGGTTTCATTCCGTTTGGACTCCGTTTGATATTCCGTTTCTTCGAAATACTGAAATAGGCAAGAAAACAGCAATTCTGGGCTGGGCCTTCAGTTAATAGGTTAGTCCCAAAAATAATATAAAATTGGAAAATAAAGCCCAATATAGTCCAAAATAGTAGATAAAGTAGCATGGAGCAATCAAAATTTATAGATACGTTGGAGACGTATCAAGAATCCCCAAGCTTAATTCCTGCTCGTCCTCGAGTAGGTAAATGATAAAAAAGAATTTTTGATGCGGAGTGATACTTTGGCATAATTTCAATGTAAATCTTCTTAATCATGGTATGAATATTCCGATCCGAAAGATTCAAGTCAAATTTCATATTGACACAAAAATAATAATACTGCAAGCATACTAATCAAAGTAATCATGTCTTCTCAAAATAACATGGCAAAAGAAAGTTCATCCCTACAAAATCATATAGTTAGGCTATGCTTCATTTTCGTCACACAAAGATGTTCCCAACTTCTATACCCCCGATGACAAGCCAAGCAATTGTTTCATACTTAAATAATCTCAAACTTTTTCAACCTTCACGCAATACATGAGCGTGAGCCATGGATATAGCACTATGGGTGGAATAGAATATGATGATGGGGATTGTGTGGAGAAGACAAAAAAGGATAAAGTCTCACATCAACTAGGCGTATCAATGGGCTATGGAGATGCCCATCAATAGATATCGATGTGAGCGAGTAGGGATTGCCATGCAACGGATGCACTAGAGCTATGAATGCTCAACAAAAGAAAACTAGTGGGTGTGCATCCAACTCGCTTGCTCATGAAGACCTAGGGCATTTGAGGAAGCCCATCGTAGGAATATACAAGCCAAGTTCTATAATGAAAAATTCCCACTAGTATGAAAAGGACAACTTTATGAGACTCACTACATGAGGAACAAGGTGCTACTTTGAAGCACAATATATGAGACTCACTACATGAAGAACAAGGTGCTACTTTGAAGCACAAGTGTGGAAAAAAAGATAGTAGCATTGCCCTTTTTTGGGCCTTTTCTTTTTTTCTTTTGGCCTTTCTTTTTTTCATTTTTTTATTTGGGCAATGCTCTAATAATGACGATCATCACACTTCTATTGATTACAACACAAGGATTACAACTCGAGACTTAGAACAAGATATGACTCTATATGAATGCCTCCGGCGGTGTACCGAGATGGTGCAATGAATCAAGAGTGACATGTATGGAAAATAATGCATGGTGGCTTTGCCACAAATACGATGTCAACTACAAAATCATGCAATGGCAATATGACAAAAGTAATGCATGTCACGATGATGATGGTGGAAGTTGCATGGCAATATATCTCGGAATGGCTATGGAAATGCCATGATAGGTAGGTATGGTGGCTGTTTTGAGGAAGATATAAGGAGGTTTATGTGTGATAGAGCTTATCGTATCACGGGGTTTGGATGCACCGGCGAAGTTTGCACCAACTCTCAAGGTGAGAAAGGGCAATGCACGGTACCGAAGAGGCTAGCAATGGCGGAAAGGTGAGAGTGCGATAATCCATGGACTCAACATTAGTCAAAAGAACTCATATACTTATTGCAAAAATTTAGAAGTCATCAAAATCAAGTACTACGCGCATGCTTCTAGGGGATAGATTGGTAGGAAAAGACCATCGCTCGTCCCCGACCGCCACTCATAAGGATGCACAAGCGGTACACTTCATGTTTCAAATTTGTTACACAACTTTAACCATACGTGCATGCTACGGATTTGCTAACTTCAACACAAGTATTTCTCAAATTCACAACTACTCAACTAGCACGACTTTGATATTATCACCTCCATATCTCAAAACAATTATCAAGCATCAAACTTATCTTAGTATTCAACCCACTTAAAAGAAAGTTTCACATATCTTGAATACCAAGTATATTAACATTAAGCAAATTACCATGCTATTAAAGACTCTCAAAATAATCTAAGTGAAGCATGAGAGATCAAGTTTCTTTAAAAAAAATCCACCACCATGCTCTAAAAGATCTAAGTGAAGCACTAGAGCAAAAATATCAAGCTCAAAAGATATAAGTGAAGCACATAGAGTATTCTAAAAAATTCCAAATCATGTATGGCTCTCTCAAAAGGTGTGTACAGCAAGGATGATTGTGGTAAACTAACAAGCAAAGACACAAATAATACAAGACGCTCCAAGCAAAACACATATCATGTTGGTGAATAAAAATATAGCTCCAAGCAAATTAACGATGGAAGTGGATTTAAAGAGGGATGCCTTCGGGGCATCCCCAAGCTTTGACTTTTGGTGTCCTTGATTATCTTGGGGTGCCATGGGCATCCCCAAGCTTAGGCTCTTGCCACTCCTTGTTCCATAATCCATCAAAAGAATTCACCCAAAACTTGAAAACTTCACAACACAAAACTCAACAGAAATCTCGTGAGCTCCGTTAGAGAAAGAAAACAAAAGACTACTTCAAGGTACTGTAATGAACTGATTCTTTATTTATATTGGTGTTAAACCTACTGTATTCCAACTTCTCTATGGTTTATAAACTAATTTACTAGCCATAGATTCATCAAAATAAGCAAACAACACACGAGAAACAGAATCTGTCAAAAACAGAACAGTCTGTAGTAATCTGTAACTAACGCAAACTTCTGGAACTCAAAAAATTCTACCAAAATAGGAAGTCCTGGAAAATTTGTTTATTGATCAGAAGCAAAACGAATCAACGCAAAATCATGTTCCTGTGATTTATCATAACTAAATTCGTGCGTGAAAAGTTTCTGTTTTTCAGCAGAATCAAATCAACTATCATCGTAGGTTATCCTATAGGTCTTACTTGGCACAAACACTAATTAAAACATAAAACCACATCCAAACAGAAGGTAGATGGATTATTTATTCCTAAACAGAAGCAAAAACAAAAAAACACAAAATAAAATTGGGTTGCCTCCCAAAAAGCGCTATCGTTTAACGCCCCTAGCTAGGCATTGATAATTTTAACGATGCTCACATCAAAGACAAGAATTAAAGCACAAAGAGAGCATCATGAAACACGTGACAAACACATCTAAGTCTAACGTATTTCCTATGCATAGGCATCTTATAGGCAAACAAATTATCATAGCAAGCAAAAACTAGCATATGCAAGGAAGCGGAAAGAAACAATAGCAATCTCAACATAACGAGAGGTAATTTATTATCATGAAAAATTTTACGACCATATTTTCCTCTCTCATAATAGTTACATGTAGGATCATAAGAAAATTCAACAATATAGCTATCACATAACATATTCTCAACATGATCCACATGCATGCGAAGTTGACACTCTTCCAAAATAGTGGGAATAACATTAACTAAAGTCATGACCTCTCCAAACCCACTTTTATCAAAAATTTCATAAGATTGAATATTCTCCAAATATGTGGGATCTAAAGTTGACACTCTTCCAAACCCACTTTCAATATTATTGCAAACAATATTATCAGTCTCATATTCATCATGGGGATTAAATAAATTTTCAAGATCATAAGAAGAATCACCCCAATCGTGATCATTGCAACAAGCAGTAGACATAGCAAAACTAGCATCCCCAAGCTTAGGGTTTTGAATATTATTAGCACAATTGACATCAAGAGAATTTATAGTAAAATCATTGCAATCATGCTTTTCATCGAAGGAACTACCAAGTATGGGTGCAATAGCAACGATCTCATGTTTAACATAAGGAACTATAGCAAATTCATCTTCATAAATATTGGCATCATGGCCACAAGAATAGCAAGCATCATGTTCATCAAGGGATGTTTCAATCAAATCATCGGAATCATCATTTTCTATAGATTCATGCATATCATTATTTTCTTCCAAAGCAACGGTCATTCTTTCAATAAACTCTTGTACATAGACATTATGAGCAAGGTTTTCATTGCAATACTTAAGTATGACGAAATTTTCAGATTTGTTGAGAGTAAAATCATACTTTTCAATCAAAGAAGCAACTTCATGAGCACCCTTAAAAACGACAAATTCTTCAATTTGTTCGATGTCATAGTAACTATAAACACCCTTTGCATATGAAGATAAGATTTCATTATCACTAAACTCATATAGGTAGGGAAGGTGTTTTTTAGGGTCCTTAGAGCAACAAGTAAAATCACACATTTCACAAAGATTCAAAGCATAGCACAACAATCTGTTTATTTGACTCCATAGGCGTCTCCCTTTTTCAGACAAACGGTGATGCGCATAATAAAAATGCTCATCTAAAGATTTCCCATCAACTAGGCTAGTTGGGGTTTCAGCACGAGCACATAAGGATCGAAGATGATCCAAGTAGAACAATTTAAGTGGATCCATATCAATAGATTTTCAGCAAGCGAAGATGCAAGCATATAGAAGGAACAAGGAAACACAAACAAAGCTACATACGGGAATAAGGCAAACGGGAAAGAGAGGTGGAGATTGGGAAAGAGAGGGCGAATAAAATGGAAAGGGTGAAGTGGGGGAGAGGAAAACGAGTGGCAAATGGCAAATAATGTAATGCGAGAGATAGGGATTGTGATGGGTACTGGGTATGTTGACTTTTGCATAAGCCTCCCCGGCAACGGCGCCAGAAATCCTTCTTGCTACGTCTCGAGCTAGCGTTGGTTTTCCCCGAAGAGGAGGGGGTGATGCAGCACAATAGCGTAAGTATTTCCCTCAGTTTTTGAGAACCAAGGTATCAATCCAGTAGGAGGTCACGCTCAAGTCCCTCGTACCTGCACAAAACGATAGCAACTCGCAACCAACGCTTAGGGGTTGTCAATCCCTTCACGGTTACTTACGAGAGTGAGATCTGATAGAGATAATATTTTTGGTATTTTTCATATAAAGATGCAAAGTAAAAAGTAAAGGCAAAGTAAAAACAAAGCAAGTAAATAAAGTGATATAGATTGATATGATGAGGATAGACCCGGGGGCCATAGGTTTCACTAGTGGCTTCTCTCAAGAGCATAAGTATTCTACGGCGGGTGAACAAATTACTGTTGAGCAATTGACAGAATTGAGCATAGTTATGAGTATATCTAGGCAATGATCATGTATATAGGCATCACGTCCGTGACAAGTAGATCGAAACGATTCTGCATCTACTACTATTACTCCACTCATCGACCGCTATCCAGCATGCATCTAGAGTATTAAGTTAAAAACAGAGTAACGCCTTAAGCAAGAGACATGATGTAGAGGAATAAATTCATGCAATATGATAAATACCCCATCTTGTTATCCTCGATGGCAACAATACAATATGTGCCTTGCAAATCCTTTTGTCACTAAGTAAGGACACCGCAAGATTGAACCCAAAGCTATGTACTTCTCCCATTGCAAGAACTACCAATCTAGTTAGCCAAACCAAACGGATAATTCGAAGAGATTTGCAAATATAACTCAATCATACATAAAAGAATTAAGAGAAGAATCAAATATTTTCCATAGATAAGTTGGATCATAAACCCACAATTCATCGGTCTCAACAAACACACCGCAAAAAGAAGATTACATCGAATAGATCTCCACGAGAGAGGGGAGAACATTGTATTGAGATCCAAAAGAGAAGAAGCCATCGGCTACTAGCTATGGACCCGAAGGTCTGAAGTAAACTACTCACACTTCATTGGAGGGGCTATGGTGTTGATGTAGAAGCCCTCCGTGGTGGATGCCCACTCCGGCGGAGCTCCGGAACAGGCCCCAAGATGGGATCTCGTGGATACATAAGGTTGCGGCGGTGGAATTAGGTTTTTGGCTCCTCCTCTGATCATACGGGGATACGTAGGTATATATAGGAGGAAGGAGTACGTCGGTGGAGCTTCGAGGGGCCCACGAGGCAGGGGGTGCGCCCAGGGGGGAGGGCGCGCCCTCCACCCTCGTGACCGCCTCGTGGCTTTCTTGACGGAGGGTCCAAGTCTCCTGGATCTTATCTAATGAGAAAATCACGCTCCCGAAGGTTTCATTCCGTTTGGACCCCGTTTGATATTCCGTTTCTTCGAAATACTGAAATAGGCAAAAAAAACAGCAATTCTGGGCTAGGCCTCCGGTTAATAGGTTAGTCACAAAAATAATATAAAAGTGGAAAATAAAGCCCAATATAGTCCAAAACAGTAGATAAAGTAGCATGGAGCAATCAAAAATTATAGATACGTTGGAGACGTATCAAGGCACTGCCAAGTTCCACCACCGCCTTGCCCTTCTTGTCGGCCACAACTGTCTCCTTACTCTTAGAGCTCCCCAAACTAGTCTAGTCAATCTGCATTATGAAAACATGAATGAAGTTCAATGAAGGGACAAATGCAACACACATATGAGCAAGATCAATGAGTTATGTAGAATTCGTTGGCCACAATCACCATAGATGCTGATCAAATATCAACATTCATAAATCCCACACACCCACTCCAAAGCCCCTACTTATCTACCACCACACTCCACTACCTCTCCCAACCATCTCTGTCTTTCCGTCTTCTAGCATATCCTCCTCCACATCTCTATCTCTTTGTCTCATCACCTCTCCATCGCCATGAACCCATCCCCAACCCCTTCCCCAATGGCATTGGATGGAGGGAATTCCTCCTTGGTTGCTCGCTCAGTGACTGCACCAAGTTTGCAAAGATCTTGGAGGTGTGCTCTCGGTTCAAGAGCATTGATGACATGCATAAAGAGGCAAACATTGTGGTGTTGAAGGCGATGAAGGAGAAGTTGAAGACGCTAATACCTGATCCAGCCAAAGGCTGGGTCAGCTGAT
Source organism: Aegilops speltoides (assembly GCA_021437245.1). NCBI lineage: Eukaryota > Viridiplantae > Streptophyta > Magnoliopsida > Poales > Poaceae > Aegilops > Aegilops speltoides. The sequence continues at coordinate 357,973,972 of CM038145.1, forward strand.
GTTGGTCAGAGAAGCAGATGAGCCAAGTACATGCTTGCCGTGGCTCCTCATGACCAATCGGCCGTCACGGTGGCGCCGGCCACCATCGTTCTAGAGGACAACAAGGACGAGGAGGTGGTGGATGTTGCAGTCGAGCCGGAGGACGCTGGCAATCCTGAAGCGGTGGAGATGGTGGTCAGGGCACCAAGGCCAAACGATTGTACACTGCCCATGGAGGTGGATAACTACAAGCCTCAGGGCTACCGCCGCTCTAAGAGCCTCTAGGCTCGCATTGGTTAGGAAGTAGTGCTTATTGGGATGGTTTTGAATGGATGTAAGCTTGATTTACCCCCTCCTCCCTCGTACTCAATCCCGTTTGAATCCGCTCAAATCCATTAGATATGCATAAATTGAGTATCAAATCAAACCCGAGAGGTATATTGGATGCCTAGTGCGCGAATCCGAGAGGTATAATGGATGCCTTGCCACACCTTCTCTTCAATTGCCGTTTCTCCATTCGTGTTTGGAATGAGGTTCTCTCTTGGCATGATCTTCATGTCAGCACTACGCTTTGGCATCGGTATTCTCACCAGCATCGCACATCCAAGGAAGGCTTCTACCTCTTGGTTGGGAGATCTAAAAGGAAAGGAATGCGTGCGTCTTTAGGGCCAAGGTAGCACCACTGACGATGATCGTGCGCAACATTAAGGATGAAGTGTCTATATGGGCCCTAGCCGGGGTTAGGCACTTGAGTAATGTAATGATGCGAGAGTATCTCAGTGTTTTCGTTCCGCCTTTGTTATTTTTGTCTCGCAAACTCTTCTTAATCGGTGAAAATGGAAGATCTTTTGCCTTGTTTCAAAGAAAAAAAACATTGGTGATGCCGAGGAAGGAAAATGGCTCAAACTTCAAACCATGTAAATTTTCGTTGCTAACTTGGGCCGGGTGCATGCATCTATATGCTGGACCGCGACCAAAAACTCTCCGCCTGCTCACAAAAATATCCAATCTTCTCACTCGTGCCCGGGGTTCTCCTATTCAGCGCGTAGGCTGCGCGCGAGTGCGAACAAGTGGGCTTAGCCCATAATTGCTCCTTTCCAGTTTTGGGATTGTTCTAGAACCTTCCCAACCCTGTTTTTTTCTTCTTTTTTCCCTTTCACCTCTACTTTTCGTTTTTTTCCATACATTCTCTTTCTTTTTTGGGTTTTCCAAATTTGTGAGCATTTTTGTTGAAATCCATGTACATTTGTTTTCAAATCAGTGAACATTTTCTGAAATTCATTTTTTGTTCATCTAATTCAAAATTTGTTCATCATATTTTCAAAATGTTCATGAAACTTATAAAATATGTTAAACATACTCAAAATGTTATCAAATTCAAAAAAATGTTATAAAATACAAATTTGTTCATCAAACTCAAAAAATGTTCATAATTGTAAATAAATGTTCATCGAATTCGAAAAATGTTCTCGAAATTAAGATTTGTTCATCAAATTCAAAAAATGTTCAAAGACTTTAAATTGTGTTCATCAATGTGCAGATTTTTGAAATAACAAACATTTTTTGAATCGGCGATCATTTTTTTAATCAATGAATGTTTTTGTGAGATTCATGAATGTTCTTTGAATTCACAAACATTTTTTGAATACGCGAACATTTTTTTCAAAATCATGAACACTTTTTAAACCATGAACATCTTATGCTTTCTGGAGAAATTTTTCGAAAATTCACTTTTTTATGAAATTTGAAACTTTTTCAAACTCAGATTTATTTTATAATAAAGAAAAAGTAAAAACAGAAAAATAAAAAACGGAATAAATAAACTGGGGCGTCCAGCCCCGCTCATGGGCCGACCCAATAGGAGGGCGCGCCAGGAGACGGGGGTGCGCGCTGGCATGTTGCCAGCGCCTCACGCGCCAAATAGGAGCTCCCCCGTGCCCGTGCTGGCAGAAGTAACGAAATGTATAAACTAACACGATCGGACGGCTTTTCTCCAGGTGGACTAAGAAGGATTAGCGAATCAGCAGACAAAAGTGATTTTCCCATCGATCAATCCGTCGGGTGGATGAGGCTCGATGATGCCCAGAATGATGCTCATCAACTACCTCTTGTTCTTGGGGGCTCAAATTTTGTTTTTGCCTCCTTGTTCTGTTATAGCAATGTTTTTGACCTGTTCCACGCTTATGCTGTTAAATGTGCATGCCGCATATGTTACTCCTACCATATCACGAGCTTTCTTTTAGTGTTGGGAGCTGAGAAACATCAGATGGGTCTCCTGTCGCTCATCACCGGCAGGCCGGGCGCCAGCGGGTTCGGGTCGGCGTCCACGGCGGAGCAGGTCACCGACGGCATCGACGCCTCAAACCTCACCGTCGTCATCACAGGTAACAACTACAGTATCAATATGTTCGAGTAAACTTCAAGTTCTGTCACAATCAATCCCTTTTGTGGCATGTTCGAAGGATCCATTCAGGGCTAGGAAACTCTGAAACTCGTGTTTTATTCATTCACAGGGGGACCTAGCGGCATCGGCCTGGAGACGTCGAGGGTCTTCGCCCTGAGAGGAGCCCATGTCATCATCGCGGCGAGGAACACGGAGGCCGCGTCGGAGGCGAAGAAGAGCATAACGGAGGCGAACCCTGCCGCCCGCGTCGACGTCCTGAAGCTCGACCTCAGCTCCCTCAAGTCCGTCAGGGCCTTCGCCGAGCAGTTCAACTCCATGAACCTCCCTCTCAACATCTTGATGTAACCAACCTGCAACCCCTTCATCTCGATCTTATGATGCTCCATTTTCTTCTTCCATATGTACGCTGCTCTGAATAACCAAGCCGTCCAAAACCCTTGTGCTCTGCAGAAACAATGCAGGGGTGATGTTCTGCCCTTTCCAGCTGTCAGAGGATGGCGTCGAGATGCAGTTCGCCACCAATCACCTAGGTATATATTGTCTCTGGCATAGCAGTAGTAGTCAACACCTCAATATTTAGAGAACTGACAGTATCAGTATCCTGATACTAACATTTGTGTCACATATTATGATCAATCAGGTCACTTTCTGCTGACCAACCTGCTGCTTGACAACATGAAAGCCACTGCTGTGTCTACGGGTATCGAGGGCCGCATCGTGAATCTGTCATCGATCGCCCACGAGCATACCTATCCGAAGGGGATTCAGTTCGATAAACTCAATGACAAGAAAACGTACGGTTCCTTATGATTCTTTGGAGTTGGAGATCTATTGTCGACTGAACTGTTACTGATGGTTTTTGCACTGGCAGATTCGATAGAAGGTCGGCCTATGGACAATCCAAGCTTGCAAATATACTGCATGCTAAGGAGCTCTCTAGACGGCTCAAGGTGTTACTATTGACTCCCTCGGTCCCAAAATTCTTGTCTTAGATTTGTCTAAATACGGATATATCAAGTCACTTCTTAGTACTCCCTCCGTCCGGAAATACTTGTCGGAGGAATGGATGTATCTAGATGTATTTTAGTTCTAGATACATCCATTTTTACGCATTTCTCCGACAAGTATTTCCGGACGGAGGGAGTATTAGATACATCCGTATCAAGACAAATCTAAGACAAGAATTTTGTGACGAAGGGAGTATTATTCAGAGGAAGATCAATGCTTAATAGAGGGCTCATACTATTTGGGAGTGTCTTAAAAAAATTCAAACTATTCTGACGCACCATAAACTGTATGTTACTGAAACAGGAGGAAGGAGCCAACATCACGGTTAATTCCCTTCATCCTGGAGTAATCATGACCAATTTGATGAGGCACTCCTATGCTGTCATGAGTACGCTCCCCGGCTCATCTTTCTGTTCTTGTGAATGTATTTGTCGAATGTCATCAAGCTTTAGCTATGCACCATTTTCTGACAAGTTCCTTTATGTCCACGGCGTTATTAATTTTCTTTTTAACTTGCAGAGGCAATTCAAGTTGTCACTTGCTTGATCTGGAAGAATGTGCCCCAGGTTCTTCTCTACCCTTATCTTCGAGTAAATAACATTTCATTGTGTAGTTTCTTCTGAAATTTAACCTTGTCTGATAGAGGATCCCTTGCGGTTTCATTTCCAGGGAGCAGCAACCACCTGCTACGTAGGGCTCAGCCATCAGCTGAAGGGAGTCACAGGCAAATACTTTGCGGACTGCAACGAGGAGAAGACGAGCAAATTGGCAGAGAGCGACGTCTTGGCGAAGCAACTCTGGGAATTCAGCGAGGAGCTGGTCAAGTCTGCGAGTCAGATCTGAAAGCAGGCGTGAGGAAGGCATAGTAGGAACCTACCGCATGCATGGTGAAGTGAACCAGTGTCGTTCATTAACAGATTTTCGTGCTTGTTGTTTGGATCGTGACCTAAGATCAGTATGCACCCTGGTTAAATTTCTCTAATGTATTTGCCGATCGGCTCTGGATTGGGTTAATGGGACTGGTATATGGCATCCTAGTTTCAGATTTCTGTTGCCTGAAATGTCACCCAATTTTCAGAGATATTTTGGTGTTGGCTGATAATTTTTCGGTATAGAGCATAAAAAGAAAAACCCGGCTATCGTCGTAGAGTGATTTCGGGATTGATGGAGTCCCCAGTGCGGGCACGTCCTCATCAGCGTCCTTATGAGCTTCGGGTCTCTGGCAGGCGGCCATTTGCAACAAAGACATGGATCGAATTGCTAGCATAGACGATACCGATCTAATATCAAACATAAATGTATCGTCCAATTACATCGCAATAATCTAGAATTAACATAAGTCTTACAAACCACTATCAGAGGTTAGCCAAATGAATAATCTTACAAACATAAAGAGTTCACCAAAGTGGAAACATAAGCAAATCCTAATGAAGTAGTTTTTGGTAGAGCTCCATCTACGCCACGAGGAACCATGTTGAGTGGATGCACGTAGCCGTACGTAAGTCACTCCTCGAAGTAGTCACCTGCAACATGATACTCCTTCCGTTTTTATTTACTCTGTATATTAGAGTTGACTGACGTCAAACTTCGTAAAGTTTGACCAAGTTTATAGAAAACAATATAGACATTTATCATAATAAATCTATACGATGTGAAAGTACATTCAATAATAAATCTAACGTTGTTGATTTGTTATTGTATATCTTAATATTTTTGTTTATAAACTTAGTCAAAGTTTGTAAAGCTTGATTTTGATCAAAGCTAATATGCGAACTAAATAAAAACGGAGGGAGTACATTGCAGCCGCTAGGCATCAATACATTTAATGTATGGGCAAGTTCCACGAGAATTATAAAAGCCCTATCTCACCTACATGCTTTTCGAATAAGTGGAAATTTGGCTTCGTTTGCATAAAGCTATAGTTTTATACAATCTTCGTATATAAGTGGATCTACTCTATACATAGGACACAGTACATCTCACAACAATCCGTGATATACTTGGGTCCACGACATCTACAACAGCCCTGGACCTTTAGCCCACTAGTCCAATAGCATCACACGATTGGTGTCACCAAGCAGAGACCTATCCCATTGTTCAACCCATCAAGTTTTTTTTTTGAAGAGATGATGATGAGATCTTCCAAGAGTTTTCAGCCATGTTGCTCAAAGTTGTCCATAACCGAGGACACGGTTAATCATGATCAGTTTGCACACTCTCCAGAGGTTTGTGTATTTTACCCTACTACTAAACTCAACTGTAGAGTAGCCAGGTAGACCAGGACGAGACTTTTGTGAGGCAGTTGCTTGCTCCAGCAGGTAGACCCACTCCAACCTACGCACCTACATCTGCTAGTCTACCTGGGTTCCCACAACTTACTTGGTCAAGACAGAGCCATATGACTCACGGTTACATGTGGAAGAGCTACTTAACTTGAAACTCATCCCTTTGAACCTGGGCGGCAGGCCCCACCAAAATCACACCCTGATGACCCAATCAAAGCCAATCCACCTAGATGATTGATTAATTAACTTGTCATTAGGTAGACAACCAATATACAGTAACTTGTCTTCTAGTGTGATTCCAACCCTAGTATATCATAGCAAGCTAATCATTGTCTACATGTTGGTTACAAGGAACAAGGTAATGGAACCTAAGTTTTTGCTATAGGTATCAATACAATGTCATAGCTTAAGCCTGAACTCACATACCTATCGTGGCATACTACAATACATAATCAAAGTAGGTGAGTCATAATCCAAGTGAAGCTTGCCTTGGTTATTGAGGTCACTTGTACACTGCTCACACTCGCAGGGGTTGCACTCCTTGCAATCTGAAAGTTGAACAAACACATACAACATACATAAAAACATAATCCATTCAAAGGAAATGCTTGCATGAATGACAAAAAAGAACCAAGCACACACACTAGCAAACTAGTTTGGCTTAGGATAGGATTTGGTTTTTCTCCATTTGGTTCAACATCCTAGGGTGTATGTGTTAGGGTTTTGGTTAAAATGAACTTCATTTATAACTTGACTTAGTTTTGTTTCAATTCAAAATTCGATTCTAACATTGAATTTTGGTTTCAAATGATTCATACTTCAACTTGGTTGTGTATCAAATTGGATTTCATATTGAAATTTGAATTTAGTTTAAATATAAAATTCAAGTCGAATTTGAATTAGATTCAAATAGTTCAAGTGAGGTTAGATAATTCAAAGCTTTACCTAAATTCGTATTCAAAGTTTGGTTTGAAATTAAATTTGAATTTTAAATAGTATTCAAACTTCTTTGAATTGTTTTGAATTTGAATTTGAATTAAACTTGAATTAAGTCTTTAAAGGTCGGGTTCAATTCAATTTAGTTCATAGTTGGTCCATGAATTCATTTGCAAAGCTTTCCCTTTAATTTGAATTATTGAATTGGTTCATAAGTCCCATTTAGTTTGAATTAAATTCAGATTAGGATTGAATTTGATATGGTCAATATGTTCAAAAATGCATTCCTAAAGTTTAGTTCAAAGTTCTGGAATTAAGGTGCAAACGTTATCATTATTAATTCCATGGTTTGAAAGTTATAAACTATTTAAGTTTGAATTTATTTGAATTAAGGTTTCTATTGAAATTTATTTTAATTTAAATTTTAACTTGTTCGAATTTGAATCCTAGAGAATTCCTTCGAAGGTTCAACTAATCAGATTGCATTTTAGACCCTATATAGGTTTAAAGAGACTCTATTTTAAATTCTATTTTAAACTATTTTAAATTCAATTTTAAACTATTTAAAATTAAAATTTTATTCTTCTGGTGGAATGCTTTTCTCTATAATTTGTAAAAAGTTTCATGTCAATTGGATTGGCAGAATAAAAGTTGTGATATTTTTAGTGCACATGGGCTTTTTGTAAAAGTTACAGAGCCTAATACCTAGTTGAATTCTTTTCATTTTAAACAGGGGCATGTGGCACTCTCTGATAGGTTGGTACCGCTTTGACCTAGAATAAAAACGTGATCATTGGATTTTATGATCAACGAACGACTCGATCAAGACGTGCCGCTTCACTAAATGGGCTGACATGAGACGTTGGTTCTAGATATAATAGGCGAGAACAGAAGGCAACGCTCATCGGGCGGCTAGGTCACCGAAGATGGAGAACGTCGGCGGCGGTGGTGCTCCGGTTCGACGGTTGCGGTGTTAACCAAAATATGATCCATTCTTTTTTTCATGGTATTTTTTTTCATTCATATCACAAATATTAAAATACAAGTCATGTAAAGACCGACATGACAAAACTGAAAAGGCAACATAACGTCTCTAAGCTTGACACCAACGCCCGTCACATGTCCCCGGCACCTCCATAGCAACCGCTGAAGGAAAAAATGTCTCACCCGAGCTCGACGTGGTTCCATCGCTGATATGCAGCTTTACGGACCTCCAAGGTGGCTCACCAAAAATGAAATCCTTGTCGTTGATCAGACCGAGGCAAAACTCCGCACACGCCATCTAACCCCAAATCTGGCACCCCCACCACAACTAAGACGCCGAAAGAGGAAAGCATACCTGCCATCCATCAACCATGAATCCAGCACATGTTCCATCTTCCAGATGTCGTCGATGCAGTGCATTCGCTCCTGAACTACCTCCCTGTAAGCATCAACTAGTTCTCCTCTCGAATTGGGTATAATTGCTTACAGATTGAGTTGAATCGAAGAAGGAAGCAAGGAGAACAGGAAGAACAACACTAGCCAATCCTATCCTATCCAGCCGGCCGAAGCCGTTCCTTCCGTCCTGCCGTTACAAGCATCATCGGTTTACTTATACATTGCCTACTAGACCCATTCTGGGCCAAATGACCGAGCAGGCCGCTTCTGGACCCTCGTGGGCCTGGCCTTGATGATGCTTGCCGGTTCGCCCTATAGTGGATCATGACTTGTCGTTGCCTTAGCAGCAGAGTCGCTGACAATCCCTCCTGGAACTGAAGCGGCTTGCCCCCAAGCCGGTGCTCGAGGAAAGTTTTGCTTCAGTGTCTCCTGGTCCTCCCAAGTTGCCATAGATTCAGGCGAACTGCTCCACTTGATTAATTAGCACTTGAGCGATCGACTTGTTTCCTCGCTGAACCAAGCGGCGATCAAGGACTCTGGCCGGAACCAGCAAGGGTGCATCAGAAGAAGGTAGCATAGGGAGTACCTCCTGGTCAGCCTTGATGTGCTTTTTGAGCAAGGAAACATGAAAGACCGGATGAACGCGGCAATTCTCAGGCAAGGCTAGTTTGTAAGCCACCGCGCCAACCTTCTCTATAACTGGGAAAGGACCGAAGTATTTGAAAGCCAACTTATGATTTGCCCGTGGAGCGATAGAAGACTGAATGTAAGATTGCATCTTGAGAAAAATAGAGTCACCCACTTCAAATGACCTTTCAGTACGGTGTTTGTCAGCTTGTACCTTCATGCGTTGCTGGGCTCGCAGCGACTGGTGTTTAACTGACTCCATGATCACATGACGGTCTTCCAACCACTGATGAACATCAGAACTGGCAATTGCATCGGCAGGAGCAATACCAAAGTAATGAGGTGCATGTCCATAGACCACCTCAAATGGGGAATGACCCGTGGACGAATGCCAATTGGAATTGTAGCACAGCTCGCAAAGTGGAAGCCATTGCGACCAACGATGGGGATGAGCGCTGAAAACAATGAAGATATCCTTCGACTTGTTGATTGACGCGTTCTGTTTGTCCATCTGTCTGAGGATGCTGGCCTGAACTCATTCGGAGCTTGATACCTATTCTGTTGCAGAATTCCTTCCAAAAAGAGCTAGTGAAAATTGGGTCACGATCTGATACCAAGGACACTGGTAATCCATGAAGACGGTACACACGATCCAAGAAGGCTTCAGCTACTGTACTGGCAGTGTAAGGGTGCTTCAAAGCAATAAAATGACCGTACTTGGACATTTTGTCTATGACCACCAAGATACAGTTAAACTGCCGAGATGAAGGCAACCCTTCAATGAAATCCATCGTCATCATTTCCCGTGGTTTGGAGGGTATCGGTAGTGGCTGCAATAATCCTGGGTATGGTACCCGCTCTGGTTTAGCCATCTGGCAAGTTTCACACTGTTGCAAAACAGATTTGATCATGGGTTTCATATTCTTCTAGTAAAATAATTGAGAAATTCTTCTGGATGTTACTGGGAAACCAGAGTGGCCACCGGCTGAGCTAGCATGCAAGTTACTAATGATTTTGCGCTGCAACTGATCATCTGCACCAATCCAGATCCTCTTCTTATACCTCAACAGCCCCTCATGTAATGTAAACTTTGGATCAGCATTAGGATCAACAGTTAATTTCTGCAGAACAGCCTGAGCTGCCATGTCAGCTGCATAGCTCTGTACGATCTCTTGTATCCAAGCAGGCTAGACTGAAGATATCATGTAGCAGTCTGCTGCTGGGTGAGGTCTACGAGACAAGGCATCTGCAGCTCGATTATCTGCTCCCTTTTTGTATACTATCTGATAGTTCAACCCCATCAATTTGGTAAGTGCTTTTTGCTGCCAAGCTGTATGCAATCGTTGCTCTGTCAAACTGACCAAGGCTCGCTGATCAGTTATTATCAGAAACTCCTTGAGTTGCAAGTAAGAGCGCCACTATTCTATAGCTAGCAATATGGCTAAGAACTCCTTTTCGTACACTAAGAGAGTCTGATTGCGTGGGCCCAACGCCTTGCTGACAAAAGCAAGAGGATGTCCCTCTTGCATTAAAACTGCTCCAATACCACAGTCACTAGCATCTGTCTCAATGGCAAATACCTTCTTGAAATCAGGCAAGGCCAACACTGGGGCAGTTACTAATGCCTCCTTTAGAGTTTGGAAGGCTGTTTCCTTGATGTTAGTCCACACGAATATGTTGCCCTTGCGCAGAAGATTGGTCAAGGGTTTTGCAGTCACACCAAAATGACGAATAAATTTCCTGTAGTATCCTGCCAAACCTAGGAAACTTCTAACTTCCTTAACAGAAACAGGTGCTGGCCATTGTTCTATAGTACTGATCTTTTCTGGATCGGTCGACACTCCATCCTTGCTAATGATGTGACCCAGATAGAGTAACTTTTGAGATGCAAACCCACACTTGGACATTTTGACATACCACTGATCTCTCCTTAGCACCTGCAGTACTCTTCTGACATGCTGAAGATGTTGCTCCAGGGTTTTACTGAAGATAAGAATATCATCAAAAAATACTAACACAAAATATCTCAACATTTCTGGTTCGTGAGATAATGTGACATTCATTGCCCCTTGAAATGTGTTAGGTGCACCAGTAAGACCATAGCCCATCACTCTGAATTCAAAATGTCCATGATGAGTTTTAAATGCAGTTTTGTATTCTTCCCCAGGAGCTAGTCTGATTTGATGATACCCAGCTCTAAGGTCCAGTTTGGTGAACCAATGGGCTCCATGCAATTCATCCAGCAACTCATCAATTACTGGCATAGGAAAATTTCCTTTTATAGTGATTGCATTCAGATGTCTGTAATCCACAACTAACCTCCAAGTATGATCCTTCTTTTTGACCAACAAAATGGGAGAAGAGAAGGGACTGTTACTTCTTCTAATTACTCCGAGTCCAAAGATTTCTGAATTTGTTTCTCCACTCCATCCTTTAATTTCGTGCCAATCTGAGGGTTTGAGAGAAAAGGCCTAGTACACGGTATGAGAGGAATGAATGATCACACGCTCTTTTCGGTGGAAGTCCAACAGAATTGAGAACACATCCTTATATTCCTCGACCAATTCCTGAATTTCGGCAAGACCTTAGCTGCATTTTCATCAGTCACTATTGACAGTTCAATGATGGTATAAGCAAATTCTACTGGTGCTATTCCTTGCAATGTGACTGTTTTTCCATTGACCACAAATGCCATCCACTTTTGCTCCCAGTCAACTGTCATGGGGCTGTACCTTGACAGCCAATCCATTCCTAAAATTCCATCATAACAACTGAGGGGTAAGACCTTGAGATCATGTTCAAACAAAATTCCTTGCACTAACCACTGACATTTTGGGATGTAACTGCAGCAGGTCATGATTCCTCCATTTGCAACTCTGACCTTAATTGTTGTACATTCCCTTAAACCTGATAATTTTGCAGCCGTGGCAGTATCAATAAATAAATGAGTACTACCAGAGTGTACCAAAAAAGTTTCCTGCTGCCCATTAATGTCAACCATCAGTTGGAATGCCTTGCTCTTGGATGATTTTCCTTCTGCAGCTTCTGATAAGGCCATAAGGTTCACCTCCTCATCATCAGTATCTGAACCATTGCTGCCAGTGCATTGGAAGAATTCCACCATCTCTTGTACTACATGTAGGGAAACGGCTTGTTTGCATTGATGATCTTTGCCCCACTTCTCTCCACACATGAAACACAATCCCTTAGCCTTGCGATATGCTCTCAGAGCAGCCCATTTATCTTCTCCAGCAGTTTGCTTATGTGTTTCTGAGGATTTGGCTGTCACAGTTCTGTTTTGATTTGTTGTCGTGGACGTTGGTTGTCTCCTGACAGTCCGACTCACTTGTGGAGAAGAGCTCGTTAGCGATTCATGCAAAAGTGCCAGATCATAAGCTGCATCGAGGTCTTGAGGCTGATGCAGAGCAACCATCACCCTGACTGCAGGATTTAGCACATCGATGAACTTGGTGACATAATGAACTGATTCAGGTACCGCCTCATATGCCGAGAGCTGATCATATAACTCTACAAACTGCTCCACATACTCCTCCACAGTGCCCACTTGAGAGATACTGTGGAATTTGCGCACAAGTGCCTGATGCTGATTTCGACCAAACCGGCACTGCAACAGCCTGCAAAATTCCTCCCATGACGCTGCTCGAACCTGCTGTACGCATGTATTCAAGCCATCTAGCTGCCGCCCTCAAACATGGTGGAAGCGAATCAGATCCATAATCGACGGGCGCCCCACACATGCTGAAATAATCCTCACATCGCGCTTGCCACAGCCTCGGATTGGTTCCATCGAACGAGGCAAATCAATGCGGGGCCAAAACCAAATTGCTCGATCTCGATGAAATTGAGTAGCGAGCGATCGGACGGGATTGAGCTCGGATCTCGTACCTCTGGTGGAGGAGGCACGTATGGAACATGATCCTTCCCCTTGGCTGGCGGAGCTGAACGACTGCCTTCCGCTCCTCCTTCACTGCTTCCCATCTGGAGCGGATTCGCTTGCTGGCGGCTGCCCATGGATGACGAGATAGCGGTCGGCGGTCTCTCCATTCCGGCACGGATCTCGTCCATGTCGACCCCGATCGACATCTTGAGGTCGTCGATCCGCGTCGTCAGATCGCCCACGATGGAGTGCATGGACTTGGACGCCTCCTCATCCTGCCGCTTGAACCGCACGTCGAGGGACTCCGCCAAGTCGGCCTTGAGGAACTTGTACACCGCCTTCGTCGCCGGCGACAGGCTCTCCATGATTTCTCGGCGGCGGCGGGCCGCAAATCTGGTCGCGTGCGGGTGGTGGCTTGGAACTTGATGCGCCAGGATCTGTAGCTCTGATGCCAAATGTAAGCATCAACTAGTTCTCCTCTCGAAATTGGGTATAATTGCTTAAAGATTGAGTTGAATCGAAGAAGGAAGCAAGGAGAACAGGAAGAACAACACTAGCCAATCCTATCCTATCCAGTCGGCCGAAGCCGTTCCTTCCGTCCTGCCGTTACAAGCGTCATCGGTTTACTTATACATTGCCTACTAGACCCATTCTGGGCCAAATGACCGAGCAGGCCGCTTCTGGACCCTCGTGGGCCTGGCCTTGATGATGCTTGCCGGTTCGCCCTGTAGTGGATCACGACTTGTCGTTGCCTTAGCAGCAGAGTCGCTGACACTCCCGAACTCCGTGCCGATGTTGGAGCAAACGCCGTCGCAATGGCGGAGTCAGAGGACACATGCACACCACAAGGATGTCGCCGCCGCCACGACATCCCAACTTGAACAGACTGGTTCCCAAATTCATCACCAACCATAGAGATGATCGCCTCGCCAGAGAAGAATACAGAGCTTCTTTATTCAGCATCACCGTCGTCGCTGCCGAAGCCAAGACGTCGAACAATCCAAAAACCTAAACTACTAAGGGCCTAGAACTAAAACTAAAACGATCCGCACGCACGGGTTCCGCCGACCCCCTCATCACCGACGACCAAGAGGTCACCGACGAAGGGGAGCCGCCGAAAGGGTTGGCTCTCTTGGTTGCGGCGGCTAGGATTGGCAGGCTGTAATTAATCAGATCCATCCTTTGATGAACGTATGCTGTGTGGAGGTTTGTTCTTGGTTGTGTGCATCCTGAATGTCTTCAAACATTTTGTTGGTGCAGAGACTAGGGGTAAGTAGTATCCTCGCGATATTAATATATTCACCTTATAAAAAAAAGAGTCGTGTGGAGGTCTGTCCACGTGTACGTATCCTGTGGCGTACCATACGAAAATTCAAAATTTCGAGAACCAGAGCGGGCGGGCGAAAGCAGCCGCCCCCGAGCTGCCAAACTGGTGGGCCCCACATCGTCTGCGCAGTCACCCATCGGATGCCGCGGTCGCGCCGCCTCCCTCCTCCAATCGTTGGCCGGCCACTTTCCCCGCCTCGCCCAGCTCGCCGCGCTCCCCTCCCGGCGGTCAAACCCGAAGCCCACGGGCCGCCGTGGCGGGATCGCGCTCCTCGGCGGATGGGCCCGCCGCCGGGCGACGTGGTGGTGATCAGCTCCGACGAGGACGAGGGCTCCCCGAGGCGGTCTGTCTCGCCCGGCTCCCTCGGATGGGTCGCGTTGCTCGGGGACTCGCCGCCGCCGCCGCCAGTGCCGCGGAGGAAGAAGGGCAAGTCCCGCGGCGTTCGCGCCAGAAAGGACGACGACAACGACGACGACGACGACTGCGTGATCCTGGACGGCGACCCTGACGGGCCGGCTGTGGTCGCGGGCGCCAAGGGGAGGAGCGCGGGGGACGGCGCGTCAGACGAGGTGGAGATCGTCGCGGCCAAAGGCGAGGTACAGATTGGTCTGCTCCCTTCCGTTTCGATCCACGCAATTTTTGCGCATTTCACTGGAGTCCGTGTGTAGAGATGATCAGGCCACCGATTTCATCAGAAATTTCGTTCTGAATCGAGCCGTAGCTCGGAGAGCATATGCTTTAATTTAAGCATTGCACGTTCACTGCTTCAGAACGTACTTTTCCCGATAGATTTTCATTGTTCAGCCTGTAACATGGAAGTGGTCTGCTGAAGTATCTGTCCATGTTATCCATCCTTACTGTCGATGAGCATCTTCAGTTTTACTGCAGTTTGCCTGTGGACTGTGTTGGCATTCTAAATTTCAGCTACTACATGGCATGCTTCTGCAGATAGCGTGCAAGGATTTCCCTCACCCGCGGCATTTATGTGTCGAATTTCCCTTCAGCACCACTCCTCACCCGAAGCATTGTAAAATGGTAAGTCACCAGCATTGTCACCCCCTGTCCCTGATTCTGTTGGTAATACGATTACAGTAGCAGAGTTGACAGCAGAGCTTTTGTAATGCGGCCTCGTTGCTGTTCTTTTTTCTTCAAATGCAGTGCTACTGTTATGTGTGTGATGCTCCAGCTCCATGCAAGCAATGGGGCAAAGGGCTCTTGAATGGTGGTCATTGTCATGCCACCGACAAGGACACAAAGTGGGAAACACTGAGGCAATCACTCAAGCGCAACTTTGAGCCGGGTGAGGAGGCCACTGTGTCCACTGGGAACCTACCCTATGGCTTTGACACCGAGCGCCTTCGCCAGCTCTTCAGGTACACCCGAACTCTCACGTTCTCATAGGTGAGCCTTCTTAGTTCTCACAGGCGGCTGGATTGATCGTTATACTCATTAATTGTTGAGCATGCAGTTGTAACTTCTTGATAAACCCTGAAATAATTTAAATATGTTTCTTATCAAGACTGATTGCATTGTTCCTTGCCTTATCTAGGCTATTCATTCAGTGCGCGGTTCTGTTTCGTCGGTGTAGTTTGTATGGGTTCTCTCTATGTTCTAAAACAGTGTCTACTTTGCTGATGTGCAGATCATTTACGACAAGGGAAGAGACAAGAGCTGTGGACAGGGAAACTGGCTGAGTATGCTGTGCAGAATTTCCATCTGCGTGTGAGTATATTTCATAAATGATAACTTGATATGACAAATGTCCTTAATTAAGTTTAGAAGGGACTTGTTCTCCTATGATCATGTCTTGGCTGTGCAGCTCATGTGCTCATAGTTAAAGCACTATGGTTGCATTATGGTTGGAATGTCTCCCCCCAGTTTGCATTTGCATACCTTTCATGTATATGTAATATGTTCCTATGGTAATATGATGCGGTACTTGTTTCTGGTTTGCATACAAAGTTAATCTTTTTCACGACTGTGCTCTTAGTTTCTGATTTAGGGAACACCTAAATCGGAACACAAGCCAACCTAATTGCCCTCTTCGTCCTTCTAATTTGTTTACTAGGGTGTTCCTTGACCTTTTAGCTGTTATTACTTCTTGAGGTCAGTATTATGTGCAACTTGTGTACCTCGTTTTACCGAGATAATCGGCGCCACAGCTGTTCTGTCGGTTGCCAAGTATATGATGGCACACTTTCATGTTTTGAGTTTGAGGTTTGCAGGCTTGGAAGGGACGCAAACTGCGAGTTTGAGTCGCAAGATAGGAAAGAACACGTAGAGGGTTTTAGGTGTTGGGTTTTGCAGGTTTCGTTGGGAACATCATTAGTTTTCTTGCCATGCTTCTCTCTTTCTAATGTTACTACCTCCGTAGCTGATAGTGTCATAATTATTTTACAGATTTATCATGATTTTTTTTTCATAAATCCTATAAGTTTTCATCAACAGCTGGTGCCCAACAAAAAAACCGTTAAGTTTGTCATGGAAACATCTCACGATCCTGTAAATGCTTACCATCTTTAGAGATTATATTTCAGGCGTAAAACATCGTGTAATAGCAACGGAACTGAAGGAAGATTACATTTTGCATCAATATTTGGTCTCAGGATCTCTAAACAAAAACTGAACATACACATCCAGACATGCAATCCTATTCTTCTTCACTAGACGACTTGCTTTGTTGCCCTCCTGCCGCCGCTGCCGGTGGCGTCGCCGTCGTCTCATCGTCGCCGGCCTTGTGAATCACCAAGCACGGACCGCCGTCCTGCAGGAACGCCCATATCTGAATTTCATCCATCAGTTCCAGGCCACTCGCGTCGACGAAGCTCCCGTGGTCTCCGAATTTCAGCACCGTGCTGCCGGTAGACTCCCATCGTGTCAGCTGAGCATCCATCCGGTCGCCGGCACGGTTGACGTAGACCGGCACGACGAGCCTGCCGAGCTTCTTCCCCCGCGCCCTATGGCACGCCTGCGGTTCCGGCCTCTCCCAGGGATTGGCCAGTTTGGCGGCGCGGCGCTGCTCGTCGGAGAGGAGCGGGAGGAGGCGGCCCACGGCATCGCCGAGCGGCATCGACAAGCGGCTCTGCTGCACGTCGAGGTCCGACCGCTGGACGCGCTTCTCGGCGATGAAGTGGAGCGGGTGGTCGGGCTGGAGGCCCAGCTTTGCGCGTATCCAGCCCGGCTCCGCCGGCCCGGGTTGCTGTCCAGCGGCCGGCGGCGGAACGGCGTCAACGGGCTCACTGGAGAAGGGTACCGCCGCGGCGCTGCTTGAGCCGGGCTCCAGCGTGGACGCGGCGTCGTTCGTTGTGATCTCCGTGAGTTTGGCTTCACCGTCGCCGCCGGCGGTTTCCGATGCCGATGTCGAGCAATATCTCGCCGTCGTCATTGTCCGGTGCAACGTCGATCGTCGTGGTATGTGGATTCAGGAGCTGGTTCCTCCTGGCGTGGGAATATATAGTACCGGAAGTGGTGGATGATGGATGGACATGCATTTGGAGTCGAATTAGGATTCGCGTTCAAGTGTCCGTCTCCAGTTCGTGTTCAAGTGTTCGTGCGATGATGATGGCGGTAATCCGAGCTGGAGTAGTGAACAAACTTCTCGCGGCGAGCGGCGATGATGATGATTGATGAAAGCCCAGCCCGGCCACACGTCGTCCTAAACAACCTACGATGGGCGTCTAGCCCATCAACTGCCTTTTCGTTTTTTTTAAACCTAACTGCCTTTTCGTGTCGCTCTAACACAAAACCTCCTTCTCGCATCGTACACTGAAAAACCGTAGTGAAGAAAAATAATAATACATGCAATGCAACATGTCGTTGAGAGAATTGATCTTTGAGAGCACCAGCTTTGACCTCCACCGTGACATCAAGGCTACATGCTTGACGACAGGGACATGAGGGAGGGGGAGGCGACAACATCTACAATCAGGCTCCTCGAATGTCATCTATATGTCCGGACAGACGGGTCGGTCATCAATAATTCTACAACTAAGTAGTCTTACAATAAACTTTCGAAACTAATTCTCTTCTGAATTTAACAGGGTGGACCCCCTTCTTGCTACTTCTCCAATCTTGACTCACCGGGTTTATAATAATACTAAAAAAATACATAGATGTGGCATTACTTGTTCGGTCAGTGACCAGTCACAAAATTATGATCCAACTAGTCTCCTCAAACAGGCCCTATATGAGGAGGCTCGGTCGCGTCCGACGTGTTCACCATGTTGGATTGAAGGGAAGGACCCATGGGGACACAAGCCAAAACACATCATGCCGCCGCTCCAGCATGGAGTTCGAGGGGCCAAATCCGGCTATTTAAGCTGGACGACGAGGCTCAATCCTTGCCACTCCAATTTCCACCCTCTCCTCCCGTCCGCGTTGCCACTCCGAGCTTGCCGTCGACTCCAATCCACTCTAGTCTCTTCGTCTGCTGGAAGCGATGGTCCGCTAGCAGATCACTGCCTATAAAATGCTCACTCCGCATCACCGGTCGGAGATCCTAGCAGAGATCTAGGAATGGCACGCCGCTGGTATCGCCACCGGCTTGCCTCTGAAATTTTTGGAGCAGGATGAGACAGTGCATGACAAGGCGGAACAGCACGCGGCAGGGCAGGGGCGCCGAACACGGAGATGGAGGACGCAGAGACTGAGGGCGACAAGGATGAGGAAGACGAGGCATTATACCTGGCCATACCTCTGGCCAGGCCGGGCTTCGGGCCGGGCCCGACGCAAAAAACCCAGGCCTGGGCCCGGCCATCGGGCCTGTTTTCTGGGCCCGAGCCTGGTCCAAACACGTGAAAGCCCGTCGAGCTTCGGGCCGGCCCGGGCCGACCTTCAGAAAAATGTGAAAACGACGGGCCCGGGCCCAGCCCGGCCCGGCCTTCGGGCTCAAAATCTAGGCCCGAGCCCGGCCCGGGGGCAGCATCGAGTCGGGCCGGGTCGGGCTTTTTCGGGCCGGGCCGGGCTTCCCATGGCTAGGTCTACGAGGCATATCCAACGCCCCCTGAGTCCGGATTCACCATGGATGTCGTGCTAGAAGAATTCGAGGAGGTGACAGAGCAGCAGATCATCCTTGACTCCATCCAGTCGGAGCTCGAGGCGGAGGCAAATTGCCGCTACCTCTGCGAACAAAGCGTGACGAACTCTTTGCGGACGTGGAGTCAGACGAGGAGCCGGAGCTATAGGCCGGGTCCAACGACCAGAAGGCCGGTCTATCTGGCAGTGGCGACACGAAGGTCGTGGACATCTTCGAAGACAAGTAAAACTAGGGTAGTTTTATCTACTAGATAGGAAATGCGGCTTGCCGCACCCCGGCAGCAAGCTGCCGGGTATGACTATATACAACCACCAAAGCATCCCAAGTATGAAAATCTCACAGACAGAAAAAATTTCACATAGAATGGTACTTCTTCATGAGAAACTTGTAAATAGATGGTCAATACCAGCATCTAATGCACTCATATAAAAGCTTAAATAAAGGCAATTAAACGCATGATTTTAACAGACATAGTACGAAGTTCCAGTAGTAGATCCAACATAACCGAGAGTGACATGGTTCGATAGGACATATTACATCATTAGGTTCATATATACAGACCATTAAGGCCTAGTAGATAGATTCTGAAGAATCGACAGTGTCATGGTTGGATAGGACACATACTACATAGGGCTATAGATAGCTGGGAGCAACGACTGGCTCTAACAGTGATAGCGGTGATTTGATGGTTCTTGCAGGGCCATTAGAAGTGATCTTCAGGCAGAACACGGTAGTCATCAGAGCAGTATCCTTCACTGTCAAAGATCTGTTCATCATCAAGGAAGGTCCTCATCTCTGGGTCGTATGGTGGATTTTCATCGCTTTGGGTTGGCAGGTCCTCATCTTCATCAGTTGATTGCTCCTGGTCATAGGGATAGACACCAGTCTCTTGAAGGGTGACCATGGCCTCATCAGTGTACTGTTGAAGGTATTCGCAACTGGCATCTACATTGAGAAGAACGTTGTTGAGCTCCGTGTCATCCGAGTAGATCCCGGAGTCAGCCTCTTTGTTAACGGATGCTTAAGGTTGTTGATGATCCTCTGCTCTGTGTCCAGGGATCCATCCCATCCTTTGCTCAGGAGCTTGTTTGTGGTAATGCTCTCTTTCACTCTGCTTTGAAATGCAGCTTTTTTTCATCACCTTAAGCTGTCTGACCCAACAAGACATTTTCCTTTTCCACGTCTTGATTGATCATAATGGTAATCTTTAGGAACCACACCTCGTAAGCATCCATGTACTTAATCGCTGCAGCAGCCACGTAATCTGAGCTATCTCTAGATCTTGGTGCTCGAGGTAGACAGGAAACTTTGGCGGTGAGTTTCCCACCGATCTTGATTGGGTAAAAGCTAACGGTGACTTGCGATGCTTGTCGCCTTTTGGGGATGCTGAGTAGGTGGTCATTGGAAGGCCAACCTTTTCTAACATAGCTTCAAGCGGGACCTTAGATTTAAATCGAATACCGCCATTCTTTGGGACCTCTGCGGTGTGAAAAAAAATTCAGTACCAAAAATATTTGACCATGAGTGTAGTATAATCTGCAGTCAGTATGGATAAGAAGAAGAAGAAAAAACGTTGGATGATAAATTGGTTCTACAGTTTGGATTTCGCCACGAGAAGAGTGGTTTTAAGTAGATAAGAATATTTAAGACCAACTTTCTATAATGCATAATCTACAGAGGTGAAGGGACGTTGAAATGAAAGGATAGTATTAGGTAGATCTATCACAGCATTGTCTTCACGAAAACTAATCGGAGCAGAGTGAGTACATGCTAAAGCAAGTTTGTTCAGCTCAGAAAGAGAGCACAACTTCCTAAGGAATATGGGTTAAAATCAAATGCTGTCTCGCTTAATGGAAAATGAAGTCATACAAACTGAATTATTTTGTAAGGCCCCATGAACTTCATTGTTTATGATTTACTTAGACCACCAACCATTCAAATAGCGTGGAATGAATAAAATATCATGTCCTAGGTATACCCCAAAGCGTTGCTGGGCTTTGAAGGAAATGACAATGATTGCTACACACAAATAATACTTGCTTTTATTTTTATGACGCTAAAATGAGCGCGAGCGTAAAACGTTAATCATGCTGTCCGGCCAGGCTAAATGTGCAGGTCGGCTGAACTAACTAATCACGGCAATGAATTTCAGGGCAAAGACTTACTTCTCGACCTACTACCGTATCGCAGGCAATGTTTGATCAAGCCAATAGTAATCTGCCTTACAGCAAAAGGATTACAACGTTCCAGAGCAGCTTAAGACAGTAATACAGGGGCCGAATGATTTTGTTTTTGACGGGGCATGAACTGTTGCTGAGAAAAAAAAAGTGCAAGCTAAGGTACAAAATATACTCCTATTTTAAGGCAAGAATCATATTGTGCCACACAGCATAAAAGACAATATCCAGTAGGTAAGTGAATCAAGTAATGAAGGAAAAAAGCACCACCATAAATCATTGCACCTCAAATTCGGAACCATACATTATGGTAATACAGATTATGTAAAGATAAAGCATGCGAAATCGAAAACATAGGCTCGAGTGCCTCCAGGCGTGTTACGAACTGGTAGCTCAAAGGCAGTCACACGCCGAAGCAAAGTTGAAAGGAACAGGAATTTACCTGGTGAGGAAGACTATGCTGACCGATGGGAGGAGGGCTGCTGGACAGATCGGTAGAAAAAGCGTGGATCTAAAATAAGGATGAGGAAAATGATATGAGATTGGCTCAAAACGGAATAGAAGAGAATGGTGCGGAAGAAATACCGTGGGGAAGATTCAATCGGCATCGGTCTTCGTGGTTTCCATGGGGAGCTTCTCGTCGGTGCTGCCGCTGGCTGGATCTGAGCGGGCGATGAGAAGGAGTGCGGGGGAGAGACGGATAAGACGAGAAGAAGAGAGGATAAGGAGAGGGTAAGGGCGGCTGTCCTGGTAGGGTACTCCGCGGTGAAAGTTACCGCGTGAACGCGTTACCACCTGGCCGATGCGACAATGTAGCTAGGCCGAGTTTGGACCGCACAGGGTCATGTGCTCACCGGGCCTGCAAAAATGTTTATTACGATGTGAAATATTAGTTTGGGAAAATAATTTTTTGTAAGATAGACTTGTTTAGTTTGAATTGAGCAAGCTTGTAGGGAAAATAATACGAGTATTTAAAATCAAATGGAATCTATCAAAATATATTCTATTATATGCATTAAAATATACTAACTGCATATTGAACACATAATAACCCCCCATGTAAAATATAGTTAATTGAGTAAGATCTTTGTTGAGAAAGGAAATTATAGATAATTGAATAAGGCAATCAAGGATATTAGTCTTTGGTAGCCAATAGAGAGATTCAAGGTATAATCTGCCATGAAAACCATTTTTTCTTGACCACTCCAGGTTGAACAGAACAATTTATCAGCTAATAAAGTTATAAATATTTGTAAGTAAACTGCAGTTCTGAAAATTGCTTTGTAGGTGAATGTTGGGAGGATGTGGTTGTCCATTTAAAACCATTTGGTGTGTCAATGCTCTAACAGAATCCGTGAATGACTCACTGGTAATCAAATTGCATTTGTACATACACAATGAAGGTCTACCAAATAAAATATGATCATAGAGAACACATAATATGATCTGTCTAGTAGTTAATATCCCAGGCATAAAGTACATTAGAACGCAAGGTGGCTTACAGGCGACAACCCACAGGTTTGCAAAGGGAACCACAGTCATAGTCTGATACGAAACACACGACCATACATTAGTTCTTACGACAGAGAAACAGGAATTAAGATCTGAAGTCCACGCACGCCTTGGTTCATTTCCCGTTCAGAAGAACATCAAAAGGATAAAAACGCTGGCTTCGGCGACACAAAACAAAAGGTCGATGCTTCAGTAACTACGTGGACATGCATTGTGCGACGCGCTGACTTTAACTCACCAAATACTATCTGTGGTCTCCAGGCGCTGCTCCGACTTCATGCCAATGTAGCGCAGCCTCTTTGCCAATTTTCCTATGCTTGCAAGTGCTTTTTTCATAACCCCTCTGGTGTTGTCCTGCCCTCTGAAACGGCGAGCAGCTGCTGTATTCTGTATCTGAGCAGAATATGAATCCATGTACCTGACAGCGTAGTACCATCCCCTGCGTATCTTCTTTATTGTTTTGTTTGCTGCAACCAGTAACCTTAGCAGGTGTGTGACTTGATTCTGAAATTTTTTGGCGCGGTTGTAGTTGTAGTCCGTTATCTCTTTGCCATATGCATTCTCCATATATCTAATGGCTTCGGTAGCAACACTGTCTTCTGCATCTTCATAGTTATTTGAAATCATACCAGATATTGAGGTTGGAACAAGCAGACCGTCAAACAACTCTAATGATGAATTGAAAGTAACCGTCACACAATGCATGTTGCCTGGACATGTTTTGTGACGGTAAATCGCAGGGGGCAGTTTCAGAGCCTGCAGCACAAGGGCAAAGATGCTGGCTTGGGGAATCAATATTAGATAATCATCTTCCTGCATAGTAAAGTAAAGGATAAATCAACTGTTTTATAAAGGGATATGTAAACGGGATAATCTCACAAGCCACTACTTGACTTCAAGAACAAGTAACACTAAGTTTAAGTTCTGAATATAAAACTAAAATAAAGGCTAGGTGTATCATTGTACATCTGACCAAGGTTTTTGAGTCGCCGAGTCAAACCAAGTCGCCGAGGCCACGGCTAGTGGCTTGCTGGCTTGAATCAGCGACTTGGCTTGATTAGTCGCCCCAAGTCGCCATGGCACAACAGTACATAGAGCAGCGGAGCACATAGATATACAGCAGCAAAAGAGTATATATACAACAGAGAAAATATATTCCCCAGTCCCCATATTAACACATATACAACAGCAGCAAGCCACGCGAGCCAGTGAGCCAGGAAGTCATGCGACTAATCGCCCAAGTAAATGGCGAGCCACGCGAGTCGCGACTTGCTCCTCGAGTCAAGTCATCTACGTGAGCGTGGCGATTAGTCAGCAACTAATCGGTGATTAGTCGGCGATTAAAAAACAGATCATCCGACACATAGTATTACTTTGAGATGACAAACAAATTGGAATTATGAAATAAGTCACTAAGTCAGCAACTTAAAAACTGTTATTACACTTAATGGATTGCTTCTGTGTTAAACCAAATGTACTCGCGAGCCGGTGATTTGGTGCTGGTGTACTATCTGAGTTTCCAACGCATGATACTTTTGTTTTCAATAACTTTTGTAGTAGAAAAAAACAAGGCACAAGAGCAGAGCAAGCACCCCATATATTGGTGATTAAAGTTCTTGACCCTAACATTGTCTCAGATTTATCTCAAATCAAATACAGGAGGAAAAGTCATAGGAACAAAGGTAATTATGCAGAAAAATAAATAAATCACGCTGTGTGGAAAACATACTAAGACCTGCCTTTTGTATCCTATTATCTACCTACTTGAACCATATAGAGAAATTTCTTGTGGCAAATCAGCTGTAAGAGGGTTTAGGTTGCTACCCTTGGTTCAAAGGCTCCTGTCCTTGATGATACTAAGCTTGAAGATCCCTTGTCACCAACAGCTTCAACATCCATGGCTTCCATGCTCTGCCTATTAGATCCGGGCTAGAAAAGTGAGATTGGAGTGGGGGGAAAGTAGGGAATGAGAGACGGTGGAACAAGTAGTTGAATCACCTTTGTTGCGACAGCTGCCGAGGTTCGATCGTCGATGCTGAAGGCGCAGCCGTTGCTTAGCAGAGAGAGAAGCTAGGTATCGGTTTAGTTGGGGATCTAGGTCAAAAGCCAGCCCCCTTGTGTTTATATACTGTGCAGAGCCAGGGTAGGACGTGTGTGGGCTATAATTTTATGGGCCTCTAATATTACCTATCATGGGCCTGTCTCTTGTTTGGTTCTCATGGATGGAAAAAGCTCATCGATGCCATTGCCTAACATATATGTGGCTGTTCATTTAGATCGATTTGTAATTACTCTAAAAAGAAGATCGAATTTTTATGTTTGATTAGTAAAATATATTTATGCCAAGTTACTACGGGTGGAACTAAGTGCCAACGCAAATAATCAGTCATCATTCATTTTTTTATAAAGAGCTCCATTCGTTCACAGGAACAAGAATGTTGATTTCAGCTCTGGGTCAGTCTCATTATATTAATTCAGATCGACAGTTTTTATTTGAGGAAGAAACATCGAATTGGAAGTATGAAGTAAATTAAAAAAATGGTTAGACACTGCTTAGACTATTCGAATTTTCTCGAACTGTAGTTGTTTTCTTTGACTTGTAAAAAAAGGTCGTTGCCAGTTGTCTCTTTACAGGTACCTTAAGTTTGCAGATGGAAGGACATAGTATATCTAATATCAAAATAATCGGCTATTCATGGAGGTGTGGACGGCTGACCATAAGTAGATATATCACATATATTGTCGGAAAGGTGCGAAAATATAAATCGCAGATTTCAGTTTTACATAAGACATGTGCAAAGCACATGCAACATGCCATTTACATGACCAGTGCAGCGGTCCATGTAGATATGATGCAAAATAGCAAACAGTCGTCACACACAGTAACTTCAGAGTGTCTGATACAAACCATACCTAGGAACACTACATAGCCAACTATAGTCTTACACACGGCATCAAGCTGCCCTTTGCATTGTAATCGCTTGATCCATTTGAACTTAGCCCCTATAAGTGGCAAAGACAAGTGTTTGATTAGGTCATAGCAAAATACTAAAGATACACTATGTTTTTTAAATACCTTTCTATTCTTCGCAACAGCGTTACGCTTTCCAAATAGATTCTTGCTAACATTGGACATAGCATGTTTCCCAAAGATGTTTGCTGTTCAACATTTAAAAGCATGGTTAACTGTCTTGGTTTGCAAGACAATTACATAGTAATCTATGTAGAGTTAGTGTAGTGTACCTTGACCTGTAGCCGATTAGGTATCATCTGCTGTTCATATGTACTTGGAGGAGGTGTCTTTGCTGCTTGGTTGTACCCTATACAATATAAAGAGGATAATAACATGAGCAAGAAAGTATCAACGACCGCTGCTTAGAAAGCGATAAGACGCAAGTCCATGAGTAATAGTCGGTCACCAACACACGCTATGATATTGAATCATGTGCAAGGCAAGTGACCTATCAATGTATATGAACTTGTGAGAAGAAGCAAAGATATTACCAAAGACAGCGGGCATGTCTTCGTTAGTGTCATCACGATCCTTTGGGTACATCGATCTTGCTATCGCCATTCCGGTTCCCTCGACATCTTGGACATCTTGCTTTGTAGATCGGTATGTGATCTTCAAATATCATTGCCCATGAGGAAGCCGCTAGCAACTTGTGCCGACAAGCCTTTAATTCATGATAGTTTGCATAAATCAACATATATCATGGACTTATCTTTTAAGAAAGTCAAGGCAATGTAATCTGGTCGACTCTATTGCCACTCTTCGTTATAGCATACCCCCATGGAACACCTCTGGCTCGCCTTACGCATGTTGCTATGAGCACTCAAATACATAGAAATGGATGCATACAGCTCCCCATCTCCAAAGATCGGTCACTTTGGTGCTTTCTATGACAAGCCCAAGTCTCTTTAGAGCCGCACCCAAAATATACCGTCGGCTTATGGTCACACATCGTGGAGAAAGCTATTTAAGAAAGCATATCATAAGAAAGATGCATTAGCCATGTTTCATATGTAGAGAAGGCCCACATGAAAAAATGAACGGATCACCAACAATTGGGCTAACCTGAGGCAGAAACGGAACATGTAGCTCATCGTCCGAGACATAAAATGTGTCGTCCATCACCTCCTTGCTCGCATCGCTTCAATATATAAAATTTGATTAGCGCCGAGAAGAGAAAATGTAAGGGCAGTTTTAGACAGGGTCTCAAACAATAGCAGATATTGAGGATTATACGGCTGCTAACCAAAGCTTGTGTACATCTGCGTAAGTATCAATATAGTTGACTATGGATATATGGTAAATAAGATAAATAAAGTCAGAGCGTTTATCAGAGTGACAGATGCCCTTATAATGTTCACAGTTTGCCTTATGGTAATAACTCGACTCAATGCAATTTTCACTAAAAAACAAAGATCGTGACTTGTGTAGGTAAACCAGTATAAAACATATGAATGCCAGTGTTGGAGTGTGGTAGTACCGATAACTTACAAACACCCCATGACTTACGGTCTCACGAAGTCACAGCCGATGAATGTTACTGATTCAGAATTGATAAAATCAGGCTGCGAGCTTTCCCCGAAACTTAGCAGGTCAAGTTACATTTTGGTCAAACCCGTGTTGGTGAATCGAATCATTTTGCGAGTTTTTCCCATGGCGATCGGGAAAGCAGAACTGAAATCGAGCTGCTACACGCCCTGGTCATTCGCGCTATCCACGACCTACGACAACCCAGATGCGCACGTATCCAGACACGAGCAGCGTTTGTGCGGCACCAATGTAATGCCAAAACACACGGCGAAGCAACTAAACATATAGCAGGTTCAAGCACTATTAGAATCAACATTACAAAGTTTTACAAATCTCAGTTAACAGAAAATTCAGAGAGAGAGAGGGGGGGTAGGATATGCTCGTGTGCATTGGTCGCTAACAAATTTCCTAGCTGAAACCTAACGCTAGATCAAGCATTAGGTAACACAGATAATATCAGAGCAAGATTAGTATGAACCTCATATGATTTGGACAGAATGGACTACTAATTAGACAGATTATACATCTACGCCATAACTCTCGGACAGTACGAAGACAAGGCAATACACCGCGGTAACCTGAAGAATATTGTACTTCTAGGAGACAAGTAGCAAGGAAGGAGAAAGACAGACCTCACGTCGAAGGAGCCCGGCGCCTGGAATCCAAATCGCGTCGACCGGAGACCGGGGAAAAACAGGAGAGGGTGGCGGCGGCCAATGAGGTGGAATGGAAAGAATCGTTGCTGGCATCGGTAAGATTGGCTTTAGGGTTACTACATATGCTGCGGAACCTAGTTTGGTGGGCCTCGGGCCAGGTGCCGACATGTCCAATTGAGAAGACGTGAAGAGAAATTCGGCCCATTTGGAACGTTTGTTACTTGAAAAATATGCGATAGAAGAAAGGAAAGAAAGGCAAATATATATACATATTTACAAACCTGGATTTCCTAAAAAAAAAAATACAAACCTGGAGGATACACCCCAGATGCAACCACACTTAACGTAATGGGAAAAACAAATAAAACCCACGCCTAAGATTTTGGGAAAATGAAAAAAAAGACGATGCATGACAATTTTGTTTTTAATGTTGTGTGGGCGTAACAAAGCCAAAGATATATTATTTGATTATAAGTTTACTAAACAAACATTTCAGAGGCACGTGTTAGTACCGGTTTTGGGTTTAGACTTGTATAACAATTTATCTAGCAAATCATGCCTTACAAGTGCACCGAGGAACCAAACATGCGAGAGTCAAAATAACCTCAAGATATAAGAAAGCATTGGTGATGATACAAGAAACAAATACAATGGCCATGCCCATAGCCATTATCGACCACATGAAAGACATGAAGATCCACAACTTATTGGGTGCGTGCTTAGGTAAAAAGCAAGCTTAAGAGGGCGCATGTAATGATTCATCGACATTAATGCATTTGAAAAACAAGGAAAGGACCGTAGTGCATCTTACATAGTTCGTCAGACAGGATAAGTACATATTTACAGAATAGCAATGAACATGCTACCGCATCAAAAGGCTTAATCATCCGCTCGACCAAGAGTAAACCCTAGAGAATACACATGTCCCTGTGAATGACCCTTATATCTTTAGAAAGGCAAATGTAAGTCCATCACGGAGAGACGCGGTGTGATGGGGGCGAATGATTCAACGGAAACGACATGAAATGTTGGCCATCTTCCATGGAAACTGCTAGGCGAGACACGGACAGTAAACCTGCATTTCATGGATAGTAGACAATTGAACTCAGCCGGAGTCTTTCTGAGTAGCGATGCGGCCACATAGACATTGGGAATTTCAGCTTCACGTCGTGCGTTCCTTCGAAGGACTTGTATGGCAGATGCGCCAACAATTCGCTCTGCTACTGCACCATACAACGCAAATTCAGCCTCTCCTGAATGATCTCTGCCGATGACAAATAGAGTGTACCTGACCATGACATAGTATGTTAAATAGTAGGGAGACAGAGTGTAATCAAAGAAAAGTGGTCTGTCAATTAATCGTTACCTAAGTGTTGCGTTTGTGCAAAGGCAAGAACGACGTGTACACTTGTAAATATTTGGCTGCCCAGATGCCGAGGTAGCTGGTAAAGACATCGAGTGGCATGCTGTGCAGAAGGTGGTCCACCACATCTTTGCAGGCGATAACCTATGAATCTTAATTGTGCATCGAAAAATACCAGCCTGGGGAGAGAAAACAATGCACTGATTTTACTGAATTGCCTAGGAAATGCAAAAGACAATCAAAAAACACAAGGGTTCTTCAGGATCACCTCTTTTTCATACAAGTTAATGTTCATCGATGGGCCAATAACTTCCTTGAGGTAAACCAGCCACCGTGTTCAAGTATAGTCTCAGGTGGGCTGAGAAGATCTTCAATTGCTGGAAAAGGGACTTGTAACCTGACAATCAAGTTGAACACAGGACATAGGGTGAGCCAAGGAGGAAAAGATGGATTTACAAATACTTCAGGGATCTTTACATGCTTCAATATGTTTATATCCGTATGTCAAGATTGATGTACCATTTGCGAGCACACCCCCGCGATTCAGTCTCACCTAGTTTATAGAGAGCAACAGATTAGTAAGCACGCCAAACACGGTGCAAAATAATTGTAGAAGTTTGATCACCATCGCTAGTGACCTTCAGAGGTGCGAACTGTGGTGCCAACAAATATGGCAACAGCCGGATCTGTCTCGCCCATAGAATATATACTTTGGCCATTAAACCTAACAGCCCTTTCACCCCATAGTGTAATGAGAACGTCATGGCTACTAACGTGAGACGACGTAAAAGAATCACGAGTAAGAAGTCTATCTAGTGTTTAATTTCTCGTAACATGACACAGAGAGTAAATATATATGATATCAGTATTGCATACTTGTTATCAGATAGAAGCACACATCTCTTCATGACGTGGATAACGGTGTTAGGCACCACAAAGCTACAAACAGGGGAAATTGCCGTGATAACACCGATCACATCTACATTAGCACATGTCAAGTAAGTTTTACCAGCCAGATAAGTATTCAAACAGTAAAGGATTAGAGGCTGCATCACCTATGTAGTTTTCAGGAGTATCGTTAGGTGGGCAACGATCAATCGGAGTCACTGCAAGGCCCACTCGGGAACGTTTCATTCAAGTGGAACTGTGTGTAACAATCGTGGAGGTGTGAACACTACCATGAAAATTGCATCGATGGGATTTAGGATTGGTTGGCGAGGACCACGAAAAATTGGTGAACTTGTACACCACCCCTTCATGCACCTTGTCAATATAACGATTAAGGATGCGGTGGGCACAATCTGCATAACCGAGTCACCCCGCAATGCATACAAGAGCATCAGAGACCAAGCAACCAACAGTCAAATGAAGCATACCCTACAACAGATGTACATGACCTTAGCATCTACAAGAACCATGTGCAGAAGCTTGGTAGGCCCATCCTCAAGACCACCGCGATAATGCCAGAGACGAGACACGCGAACACGGATAGACTGCTCGCTAAACCCATGACGCAGATCGGAAAGATCAGTGTGAGGCATCTGAGAAGGGAAAAGTCAGAAGATATTACTATGAAGCCTCTTTAAAGGACAGATGAAGAATCTAAAATCAAATGACAACTTTGAACGACGGTACATCGATCTGAAATCGCCCTCACAGAGCTACGAGATGTCGAACAGGACGATGAGAACCTCATAGAATGGAGATAAAAGAGGGAGAACCAGGGTCCAAGCCTAGGGACCAGGATCGAAGATTACATTAATCAAAAGAAGCAGAGGAAGCAGAATGTACGCACCTGAAGAGAGAGGACTGCGAGGATGGAGAGCCGACGGACTTTGAGAAGGCTAACGATCGAAGATCCAAGCGGAGACCCAGTTGCATAAATACTGGCGGACACGTAGCCCTAATCTTAAATGGGCTGGCCCATTCAGTGAGCCCACGCACCTCAGCTTGACTGCCCCAGATAAAATGAACCGTGGGCCGCAATGCAGTCTGCACGGAACAATAACCAGAGAATGAACAGTAATCAGTTATAAAACATGACAACAAACATTCCTTCAAAAAACGACGATAAGTCAATAAAAAAAGGATCAAAACAGCAATCTTACAGGGAACAATACTGCAAAAAACAATTATCCTACTCATCTAGTTATTGTGAGGAAATCAAGCAGATACAGGGAACAAATAGATGCCATCCACATGTGCTAACAAAAGGAACACACCGGGCGTTTAAATGAATAAGACGTCAAAATTTCCACACCCAACAAGCAGTATCAACCATACATGTATAAGGATGAATTAAAGCATCAACACCGCCAACAGAACAGAAATTTAACAAAAGCGATACAAAATAATGGACAATAGGCAGACATAGACATATTTAAGTCATTTGCCAACAACAGCCATAAGCACCACAAGTTCAAGGTGCTCATACTCCACTACATCGCTTATGCACACATTCAAGCAAACAGGTAATAATAAGGCAGGTTTTGTTGAAATTTAAAAATACATGCGATACATCCTCCCTACAGGAATAAAGCATCGATTATATAATAAGTGACAGATCTTCATGCGAGACAGTCCAGACGACGAAGGGGCTTCATCGTTGAGCACGCAATGAAGCACCACGGATAACAAACAAATCCAGTATCGTCAGACGTCCACAGCCAATTGTCATGGACCCGAGACATGAAAAGCCAAAATCAAAATAAGAATAGCACACGACAATGCCAATGAAAAGTCACCAAAGATAAGGAGAAGGCATATATACCAAAAGAGTAGATCAATCGGCGCCACTGCTCTAGAGCTTAAGCCTTTTCTCAAGGCCGATCCTCGCCTCCCTCCTCTCGCATCAACACCCTTCAAAAACAAACAACGGCTGATCACAATAGAATAGAATCGATCACTAAACATAACAGCCGATTTAAAATATCCGGAAAAGGGCAAGCACCTTGAAGTAGTCCCATCAACATCCCATGTTTTAGGATCAACAATCGGATCGGTGACCTTAAGAAGGACAAACAAGCAAAGCGCCGGTGATAAATCAAGAATCATTTTGTCGACATACGATAAGATAGAGTAAGCACCGATTAGTAGTAGAAGGAAGCAGAGGCACATGCACAACATTCTTTGACCTTGTTCTTTTCCATCGCTTTAATCGGCATCGCAATCCGTAAATATAACACGATTATCCCGACAAGTTGAAACGCAGTATTTCCAAGGAAGTAGGAAATGATGATCTTCAGAGCACTTGCATCACTTACACTTTGTTGACAGATGCCGGAGAAGCCCGACCACGGCCAGGTTGAGCTTTAGGAGTTGTAGCCTCCTGTCAAGAGCAGAAACAGAGGAAAAAGCCATTCTGTCAGATGTAGTGGAAAAAAAGAACAAACAGACAACAATCCATTGCAAGATGAATTTACATTTGATCGACAAGTTTAATGGAGATCCGTAGTGGTTAAGGATGGATAGACTCGATGGGAAGCACGGTAGAGTCAAGAACACCGGCAAGGGCCGTGAACTCAGATCACTTTCAGATTGTTCAGATGAATCAGCCTTGCGATACTCAACCGTGGAACAGGATCCTTTTCCTTTCGAACATCAATACGGTTGACTGGTATGAGGTCTCTTCGCCTCTGGTTGGAAACTCTTTGACGAGATAGACACCACAAATCGATACTTTCGCCAATCAATGCGTAAAGCTCACGGGAAGGGCATCAGTCCACGGGCCATTTGAACAACCTCATTAAGAGGCATCCGTTAGAATGCCCTCACGCAGCAGGTGATCAGAGATTTACCAACAGCATCCCTGCCGGCTCTATCAAATAAGACGAACTCAGCCTCACCCGTATCATCAGCCCCCACGAAACAGATTCGATACCTATAACAAAGCACATACATGTGTTAAGGGTAATGGAAATAAGATTATGAAGAATGCAATGGACATCCAGAGGTAATAAAGACCTTGGCGAAGGCATCGGTGCATGAACATTTGGTATCATTGCACCTGTAGACAGACCCATATGGCTGGGAAGTTTTATGACATTTCTCACAGGACATGAACCACCAGCGCTGCCCAGGACTGAGCCTAGCCAATGTAATCGAGGTGAAGAAACTGGCTTCCTACAAACAGATCGCACGACAAAAGTAGCAAGGTAAACCACCAAAACAATGGAACGTTCGCCCCCTCTTAAAAAAAAAATCTGTCGAGCAACCTACCTTATGCTTGTATATATCTAAAGCCAGCAGCTCTGCCACCGTCTTAGTTTCCATTTCAACATGTGCAGCCACTTGAGCCATCGTCTGTCCTGGTAAAAGTATCTTTTCTACAGGAGAGAACTTGCCCTGTAACCTGTAATTAAGAAGCAAAAGAAAGAAAATCATGAGACCACACATGAAGCCATCTCGAAGAATGCGTGATGATGCATGTGTAAGCAAAAGTGACGAACCTCTCATGAAAATCTGATATTTCAAGAATGTCATCATTAATGTACCACCGACACGCCGCACTTCCGCTTAACCCCCTTCGACCTACATGTAGGACAGAACACATGTTACAACGGCATGGAATGTCAAACACACATGACATCTCTTATCAAAGTTGCTAAAGAACAAACCTTCATAGGTTTTGACCAGAGTGCCAACAAATGTAACAAAGACTGGTCCGGTCTCGACCAATTGCGAGGACCTCCTCCAAGATCAAACGCCGCTGCACGGTCGCCCCAAAGCACAACATTTATCTCGATACCATGCATGGAGCATAGTACAGAGTCAGACTTTATCAAACGCCATAGCAAACTAAGCGAGGAGAATACAAAGAAGATGCCTAAAAGAGCACGACAAAGCAGACACGAGATCCCGAATGGTGACAATTGCTTCACGAAGGTTGGGCCTCGCTTGAACTGCGGATATCGCATGGCGTCCCGACACAAGAACGATAAGGCCAAGCACATCTACAATCCACGTGAAGAGGCATCAGCCAAAGGTCATACAAAGAACAAATGAACGAAAACAAAAAAACAAACTCAGAAAGAAAGGAGGCCTCTCAAGGGCGCAGCAGTGGGCGATTCGATGAGCTTAATAAGTGCGAGAATGGGAATTCAAGGCCTGTCTCAACGGTTGGTTCAACAATGGTGAACCTATTAAATCTGATCATGTTTGTTGAATCGACGGGCTTGAAGTAATTTTATTTGAACACCAAGAACTGGCGATATCATACGCACACCTTCGACGATTTTATCCATGAACTTTGACACCGCTTCTCGAGATTTCAGCATATATGTGGCTACCCTCGCAAGACCAAACGGCAGACTATGAGCAAATAATATTAACACACCCAGAAACACAACCACATCCATTGATCATTATCAAACAAAATGAAAGGATGAACAACGAGCAAACAACACGAGTCATAAGAACAGATCAACTACCTCAGCATCCAGTAAGACTAAGTCGGTGTGCTTTATGGGCCCAACGTCTGTGGCCCCACGATGGTGCCACATCCGTGAGACGAAAACACGAACCATGAGCGTGTTAATTCCCGGGACAAGTTCATCCAAAGCAGTGATCGACATCTGCAACAAAGCCGTAGCAAAAGCACAGCAAAACAGAAGGCAAAATGTCCAAAAGGTATAAATCATGGTACGACGGATAATGCTTAGATTATTGTAATGTAAAAGAAGACAAGAATAAAGTGCAATTCAAGAAAACCCTAGATCTAAGAGACCTTATATCTGTACACAAGCATCAAGCAAGTCATTATCACAATAGGCCCAGAGAGTACCAAAAGAACAACCATACACAAAGACAAAATACAAATCACCGCAAGAAGAAGCACTCGCCATCCCAAAGCAGATCGAAAGATCTCCGGAAGACAACATTTTTCGCCCTGAGCCACGGTGCCATCATCATTAACTATAAGGATCTTCAAGGAATCTCTCAAGTAACACGAGACACGGCTACATATAGCTGGCCATGGGTGAAGACGGGTTTTTAAGATATACACCAATCAAGATAACGTCGTCCCGGCTTTTATTGATTGTCATAGCATAGCACACACGACCGAAACCGGGCGCGTCCAAGTACAAACGATGCTTTTGACTGTTTTGACAACAATTCAATTTAGGGATGTAGACGGTATCACCTATGTGGGACCTCGTTATTATAACAGCCTCAATGACACGATCACCCATATCTTTTACAATAAGGCGTGTGCCATTACAAAGACCATTCGCCCGCTCAGATTTCTTAACAAAGATAATCGAACCCCTTTTTAAGAGTAAGCTTGTGGCAGGGAAAATTTATGATTTTTATAGTATTTAAATACTCCACAGATAAAACAGGTTTTCCTCTTGAACACAATCTCCGAGCTATCTATGGAATCGGCGCCAAATACTCTCTCGCTAGCGGTTGGAACCAAAGTCATAACATGAACATTTATGTCCTCGGCAAAGTCATTGGTTGTTGCTAGAATGGCTCGCTCTCGCAAATAGTCGTATTAGATAATTATCCGTAAAGTCAATGTAAATGGAAGAGACGATGGCGATATTGATTCCCATCGCCCGAACCAACAGATCATCCGGTATTTCTATCCAAGAAGCCCCGACTCATCACCTCGCTTCAGAACAGCAGTCTCCCTCACCAAGATCTAACACCCACCCATCGAACAAAGCAGCAGCTTCTTGTACCCTAGCATTTGCATTTGGCATACCAATCGCATGTTAATTGTAGGGGCAGTGGTCTCAACATCGCGCCATAGCGGAGAATTTGTGATGGCTGCATCAATAATCGAGGCCTGGTACCCCTTCAATAACCGCAATATCTATCTAAGATCCCCTCCTACAACCATGACCAGTCCACCAAATGGTATGTCTGCACGCGATGCATCATGTGCGGAAAGAATATCACGCAACGTCCTATCCACAGCTTCAAAACACTTCCTATGTGTCATAAGCGCCTCATCCCAAATAACCAAAGAAGTTGCTTCAAACAGTTTACAAAGGCGAGAACCTCTTAATATCACATAACATATCATCATCGATGTTAATAGGTATTTTGAAACGAGAATGTGCAGTTCTCCCACCAGCAACAAGAGGGACGCAATCCCGACGCCGCAACAAAGAAGTACTATCTTTCTCTCACCTCTAAGTAAAGCACAAATTGAACTCCAAAGATAGGTTTTCCCAAGACCTCCATACCCGTAAACAAAGAAGAAACCAGGTTTGCCCTAATCGAACGCAACCAACAATCGATATAGGCGGCTACCGATCAAGATTTAAACTACGGAACATAACAGTGCCTCTCTAGCCAATGAAACAAAGATCATACGACAGCTCCTCATGAATTAACCTGTTATCAATGAAGGTATGACCATCATCAATTGTACGAGACGGCAAGTTGAAATTTTGTATATCAGAACCATGCTTTAAAAATATACCCGTGAGTTCATCAAGAAGCATGTTTCTAAGCCTATCGACGGGGACCTCGTAATTTTGATTATCCAAGACAGAGCACACTGTGTGCTGAATATCATCCGCCATACTTAACCAATAGCGCTCAAAGAAATCCTCTCGTCCCTAACATGACAATTTATAAGCATAGTGACAAACAACTGCCTAAGACGGTTTCCAAACCCCAGATCACAGCCTCATCAAATGCCATGTACCATTCATCGTCATCTCCTAATAAACCCCTAGCAAAGACAAGCATCTTTAAAATTATCGTACACACGCCCATCATATGTCCTAAGATCTACAAAAGATCTAGCCCCTTAACAATCATCGAGCATGCGCAAGTAGTATAATTCACCTTTTGTAGGACAAACATAATATATGCGACCAATTTTGTCACCACCGCCTCTCTCGTGCCATGATCTATTCACAGGGTCCCAGGTCCATTTAATTGGGAAATCACAATATGTTGATGACCGAGCATGTTCATACAATTCATTGGCAACAAACCATTCAGTCAGCATAGTTTTTTTCAATTTCTCAGAATTAGCAACTTTGGTAAGATCAACACCAGGAAAATAACGGATAACATTCATGCCAGGAAGGTGAACGACCAATCTATCTACAGATGGCACCCTACAGTGTATCGGGAAACCAAATATACGCCATAACGCATCATACTCACAGATGTAACGACATAGCAAATATTCCAGGACCTCATCCACGGGACCATCACCATAGGCACCTGCTTTCTTAAAACGTTCTAACATTACTTTAGCATAATCAGCACCCTTTGTGACATATTTAAACAAGTATTTCATCACCTGAGTCTTATTACACCACTCTACGTTAATGTGGGCCTGAAATTTCTTAAGCAAAGCCATGTTATAAGGAACCACATGCCTATTATCAAGATAGTGGCCATTTTTAAAGATGGTTCGGCCGTCGCTATGACGCCGATACAAGGCAAACCCTTGTCATCTACGATTGTTTCCTCTCTAAACTCTTTTGGGAAATGCTTAGAACAAGAACCCTTTTTCATGCAAACACATTTACCATTCATTTTCCCAAGACGGGCCATGCATCATAAACTCAAGAATTCAACACATAACCCGGAGGATCTCGCTAATGGATCGGGTATTTCAGCAGTAAATAAAGGAATCTATATTTTCAACGCCAATCTCACCGGGCTTCCTATCCGCCAAATCAATATGTGAGCATGTGGCGACCCTCTTCCGAACTCAACAAGATGCAGATCGAAAAGAGACACACAAAAGACTTGTGAGAAACCAAGCATATCATACAATACAAACAGAGGAAAAAACACATCACTAACGACAACACACGATCAAAATCATACAGTAAAGACAAAACAAGTACCAGCCTTGACAGTAACCATAAGCTTTTCCACATTTGATCTCTTCCAAGTACTCAACAAGCTTCATACGATACACCCTAACAATAACATCCGCCCTATCGAGGCTCTGCCGCCTCTCCAACGCCGCAGATGATCTCGTGCCACTTGGGGTTACAGAAAGTAGTAAATATATCAGAGCACCGTGCACCGACATATAGCAAGGCCGTCTTGGAAATTTTCCTTGTAATAACGGGACCGCAAAGGTGGCTGGACGGCAAGATGGTTCTTTTTCCAATAAGAGTACTATCAACACATCCATCATTGATGGCATCATTATACCTTGCAAATGCTCAGCCCTAAGCATGTCTTGGTTTCTCAGTATGTACCAAAGCCTGTTCTCATCGATACATGCACGTGCATCCACAACAGACTGAGAAGACAGCAGGCCATAACACAAGTATGGATTAGGCTGATCACCCTTATAATGGCACATAAAACGATAGTAATCTTGCATAGTCATCTTATTCTTCCTACTACCGCTAGGAGGCTGATCAACCGAGGCATCAACAGACCCCGCATCCGACACATGAGGCTCACCATCTGGGATCCCAGAAGTAGACCCTATATCGGACTGAACAGGCGGACCACTTGGGACCCAAGAAGTAGATCCTACATCTGATTGAAGAGACGGACCACTCGGGATACCAGAATTAGACCCTAGATCTAATGTATTATCATGGACAGGATCAAGCAAAACATCACCTCCACCATCGTCACCTACAGGGACAATCAAATGAGGAACATCTATCCGAACCCCTCTCCGTAAGGAAAAAGCAACGGTATTGCAAAGGCATGAAAGCAAAGTGTTCAAGGAGGAGATCCTCTCAAGACCTTCCGACCGCTAGAAATAACTATATCCTCGATGACCTCTCTCCAGTAAAAGTCGCCAACAACTAAAGCAGAAGCCCAGCAGTAGTAGGGAGACTATATTGTGGACCGTCACCCTCAGAAGGACCAATTATGCGAATCGAAACTTCTTCAACAGCCCATCACCGGATTATCTATAATACCGCTGGCCTCTAAAGGTCTTAACCAATGGATTGGAATCGTTACATGTCTCTTAGACCAACAACTATACTCCTATCAATACTCCCATCGCTTATCCTCCGGATTCAAAGCACGATTCTATGGTCAATCTCGTTAGATGGGTCATGTATATACATCTCAAAGAAATTTAGGGTCATTGTCGCCTTTTGGCAGAGCGAACCTATACGATGGGTCACCGACCACTTATCTTGAAGATCTTAGGCCCATGAGTACCATCGCTTAACGGTCAATAGTAGCACCCATGGAAGTGAAAGCTAACATACAATTGTCTCGACGGATATTTCAGAGGAATTTCTTTGCACGAGCAGTTCCATCAAATCAAGAAGCTCCGGAGATAAGCCGGGGATCCTTGAAAGGAGGAATATAAACCTTAGCACCTTTACAGCAGAGATAGTAAACCATCTCGCTTCGCCCAAGAAGACTTTGATTTCACCCTTCGTTATACCGTAAAGAGGCACCACAATACCGACACAAGAAACTGGAGGGCCATAGTATGATTTATCTCAAGATAGGAAGCTAACAGCCCCATAGAGGCATGAAATGAAAACAATCCATAGAACAGAGGACAATAGACTATATATGAAAACACGAATCGTGCTAGACCCAAGAATCGACACTAATACCTTTAATCGACTCAAGAACGCAATGAGTAACCTCGCCAATCTTACCGCATAGGACCATAAACAAAGGTGCTCTATAATGTAATAGCCAAAATAAGATGAGGTAACAAAGAGCACAAACAAGCAACCAATAATAGATCTATAACAATACAAGCACCTTCATAGCCGTAACGAAGCAAGTCAAGGTTCACCCTACGCTTCCTGCGGTTTGAGGTTGTTTCAACCGAACTTAAATAGGGAAGCCAACTATCACCTAGGAGGCGTATATGAAAGGATGAGCACATGAAAACAATAACAGGAAACACATAACCTCCACAATAAGGAAACGGAACGCACGTTTACGCTTTCGAGGAGGAAACCAGAGGCACGCACGCGGCGTGTACAACTTAGCAACCGCAGAACGTCCTTGCACGGGAGCAGCAGCAGCAGGCACCCTAGCAACCCCGCTGCCTCGGGCGGCAGGGCACGCCTGCACCAGCGTCCTCGGGCAGCAGGGCACGCCTGACCAGCGTCCTCGGGCAGCAGGGCACGCCTGCACCAGCGACCTCGGGCGGCAGCGGCGGCAGGGCACGCCTGACCAGCGCCCTGGGCAGCAGCGGCGGCGAGGGCACGCCTGCACTCCACGTCCTCGGCAGCAACAAGCGGCGGGCACGCCCGTAACCACGCCCCGGCAAAGCAACAGCGTGGGCACGCCTGTAACCACGGCCTCGGGCAGCAACAGCGGCAGGGGCACGCCCAGAACCACGGCCTCGGGAAGGAACAGCCACAGGGGCACGACCAGCTCGATGGCCTCGGGCAACAGCAGCCACAGGGGCACGACCAGCTCGACGGCCTCGGACAGCGGCAACACCATTTTGTCCACCCTCCCTTGGACAATCAACATCACCTTGACCAATAACTACACCACTTTGTCCGCGTCCACCAACAATGCCTATAACCGGCATCACAAGGCCCGGGGCAGGCATATGTCCACGGACACAACCACGACCAATCACAGGGACCTGTGCAGAGGACCCCTCCCATGCAGAGGCACCCCCCCTTCCCGAGCCATAACCACCACCACCTGGGCTCCCACAGCCCTCGCCTCGTCCATGACCAACCCCCTCTATGACCATCCGCAACTTCATCCGCCATACAAACACCTCCTCGCATAATAGCACACCCACGGACAAGAATCCCACCACACGATAACATGGCAAACCAACTTTGGACAACACGAGACAGAAAATCAGAACATCATCATGCAGATAGACCGCAGGAAAAAAAATCCCCAACAAGAGCGTAGATCATCATATACACCAAGACAGAGTACATACATAAGGAAAATGCTGGACCAGAGCTATAAAATATGCAACAACAACTTTATTGAATGCCGTGAGCACAAATGAACATTATATTTAAATAGTACAACATTCCAGCTAAAAACAAACCATCGAAAAACCTAAATAGTACAACATTTCAGCTAAAAACAAACCATCGAAAAACAAAACCAAATAAGCCCTACACAAGCACTATAAAGCACACGCCATTGCGACCAAGGCAAGATGCAGCATCAATATGCAATAGCGTAAGGCAACAACAACTTTATTGAACGCCGGTGAGCACAAATGAGCATTATATTTAAATAGTACAACATTTCAGCTACATGTACAGACGACTCAAATACACAACACCGGGACAAGGAAAAACAAACCACCGAAAAACAAAACCAAATAAGCCCTACACAAGCACTATAAAGCACACGCCATTGCGACCAAGGCAAGATAAAGATCTGCGCTGCAGCAAAGAACATCGACGCCACCCACAACGGCAGACACTTCAGCATGGGCATCGCAGTGTATGGTCCGACCAACGATGCAGCCAAAACCATCGCAGAACGAGCAAGCTCTCGATAAGTAGACATACTCTTATAGTTGTAATCCATCACAACGAACCCATACACACCCCGCAGAAAACAAATCGCTCGAAAGCAGCATTTTCATAAATGGACAGTCCCACACTCGAATGGGACCAGAAAAACCTCCCGTCCGTCAAGGCACCACTCCCGTGAATAGAAACCTCGATCTCAACTCCACCAAGCAAATCACCATCTTCCATAACCTCTCGCAGTACGAGTGAAATGGCAAACGGCATCGAGAGGCGACGGCATCCAACAGTGCACGCATTTAACAACTCACAGCAAACATCCTGCCACATATAATACCCATAAAAAAACAAACCACCCACACAAAAAAAGAGAAAAAGGAAACTGAAGCAGATGTTAGATCCTCCAATTTAGAAAACAAACGCAAAGCACCTAGCCATGAATAACGCATACAAAATATGGCAGCACACAAGCGTAAAACCACGTAATCAGGAACCAACACAACAATAAACGGAACGCACGGTTCGATATCTCCAGCACGCTACACCTTAGAGACCTGACAAGCAATCATCATATCTAAACGGCCAGCTCACATGATTTACAAGCCATCAATTGGTGGGTTCAGTATACCAGAAAGCCCTGTAATCAGTAATCAGGACTCTAATGAACAGACACTGGGTTCAGTATATCCTAGAACAAAACATCCACCCATAACCATCGACTGTGCACAAGCATCAAGCAAAGAAAGAAGCATCACCACGTAGCGGCGTAAACGGTACATAAGCTAGAACAACTTTGGCAGCAACAACAACTCAATTAGGAGCAGAAGCACAGAATGCTGTGGGCGGGCGGCGGGCGGAGGCCAACGGTCCGCACCAAGCCCAAGGCACCTAACCCTAGGGACGGAGAGAGGCGGAGAGTGATTCAGAAAGATCCAATCTCCTCGCATAATAGCACACCTCGCCTCGCCCATGACCAACCCCCTCTATGACCATCCGCAACTTCATCCGCCATACAAACACCTCCTCGCATAATAGCACACCCACGGACAAGAATCCCACCACACGATAACATGGCAAACCAACACCGACAACACGAGACAGAAAATCAGAACATCATCATGCGAGATAGACCGCAGGAAAAAAAATCCCATCAAGAGCGTAGATCATCATATACACCAAGACAGAGTACATACATAAGGAAAATGCTGGACCAGAGCTATAAAATATGCAACAACAACTTTATTGAATGCCGTGAGCACAAATGAACATTATATTTAAATAGTACAACATTCCAAACTAAAAACAAACCACTGAAAAACTTAAATAGTACAACATTTCAGCTAAAAACAAACCACTGAAAAACAAAACCAAATAAGCCCTACACAAGCACTATAAAGCACACGCCATTGCGACCAAGGCAGTATGCAGCATCAATATGCAATAGCAGAAGGCAACAACAACTTTATTGAACGCCGGTGAGCACAAATGAGCATTATATTTAAATAGTACAACATTTCAGCTACATGTACAGCACGACTCAAATACACAACACCCGGGACAAGGAAAAAACAAACCACTGAAAAACAAAACCAAATAAGCCCTACACAAGCACTATAAAGCACACGCCATTGCGACCAAGGCAGTATGCAGCATCTGCCGCTGCGCAGCAACATCGACGTCACCCACAACGGCAGACACTTCAGCATGGGCATCAGTGTGTATGGTCCGGACCAACGATGCAGCCAAAACCACTGCAGAACGAGCAAGCTCTCGATAAGTAGACATACTCTTATAGTTGTAATCCATCACAACGAACCCATACACACCCTGCAGAAAACAAATCGCCTGGAAAGCAGCATTTTCATAAATGGACAGTCCCACACTCGAATGGGACCAAAAACCTCCCGTCCGTCAAGGCACCACTCCCAGGAATAGAAACCTCGATCTCAACTCCACCAAGCAAATCACCATCTTCCATAACCTCTCGCAGGTACGAGTGAAATGGCAAACGGCATCGAGAGGCGACGGCATCCAACAGTGCACGCATTTAACAACTCACAAAGAAACATCCCGCCACATATAATACCCATAAAAAACAAACCACCCACACAAAAAAGAGAAAAGGAAATGTAGCAGATGTTAGATCCTCCAATTTAGAAAACAAACGCAAAGCACCTAGCCATGAATAACGATACAAAATATGGCAGCACACAAACAGAAAACCACGTAATCGGGAACCAACACAACAATAAACGGAACGCACGGTTCGACATCTCCAAAGATGCTA
Source organism: Aegilops speltoides (assembly GCA_021437245.1). NCBI lineage: Eukaryota > Viridiplantae > Streptophyta > Magnoliopsida > Poales > Poaceae > Aegilops > Aegilops speltoides. The sequence goes on from CM038145.1 coordinate 358,017,787, forward strand.
CACCTTAGAGACCGACAAGCAATCATCATATCTAAACGGCCAGCTCACATGATTTACAAGCCATCAATTGGTGGGTTCAAGATACCGTAAAGCCCCAGAATCGAGAATCGGGACTCTAATGAATGCATACATCGGGTTCAAGATATCCTAGAACAAAACATCCACCCATAACCATCGATTGTGCACAAGCATCAAGCAGCAGCAAGAAGCATCACCACGTAGCGCGTAAACGGTACATAAGCTAGAACAACTTTGGCAGCAACAACAACTCAATTAGGAGCAGCAAGAGCAGAATGCTGTGGGCGGGCGGCGGCGGAGGCCAACGGTCCGCACCAAGCCCAAGGCACCTAACCCTAGGGACGGGAGAGAGGGCGGAGAGTGATTCAGAAAGATCCAATCTCCTCGCATAATAGCACACCTCGCCTCGCCCATGACCAACCCCCTCTATGACCATCCGCAACTTCATCCGCCATACAAACACCTCCTCGCATAATAGCACACCCACGGACAAGAATCCCACCACACGATAACATGGCAAACCAACACCGACAACACGAGACAGAAAATCAGAACATCATCATGCAGATAGACCGCAGGAAAAAAATCCCCAACAAGAGCGAGATCATCATATACACCAAGACAGTACATACATAAGGAAAATGCTGGACCGAGCTATAAAATATGCAACAACAACTTTATTGAATGCCGTGAGCACAAATGAACATTATATTTAAATAGTACAACATTCCAGCTAAAAACAAACCAATTGAAAAACTTAAATAGTACAACATTTCAGCTAAAAACAAACCATCGAAAAACAAAACCAAATAAGCCCTACACAAGCACTATAAAGCACACGCCATTGCTACTCAAGGCAAGATATGCAGCATCAATATGCAATAGCGAAGGCAACAACAACTTTATTGAACGCGGTGAGCACAAATGAGCATTATATTTAAATAGTACAACATTTCAGCTACATGTACAGCACGACTCAAATACACAACACCCGGGACAAGGAAAAAACAAACCACTGAAAAACAAAACCAAATAAGCCCTACACAAGCACTATAAAGCACACGCCATTGCGACCAAGGCAGTATGCAGCATCTGCCGCTGCGCAGCAACATCGACGTCACCCACAACGGCAGACACTTCAGCATGGGCATCAGTGTGTATGGTCCGGACCAACGATGCAGCCAAAACCACTGCAGAACGAGCAAGCTCTCGATAAGTAGACATACTCTTATAGTTGTAATCCATCACAACGAACCCATACACACCCTGCAGAAAACAAATCGCCTGGAAAGCAGCATTTTCATAAATGGACAGTCCCACACTCGAATGGGACCAGAAAAACCTCCCGTCTGCCAAAGGCACCACTCCCTGTGAATAGAAACCTCGATCTCAACTCCACCAAGCAAATCACCATCTTCCATAACCTCTCGCAGGTACGAGTGAAATGGCAAACGGCATCGAGAGGCGACGGCATCCAACAGTGCACGCATTTAACAACTCACAAAGAAACATCCCGCCACATATAATACCCATAAAAAACAAACCACCCACACAAAAAAGAGAAAAGGAAATGTAAGCAGATGTTAGATCCTCCAATTTAGAAAACAAACGCAAAGCACCTAGCCATGAATAACGCATACAAAATATGGCAGCACACAAACAGAAAACCCTGTAATCAGGAACCAACACAACAATAAACGGAACGCACGGTTCGATATCTCCAGCACGCTACACCTTAGAGACCTGACAAGCAATCATCATATCTAAACGGCCAGCTCACATGATTTACAAGCCATCAATTGGTGGGTTCAGTATACCAGAAAGCCCTGTAATCAGTAATCAGGACTCTAATGAACAGACACTGGGTTCAGTATATCCTAGAACAAAACATCCACCCATAACCATCGACTGTGCACAAGCATCAAGCAGCAGCAGCAAGCATCACCACGTAGCGGCAGAAACGGTACATAAGCTAGAACAACTTTGGCAGCAACAACAACTCTGAATTAGGAGCAGCAGCAGCCGCAATGCCAGGGGCGGGCGGCGGGCGGAGGCCAACGGTCCAGACCAAGCCCAAGGCACCTAACCCTAGGGACGGGAGAGAGGGGCGGAGAGTGATTCAGGAAAGATCCAATCTCACATCGACATACACCCTAGACTGAACAAACACTATATCCAAACGCAACTGCTACACAAATCCGTCGAAGAAAGATAGCCTAAAACGAAACAGAAACCTGAATCACTCTCGCCTCTGAACCACAGCCATCCATATCCGAGTAACCTATGGCCTAAACAGAGCCCCACCCCTTGCGTCAACGGCACAAAACATCACGACAAGTAAATAACAGGGCCGCCAAAATACCCATACAAAATCCATCTACTCATACAGATCCAACACAATAAACAGGGTAGCAAATAGGCAACATGAAGGAAAAATTTCAGCAACGAACCTGCTCCAGGACAGTCGACAGGCACCCTCGCACGAATCAACCACAGCAGACCCAATCACTTGTAAACAGAAGACAAGGACGACGCCGCAAACGAAGACCAAGGGCCAACCCTAACCCTAATCCTGCGCATCGGTCAGAAACAAATCAAAAAAAGAAACAAGGGAGCACGAATCGAACATAAAGCAGAGCAGATAGCACGAATCGAACATAAAGCAGAGCAGAGCGTCATAGATTACCTCATCCATCGCAATCAACCAGGCGAAGAACCGAGATGCATCGTCCACACCAAAGATCGAACCCTAGAAGCCGACTGGATCCACAACAAGGGGATACCGCATCAGATGACAGGCACACGATCTTAGCCACGAAATAAGAGCCGGAAACGCGGACCAGACCTGAGGTTCGACGGCGGAAGAGGCGGCAAGAAGTCGGCGGCGGGCGAAGGAGAGGAAGACGGGGAGAAAGATGGGGACGGCGAAACAGAGAGAAAGGCTAGGGTTGGTTATGCCCCACCCCGGCCGGGTCCGCGGCTTTACCCATGCGCCATCCATAGGCGAATCGCCACGCAAGGGGACGGCGTGTAATGTCGAATACACCTCGGCGGCGATGTAATTAACAGCGGTGGCACCGCGCCCCCGTAACGGGCTCAAGACCGCATCATCGGCACCGCCACAGACACTGACGGCCGTGACCCACAGAGCCCGGCCCCACTTGTCAACCAGTCACACCAGGGAAGCGGAAACGTAAAACGCGTGGTGGAATTCCATCCCAGCAGCGCAGACGAGATCCAACGGCGATGAGCGAACGCCGGTTTGATCGGACGGTCCAGCAGGAGATCCGACGGCCATTACGCGCTAGGGAGATCGATCGAACGGTCCACAATCCAAACGAACGTGGGAGCTTCATTTTGTTTCGGTCTCTAACAAGGGGATGTACCAGTATGCAGTACGTAGCGTTGCATGATGTAGTATGAAAAATGACGGGATTTAAGATTTGTGGTTGCAGCGGACCGAAATTAAAAGATGGTCGTGCCTTCTTCATGGACACGCCCAAACCCATCCGCGAACATATGTGGTAAGTGGAGTCACTTTTGAGGTATGCGGCTGTAGATGCTCCGGTGCATGGCCGGCGTCTCAGTTTGGTGGGATGCGCTGAGTTGGCATGGAAGGAGATGACGGCTGGATTTTTTTTTTCAAAACTATCACGTTATTTGAAGCAAATTCGGAAACTGCAGCATGCTTTGGAGAAATATCAAATCTAGCACCCCGTCGGCCAGGTGTAGGCCGAAAAGGGTGTTTTCGGCCACCTCTTGGCCGAAATAGGGTTTTCGGCCTTGTCTTGGCCGAAAAGGTGCAATGCAGGCCGAAGAGGGGTGTTTTCGGCCACCCTTTGGCCGAAAAGTACTTTTTGGCCAAGTGTAGGCCGAAAAGTTCTTTTTGGCCAAGTGTAGGCCGAAAAGTACTTTTTGGTCAATTGTAGGCCGAAAAGTACTCTTTGGTCAAATTTAGGCGAAAAGTCCCTTGGGCCCACCTTTTCCCGTTAACGGTTGGCCAATGTATTTTCCCGCCAACCCCTTCCCTCCACCCGTTTCCCGCCAACCGCTTCCCGCCACCCGTTTCCCGCCAACCCCTTCCCGCCACCCGTTTCCCGCCAACCCCTTCCCGCCAACCCTTTCTTGCCAACCCCTTCCCGCCATTTTCTCCTCTGTACCTATAAAACCCCCTTCAGGCGGAGGTGGATAAGCATTCCAGTGCAGTTTAGTCGAGATGTCCTATTATCCTTTCGATCGTAGTTTTCACCCTGGGATGAGCAGGACTCTTCTTAGGCTAGCTACCGATTTCAGGATGGACAATAGGATAGTTCCATGGGACGAACTCACCGGTAGTGACACCATAATGAATGAGTTGGCTCACGAATTACGTAGGTCTGGGTGGCCTGAAAGGACCTATGAGGAGGTACGAAAAGAACTTCCTAGGTTGCATGAAAGGTGGAAGAAGGTAGTAGAGCTGAAGAGTGAAACTTTCAGAAGGACTGCAACAAAGAATCCATTTTTATGGACTGAGGAGAGCGAGGACGAAGATGATATCTTCATGTTGCCGCTTCCTGGTTCTGCATCGTCCAAGGGCAAGAATTCTGCATCCTCGAAGGGCAAGAGTTCTGCACCGACGGATGGCAAGAGGACCGCATCGTCGAAGGGCAAGAGGGCTGCATCAATGGAGGATGACGATGATGACTTCATATAGTATGTAAGATGTATTCTAGTTCTACCGTTTAATTCAGATGTATTTGCGTTATTAGATTGTACTATATTATTATAGGGCATTATGTTCTATCTTAATTTCATTTTGTAGTATGTAAGATGTATTTATTAAGTTCAGCCGCACCGTTTAATTCAGATGTACTTGTATCTTAATTACTGGTTGTAGTCTCTTTGGAAATGTAACTGGAATAACAAGGCGAATTAATAGTAATATGTCTCTCGCATACATAAAACAATATATGTCTCCTGATACATGAACATGAAGCATGTCTCATACATAAATAGTGACTCACAGCTGCGAATAGTCTGAAAGTAACATAGATAATGACTCATACATAGATAACCATATCACTGCGGGGGACGACGACGAGTCCCTTCCTCGGGCGAGGACCAGAAGGCGATAAGCGCTGTGGCGGTGGACGAGGCTCGCGATAACCACGACCATAGTTAACCTCGTCTGTCACGGTCTGTGTCTCTTGCGTCGGTGGTGGTGGTGGAGTGTGAAACACTGTGTGCGAGAAGTCATAAATGTTTACAGCTTGGTCATCATCCTCGCCGTCGCCCTGAAAGTGCAAAGCACCACCACTAAGCATCGGTGACTGTACTGAATGCATGAATGGTTGCGACTGGTTGCCGCCTGCGGTAAAGTAAAACATGTAAAATTGAGAATGCAGGAACGATTACTACAATGTTGAAAAGAATGTAGTGAGTAGTGTTACCTAGTTCCATCTGCTGATGCTAGTAAGCGCTGAAGGAAATATGCCCTAGAGGCAATAATAAAGTTATTATATATTTCCTCATATCATGATAAATGTTTATTATTCATGCTAGAATTGTATTAACCGGAAACATAATACATGTGTGAATATATAGACAAACAGAGTGTCACTAGTATGCCTCTACTTGACTAGCTTGTTAATCAAAGATGGTTATGTTTCCTAACCATGAACAAGGAGTTGTTATTTGATTAACAAGGTCACATCATTAGTTGAATGATCTGATTGACATGACCCATTCCGTTAGCTTAGCACACGATCGCTTAGTATGTTGCTATTGCTTCCTTCATGACTTATACATGTTCCTATAACTATGAGATTATGCAACTCCGTTTGCGGAGGAACACTTTGGTACTACCAAACGTCACAACGAATCGGGTGATTATAAAGGAGTACTACAGGTGTCTCCAAAGGCAGATGTTGGGTTGGCGATTTCAAGATTAGGATTTGTCACTCCAATGTCGGAGAGGTATCTCTGGGCCCTCTCGGTAATGCACATCACTTAAGCCTTGCAAGCATTGTAACTAATGAGTTAGTTGCGAGATGATGTATTACGGAACGAGTAAAGAGACTTGCCGGTAACGAGATTGAACTAGGTATTGATACCGACGATCGAATCTCGGCAAGTAACATACCGATGACAAAGGAACAACGTATGTTGTTATGCGGTCGACCGATAAAGATCTTCGTAGAATATGTAGGAACCAATATGGGCATCCAGGTCCCGCTATTGGTTATTGACGGAGACGTGTCTCGGTCATGTCTACATTGTTCTCGAACCGTAGGGTCCGCACGCTTAAGGTTTCGATGATGCGGTTATATTATGAGTTTATGAGTTTTGATGTACCGAAGGAGTTCGGAGTCCCGGATGAGATCGGGACATGACGAGGAGTCTCGAAATGGTCGAGACGTAAAGATCGATATATTGGACGACTATATTCGAGTTCGGAAAGGTTCCGAGTCATTCGGTATTTATCGGAGTACCGGAGAGTTACGGAATTCGCCGGGAGAAGTATTGGGCCTTATGGGCCATACGGGAAAGAGAGAGGGCTGCCCTAGGCAGGCCACGCGCCCCTTGCCCTAGTCCGAATTGGGCTGGGGAGGCCACACCCTCCTTCCTTCCCTTCTCTCTTCCCTTCCTAGTCTCCTACTCCTAATACATGGAAGGATCCCTAGTTGGACTAGGAAAGGGGAATCCTACTCGGTGGGAGTAGGACTCCCCTATGCGCGCCTCCTCCCTAGGCCGGCCTCCTCCTCCCTCCCTCCTTTATATACGGGGGCAGGGGGCACCCCATAGACACACAAGTTGATCCTTGAGATCGTTCCTTAGCCGTGTGCGGTGCCCCCCTCCACCATATTCCACCTCGGTAATATCGTAGCGGTGCTTAGGCGAAGCCCTGCGTCGGTAGAACATCAAGATCGTCACCACGCCGTCGTGCTGACGGAACTCTCTCCCCGGAGCTTTGCTGGATCGGAGCCCGAGGAGCGTCACCGAGCTGTACGTGTGTCAAGAACTCGGAGGTGCCGGAGTAACGGCGCTGGGATCGGTTGGATCGCGAGGAGAACGTACGATTACTTCCTCTACGTTGTGATCGCTTCCGCTTCGGTCTACAAGGGTATGTAGACAACACTCTCCCCTCTCGTTGCTATGCATCACCATGATCTTGCGTGTGCGTAGGAAATTTTTGAAATTACTATGTTCCCCAACAGTGGCATCCGAGCCTAGGTTTTATGCGTTGATGTTATATGCACGAGTAGAACACAAGTGAGTTGTGGACGATATAAGTCATACTGCCTACCAGCATGTCATACTTTGGTTCAGCGGTATTGTGAGATGAAGCGGCCCGGACCGACATTACGCGTACGCTTACGCGAGACTGGTTTCACCGTTACGAGCACTCGTGCTTAAAGGTGACTGGCGGGTGTCTGTCTCTCTCACTTTAGTTGAACTGAGTGTGGCTACGCCCGGTCCTTGTGAAGGTTAAAACGGAGTCTATTTTACAAACTATCGTTGTGGTTTTGATGCGTAGGTGAGATTCGTTCTTGCTTCAGCCCGTAGCAGCCACGTAAAATTTGCAACAACAAAGTAGAGGACGTCTAACTTGTTTTTGCAGGGCATGTTGTGATGTGATATGACCAAGACGTGATGCTATATTTTAGTGTATGAGATGATCATGTTTTGTAACCTAAGTTATCGGCAACTGGCAGGAGCCATATGGTTGTCGCTTTATTATAAGAAATGCAAATGCCCTGTAATTGCTTTACTTTATCACTAAGCGGTAGCGATAGTCGAGAAGCAATAGATGGCGAAACGACAACGATGCTACGATGGAGATCAAGGTGTCGCGCGGTGACGATGGTGATCATGATGGTGCTTCGAGATGGAGATCACAAGCACAAGAAGATGATGGCCATATCATATCACTTATATTGATTGCATGTGATGTTTATCTTTTATGCATCTTATCTTGCTTTGATTGATGGTAGCATTTTAAGATGATCTCTCACTAAAATTATCAAGTAGTGTTCTCCCGAGTATGCACCGTTGCCAAAGTTCGTCGTGCCTGCACACCACGTGATGATCGGGTGTGATAAGCTCTCACGTCCATCTACAACGGGTGCAAGCCAGTTTTGCACACGCAGAATACTCAGGTTATACTTGACGAGCCTAGCATATGCAGATATGGCCTCGGAACACGGAGACCGAAAGGTCGAGCGTGAATCATATAGTAGATATGATCAACATAAGATGTTCACCATTGAAAACTACTCCATCTCACGTGATGATCGGTTATGGTTTAGTTGATTTGATCGCGTGATCACTTAGATGACTAGAGAGATGTCTATCTAAGTGGGAGTTCTTAAGTAATATGATTAATTGAACTTAAATTTATCATGAACTTAGTCCTGGTAGTATTTTGCAAATTATGTTGTAGATCAATAGCTCGCGTTGTTGCTTTCATATGTTTGTTTTTTGATATGTTCCTAGAGAAAATTGTGTTGAAAAAATGTTAGTAGCAATGATGCAGATTCGATCCGTGATCGGAGGTTTATCCTCATTGCTGCACGTAAGAATTATGTCCTTAATGCACCGCTAGGTGAGACCTATTGCAGGAGAGCGGATGCAAACGTTATGAACGTTTGGCTAGCTCAATATGATGACTACTTGATAGTTTATGCACCATGCTTAAAAGCTTAGAATCGACTCAAAGACGTTTTGAACGTCATGGACCATATGAGATGTTCCAGAGTTGAAGTTAATATTTCAAGCAAATACCCGAGTTGAGAGATATGAAGTCTTCAACAAGTTCTATAGCTAAAAGATGGAGGAGAATCGCTCAACTAGTGAGCATGTGCACAGATTGTCTGGGTACTACAATCGCTTGAATCAAGTGGGAGTTAATCTTCCAGATAAGATAGTGATTGACAGAATTCTCTAGTCACCATCACCAAGTTAGTAGAACTTCGTGATGAACTATAGTATGCAAGGGATGATGAAAATGATTCCCGAGTTCTTCGTGATGTTGAAATCGACGAATGTAGAAATCAAGAAAGAGCATCAAGTGTTGATGATTGACAAGACCACTAGTTTCAAGAAAAGGGCAAAGGAAAGAAAGGGAACTTCAAGTGGAAAGACAAGAAAGTTGTCACTCCCGCCGAAGAAGCTCCAAAGCCTGAAACCGAGTGCTTATACCGCAAAGGAAATGGTCCTCGAAGCGGAAATGCCTCAATATTTGGTGGATAAGAAGGATGGCAAAGTGAACAAAGGTATATTTGATATACATGTTATTGATGTGTACTTTACTAGTGTTTATAGCAACCCTTCGGTATTTGGTACTGGTTCGGTTGCTAAGAGTAGTAACTCAAATGGGAGTTGCGAATAAAATGAAACTAGTTAAGGGTGAAGTGACGATGTGTGTTGAAAGTAGTTTCAAGATTGATATGATCATCACCGCACACTCCCTATACTTTCGGGATTAGTGTTGAACCTAAATAAATGTTATTTGGTGTTTGCGTTGAGCATGAATATGATTTGATCGTGTTTATTGCAATACGGTTATTCATTTAAGTAAGAGAATAAACTGTTGTTCTGTTTACATGAATAAAACTTTATATGGTTACACACCCAATGAAAATGGTTCATTGGATCTCGATCGTAGTGATACACATATTCATAATATTGAAACCAAAAGATGCAAAGTTAATAATGATAGTGCAACTTATTTGTGGCATTGCCGTTTATGTCATATTGGTGTAAAGCGCATGAAGAAACTCCATGCTGATGGGATTTTGGAATCACTTGATTATGAATCACTTGATGCTTGCGAACCATGCCTCATGGGCAAGATGACTAAGACTCCGTTCTCCGAACAAAGGAGCGAGCAACCGACTTATTGGAAATAATACATCGATGTATGCGATCCAATGAGTGTTAAGGCTCATGGCGGGTATCGTTATTTTCTGACCTTCACAGATGATTTGAGCAGATATGGGTATATCTACTTGATGAAACATAAGTCTGAAATAGTTGAAAGGATTCAAAGAATTTCAGAGTGAAGTGGAAAAATCATCGTGACAAGAAAATAAGGTTTCTACGATTTGATCGTGGGGAAAAATATTTAAGTTACGAGTTTGGTCTTCAACTAAAACAATGTGGAATAGTTTCACAAATTCATGCCACCTGGAACACCAGATCATAATGGTGTGTCCGAACGTCATAACCGTACTTTATTGGATATAGTACAATCTATGATGTTTCTTACCGATTTACCAATGTCGTTTTGGGATCATGCATTAGAGACAACTGCATTCACGTTAAATAGGGCACCATCTAAATCCGTTGAGACGACACTATATGAACTGTGGCTTAGCAAGAAACCAAAGTTGTCGTTTCTTAAAGTTTGGGGCTGCGATGCTTATGTGAAAAAGTTTCATCCGATAAGCTCAAACCCAAATCGAGAAATGTGTCTTCATAGGATACCCAAAGGAGACAGTTGGGTACACCTTCTATCACAGATCCGAAGGCAAGACATTCGTTGTTAAGAATGGATCCTTTCTAGAGAAGGAGTTTCTCTCGAAAGAAGTGAGTGGGAGGAAAGTAGAACTTGATGAGGTAACAAGTACTAGCTCCCTTATTGGAAAGTAGTTCATCACGAAATTGGTTCTGTGACACCTACACCAATTAGTGAGGAAGTTAATGATGATGATCATAAAACTTCAGATCAAGTTACTACCGAACCTCGTAGGTAAAACAGAGTGAGATCCGCACTGAGTGGTACGGTAATCCTGTTCGGAGGTCGTGTTACTTGACCATGACAAACCTACGAACTATGAGGAAGCGATGATGAGCCCAGATTCCGCAAAATGGTTTGAGGCCATGAAATCGAGATATGATCCATGTATGAGAACAAAGTATGGACTTTGATGGATTTGCCCGATGATCGGCAAACCATAGAAAATAAATGGATCTTCAAGAGGAAGACGGACGCTGATAGTAGTGTTACTATCTACAAAGCTCGACTTGTTGCAAAAAGGTTTTCGACAAAGTTCAAGATGTTGACTACAATGAGATTTTCTCAATCAGAGCGTAATTGCCACAATTTATGAAATTTGGCAAATGGATGTAAAAACTGCATTCTGAATGGTTTTCGGAGGAAGAGTTGTATATGATGCAACCGAAGGTTTTTTCGATCCAAAGGAGCTAACAAAGTGTGCAAGCTCCAATGATCCATCTATGGACTGGTGTAAGCATCTCGAGTTGGAATATACGCTTTGATGAGTTGATCAAAGCATATAGTTTTGCATGCACTTATGGTGAAGCCTGTATTTACTAGAAAGTGAGTGGGAGCACTACAAGATTTCGATAAGTATATGTGAATGACATATTGTAGATCGGAAATAATGTAGAATTATTCGCAAAGCATAAAGGAGTGTTTGAAAGAAGTTTTTCAAAGAAAGACCTCGGTGAAGTTGCTTACATATTGAGCATCAAGATCTATAGAGATAGATCAAGATGCTTGATAAGTTTTTTCAATGAGTACATACCTTGACAAGATTTTGAAGTAGTTCAAAATGGAACAGTCAAAGAAAGAGTTCTTGCCTATGTTACAAGGTGTGAAATTGAGTAAGACTCAAAACCCGACCACGGCAGAAGATAGAAAGAGAATGAAAGTCATTCCCTATGCCTTGGCCATAGGTTCTATAAAGTATGCCATGCTGTGTACTAGATCTATTGTATACCCTGCACTGAGTTTGGCAAGGAGTACAATAGTGATCTAGGAGTAGATCATCGACAGCGCTCAAAATTATCCTTAGTGGAATAAGGATATGTTTCTCGATTATGGAAGTGACAAAAGGTTAGGTGCCGTAAAGGGTTACGCCGATGCAAGTTTTGACACCGATCCGATGACTCTAAGTCTCGATCTAGATACATATTGAAAGTGGGAGCAATTAGCTAGAGTAGCTTCGCAAGAGCATTGTAGACATAGAAAAATTGCAAAATACATAACGGCTCTGAATGTGAAAGACCCGCTGACTAAGACTCTCTCACAAGCAAAACATGATCACACCTTAGTACTCTTTGGGTGTTAATAACATAGCGATGTGAACTAGATTACTGAATCTAGTAAACCCTTTGGGTGTTGGTCACATGGCGATGTGAACTATGGGTGTTAATCACATGATGATGTGAACTATCGATGTTAATCACATGGTGATGTGATCTAGATTATTGACTCTAGTGCAAGTGGGAGACTGAAGGAAATATGCCCTAGAGGCAATAATAAAGTTATTATATATTTCCTCATATCATGATAAATGTTTATTATTCATGCTAGAATTGTATTAACCGGAAACATAATACATGTGTGAATATATAGACAAACAGAGTGTCACTAGTATGCCTCTACTTGACTAGCTTGTTAATCAAAGATGGTTATGTTTCCTAACCATGAACAAGGAGTTGTTATTTGATTAACAAGGTCACATCATTAGTTGAATGATCTGATTGACATGACCCATTCCGTTAGCTTAGCACACGATCGCTTAGTATGTTGCTATTGCTTCCTTCATGACTTATACATGTTCCTATAACTATGAGATTATGCAACTCCCGCTTGCGGAGGAACACTTTGGTACTACCAAACGTCACAACGTAATCGGGTGATTATAAAGGAGTACTACAGGTGTCTCCAAAGGCAGATGTTGGGTTGGCGATTTCAAGATTAGGATTTGTCACTCCGAATGTCGGAGAGGTATCTCTGGGCCCTCTCGGTAATGCACATCACTTAAGCCTTGCAAGCATTGTAACTAATGAGTTAGTTGCGAGATGATGTATTACGGAACGAGTAAAGAGACTTGCCGTAACGAGATTGAACTAGGTATTGATACCGACGATCGAATCTCGCAAGTAACATACCGATGACAAAGGAACAACGTATGTTGTTATGCGGTCGACCGATAAAGATCTTCGTAGAATATGTAGGAACCAATATGGGCATCCAGGTCCCGCTATTGGTTATTGACCGGAGACGGTCTCGGTCATGTCTACATTGTTCTCGAACCGTAGGGTCCGCACGCTTAAGGTTTCGGCGATGCTTATATTATGAGTTTATGAGTTTTGATGTACCGAAGGAGTTCGAGTCCCGGATGAGATCGGGGACATGACGAGGAGTCTCGAAATGGTCGAGACGTAAAGATCGATATATTGGACGACTATATTCGAGTTCGGAAAGGTTCCGAGTCATTCGGTATTTATCGGAGTACCGGAGAGTTACGGAATTCGCCGGGAGAAGTATTGGGCCTTATGGGCCATACGGGAAAGAGAGAGGGCTGCCCTAGGCAGGCGCGCCCCCTTGCCCTAGTCCGAATTGGGCTAGGGAGGCCACACCCCTCCTTCCTTCCTTCTCTCTTCCCTTCCTAGTCTCCTACTCCTAATACATGGAAGGATCCTAGTTGGACTAGGAAAGGGGAATCCTACTCCCGGTGGGAGTAGGACTCCCCTATGCGCGCCTCCTCCCTAGGCTGGCCTCCTCCCTCCCTCCTTTATATACGGGGCAGGGGCACCCCATAGACACACAAGTTGATCCTTGAGATCGCTCCTCAGCCGTGTGCGGTGCCCCCTCCACCATATTCCACCTCGGTAATATCGTAGCGGTGCTTAGGCGAAGCCTGCGCCGGTAGAACATCAAGATCGCCACCACGCCGTCGGCCGACGGAACTCTCTCCCGGAGCTTTGCTGGATCGGAGCCCGAGGAGCGCCACCGAGCTGTACGTGTGTCAAGAACTTCGGAGGCGCCGGAGTAACGGCGCTGGGATTGGTTGGATCGCGAGGAGAACGACGACTACTTCCTCTACGCCAGATCGCTTCCGCTTCGGTCTACAAGGGTATGTAGACAACACTCTCCCCTCTCGTTGCTATGCATCACCATGATCTTGCGTGTGCGTAGGAAATTTTTGAAATTACTTCGTTCCCCAACAAGCGCTCCCTAGCTGAAGGAGGTGGTTGATGCCAGGAAGAGCTTCCTGGCTGTGAGGGAGGTGGCTGATGCCAGGAAGAGCTCCCTGGCTGTGAAGGAGGTGGCTGATGCCAGGAAGAGCTCCCTGGCTGTGAAAGATGAGGTTCTGCACGGTGCACAGAGGGTCATGGTTCTGAATGCTGCACAGAGGGTCGTGGTTCTGAATGCTGTACAGAGGGACATGACAGACGATGTGCTGGAGGAGGAAGTGCAACATCCGAAGACCGTCTACACGTAACAGCTGTGTAAATCCTGCATAGCTTGTCATCAAGACGCCTCAACCATGAGACGCTCTCTCGCGGTGGGATATTTTCTCCCCTCTGAAAGTGTTGTATTAAGGCGGAAACCTCCTCTTGCGCCTGTATTGTCAAGTCACCCTGTACACAAAAGAGTTAACCAATTATATCCTCGTTGTATGATATACACCACGAATAGATAACCAAGCGAATATGTCCAGGTTAACAAAAGACTTAACATATGAGAATCTAGGCACATACCGCGTGGTGTCTGCTTCCCACAACAGAGGCAGTTGGGTACATATCGCTGGTGAGAGGGGCTTCGATCTGATCAGGAGCAGTTGATGGAACCAAGTAGATCCTCGTTGTATGCCGGTAACGCTGCAAATACAACCCAAACATTTCCCATGTAAAGGCCCAAACCTCACCCCAGATATTTGTCGGCGCGGTAGTCCATTCGCCAACGTAAGGGGTAATGGTCTTAAGCCAATAAGCCATGGACTTGTTTCCTCCTAGGCGACTTTCTCTGAGATTGACATGCGCGATACATGATTAGGTATATTCTGAATGCAGAGCTGACAACTAAAATAGTATTAGTACTTGCTTGTGCACATGTTCTGGCAAGTGTGGAATATCTGGAATCTCAGGCTCTGGATATAGACCGAACTGTCTCATCACCCTATGAAGAGACATCTCCTCAACCGTCACGTCGAACACCAACTTGGCCTTGGCCATCCAATAGTGCCGATCTCTAGCGCACAATCCAGAAATCCCAACTGGGCACCTCGATGATATAGCCTGAGGCAAGTATGGCTCCCAGATAACTTGATCCTCGTGCAAACTATCAAACTGCACCGTGAAGGACGGGTAGCATCCCCTAACCTAGCTATGCGCAAACTGTCTCTGTGCATGACAACAAATAAGCATTAGTAATACTATTGAATGTCAAGAAATAATTGAATTAATTGTTACTTAATACTCCCTCCGTTCCTTGATATAAGGTGTATTGATTTTTGAGAAAAAACCCGAAATATAAGGTGTATTGCATTGCACCACTCGTTTGGATAATTATTTTAGTGATTTGATTACATTTCCTTACATGAGGCAAGCTCCTCTATTTTCTCATGTCAATTAGTCAGGTGTAATCACGCCCCAAAATTGTGAAAATTCCTCCATGTGCGTTCTTTAATTTCCGTGCCAAAAACTATACGCCCTATATTTAGGAATGGAGGGAGTATAAAAGTACCTCTCGTCGTGCCCAAACAGATCCCATAGTAGGCAAGTCACCGATAGCAGGCACATAAGCCCTAGCTAAGTCCTCCAAACCAAAAGGTTTATCAACGTAGACATAGGGTCGTCCAATAGGGAATCTCTCATATGACCAGAGCTGCAAAAATAATGGACATCCAACAATACTAGGTTTTCTAGACTTCAACAAGCAAGCTTTGCACAGGCCTTTGTACGTAGCCGCTAACACAGCAAAACCAAAACTCCTCTGCAGGATATCCCCAGGGCAACGTGCGTCAGCTATCTCTCGTGCAATACCGATGAGTCATGCATCGACAGTGGTCACGTGGTTCTCTGTAAACATCGTCTTGCCAAACAGCCAAATAATATATGCCTCTAGGGACCGGTCAATCTGTGCCTCCGACAACTAAACATGGGGATATCCTAACGAGGCAATCTACATAGAAACATAATGATTGTATGAACATTGGGCAACTAAAAAAACATTTGTTTAAGTGGCCGTGAAGGTTACCTGAAACTGGCCCAACCATCTAAAAAGAGGTCCGTGAGGATCGTTTTCTATGGCCCTAGCAGTCGGCACCGCAGCCAAAAAACGGGTCTGCATCGCTGCTTGCCAACCAGATTCTGCCTCTAAGGGACCTATGGCAACACCGGCCAGAGGTAATCCCAACAAGTAAGACACATCCTGTAAAGTAGGCGTCATCTCTCCCCAGGGAAAGTGAAACGTATGTGTCTCTGGTCTCCATCTATCTACTAAGCAGGTAAGGAGTGACTTGTCGTAAGAGAAACGTTTCACTTGCCTCTTGTGTAACTGCAATGGTTCACCTGCCTCATCTAAGTCCGGACCATCAACCCACTCATCCAATGTACCCTCAACCAGCCGTGCCAAGGGTAGAAGTCCAGCCCAAATTAACCTACAAAATAAACAGATTGTTAGCGGCTATTAAAAGTATGTCAAACATAGTAAGTCATTATATGGATTCCATTATATGCACACATACCTATCAACCCATGAATCGTGTATCATCCAGTTAGTCTTTGGGGTACGAGTGACCAACATGGGTCAAGTCAATCACATCATTCTTCTAATGATGTAATCCCGTTAATCAAATGACAACTCATGTCTATGGCTAGGAAACACAACCATCTTTGATCAACAAGCTAGTCAAGTAGAGGCATACTAGTGACACTATGTTTGTCTATGTATTCACACATGTATTATGTTTCCGGTTAATACAATCATAGCATGAATAATAAACATTTTTCATGAAATAAGGAAATAAATAATAACTTTATTATTGCCTACAGGGCATATTTCCTTCACATAAGCCGCGCATAACAAACATTGTCTGGTTGCTCCACCAGCTTCAGATTGGTTCATGTCGTTTCGGATGCGACGGGCCTTTCGTGTGCCCCTACTTGTTCGCCGAAGGTCTGGATGCGGGATGAATACTCTATCACCGTCGTTTACCTTGTTGAAATTGCCAATGACTCTAAACCCTGTCATCTCACCTGTCCATGTGTTGAGCACTGCCTCTTTTAAATAGTATGGGGACACGAAGGAGATAGCATCCAACTTAATTTGGCCACATGCAGCCAACACATGAGAGCAAGGTAGGTGCAACAACTTCGGTTTGTTGCATGTACACTCACACGTTGGATAAAATTCCGTTCTAATTTTTACCTCATGTGTCTTCACCTCATGTCCAGAACCAAAACCATCGGTAGGAAGCTGAACCTCATACCTCCTTTCTTGATTCCCTATGAGTCTGACAGTGTGCTTCTTTCTTTCTCTATCTTCTTTGCCATGTATTCCATGACACGGCTACAATAAGTTGTGTTGGGATTATCTTCAATATGCTTCTTTGCTAACTCGTGCCTTTCTCTAAAATATCTCAAAGTGCCATGGAATACAGCCTCCACAATAGCTGTGAGTGGCAATGCTCTATTCCCTCTCAGCACAAAGTTATACATCTCTGCAAGATTGGTTGTCATGTGGCCATACCTAGCTCCATGGGTGTCATGCAGCAAAGACCAATTCACTGGAGGCTCTTTCTCTATCCACTCAGAAAAATTCTTTATTTCCCTTCCCTTCTTTCTCTTAGTATTAGGAGGGTCAATTGCTGGCAAGTCACAAAAACCTACTGGCTCCTCTAGCTCCGCGATGAGTGCTGCTAATTTAACCTTATCTTCTTCCATTTTCTTCGTCGCACGGACCTGCTTCTTAGTAAACTCATCTAGTTTTGACCAAATAAATCCGTATTTGCGCCGCTGGCTCTGCTTGCATAATTTTTTGAACAAGTTCATCAACCTCTTGTTCTTGAACTGTGAGAAAAAATTAGCCCCAAGATGGCGCATGCACCACCGGCTCTACAAGTCCCTCCAAGGTGTTGGTTCGTCAACTGTTGGATTACGTAGTTGTTGGGGAACGTAGTAATTTCAAAAAATTTCCTACGCACACGCAAGATCATGGTGATGTATAGCAACGAGAGGGGAGAGTGTTGTCCACGCACCCTCGAGACCCAAGCGAAGCGATCACAACGTAGAGGAAGTAGTCGACGTTCTCCTCGCGATCCGACCGATCCGGCGCGCCAGCATTCGGCGCCCGAGTTCTTGACACACGACAGCTCGATGACGCCCCTCGACTCGATCCAGCCGAGTGTCGAGGGAGAGTTTCACAAGACGACGGCGTGGTGACGATCTTGATGTTTCACGGCGCAGGCTTCGCCTAAGCTTCGCGACGGTATGACCGAGGTGGAATATCGTGGAGGAGGCACCGCACACGGCTAAGGAACGATCCGTAGATCAAACTTGTGTGTTCTAGGGTGCCCCTTGCCCCGTGATATAAAGGAGGGAGGGGGAGGCCGGCCGGCCTAGCTAGAAGGCTGAGGAGTCCTACTCCCACCGGAGTAGGACTCCCCCTTCCTAGTTGGAATAGGATTGGGGGAGGGGAAGAGGAGAGGCCGCCTCCATGTCCTATTCGGACTGGGGGAGAGGCGTGGCCACCTCTGGCCGGCCTCCTCTTCTCCCTCGAGGCCCACCGAGGCCCATTTACCCCGGGGTTCCGTAACCTCCGGTACTCGTAGAATTCCTGTTTTCGCCCGAACCATTCAACTCCAAACATAGGCTTCCAATATATCAATCTTTATGTCTCGACCATTTCGAGACTCCTCGTCATGTCCGTGATCACATCCGGACTCAACTTCTTCGGTACATCAAAATACATAAACTCATAATAACCGCCATCGAAACTTTAAGCGTGCGGACCCTACGGTTCGAGAACAATGTAGACATGACCTAGAACTATTCACGGTCAATAACCAACAGCGGGACCTGGATGCCCATATTGGTTCCTACATATTCTACGAAGATCTTTATCGGTCGACCGCATAACAACATACGTTGTTCCCTTTGTCATCGGTATGTTACTTGCCCGAGATTCGATCGTCGGTATCCAATACCTAGTTCAATCTCGTTACGGCAAGTCTCTTTACTCGTTCCGTAATACATCATCTCACAACTAACTCATTAGTTGTAGTGCTTGCAAGGCTTCAGTGATGTGCATTACCGAGAGGGCCCAGAGATACCTCTCCGACAATCGGAGTGACAAAACCTAATCTCAAATACGCCAACCCAACATCTCGCCTTTGGAGACACTGTAGTACTCCTTTATAATCACCCGATTACGCCAGACGCGTTTGGTAGCACCCAAAGTGTTCCTCCGCAAACGGAGTTGCATAATCTCATAGTTACAGGAACATGTATAAGTCATGGATAAAAGCAGAGCAACATACTAAACGATCGTGTGCTAAGCTAAGGGAATGGGTCATGTCAATCGATCATTCTACTAATGATGTGACCTTGTTAATCAAATAACAACTCCTTGTTCATGGTTAGGAAACATAACCATCTTTGATTAACAAGCTAGTCTAGTAGAGGCATACTAGTGACATCTTGTTTGTCTATGCATTCACACATGTATCATGTTTCCGGTTAATACAATTCTAGCATGAATGATAAACATTTATCATGAAATAAGGAAATAAATAATAACTTTATTATTGCCTCTAGGGCATATTTCCTTCAGTCTCCCACTTGCACTAGAGTCAATAATCTAGATTACATAGTAATGATTCTAACACCCATGGAGTCTTGGTGCTGATCATGTTTTGCTCATGGAAGAGGCTTAGTCAACGGTCCGCAACATTCAGATCCGTATGTATCTTGCAAATCTCTATGTCTCCCACCGACTAAGTCCCGGATGGAATTGAAGCGTCTCTTGATGTGCTTGGTCCTCTTGTGAAATCTGGATTCCTTCGCTAAGGCAATTGCTCCAAGATTGTCACACAAGATTTTCATTGACCCGATGTACTAGGTATGACACCTAGATCGGATATGAACTCCTTCATCCGCACTCCTTCATTAGCTGCTTCCGGCTGCTATGTACTCCGCTTCACATGTAGATCCCGCCACGACGCTTTGTTTAGAACTGCACCAACCGACAGCTCCTCCGCTTAGTGTAAATACGATCCGTCTGCGATTTAGAATCGTTCGGATCGGTGTCAAAGCTTGCATCAACGTAACTGCCATACGATGAGCTCTTTGTCACCTCCATATACGAGAAACATATCCTTAGTCCTTTTCGTGTATTTCAGATGTTCTTGACCGCTGTCCAAAGGATCCACTCTCGATTACTTTGGTACCTCCTGCTAGGCTTATAGCAAGGCACACATCGTGTCGGTACACAGATTGCATACATGATAGAGCCTATGGTGAAGCATAGGAACATCTTTCATTTCTCTCTATCTTCTGCAGTGGTCGGGCATTGAGTCTTACTCAACTTCCCACCTTGTAACACGTGCAAGAACCCTTTCTTTGCTTGATCCATTTTGAACTTCTTCAAAATTTTGTCAAGGTATGTGCTTTGTGAAAGTCCAATTAGGCGCCTTGATCTATCTCTATAGATCTTAATGCCCAATATGTAAGCAGCTTCACCGAGGTCTTTCATTGAAAAACTCTTATTCAAGTATCCCTTTATGCTATCCAGAATTCTATATCATTTCCGATCAGCAATATGTCATCTACATATAATATCGTAAATGCTACAGAGCTCCCACTCACTTTCTTGTAAATACAAAGCTTCTCCAAAAGTCTCAGACAAACCCAAATGCTTTGATCACACTATCAAAGCGCTTATTCCAACTCCGAGATGCTTGCACCAGTCCATAGATGGATCGCTGGAGCTTGCACACTTCGTTAGCTCCCTTTGGATCGATAAAACCTTTTGGTTGCATCATATACAACTCTTCTTCCGTAAATCCATTCAGAATGCAGTCTTTACATCCATTTGCCAAATTTCATAATCATAAAATGCGCAATCGCTAACATGATTCGGACGGACTTAAGCATCGCTACGGGTGAGAAGGTCTCATCGTAGTCAATCCCTTGAACTTGTCGAAACCCTTTGCGATAAGTCGAGCTTTGTAGACGATAATATTACCGTCGTCGGTCTTCTTCTTGAAGATCCACTTGTTTTCTATTGCTTGCCTACCTCGGCAAGTCAACCAAAGTCCATACTTTGTTTTCATACATGGATCCCATCTCGCATTTCATGGCCTCAAGCCATTTTATGGAATCTGGGCTCACCATCGCTTCTTCATAGTTCGAGGTTCATCATGATCTAGTAGCATGACTTCCGAACAGGATTACCGCATCACTCAGTGCGGATCTTACTCGTTGATCTACGAGGTTCTGCGAAGAACTTGATCTGAAGTTTCATGATCAACATCATCAACTTCCTCACTACTTGGTGTAGGTGTCTCGTAAACTGGTTTCGCGATTTAACTACTTTCAAGTAAGGGAGAAGGTACTATTACCTCATCAAGTTCCACTTTCCTCCCACTCACTTCTTTCGAGAGAAACTCCTTTCTAGAAAGGATCCATTCTTAGCAACGAATGTCTTGCCTTCGGATCTGTGATAGAAGGTGTACCCAACTGTCTCCTTTGGGTATCCTATGAAGACACATTTCTCGATTTGGGTTCGAGCTTATCGGTTGAAGCTTTTTCACATAAGCATCGCATCCCCAAACTTTAAGAAACGACAACTTTGGTTTCTTGCCAAACCATAGTTCATAAGGTGTCGCTCAACGGATTTCGACGGTGTTCTATTCAGGTGAATGCGGCCGTCTCTAGAGCATAACCCCAAAACGATAGCGGTAAATTTGTAAGAGACATCATAGATCGCACCATATCTAGTAAAGTACGACACGACGCTCGACACACCATTACGCTGTGGTGTTCCGGTGGCGGAGTTGCTAAACTATTCCGCATTGTTTCAAATGTAGACCAAACTCAGAACTCAAATATTCACCTCCACGATCGATCGAGAAACTTAATTTTCTTGTTACGATGATTTTCAACTTCACTCTGAAATTCTTTGAACTTTTCAAACGTTTCAGACTTATGTTTCATTAAGTAGATATACCCATATCTCGCTTAAGTCATCCGTGAAGGTGAGAAAATAACGATATCCGCCACGAGCCTCAACATTCATTGGACCACATACATCGTATGTATGATTTCCAACAAATCTGTTGCTCTCTCCATAGTGCCAAGAACGGTGTTCTAGTCATCTTGCCCATGAGGCACGGTTCTTAAGTGCCAAGTGATTCATAATCAAGTGACTCCAAAAGTCCATCAGCATGGAGTTTCTTCATGCGCTTTACACCGATATGACCTAAACTGCAGTGCCACAAATAAGTTGCACTATCATTATCAACTCTGCATCTTTTGGTTTCAACATTATGAATATGTGTATCACTACTATCGAGATTCATCAAAATAGACCATTCCTCAAGGGTGCATGACCATAAAAGATATTACTCATATAAATAGAACAACCATTATTCTCTCGATTTAAATGAATAACCGTCTCGCATCAAACAAGATCCAGATATAATGTTCATGCTCAACGCAGCACCAAATAACAATTATTTAGGTCTAAAACTAACCCGAAGGTAGATGTAGAGGTAGCGTGTCGACCGCGATCACATCGACTTTGGAACCATTTCCCACGCGCATCGTCACCTCGTCCTTTGCCGAGTTCGCAATTTGTAGTCCCCTGCTTTGAGTTGCAAATATTAGCAACAGAACCAGTATCAAATACCCAGTGCTACTACGAGCTCTAGTAAGGTACACATCAATAACATGTATATCACATATACCTTTGTTCACCTTGCCATCCTTCTTATCCGCCAAATACTTGGGGCAGTTCCGCTTCAAAGGACTACCGCTTGCAGAGAAGCACTCGATTTCAGGTTTAGGGCCGACTTGGGTTTCTTCTCCGAGCAAAGAACTTGCTTGCTGTTCTTCTTGAAGTTCCTTCTTCTTCCCTTTGCCTTTCTTCTTGAAACTAGTGGTCTTATTGACCATCAACACTTGATGCTCCTTCTGATTTCTACCTCCGCAGCCTTTAGCATTGCGTAAGAGCTCTGTATAGTCTTTACTAACCCTTGCATATTATAGTTCATCACGAAGCCTTTGTAGCTTGGTGGCGTGATTGAAGAATTCTGTCAATGACACAATCATCCGGAAGATTAACTCCCAATTGCGTCAAGTGATTGTAGTACCTGCACATTACGAGTATATGCTCACTAACGTAACTATTCTCCTCCATCTTGCAGCTATAGAATTTATTGGAGACTTCATATCTCTCAATCCGGCATTCTTTGGAATATCAACTTCAACTCTGGAACATCTCATATGCTCCATGACGCTCAAAACGCCGTTGAAGTCCCGGTTCTAAGCCGTAAAGCATGGCACATCGAACTATAGAGTAGTCATCAGCTTTGCTCGCCAGACGCTCACAACATCCGGTGTTGCTCCAAAGAAGAAGTTCGGCACCTAGCGGTGCATCCAGACGTAACTCTTTCGTGCAGCAATGAGGATAATCCTCAAGTTACGGACCCAAATCCCGTAATTGCTACCATCATCTTTCAACTTTGCTTTCTCAAGGAACGCATTAAAATTCAACGGAACAACAAAGACGAGCCATCTATCTACAATCAAACATAAACAAGCAAGATACTATCAGTACTAAGTTCATGATAAATTTAAGTTCAATTAATCATATTACTTAAGAACTCCCACTTAGAAAGACATCTCTAGTCATCCAAGTGATCACGTGATCCAAATCAACTAAACCATAACCGATCATCACGTGAAATGGAGTAGTTTTCAATGGTGAACATCTTATGTTGATCATATCTACTATATGATTCACGCCGACCTTTCGGTCTCCGTGTTCCGAGGCCATATCTCGCATATGCTAGGCTCGCCAAGTATAACCCGAGTATTCTGCGTGTGCAAAACTGGCTTGCACCCGTTGTAGATGGACGTAGAGCTTATCACACCCGATCATCACGTGGTGTCTGGGCACGACGAACTTTGGCAACGGTGCATACTCGGGGAGAACACTTCTTGATAATTTTAGTGAGAGATCATCTTATAATGCTACCGTCAATCAAAGCAGGATAAGATGCATAAAAGGATAAACATCACATGTAAATCAATATAAGTGATATGATATGGTCATCATCATCTTGTGCTTCGTGATCTTCATCTCCGGAGCACCACCATGATCACCATCGTCACCGGCGCGATACCTTGATCTCCATCGTAGCATCGTTGTCGCCTCGCCAAACTTATGCTTCTACGACTATCGCTACCGCTTAGTGATAAAGTAAAGCATTATGTATGCGATTGCATTGCATACAATAAAGCGACAACCATATGGCTCTCGCCGATTGCCGATAACTTCGGTTACAAAACATGATCATCTCATACAATAAAATATAGCATCACGCCTTGACCATATCACATCACAACATGCCCTGCAAAAACAAGTTAGACGTCCTCTACTTTGTTGTTGCAAATTTTACGTGGCTGCTACGGGCTTAAGCAAGAACCAGTCTCACCCACGCATCAAAACCACAACGATACTTCGTCAAATAGACTCCGTTTAACCTTCTCAAGGACCGGGCGAGCCACACTCGGTTCAACTAAAGTGAGAGAGACAGCACCCACCAGTCACCTTTAAGCAACGAGTGCTCGCAGCGGTGAAACCAGTCTCGCGTAAGCGCACGCGTAATGTCGGTCTGGGCGCTTCATCTCACAATACCGCTGAACCAAAGTATGACATTTGGTAGGTAGTATGACTTGTATCGCCCACAACTCACTTGTGTTCTACTCGTGCAAAACATCAAACCATAAAACCTAGGCTCGGATGCCACTGTTGGGGAACGAGTAATTTCAAAAATTTTCCCACGCACACGCAAGATCATGGTGATGTATAGCAACGAGAGGGGAGAGTGTTGTCCACGCACTCGTGAGACCCGGGCGAAGCGATCACAACGTAGAGGAAGTAGTCGACGTTCTCCTCGCGATCCGACCGATCCGGCGCCGTTATTCGGCGCCCGAGTTCTTGACACACGTACAGCTCGATGACGTCCCTCAGACTCCGATCCAGCCGAGTGTCGAGGAGAGTTTTGTCAGCACGACGACGTGGTGACGATCTTGATGTTTCACCGGCGCAGGGCTTCGCCTAAGCTTCGCGACGGTATGACCGAGGTGGAATATCGTGGAGGGGGGCACCGCACACGGCTAAGGAACAATCCGTAGATCAAACTTGTGTGTTCTAGGGTGCCCCCTTGCCCCCGTATATAAAGGAGGGAGGGGGGAGGCCGGCCGGCCTAGCTAGGAGGCTGAGGAGTCCTACTCCCACCGGAGTAGGACTCCCCCTTCCTAGTTGGAATAGGATTGGGGGAGGGGAAGAGGAGAGGCGCGCCTCCTTGTCCTATTCAGACCGGGGGAGAGGCGCGGCCACCTCCTGGCCGCCCCTCCTCTTCTCCCTCGAGGCCCACCGAGGCCCATTTACCCCGGGGTTCCGTAACCTCCCAGATTCTCAGAATTTGTTTTACCGGAACCATTCCGAACTCCAAACATAGGCTTCCAATATATCAATCTTTATGTCTCGACCATTTCGAGACTCCTCGTCATGTCCGTGATCACATCCGGACTCGAACTTCTTCGGTACATCAAAATACATAAACTCATAATAATCGCCGAAACTTTAAGCGTGCGGACCCTACGGTTCGAGAACAATGTAGACATGACCTAGAACTATTCACGGTCAATAACCAACAGCGGGACCTGGATGCCCATATTGGTTCCTACATATTCTACGAAGATCTTTATCGGTCGATCGCATAACAACATACGTTGTTCCCTTTGTCATCGGTATGTTACTTGCCCGAGATTCGATCGTCGGTATCCAATACCTAGTTCAATCTCGTTATCGCAAGTCTCTTTACTCGTTCAGTAATACATCATCTCACAACTAACTCATTAGTTGTAGTGCTTGCAAGGCTTCAAATGATGTGCATTACCGAGAGGGCCCAGAGATACCTCTCCGACAATCGGAGTGACAAAACCTAATCTCAAATACGCCAACCCAACATCCGCCTTTGGAGACACCTGTAGTACTCCTTTATAATCACCCAGTTACGTTGTGACGTTTGGTAGCACCCAAAGTGTTCCTCCGGCAAACGGGAGTTGCATAATCTCATAGTTACAGGAACATGTATAAGTCATGGATAAAAGCAGTAGCAACATACTAAACGATCGTGTGCTAAGCTAAGGGAATGGGTCATGTCAATCAGATCATTCTACTAATGATGTGACCTTGTTAATCAAATAACAACTCCTTGTTCATGGTTAGGAAACATAACCATCTTTGATTAACAAGCTAGTCTAGTAGAGGCATACTAGTGACATCTTGTTTGTCTATGCATTCACACATGTATCATGTTTCCGGTTAATACAATTCTAGCATGAATGATAAACATTTATCATAAAATAAGGAAATAAATAATAACTTTATTATTGCCTCTAGGGCATATTTCCTTCAGTAGTGTCTTCACGGCCTTCAATATACCAGCATGTCTGTCATGAATGACACATGCGTTTGCTCGGTCCTTCATGATGGCAATTTTCACTTGCCGGAAGAACCATACCCAGCTGGGAAAGTTCTCACCCTCCACAAATGCCATGGCAAGTGGGATGATTTGATTGTTCCCGTCCACACTAATAGTAGTCAGGATTTGCCCTCTATACTGACCGTTCAGGAATGTACCATCCACAAACATAACAGGGGGACAATGCTGGAAAGATTTGATGCACATAGACAAAGAGAAGAACACTCGTTTCAACACCTTGAAATCTGGTATACTCAGCAACCTCATGTGCTGTACCTTCACATAAGTGCCGGGATTCCTCTCCTTCAGGCAGCCAAGGAGACGGACAACATTATCATATGAGTCGAAGAACGTCCCAAACCTTTCCTCCATAGCCTTCTGTTTAGCCCTCCAAGCCTTCCCATAAGGAATGACATAATTCCATCTAACCTTCACTGCTGTCTGGATGTGTTTTGCTTCCATATCTTTCTTCTCTACTATCTCAGTATACATGAGTTGCGCAATGAGAGTTGAAGTCAGGTTCGGATGCTTCACCAGCAGGTTCTTCCTCACACAATCATGTGGGACGACATTGGTGACAACCCAGTGGATGTCATACTTCGGCACGTGCCCGTGCACCTTCCCAGGACAACCTGTTTCAACACATTTCATGGTATAGTTCGTTGGACTTGATATGTGTGTCCAGAAAACCCTCTGCGTACACATAGCCCACTTTATCACCACGTACTTCAATTTTTTCTTTGTATCAAACATAGCCCCTATCTGTACTTGGTTAAGATTATACTGCCATGGAGTCTCATGGCCATCGTTGATCGTAAGGCCGGTGGATATGTCCTGATCCCATGAAGTAGGAATCCGTACCTCCACTTCATCCTCAGAATTTTCAGAATTCAGTTCCTCCGCCAATCCATCCTCGTCCTCTTCCTCCATCACCCTCTGCATTTCATCCCCTTCCTCATCCCCATCGGCAAAACCAGAACCAACTAATATTTTCAGTTGGCTACTCTGCCCAGTATCAGGACCACAAACATTGTGTGGCACGTAGTCCGACTCTTTCTCGGGTTGGCTAGCATCCACATCTTCTGGTTGTGACCCGGATAAAACAATCTCGTTAGCCACTTCACCGCCTTGGCGGGTTCATACCCCCGTGGAGTTCTACGGTATTCTCCTCCTTCGCACAAAGTTGCACAAGTGCATATGGGTGGATTCTTCGTCTTGGCGGCGCTTTAACAGGACAACCAATGCTGGCTCCTATCTACCGCATCAACTCCCACTTGACATTTTTGTGATTTGGTCCACAATGCCGAATATCGTGGAACATACTTCGGGATCCGCATCAAACTAGTTGTCAACCAAGACTTCAACCTGCCTAATGTCCAATTGTCAGTGGTCTGCTAGTGTCATGACGCCATTTTTAAACTCGCTATGATCAACCCCCAACTCATTATATCGAACATTACCAGCGTCGTAGTAAACAGTTAGATTTACTGATTCAGACATTTTCACCTGTCAGACATTGTCATCTTCTCATTAATCACAACGAACACTAATATTACCCGCTACACGAACTATGCGCTAAAATGCCTCCACAAATATATTAACACTAAAATTCACAATATGACTTATATACACTAAGTAAACTATACAATTTAGATAAAATCAATTTGTGACGACATGGTTATACCTTCGAAGCGTGTGTCCCTAGCTTCTTGCTCCTCTTTTCGACTCAGCGGCACCGGCCACCTCGCAGAGTACTTGCACCACCGGACAACGACACTGCCGCCCCCTCGACGACCGGAGGTTCAACTCCGGTCACCCCCCAAGCCGCACCTCCTCCACCACAGCTGCTGCTCCTCGTCACCACCACCTACTGCCCATCCCCACGTCCTCCTTCCCACAATGGTTCCTCCTCCCCACCATGGCTACTCCTTCCCAAACACATCAAAAACTATCCCATAGCAAAAAAAAAAACACCGTAGGCCGTCGGAGTTTGCTACGATCTATCGATTATGTGGCTTGGATGTGAAAATGGGTGGCTAATGGAGGAGATCGGAGTGGGGTGGCGAGCTACAGAGAAGAACGAGAGAGAGAGAGAGAAAGCAGAGAAAGAAGAACAACATCGAAAGAACACGGGCACTCGACTGGCTACTTATCCAGCCTTTTCGGCCGATTGGTGGCCGAAGTACGCTTCGGCCTGCGATTGGCCGAAAACGGCCCACTTCGGCCAGGACTTGGCCGAAAAGGCCCACTTCGGTTTTCTGCTGGCCGAAGTTACTATTTTCGGCCGGGCCCGCACCGACGACTAGTCTTCGGCCCAGAGAAGCCCATCTTTGGTCAATGGCGGGCCGACAACCCGTTTTCGGCCAACACCTGGCCCCTTTTCGGCCTAAGCTGGGCCGACAGGGTCATACTTTTGATTGTTTTCCATTCTCTCCTATAGTTTCCGAATTTGCTTCAAATAACGTGATTTTTTTTCCGAATAACGGCTGAAGGTCGAAGCTCTCTTCAGAGAAGTGCGACGAACGTGCACCGATGGAGACGACTTGTCATGTGTCCATGGCGACAAAAAGGCGATTTCGCACGTGTTAATGTGTTATATCCAGGCAGCGGAGTTGATTTTTCTTGGTAGTACAATGGCCGAGATACATCCTGGTAGTTCTGCCCGTTCGCCGTCTCTTATCACGCGGACTTGTCGCTGCCTCCTGGCGCACCCCGACCACGGCACCGGCGACCGGCGTGCGGCCCGGAGCCTGGCCACGTACGTACATACGCTTTGTTCGCCGCGCCGTCGAGCGTTGATCGAGCAGGTGGTCACCGGGTCAAACAAATCAAGCTGCAGACCACCTTCGATCGGCGGCGACATATATAACATGATCCACGCAGACACTCAGGGTCATTGCCAATTTCACGCACCATCGTCTCGGTAATTAGACACCACTTCCAAGTTCCACCTATAATCCTCCGGCGAGCGGCGGCCAAGTTCACGGCCATGGCTTCTTCTTCTTCTCCGAGGACGATGAGAGCCGTGCAGTACGACAGGTACGGCGGAGGAGCCGAAGGCCTCAAGGTACGTACACCGGTACACGGCACAAATCACCTGACTTGATGTAAAAACACGTAGTACTCACTTGACTGGTTCACGTGTGCGCTTTCAGCATGTGGAGGTGCCGATCCCGTCGCCCAAGAAAGGCGAGCTGCTGCTCAGGATGGAGGCGGCCAGCATCAACCGGGTGGACTGGAAGTTCCAGAACGGCAAGGCGCGGCCCTTCCTGCCCGGCAAGTTCCCCTTCACCCCCGTCTGCGAGCTCGCCGGCGAAGTCGTGGAGCTGGGCGCCGGAGTGAGCGGCTTCAGCCAGGGCGACAAGGTCATCGCCGTCAACTTCCCGGTACGTAAGAATTAACACATCAGCTCCAGCTGGCATGTAGTAGTAATTTGCTACCGTGGCCTGACGTGCGTGCGGTGGTGTTGTGTTTCTTTGCCAGGGCGGCGGCGGGCTGGCCGAGTACGCGGTAGTGTCGGCGTCGCAGGCAGCGCTGAGGCCGCCAGAGGTGTCCGCGGTGGAGGGCGCCTGCCTGCCGATCGCCGCGTTCACGGCGCTCGCCGCGCTCAGGAGGGCCGGGGTCGGCCTCGACGCCGGCGATGGCCCTCCCAAGAACGTGCTGGTGACCGCGGCCTCGGGCGGCGTCGGCACCTTCGCCGTGCAGCTGGCGAGCCTCGCGGGGCACCACCACGTCACGGCGACCTGCGGCGCGCGCAACCTGGACCTCGTCCGGAGCCTGGGGGCCGACGAGGCGCTGGACTATGGCACCCCGGAGGGCGCCGCGCTGCGCGGTCCGTCCGGCCGGAAGCACGACGCGGTGGTGCACTGCGGGGAGGGGTTCCCGTGGTCGGCCTTCGAGCCGGCGCTGGCCGACGCCGGCGGCGTGGTGGTGGACCTCACGCCGCGCCTCGCGTCCGTCGCCGTTGCGGTGCTCCATTGGGTGCTCTTCTCCAGGAAGAAGCTGGTGCCGCTGATCGCGTCTGCCAAGAAGGAGGACATGGAGGCGCTGCTGGGCATGGTGAGTCAGGGGAAGCTCCGGGTGGTGATCGACTCGCGGTACCCGCTGAGCAGGGCGCACGAGGGCTGGGCCAAGAGCATGAGCGGCCACGCCACAGGCAAGGTCGTCGTCGACATGGGCATCGCCGATGACACAGAGTGATGATGCCAGTACTACAGTACGTAAATTCAAAGTAAATAGTCGCAGTGATACCCATTGCCGAAGAAGCTAGAGCTGCTCCCATCTGTCCAAGAATGTAAAGAAGCCCATTGCGATACATCATGTGATTAATGACGTCTTGATAATCTTCAACAGGTTGATGTTTGTACGGATTTGCTATTTCTCATGTTCCTGAAATTCCTTCTCGAGTTAGTCAGTTTTTTCCTTCTTCTTTCCTTCCTTCTCCTTCTTACTTCCCTCTTGGTCGGACTTTGCCGGAGAAGTACTAGCCCCAACATCTATCTCAGGGTGAAGTAATGGCTCCCTTATCTATCTTAGGGGTGCAGCGGTGCGGGGGATCACCAGAGGTTTTCATGGGTGGTGTCGGGCTTAGAGGGATGGCCGGGGCGGTGGCTAGCAACGACGGTAGGGGGAGGTTGTGGGGAAGGCTAGCTGTTAGGGCGGGGTAGGCTGGAGGATTGGGAGGAGGAAGAAGGGAGGAAGATGATGAACAGTCTCGATCTATTTTGGACCATTGGATTGAAATCCGACGGTTCATATAAAAATGATTGTTTTTTCAGGCACCTCACAAAATAGAGTCTCTCAAGTTTCTATGGTCTGGCAAATAGAGCCTCTCAAGTTTGCTTTTGGATCTAGTGTTTGGCATTTGCCTGCTCCTTATATCCATGTTCATTTATTCTTTGCCACTTAAGTTAAGTGATCTAGGTTGTGTTAGAAAAAAGTTCCTTGGCACATCCTATGTTGCTACTTTTTATTCAAAGTAATTTCTTGTATAATTTTTGAAATGGAGCTAAAAGATTTGCCTCATTCATTACCAAGAAGAGAGTTGGTCTGTTTTTCTTTTATAATTGGGGGGGGGGGATCCCCATTTTCATATATTGGGGCCAAAACGTCCATGTAAAACAACATGCACAAGTACATTTTTCACATGAGGGAGAGAGTGAGCGAGAGGGGGGGGGGGGGAGGCTACCACATCAGGCAACCCGAGGACCTGCGAAGCAGCCTAGGCTGATGCCTGCTTAAGAGCAGCAGGCAGGCACACACGCGAAAGCACAGCGTCTTCCCTACACAACTGCAGTAGCCGAGGGCGCTGAAATAATGAAGTTTGTAGGATAAATTCCAGTTTGGATGTCATGTCTCTAGTCCTACACTAACACAGCTTATACAAGTGCACTTAGGGACAGAGCTCGCTTGATGGCACTGGGTTGAACTTACCCAATAAATGTTAGAAAAGCCTTCATTGGTTAGTAGTAACTACTCCCTCTGCCTCAAAATGTAAGACATTTTTTGGCACCACATTTTGAGACACAGGGAGTAATATTTATTTGTAGAAGATGACCCCACTGTAATAGACACAGCATAGAGATGATGACCCTGTAGGGATTTATTTTCTTGCTTCGTTCATTTTCCTGGGAATAATTTGGATGTTCGTCTTCAGTTCTTATTGCAGGAGAATGACACTGACAGTATGGTTGAAATGGCAAGGTCTGGACAGAGGTTTCTTACTGTGTATTATGATCATGAGCCCAATGTGGTGGGGAATGACATGGATGATGTCGTGATGTATCCCACTCCTGAGCTTCCTCCTGTCATCAGTCCTCAAAAGCCAAGGAATCATGTGCACTCAAGTCCTGAAGAGAAGCCAGAAAGCCAGATTGATGAGCCAGAAAGTCAGGTTGATGATTCTGATAGTAATGAGAAGGTTGGCAGTGAGAAAGATTCAGATGATCCTGATTATGATGCCATAGTTGATAGTGACTATGATCTTGAAGATGGAGGTCTTTGTGATGATGACTTTGATGATGTTGCTCATAAGAAGGGGAAGGCAAAGTTAGTTGAAGAAGAACAATCTGATGAAGAAGAGCTCAAGTACCCAGAATCAGATGATGATGGACAGATCAAGTTTAACTTCAAATCTTTCAGAGAAGAGGATATGAGTAGTCCAGTGTTCACTGTTGGACAATTTTTTCCCAATGTTGATGTGTTGAGGACTTCTATCAAGGAGTATTCTTGCAAGGAGAGAGTAAACATTAGCATTCCAAAGAATGACAGAAAGTGGATATTTGCAGTATGTGCTGATGGTTGCCCATTTAATATGTGGGTATCTTATGACAATATAAGCAAGGTTATCATGATTAAGAAGTTTAACGGAGAAAACACCTGTAGGAAGGCATGGGATGTGAAGGCCTTTATCTACAAGTTCCTTTCTCTGAAGTATATAGAGGCATTCAGAGCTGATGATCGGATGAGTTTGAGAAAATTTTCTACAATTTGTACAAAAAGACTAGCTTGGGAGAGCTAGGAGACATGCCATGAAGATTATTTATGGAGATGAAGATTTGCAGTAGTATTTCTCCTTTGATGCATGTAAAAGGGGATTTTTGACAGCATGTAGACCAACAATCTTCCTGGATGGGTGTCATATCAAGACCAAGTATGGTGGCGTTCTCCTAGCTGCTATTGGAATTGATCCCAATGACTGCATTTACCCATTGGCGATGCAGTAGAGGAGGTTGAAGATACTTGCGCTTGGAGGTGGTTTCTCACTGCATTAGTGCAAGATTTGGGGACTGTAAATACTGCTCCTTGGACTATCATGTCTGACAAACAGAAAGTACATATCAAGACCAAGTATGGCGGTGTTCTCCTAGCTGATATTGGAATTGACCCCAGTGACTGCATTTACCCATTGGCGATGGGAATAGAGGGGGTTGAACATACTTGCACTTGGAGGTAGTTTCTCACTGTATTAGTGCAAGATTTGGGGATTGTAAACACTGCTCCCTGGACTATCATGTCTGACAAACAGAAAGTTATTATAGTTCTTTACCTCCAGTGTCATTGTGATCTGTTGCTCAATGGTTGGTTACTAAGTACATATTCAATTACATGAACAAGTATATCCTAGAGACCAAAAAACTGCCTATCCTTAGCATGATACCATGAGAGTCGTCGCTGGATACTCTCATCTCAAAGGCTACCAGGTGCGTAGAAACTAAAGTGTGGAAGGTTGCGGAGGATGCTTCCAGCGCTAGGGTTCCTACAATTGTTGATTCCAACTTTGAGTGTCACCTGTCTAGTACCGTGTCCAAAACTGTAAATGCACACACGGGTCTGTTAAGCATGACCAGTTCCTTGATCTCTCAGCTACAAGCATGATCAAGGAAGCCTCCAGCCAAGAGTATTTCATCACCACCAGCATAGAGGACCAAGCAGTCCATACGAGAAAGGAACAGAAATCGCAGATATGGAAACATTAAGTGTCTCCTACAATAGTGGAGAGTAGCAAAAAAAAGTCCGAACAGTTGCTGAATGCAATGATTCAGATTCCGGGTTCTGAATTGGGAAAGGTTGTCAGTGAGAAAGTGCTTGAGTGCAATGAATCATGTGCTAACCAAGACCCAAAGGCCGCTTCATATGTGGTGGGCGACATCTCCTGGTTGGATTATGTTGCTGATGCAGATAAAACATAGTCTTGAGATTATTGATTCGGCATGTTCTACTTGAGGCAGGACAGGTCTGGGACAGCAATGATGCCATACATGGTTCATTGCACTGTCGAGATGATGCCATGCCCAAAGAGCAGGCCTTGAGTTCTGAGAACTCAGTTGAGAACATTGTTGATGATGCAGCTTATTTACATCCTGTTATATTGTTTCCTTACAAAGAATTTGGTACCACTGCCGAAGGAATGGCAGGAATGGTAGACTGCTCACAGAACAGAATCCAAAAAATGTTAGTCCTCCAGCTGTTTATACAGTAGTGGAATTGTAGAAAGCAAGATATTAGGGCCAGCTGTTCCAACAGGAGCCGTTGCTATGTCACTGAAGGTGCACTGGGCCCAAAATACTTTCCTCTCAAGTATTTGCATGAAATACCCTCAGGAGGTGCACTGGAGACATGCACAACGTTTGTCGCTGACACTACTGAGAACACCATAACATGCTACCAGGAGTGTAGGGATCTGAACAGCTAAGCAGTACAATTTACGTCTTCTAGTAGGCAACCACACTTTGCCCAGCATAACGATGTGCATAATGTGGATGTAGACGCTGGAAAAACAAGTGTGCCAGTGAGTTGTGGTGATGATGACTCTGTCTCTTGCAGTACTACTA
This sequence comes from Aegilops speltoides, assembly GCA_021437245.1. Lineage (NCBI taxonomy): Eukaryota > Viridiplantae > Streptophyta > Magnoliopsida > Poales > Poaceae > Aegilops > Aegilops speltoides. The sequence continues at coordinate 358,052,657 of CM038145.1, forward strand.
GCTACAAAAATATTGAATCTGGTGGTGCCAACGCTGAAGAAGTTGTGAGTTGTGACTAACTAGTAGCCGTCCACCAAAGCATCTTGCCCAGCGGCAAGCACCAAAGATATGAAGAGGGCTTCACAAGGAACATCGGAAGGAGGAAGAAAATGCAGATGGTTGGCAAGGCACACAAAGGAGAAGATGACCAAAATAAGCAGAAAGAGGTTGAAACAAAGGGTGTTAGAGCTGCAATGAGAAGGATTCTTATCAGCAAGGCACCACCTGTATTGACAATTACTTTGAACACATTCAGTCACGACTCTCATGGTTGCTTCAAGGAACTGAAAGGGCATGTGCGCTTTAAGGAGACGCTCAATTTACGACCATTTATGGACCCAAGGTACTGATTTTTCTAACTCATTTGAAGTTACCAATTTTTTAAATCAACCCAACAGTTTTCTGCTTACGGCTTACCTGCAGCCCTAGTTCCTACTTCCTAGTAGCCACAAGGAGACACCACACGAGAGGGGAGATTTTGGACCATGGCTCGGCCGAACCTATGGTCAGAGCCGTCCGATCTACCATGACCCACATGTGGATCCGAGTGTTGTCAAGATTCAAATTTCCCTTATCTTGTACTGTCATCCTTAATACCTCTCTCCGTGAGTATGCCTGGGCCTAGACTGTATTCTTTTTTGACATGGTGGGCTGGCACACCTCCCCATGCCACTGTAGCACAGGAGCCAAGCCGAGAAATACAATATTAGTTATATACTAGGCCTGTCAGCACTGTTTTTTTTTTGTGTGTGTGTGTGTGTGGAAAATAGCAATGTCCAGTAAAAACTGTATGCCACATCTACATTAAAAACCGTCTGAAGATTGCTATTCGAAGAACTAAATTTTCACTTACGACCACGAGGCTATTCTCAATCGAAAAAAAGCTAGAACTGAAAAAGCATTTAGAACTGAAAATGCTATTCACCATAAACTAGAACTGAAAATGCACAAATATTTGATATTGCACAAATTTCCAGATGCTCTCACTGTAGGTTTATGGTTTATTTGGATTTTGTATAGCAGGTGATGTCTTTTTTACTTTATGGTTTATGGTTTATTCGATATTGCACAAATTTCCAGATGCTCTCACTGTAGGTTTATGGTTTATTTGGATTTTGTATAGCAGGTGATGTCTTTTTTAATTTATGTGAACTGACATGCTTTCCCAGTCATAATTCCAGCTCCAGAATAAATAAAAAATAAATCAATGTCGCACTGCTTCAGACTTTTCTTTAAATGTTGGCATGTCTTGACATGCAGACATGCAATTCTGGCACCAAACAATGCAATAATCCTTTTCTCAACAGATTCAAATGCGTAGCACGCCAAAAGAGAAGCCACACTTCTATAAGAAAGAAGATGAATCAAATAATGTACCGTGTGGTATAGTCCATTCTGGCTTTCCAAGGATAACTGATGTTATAAAGAGAACTAGCACACGGCAGAAATATTTATAGCCATATATGGCAGTACCAGAATCATTTTCAATGTCGAAATCCTCATTGGTAGCTGCCCCGCGTAGTGAGGCATTAAACAATTGTGAATGGAGCAGGTGCATGGGAGACATCCCAGGCAAGTGCACTAATTTATTCCCTATTTTACTAGCATTCAGTAGGTTTATTAGCGTGCGTAGGCCTTGTAACCCATCTCTTGATCATTCCCGCCATGCACATATCCACTTAGAAGCTAATGTGAGATGTGTGGCGCTGAGCATAGGTGCGGCTGGACCATGGTTCTAAGCAACATTTCTGGACACCACTATATGTCCATGGTTTACTAAAGTAAAATAGTTGGCCATGTAGCACTTTGCCCCAATGATATGTGAAGGAAAAAGTGGCACTATTACTTTCTCCCACTTGTTACTTTGGTGGATCTTTCTTTAATAATGATAGAACAGAATGCTCTTTTAAAATCACTAGTAACCATGTACTCCCTCCGTTCCGAATTACTTGTCGCACGTATGGATGTATCTAGAAACGGAAGCAGTAATTTGAAACGGAGGGAGTATGTGCAAAGCACGTTTGAATTTTTAGATAGGGGAACTTCAACGTCAACCTCATGCTTGCGGAACCTGCTGAATTGCTGCTCTGAATCGAGGCGACTAGAGCCACCACCGCTGGCCTGCAAAACACGGAATGGAACATAGGCATCTGTAGCCATCTGGGCCAGATTCCTTTTTCCCTTTTAGTGCGTCGCAATCTCATTACCAACCACTATTTTAGCGATAATACTAACTCTACCTGGCCACAGCATTTGTGCTAAAAAATACAGAGTTCCATCTAGCCCAGAACAAGAACAAACAACAGATTGAACAAAGCACACGCCATCTAAAATTATATGACTCTACATTCCTTAATCCTGAGCTTTGACACCTACTCCCTCCGTTCCGAATTACTTGTCTTAGATTTGTCTAGATACGGATGTATCTAGCACTAAAATGAGTCTAGATACATCCGTATCTAGACAAATCCAAGACAAGTAATTTAGAACGGAGGGAGTAAATGTTAATAGCATTACATCGGCTGCAAGGCTCCAAGATATTTAACTTAGTCGTGGAGAGGACTTTTCCTGCGATATGAGTTTGGATAGCCTGAAGTGCTTTAGGGGCTTCCACAAGAGTAGCCTTGCTCTCATAGCATTTGCGAATTCTTTTGTCAGAACACTTTAACCCACCATCAGTTATGTCCAGTGTGAGGCACTCGAGTGATGGTGCATTCTCAAGAATATGGCATGTGAGCTCAACCAGAAGCTTTGTGGAGAAGAACCTAGTGATCTTCACACGCCTTAGATTGTCATAGCAGTGTCCTGGAATCCTCCCCAAATGTGAGGGATCTTCAAAGATTGAGTCATGGTTCCGGCTTCCTATTCGTGTCTGCAGACGAAAAACCAACACGCTTGAATTTATTAGTCACGGATAAATATCTCAGCAGGGCGAACAGTTACTTACATGTAGGTTGAAAGTCTCCAAGCAAGGAGACGCGTCAAGAAACGAAACCAGCGAGAAAAGATTGTAGGCCGTGCTGAAGATCCATCCAGATATTGTAATAGTTTTGAGGTGGAGGAATTTGCTTGGTGGCATTGGTGTACTGACCATCTGCATAAAAATATGTAGGATTAATCCCCTTGTCTTATATATTAAGGTACAGAGGTAGTAATAACTAAGGCTGTAGGCATATCGCTAGCCCATAGACACCTCAAGTTTTAGAGTATATACCTCACCAGTCGAAAATATATCAAGAGTTTTGAGATTTGGCGTACTGGACGGGAGCATGACGCGAGCATAATGAAGAGCACAGGAATGTGATATGAAAATTTCCTTCACCTGCGATGATTCTCCAAGAAATAGCTGTACTTGTTGATCACTAACGAAGTGAAAACTGGAGATATTTGGAGCTTTGCTTTCAATCACTTGCAGCATGGAACACTGGGACACCTTCAGATAGCTGAGGCGCTGCAGCAGGGCAGGTATCTTTATGGAAGTTATCTCGCTGCAACTGTTGAGATCCAATCGCTCCAAAGCAAGAGAATTGGAAAGAAGGAGCCCCAGCTCATCCCCAGTAATATGCACAAAACGCAGAGATAGATTTGTCAGGCTTCTCGTGCAACCGATCCCTACTGTGGGGCGGAAGGCGCAACCTACAAGCTTGAGCTCACGAATGGAGTTTCCACGCCCATTGGATAAAAGTGAGCACGGGAAGTTGTATTTTGCCTTGTCTAATAACTGGTCGCTGCCTGAAAATAGTGTAAGGCTAAGTTCTTCAATGCCTGGTGCGACAGCAACCTGAAGCCAGCCATCAAGACAATTGCTGGTGTTGGCACTGTAAGGACCATAGAACAAAAGGCTGAGTGTCTTCACACCGGTGCCTGAGTGGTTTGCCAGAATATGGTCGATCCTGCTGTTGTAATCTCCTGTTATTTTTCTCTGTCTACGTGCATTTTCCTTGTAGCCCATTGTTTCCTTACTGAAGGTGAGGTTGGGATGGCACCTCCACGAACTTCGAAACGCGCGGGAAACACAAGCAGCACGCGCAGCATCTTTCAGTGGCAGAAAGTAGCATATATGACGCCAGATATTCTGCATGCACAAGTAGAAAAGTTCAAGACTTGAATTGCACAAGCAAAAGTATTAAATTCTAGATAAAACATTTGTGTCTATGTCAGAATATAGTTCACTTTCAGAGAGATTTTGATGAGTTTCACTGAATTTCAATACTTTCAGTAGACACTAAAATATTTACCTTTAGGTCAAAATATATCATTTATACACTAGAATTTAAATATTTTTAAAAATATTCTCAAATATCTTTTTGAATTTCAAGTGAATGTTTCAGTCCTTTGGCCGAAATACAAACTGAAATTATTGACATCCACTAAGATTTAGTAATTTTGGTAGGTGTGGAAATATTTCTGAAACTGAAACTTAAAACCACTCGAAATAACATCGGAAACGGTGCAGATATGTGTCTAGGACATGCCTAAAAATTTTCATGTAAGAAGAAGAAAACACTTTCAGCATCAGACACAGCTCGAGACAGTAGGAGCATGCCAGAAAGTGACCGCAGAGTTAAGGTTGGGATCAGAGTGTTTGCACATGTGACAGGTCCTATAGGATTGTAGAATTTGTTGCTGAATTTGAGCGGTGTTTAGATGCTTATTATCAGTCATATTTAATCTTGTTCTCACAATGAGTATTCTCTCTACTCCTTGCAAAGATACAAATGGATCTCAAGTTAATGCACACTTCCATAAGATATCTGAGGTTGTTTGGCATCTTGTAAAACTAGTTGCTGCATTTCGGCCATGTTTAGATGCTTATATCCTAGATTGAAGTTTATAATGTATATATGACTCATGTTGAGTATGTACCCCTAGGCGAGGCTATGGACAAGCTGCAAAGGTCTCAAAGGAACACAAGATGCCGCTGGTGCCAGGAAAACTAGTTTTTACAAAGTATACACATAAAGATATAAAGGGATCAGCTACTAGAAACAAACTTTTCCTACTGTGCCGAGGTCAATTTTTTCCGTTCTTTCTGCTGGCGCATTAAAAGTGCAACCATTAAAAGTTTGGAAGGAAATCGCAGCTACCAAGGACTGTGGCTGATTGCAGTCCTTTCATCATACATTCAGGTAGCGTAGCGATAATCTACTTTCGTTATTACTAGTATCGTTTTTTTTTCTTTTTTTTTTTGAAGGGAGTATCAGCGTTTCTTGACATACCTCTGGAAGGTGTGAGCCTGAATATCTTAACTTTTTGCCAATTTGAGAAACATCCACTTGTGAGCGCTGTTCTTCAGTAAATGAACCAATTGATGCATCTGCAACAGCCAACAGGTCATCGTTATGGTAAGTAGACACAACAAGCACTTCTCCTGCATGATTCGGAAAAAGAATGGCATATGCAGATAAAATAAGGAAGGCAGTGGCTTACGGCTGCCTTGGATTTGCCGGCGAGGAGGATCCATGGGTCCAGACAAAAAAAATCCTCTCTTTTCCGCTCTGGCTCTGCCTCTGACTCGCAAGCCCTCTATTTATCAGGAATCTATTTGCGCACAACCTGATCGGATTTTCCTATTTTTTAGGCAAGCAAATCTGTGATCCGATTCGACTCCAACAATAACAATACGAGGAGGCCCCGAAGGGAATCATCGTGTGACGCCGGGCCTCCACTGCCCCCCTGCCCCCCTGCCCCCTGGAAAGCGGAACCCTCAGAAACTCTCGCATGGGCCATTGGGCCACAAGGAGATGTTGCTCCTATGCGCTTCACATATTTCACCCGTTTCTCAAAAATAAATAAATTATTTCACCCGCATATTCGCCCTCTAATCAAATAACTGACCGGACTTGGGGTGCCCTTTACAAAGTTCACTCTCACTTCCCTCACGTGGTGACAAGTGATGTATTGCATGTGTGACACCTGTCGCAATTCGAGAGTTTTGTGGATTTTTAGTTCATTCTTTTTTTTCTTTTCAAAATGTTCATCTCTTGAAATGTGCATGCAAAACACCAACCGTTTTAACCGTAGTGTTTCTTCCGTTGAGATCTTCAAAACTAAATCCCGTGCTAATAGGTTTGGATGGTTTTTTTAAAAAATATAGATAAAAACATAAAAACCGGAAACCTACAAAATCAGAAAAAAAACCCAAAACCAGAAAAACAAAAAACAAAAAAAAATACAAACCAAAATTTCACTTTTTGGAAAAGGACACCTCCGCTTTTCACTTCCTGAAAAGCATAACTGTGTTTCTGACTTTTCGGGAAATACAAGTGTGGAAAGTACAGATACACTTCATGCAGAAGCACAACACGAAATTCAGGAAAACCCAAGCAAAATATAGAACCCCCCCCCCCCCTCTCTCTCTCTTAAGGTGTCATGTGTTGGCATTGGACGTCAGAAAGATATAAAAGAGAGATGGATCTTCGGTCCTGGTGACCCACGTGAACCTCCTTGCTGGCACTTTATTTTTTGACTCGGCCTTCCGGTTTTCCTGTGGACGAAAGATCAAACGGTGGACGAAGTGCCCTGGACGATCAAACGGTGGACCATGTGTTCATCTATATCTATTATTAAAAGCAGACCGTTTGCCAATCAACTTTGAAATTTTTAAATATATATTTGGCTAAATTTTATAACATTTGATCACGCAAATCTAATATGCGGAGTAAAAAGATACTAAAGGAGTATTACCCATTCGTTTCATAATATAGTGCATATAGATTTTTTTAAAGTCAAACTTTACAAATTTAATCAAGCTTATAGAGAAAACTGTTCATATCTACAATATCAAATACATAAAGTATGGACCTACATCTTATGAAGAACCTAATGATAAATGTTTGGCATTTTAGATGTAAATATTTTTTTCATAAAATTGATCAAAGTTTGTGAGGTCTGACTTTTCAAAAAAATTATATGCACATTATGAAACGGAGGGAATAGTGTCTTGTGGAAGCTGCATGTGAGATAATGCTGGCACCCCGTTTATGTTAAACTTAATTTGAACAGAAAATGAATGGGTTATCTCTGGCATGGTTTAACCATCAGCAGAAAATGGTTTATCTCGTTGCGGTTGTTTTGCACGCATTGTCATTTTCCGAGTCATAACCGGGCTATCTAATCTTCCGATATCTTCTGGATCACTGTCCAAAAACGAAAATCCTAAACCTACGAAAGGCTACGTGCCTGTTACGTAAACTTCCATCTCTAACTGACTGACCCCACACCCCCCTGACTTTTAGGCGGGGTGGGCCTCATCCTCCCCCTAATCCAATCCAATACTCCCACGCCAGATCAGCAAGTAACATTAGGCTGGTCACAATGGGGAGGAACTTAGGAGTAACATCACACACTCCAATACAACTTTGCTTATGTGGCACATATTTAATGAAGAGAGAGGTACTTGTGGTAACTAGCTAAGTTACCGGAACATCACACACTCCAAGAAACAATGAGTCTATAACCTAATAAATACATCGTTGCATGACACTACATAGATGTTCCTACCCACTATGGAGGTAGTAACATAGTCTAGGGAAGTGTGTAAGTTACTAGCTTATGTTCTTGCCCATTGTGACCAGCCTTACGTAAATCGTCACGTAGCTGTAACATTGCTGGTCCAAAAATTCATTTACCACCGGTGAGTCCAGAAATTCATCCATCTGCCCAAGAATACAAGGAGCACATTTTCCTGCAAGTAGTCAAACCAAGACCATATGGTTGAAAAGTTGGTGCGCCGCGAGGTCCATCCCAATAGGTGACGGTTAGCGTTTGGTAAGCGGCGATCACGGAGGCGATTACGGTTTCCGTAGTCCATGTTCTTCGTCTAGCGTGAGCCTCACTGATCTAATCGAGGTTTTCCGGCCGTGAGATCCACAACCACCACCAGTTTCTCATCGATCGTTCCTCGACGGAGGGCGATCCCAATCCACTTCAAGGCCTTTCGTACATGCTAGGGCGTGCGATCGTAAAACACCTAAACCCTAGACGACTTCGTTCTGTGCTCAACTGGTGGAAGATGGAGAAGATGGCTGGGATGCTGGAGAACCTGAGGCTGTCGGAGGAGGAACAGAAAGGAGTGAAGATCAGGCGTGCGGTGATGGAGAAAGGGAAGGAGGTAGAGATCCAGGCGATTGGAAAGGTCATGTCGGAAAGGCCGGCGCACCCAGATGCGATCTGCGACTCCCTCGGGAAGGTGTGGAGCCCCATCCGTGGGATCGAATGTAAGGAGTTGGGCAACAATATCCTCTGTACCTTCAATCAGGAGAGGGAGAAGAGGAAAGCATTAGAGGATGGCCCATGGATGTTTGACAATGACTTGGTAGTGATGGAGGATTTTGTCCCAAGGAAGAGAATCGAAGATTATATGTTCAAGGAGATACCAATCTGGATCAGAGTGTATGGGTTGCCACTTGGGGATATGAGTGAGGAGACCGGTGAGATGATCGGGAACATGGTGGGAGTCTTCGTGGAGGCTGATACGGGGGTGGATGGCAGGGCCATTGGGAAGTACCTGCGAGTTAAGGTGAGTCTGCAAATTGACAAACCACTGATGAGAGGGTTTAGGCTTAATACTGAACAGGAGGAAGAAGGAAGTGATGATGAAGATTGCCACAATAGAGGAGGAGGTAGAAAGGAGGAAAAATAAGAAGAGGAGGGCCCATGGTGCCGGTTTGAGTACGAATACCTCCCTGATTTTTGTTACATCTGTGGAAGGCTAGGACATGTCGATTGGGACTGCTCGATAAAGCTAAAGAAGGGAGAACGAGCACAGTTTGGAAGGTGGCTGAAAGCGGACATGGGTAAGAAAAGGGGCGGGGAGCAGGATGGAGTATGGAGGAGCACTTCTCGGGAGTAGTGGCAGAGAATCTATGGCTTTGGTAGGCAGGAGCCCGATCAGAAGTGATAACCTATCATGGAGGAAGAATGGGAATAAATCAGAGATGGTGACGGGTGGAGAAGGGTTTGGAGGTGACGAGTCCCAACAACATGAAGGACAAAGGAGGAAAAAGAGGTACTGAAACAAACTTAGCTTCACAAAGAATGAGAAAAGCGAAGCAGGAGGACGGCGTCATATCAAATGCATCACGATCAAGGGAAAGAACACAACAGGGGAGGCGGAGGGAGCATGGACATAGATGCAGGATGGCAAGGAGAAACTAGAAGGGAGTGGAGATGCTTTGCAATCTATGGCGAGAAGCAATAAGGAGGGGAGGGGAAAGACTTGCAGCTAAAGAAATTTAAAAGGCATGAGAGGGTGCGGAAGAGTGGTGGGGGGAGGCACGCACTAACGGGTGAAGGGGGCGGCAAGAAAAGATCGTATGAGGAGGACGATGTCGGCATTCTGGGAACGGGGGTACCCAGACTTGCCTGCCTGCGGCCTGCGGCGTGGCTCAAGGAGTGGCCCAATACGGCCCATCTTCATCAACACATGCTCAAGACCCTCGGGAGGGGCCAAGCCTCGCGGGGCGGACGACAGGAGGCTTCCTCAGGCACGGCCTCGTCAGGCTGGCTCGCGAGGAGGCGGAGAGATCAAGGCAGGGTACCTCACAAGGTGCCCATGACGCAAGCCATGACGATCAAGGCAGGGCGCCGCCGACGCAGAAGTCCTTGTTTCCCCTTTGGTGCAAAGGGGCAAGCGATGCAAGGGTATCAAGCAAAGGCAACCATTTGAAGGCAACAAGACCAAGACCAGCAGGACGGCAGAGCGGAGGTCATCGTGAAGCCCAAGCCAGCGTCATCGCTGTGGTCTTTGGCAAAGCGAGGACCAACTTTAGTCAGGATAAGTGTACTGGATGTTCCCCTTCAAAATGGCCAATTGTTGGCGCCCTTTCTGCTCAATATTTGGGAAGAGGCCCGGGGCCTTCACCTATAAATAGGACTAGCCACCACAAGGTAGAGGCATATAGAGAACAATCGGATCCGCATCTGAGAGAGAGAGAGAGAGAGAGAGAAGCGATTGAACTCCCCTAGCAGTTCATCGCCCCAGCCAAGAACAGACTTTTCAAAAAAATTATATGCACATTATGAAACGGAGGGAATAGTGTCTTGTGGAAGCTGCATGTGAGATAATGCTGGCACCCCGTTTATGTTAAACTTAATTTGAACAGAAAATGAATGGGTTATCTCTGGCATGGTTTAACCATCAGCAGAAAATGGTTTATCTCGTTGCGGTTGTTTTGCACGCATTGTCATTTTCCGAGTCATAACCGGGCTATCTAATCTTCCGATATCTTCTGGATCACTGTCCAAAAACGAAAATCCTAAACCTACGAAAGGCTACGTGCCTGTTACGTAAACTTCCATCTCTAACTGACTGACCCCACACCCCCCCTGACTTTTAGGCGGGGTGGGCCTCATCCTCCCCCTAATCCAATCCAATACTCCCACGCCAGATCAGCACGTAACATTAGGCTGGTCACAATGGGGAGGAACTTAGGAGTAACATCACACACTCCAATACAACTTTGCTTATGTGGCACATATTTAATGAAGAGAGAGGTACTTGTGGTAACTAGCTAAGTTACCGGAACATCACACACTCCAAGAAACAATGAGTCTATAACCTAATAAATACATCGTTGCATGACACTACATAGATGTTCCTACCCACTATGGAGGTAGTAACATAGTCTAGGGAAGTGTGTAAGTTACTAGCTTATGTTCTTGCCCATTGTGACCAGCCTTACGTAAATCGTCACGTAGCTGTAACATTGCTGGTCCAAAAATTCATTTACCACCGGTGAGTCCAGAAATTCATCCATCTGCCCAAGAATACAAGGAGCACATTTTCCTGCAAGTAGTCAAACCAAGACCATATGGTTGAAAAGTTGGTGCGCCGCGAGGTCCATCCCAATAGGTGACGGTTAGCGTTTTGTAAGCGGCGATCACGGAGGCGATTACGGTTTCCGTAGTCCATGTTCTTCGTCTAGCGTGAGCCTCACTGATCTAATCGAGGTTTTCCCAAAGCCCGTGAGATCCACAACCACCACCAGTTTCTCTATCGATCGTTCCCCTGGACGGAGGGCGATCCCAATCCACTTCAAGGCCTTTCGTACATGCTAGGGCGTGCGATCGTAAAACACCTAAACCCTAGACGACTTCGTTCTGTGCTCAACTGGTGGAAGATGGAGAAGATGGCTGGGATGCTGGAGAACCTGAGGCTGTCGGAGGAGGAACAGAAAGGAGTGAAGATCAGGCATGCGGTGATGGAGAAAGGGAAGGAGGTAGAGATCCAGGCGATTGGAAAGGTCATGTCGGAGAGGCCGGCGCACCCAGATGCGATCTGCGACTCCCTAGGGAAGGTGTGGAGCCCCATCCGTGGGATCTAATGTAAGGAGTTGGGCAACAATATATTCCTCTGTACCTTCAATCAGGAGAGGGAGAAGAGGAAAGCATTAGAGGATGGCCCATGGATGTTTGACAATGACTTGGTAGTGATGGAGGATTTTGTCCCAAGGAAGAGAATCGAAGATTATATGTTCAAGGAGATACCAATCTGGATCAGAGTGTATGGGTTGCCACTTGGGGATATGAGTGAGGAGACCGGTGAGATGATCGGGAACATGGTGGGAGTCTTCGTGGAGGCTGATACGGGGGTGGATGGCAGGGCCATTGGGAAGTACCTGCGAGTTAAGGTGAGTCTGCAAATTGACAAACCACTGATGAGAGGGTTTAGGCTTAATACTGAACAGGAGGAAGAAGGAAGTGATGATGAAGATTGCCACAATAGAGGAGGAGGTAGAAAGGAGGAAAAATAAGAAGAGGAGGGCCCATGGTGCCGGTTTGAGTACGAATACCTCCCTGATTTTTGTTACATCTGTGGAAGGCTAGGACATGTCGATCGGGACTGCTCGATAAAGCTAAAGAAGGGAGAACGAGCACAGTTTGGAAGGTGGCTGAAAGCGGACATGGGTAAGAAAAGGGGCGGGGAGCAGGATGGAGTATGGAGGAGCACTTCTCGCGGGAGTAGTGGCAGTAGAATCTATGGCTTTGGCAGGGCAGGAGCCCGATCAGGAAGTGATAACCTATCATGGAGGAAGAATGGGAATAAATCAGGAGATGGTGACGGGGTGGAGAAGGGTTTGGAGGTGACGAGTCCCAACAACATGAAGGACAAAGGAGGAAAAAGAGGTACTGGAAACAAACTTAGCTTCACAAAGAATGAGAAAAGCGAGCAGGAGGACGGCGTCATATCAAATGCACTGCTGATCAAGGGAAAGAACACAACAGGGGAGGCGGGAGGGAGCATGGACATAGATGCACGGGATGGCAAGGAGAAACTAGAAGGGAGTGGAGATGCTTTGCAATCTATGGCACTGAGAAGCAATAAGGAGGGGAGGGGGAAAGACTTCGCAGCTAAAGAAATTTAAAAGGCATGAGAGGGTGCGGAAGAGTGGTGGGGGGAGGCACGCACTAACGGGTGAAGGGGGCGGCAAGAAAAGATCGTATGAGGAGGGGGATGTCGGCATTCTGGGAACGGGGGTACCCAGACTTGCCTGCCTGCGGCCTGCGGCGTGGCTCAAGGAGTGGCCCAATACGGCCCATCTTCATCAACACATGCTCAAGACCCTCGGGAGGGGCCAAGCCTCGCGGGGCGGACGACAGGAGGCTTCCTCAGGCACGGCCTCGTCAGGCTGGCTCGCGAGGAGGCGGAGAGATCAAGGCAGGGTACCTCACAAGGTGCCCATGACGCAAGCCATGACGATCAAGGCCAGGCGGGCGCCGGCCGACGCAGAGTCCTTGTTTCCCCTTTGGTGCAAAGGGGGCAAGCGCATGCAAGGGTATCAAGCAAAGGCAACCATTTCAATGCAACAAGACCAAGACCAGCAGGACGGCAGAGCGGAGGTCATCGTGGAGCCCAAGCCAGCGTCATCGTCAGGGTCTTTGGCAGGCGAGGACCAACTTTAGTCAGGATAAGTGTACTGGATGTTCCCCTTCAAAATGGCCAATTGTTGGCGCCCTTTCTGCTCAATATTTGGGAAGAGGCCCGGGGCCTTCACCTATAAATAGGACTAGCCACCACAAGGTAGAGGCATATAGAGAACAATCGGATCCGCATCTGAGAGAGAGAGAGAGAGAAGCGATTGAACTCCCCTAGCAGTTCATCGCCCCAGCCAAGAACAGACCCTCGTGAGGCTGTTCTTCCCTTGTACTGTTCCTCATCAGCCCCAGAGGCAATCCACACACCATAAACTGGAGTAGGGTATTACACCATAATGGTGGCCTGAACCAGTATAAATCTCGTGTCCCTTGTGTTGTTCTTTGTGTAGTTTAGATTCTGGCGAGGCGGTGAGACATGGGTAGGCTGGGGGTGTGATCTCCGCGTGCACCCCAGTGTTCGAACCTCAAGGGTCTGCCGGAACCCGAAATCCGACATTTGGCGTGCCAGGTAGGGGTGTGCCGGAATCTGCCTTCCGTCGCTTCGTGTTTCGCCGCCCGCCCCATCCATGTCGACGACGTCGCGCCAGCGCCGAAGCGCGGGCGCTCTCGCCACTCGCGTCGCCCAGACGGCCCCGTCGGCGGGCGCCCCCGCCGTTCCCGTCACCTGCCGTCAACGCCGCCACCGGCCCGGCGGGGAACGAGCAGCAGGCGTCGTCCCTGCATCCCTCGGTGGGGCGAGAAGGCCGCACCGCCACCCCGTCGCTGACTCCGGCCGGCTCCTCGTCCCACGCCAGTCGCGCTCCTGCGGACGCGCACGCCGCGCTGCTCCTGGCGCGGGAGCTCCTGCACTACCGCCCCGTCGACGACCTCTACGACGAGTGGCTCGCCCGCATCACCGAGCTCATCAGCGCCGCTGGGGGCTCCCCTGCACCATCCCTCTCACTGCACCGCGCCCCGCCCTGCGCGGGCGACGAAGCTCCGGGGGCGCCTCAGCCGCCTCCCCCTCAAGAAGGCGCCTTGGCCCCAAGGCGCGTGGCCCCTGGGCGGAACCCACTCCGTCTGGCGCCAAAGACACAAGAAGAGAAGAGCTGCCAAGATCCTCGTCCCCAAGAAGCCGCCGTGTGCTCCCGTGCCGCCCGCACGAACGCGCACCTGCTCCAGCGCATCAAGACCCCGCGCTGCACCTGGTTGCAGCGCACAGAGACCCGCATGATCAAGCTCTCCGTCACCAAAGGGCTCCCGCGGCCACTGTAGGCTGCCGTGCCTTCTCCACCGAGCTGCGCAGCGTGGCTTGGCCGGGCAAGTTCAAGCCAGACCTGCCCCCGCGCTACGATGGCACGGCTGACCCTGCTGAGTTCCTCTAGCTCTACGAGCTGGGTATCGAAGCTGCCAACGGGGACGAGAAGGTCATGGCGAACTGGTTCCCCATGGCGCTCAAGGACGGCACCCGCACCTGGCTCCTGAACCTGGCTCCAGGCACGATATCCTCCTGGGACGAGATGCGCACCCGATTCATCGCCAACTTCCAAGGCACCCGCGACCGGCCCCCGGCCATGAGGGACTTGCGCCGCATCAAGCAGCAGCCGGGAGAGACCCTGCAGAAGTTCATCCAGCGCTTCAATAGCGCTCGCCTTAAGATCCCCAAGGTGTCTGAGGAGGCCATCATCTCAGCCTTCTCCGACGGCGTGCGTGACGTCAGGATGAAGGAGGAGCTCGCGATCCATGAAGACTTGTGCACCTCCCTGGAGCTGTTCAATCTGGCGACCAAGTGCGCTAGGGCTGAGGAAGGGCGCCTTTCCCTCCTCGAGCTGCCAACTGCTGACCCAGAAGAGAAGAAGCCCAAGACCAAGGACATGAAGCGCAAGGGGGCTGCCGTGCTTGCAGCGGAGCCAAACACCAAGCGAGACAGGGATCAGCCTGAGTCATCCAAGGGCAGCCGGTACTGCATGTACCACGACCTCCATACCCACAACACCAACGAATGCCAAGAGCTCAGGGTCGTACGAGACGTGCGTGCCGGCCGACGCCTCGAGCACAGTGACAGGGGCTATGGCCGAGGAGGAGGAAGAGGTGGAGGATGATGGGAAGACCATGGCCCTCGCCAAGGGTGGCGTGACCGACCTCGCGAGGACCACTGGCAGGACCAGCCTCGTGAGGGAGGTTGGAGGGACCCACCTCGCGAGGGGGTTGGAGGATCGGCCTCGCGAGGATCGCCCACAAGGCACAAGGGCCTCCTCCTCTGCCACCACAGCCGAGGAGGAATGAAGACCATCACCGGGGACGAGGGGCTGGAGGCTTCCAGAGCCGCCAAGAATCGCTTTGCATCTTGGGCGGTGCACAAGCCCCAGCTTCTCAGCGCATCTTCAAACAGTTTGCTCGCGAAGTGAATGCAGTCCTCCCCAAGCTTGAGGCCACACGCCCTCTCAAGTGGTCAGCGTGCGCCATCACGTTCAGCTCAGCGGATCAGCTCAAGTGCGCGGCCATAGCGGCAGTCCTCCCGATGCTTTGTTCCCCAATCATCAGCAATGTGCAAGTCACCAGGACCCTCATCGATGGCGGAGCAGGGCTCAATGTCCTATCCGTCGAGACGTTCAACAATCTCCAAGTGCCATACAATCAGCTACAGCCAACCAAGCCTTTCTCAGGAGTCACTGATGGTTCCACGGTTCCGATAGGGCAGGTACGCCTTCCTGTTACCTTCGGGAAGCATGACAACTACCGCACCGAGCTCATTGACTTCGACGTCGCTCACATCCGCCTGCCGTACAATGCCATCCTAGGGTACCCAGCCCTGGCCAAGTTCATGGCCGTGACCCATCACGGCTACAATGTCCTCAAGATGCCAGGGAGCGGTGGAGTCATCACGGTGCCCTGTGAAGAGAGAGACGCTGTGTGTTCTCTAGAATGTGCTTTCCAAGCCGCATCAATTGAAGACCCAGATCACAGGAACGGGAGGCATCCCGAGGCTGCTCCTAAGAAGAAGAAGACATCGCCAGGCCCGACCCCTCGGGAGGCAGGCCCCTCAGGGTCCGCGCCTGTCCAGGGGGCACCTCCTTCTGTCGCATAGGAAGGCACGCCCGGCGCCCTCCTCGGGCAAGGCTCGGGGGCTCTCTTCTAGAGGGCCATCGGCTTTGCTTAGATCACGAGGGAGGCGCTCGGGCACCACTTGGAGGCGTGCTTCAACGCACGTTTCCCTCAGGAAGGAGCAAGGCAAGGAGGGCCAAACCCTCAGGAGTTCGTCAGCGAGATCATTCAGGAGCTGCACGAGTCAAGAGTCATGAGTGGCAGCCGCCCCTTGCCCGCCGTAGCTCCCCATCCAGGCGAGGATGGTGGGCTATGCGTCTGCATCGACATACCAGGACGAAACCGAGCCGCCTCTCAGGAGCACCTCTGGCCCTCACGCGTGGGGCGCTGCGAAGGTCCACCCCACAGCTATGTTCGCATGCCTTACAGCCTGCCGAACGCAGCTGCTGCGCGTCAGCGCATCATGAGGAGCATCTTGGAGGCTCAGGCGGTCAGGCATTCCGCAGTCCTGGCGGAGATGGAGATGGTCCATGAGGAGCCGCCAGCGCCTCCAGAGCCTCCTGAGGCCCCTGGGCCTGGGAGCTCATGAAGATCGTCTCCCGCAACGCACGCTGTCCGCTACTTCAGCATC
This sequence comes from Aegilops speltoides, assembly GCA_021437245.1. Lineage (NCBI taxonomy): Eukaryota > Viridiplantae > Streptophyta > Magnoliopsida > Poales > Poaceae > Aegilops > Aegilops speltoides. Next base: position 358,069,230 of record CM038145.1, read on the forward strand.
CCTCCATCTTCAGCATCATCAGGTGACATCCTTCGAGTTTCATTTTCAGCTGGGAGCGCCCCCCAGGGCTGCATCATTCCCAGGCCGCGTGGGTCCGTCCCTGCGGCATGTATCCTTTTAGTTCATGTTTTCATCTTACTTTATCGGGGGCGCCCCTCGGGCTGCATCATCCCCAAAGTCGCTCGGGCCCGACCCAGCGGTGATCGTCTATTTCTGCGTCTATCTAAATGGATTTTCTCCTTCATGGCTAACGTGCTTGACCTAATCGCCTGCTCGATTGACACCAACTGATGGAGCTGCTCCCTCACGGCACGACGCTTGCACGTGGGTCCGTCCCTGCAACGTCGACAAACCTGGACGGCTGAGCTCTGGCCGCGGCAGCCCCGCAGGGCGCCACCTCACCGAGCCTTCAGTGCCTTGTCACCTTCCTAGAGCAACCAACAGCCGGCTGGCAATTGTAACGGCAAACCCTCGCTTTTCTCATGATGAACTCGCAGGATCATTTTAAGGAGCAACGTCCGGCGAGGCCTCCGCGGCGTCTCCTTCGCTCTCGTCCACGCGAACCGCTTGCACGTTAAAGGAGGGCACCTGAGCATCGCGACTCATGGGCTCTTACTGGCTCTCCAGCCCTCACCCTCTGGCCTTGTAAACGGCATCGCGACCTGGCATACCAGCGACGGCTGAGCCCACTTGAGGGCTGGGACCTGAGGACGTTGATCACGAAGGGGAGCAAAGGCGAGAGGGAGGAGGCGCGTGGGGACCTTGCCAGGCAACTCCTCGGCTGCCAATGCGCGGGCCCGGCGCCGCGCCAAGGAGTGGTTTCTGACCCCCGAGATAAGTCATCCTCCAGAAACACTAGCTGTCACAGCACCAACCTCGCACCTAATGCAGTCCCGCTTTGGCGACGTCGCACTCCTTTCTCACCGAATGGTGGATGCTTGAGCACTAAAGGGGACCTCCTGAGCATCGCGACTCAGGAGCTCTTACTGGACCCCGGGCCGCTCACCTCCTGGCCTTGACCACGGCATCGCGACCTGGCATACTAGCGACGGCTGAAGCCTGCCTTGGGACCAGGACCTGTCAGCGCAGTCCTCGCGAGGTTCGTGTCGGTGTTCTGGGAATGGGGGTACCCAGACTTGCCTGCCTGCGGCCTGAGGCGTGGCTCAAGGAGTGGCCCAGTACGGCCCATCTTCATCAACACATGCTCAAGACCCTCGCGAGGGGCCAAGCCTCGCGGGGCAGACGACAGGAGGCTTCCTCGGGCACGGCCTCATCAGGCCAGCTCGCGAGGAGGCGGAGAGATCAAGGCGGGGTACCTCAAGAGGTACCCGTGATGCAAGCCATGACGACCAAGGCCAGGCGGGAGCCAGGCGGGCGCCGGCCTGCGCAGAGTCCTTGTTTCCCGTTGGTGCAAAGAGGGCAAGTGCAGGCAAGGGTATCAAGCAAAGGCAACCATTTCAGTGCAACAAAACCAAGACCAGCAGGACGGCAGAGCGGAGGTCATCGTGGAGCCCAAGCCAGCGTCATCGTCAGGGTCTTTGGCAGGCGAGGACCAACTTTAGTCAGGATAAGTGTACTAGATGTTCCCCTTCAAAATGGCCAATTGTTGGTGCCCTTCCCGCTCAATATTTGGGAAGAGGCCCGGGGCCTTCGCCTATAAATAGGACTAGCCACCTACAGGGTAGGGCATCTGGTCGGATCCGCATCGAGAGAGATACACATCAAAGACACAGAGAGAGAGAGGCGACTGAACTCCCCCTAGCAGTTCATCGCACCAACCAAGAACAGACCCTCGCGAGGCTGTTCTTCCCTTGTACTGTTCCTCATTAGCCCCAGAGGTAATCCACCACACCACAAACTGGAGTAGGGTATTACACCACAATGGTGGCCTGAACCAGTATAAATCTTGTGTCCCTTGTGTTGTTCTTTGTGTAGTTTAGATCCTGGCGAGGTGGTGAGACATAGGTAGGCTGGGGGTGTGATCTCCGCATGCACCCCAGTGTTCGAACCTCAAGGGTCTGCCGGAACCCGAAATCCGACATTTGGCGCGCCAGGCGCGCCGGAGCTTTTCCTTCCTCAACCCGCCCTCCGTCAACACCGCGGTTCGCCCTCATGATGGGCAGCGTGCCGCCCGCTCCGGTCGCCGGCACCGGCATGGGGGCCGGGGGGCTCCGAGCCCTGGTCCCCTCCTTGTGGCAGGTGCAATGGCCGAACAAGTTCAAGCCAAGGATGCCACCATGCTACAACGACACGGCCGATCCGTTGGTTTTCCTGTTGGCCTACGAGGAGGCCATCCTCGAGGCCGGGGGCGACGACAGGGTCATGGCCAACTGGTTTCCCATGGCCCTCACTGATGTCCCGCGCATGTGGCTGCTCCACCTGCCAACGGCTTCCGTGACCTCCTGGGGGGAGCTGCGTGGCCTCTTCCTCGCCCAGCACGCTGCACCCGCGCACCCAGTCGTCGCAGCTCTCCTAGGCGGCTCGCAGGCACCATCTTCAGGCCACCACATCAAGTCATTCATCCGCCAGATCAGCGCCGCTTCCGTGCCGCCCGGGGCGCCTCCGGGTTGGGCGGCACCTAAAGCCGATCTGGCCTTCAGCTCAGATGATCACCCCTCCAACTCGGCCTGCTCGGGAGCGCTCCCAATGCTATGCACCCCCACCATCTGCAACGTGGCGGTCACCAAGACCCTCATCGACGGTGGCGCTGGCCTCAGCGTGCTCTCGGTGGAGGCCTTCAGCCTTCTCCACGCACCGCCGGAGCGGCTGCAGCCCAGTAGGCCCTTCTTTGGCGTCGGAGGTGGCTCCACCATCTCCCTGGGGCAGATCCGCCTCCCGGTAACCTTCGGCACCAACGACAACTTCCGCACGGAGCTAATCGACTTCGACATCGCCCCCATCGGCCTCCCGTACAACGCCATCCTTGGCTACCCGACGCTAGCCCGGTTCATGGCCGCAACTCACCCAGCATACAACCTCATGAAGATGCCCGGGAGTAGCGGAGTCCTCACCGTGTCTAGAGACACCGGGGATGCGTTGCAAGCACTCAAGCTCGCTTTCAAGGCCGCGGCCGTGGTGCAACCCACCGACTCAGACGCCTCTGAACCCAAGGGGGCTGCACCGGCCAAGAAGAAGCAGCTATTCACTCAGGACAAGGCGGAAACCAAGCAGGTACTGGTTGACGAGGACGGATCTACCAGTGCCACCTTCACCATAGGCGCCAACCTCGAGCCCGAACAGGAGGAAGCTTTGGTAAAATTCCTGCGTGCAAACAAGAAGGTATTCGCGTGGGAACCTGATCAGCTAGCAGGGGTCCCGAGGGACGTAATCGAGCATCACCTCAATGTGTGCCCCAACATGCGTCCGGTGAAGCAGAAGGCGAGGCGGCAGTCCACTGAGAAGCAAGCCTTCATCGTCCAGGAGACCCGCAAGTTGGAGGCGGTGGGGGTCATTCGCGAGGTCCGCTACCCAGACTGGCTGGCTAACCCTGTTGTCGTGCCGAAGAAGGGGGGAAAGGTACGCATGTGTGTCGACTTCACCAACCTCAACAAGGCCTGCCCGCAGGATCCGTTCCCGCTCCCTCGCATCAACCAGATCGTCGACTCCACCGCTGAGTGCGACTTGTTGTGTTTCCTGGAGCCTTCTCCGGCTACCACCAAATCAAGATGGCAGTAGAAGATATGGAAAAGACGGCCTTCCTGACCCCGTGCGGAGTGTACTGCTATATGTGCATGCCGTTCAGGTTGCGCAATGCTGGTGCGACCTTTCAGCGGCTGATGCACATCGCCTTGGGTCGGCAGCTCGGGAGGAATGCTGAGGCTTATGTTGATGACATTGTGGTGAAGTCTGGGGAGGCAAAAACCCTGATACAAGACTTGGAGGAAACCCTCGCGAGCCTTAACGAAGTGGACCTGCGGCTCAACCCGAAGAAGTGTGTGTTTGGAGTCCCCTCAGGCAAGCTCCTGGGTTTCCTAGTATCTCACTGGGGCATCGAGGCCAACCCAGAAAAGGTAAAAGCAGTCAAGGACATGAGCCCACTGAAGACCCTCAGAGAGATGCAGAAGCTCACCGGGCGCATGACCGCACTAGGACGTTTCATCTCCAAGCTGGGGGGACGAGCGCTGCCCTTCTTCAAGATGATGAAGAAGAAGGGCCCCTTTGAATGGACTGAAGAGGCCGACAAGGCGTTTCAGGATCTCAACCGCATTTGACCAGCCCCGGTGATGGTGGCTCAGCGCCTCGAGGAGCCTGGTGCTCTACCTCATGCCACCCCTACTCTGCCAGCGCAGCCCTGGTGGATGTTAGGGAGGAGCGTAGGACCAAGGCCGCAGCAACCGTCCGGGTTAAAGCCAAGCGGAGCCGAGAGGGCCTCACAGAGACCGCGGCTGCAGCCGAGAAGGACCAGCCACAGAAGGGAAGCACACCTGACACAGAGGAGGCCCCTCCTCCAGGTGACCAGTCGCCGAGGGCTCCGTTGTCTCAGGAGGCGCCCCGGCCTCCAGAGGACACTAGCGGCACCAGCACTCCCAGCCTAGTCGAGCACCCTGTGTACTTCGTCAGTGCGGTATTGCGGGATGCAAGGGTGCGGTACCCCCCTGAAACTCCTCCTCGCGCTATTGGTGGCCTCGCGCAAGCTGCAGCACTATTTCCAAGGCCATCCCATCAAGGTTGTCTCAGCATACCCCTTGGAAAGGGTGCTCAGGAGCCCCAACTCAGCTGGAAGAATCGCTGAGTGGAACATCGAGCTGCAGGCATTTCAGATAGAATTCAGCACAACCAGAGTCATTAAAGGGGCCGCGCTTGCGGACTTCGTAGCGGAATGGGCAGAGGCGCCAGGCCTCGAGGCTAGTGAGGACCGATCGCTCTCCCCAGGGAGCGAGGCACCGAACGGATGGGTCATGTACTTCGACGGGGCGTTCTCCCGACACGGCGCGGGGGCTGGTGCGGTACTCGTATCCCCCACTCAAGACAAGCTCTACTACGCCGTGCAACTCTGTTTTTAGCATGGGGAAAAGGTCTCCAACAACATAGCAGAATACGAAGGCCTGATAGCAGGCCTGAAGGCCGCAGTCGCCCTAGGGGTGAAGCGCCTCACCATCAAGGGTGATTCGTAGCTCCTTGTCAACTTCTCCAACAAAGTATACGAGCCAAAGGACGAGCACATGGAAGCCTACCTCGCGGAGGTCCGCAGGATGGAGAAGCAGTTTTGGGGGCTGGAGTTGCAGCATGTGCCTCGCGGCACCAATCAAGAGGCTGATGACATTGCAAAAAGGGCATCCAGGCGGCTACCTCAGGAGCCCGGCGTCTTCGAGGAGTGGCTCTTCAAGCCCTCGGCGACGCCATCAGTGTCGAGCACGGCGCAGCCTCGGGGGGAGCTCCCCAGCCGCCTGCCTCGGGAGGCCCGGTCTGCGGCCCGACATCAGGGGCGCGCCTGCTCCTGGCGCTGGAACCTCAAGAGGGATGCTGGATCACAGAGCTCAAGAATTACCTGATGCGAGGCACATTGCCGGAAAAGGAGGAGGAAGCGGAGCGTGTGGCACGGCAGGCCACAGCATACTGCCTTAAGGATGGGAAGCTGTACCGAAGACGACCGCATGACGTGTCCCTATGTTGCATTTCCAGGGAGCAAGGGAAGGAGCTACTGGCAGACATACACGGTGGCGACTGTGGGCATCACTCGTCGTCATGAACCCTCATTGGCAAGGCGTTCCGCAGCAGGTTCTATTGGCCCACGACACTCAATGACACTGTGGAACTGGTGAAAGCTTGCGAGGCCTGTCAGTTCCATGCCAAGCAGATCCATCAGCCTGCGGAAGGTCTGCAGACTATACCCCTCTCATGGCCCTTCGCAGTCTGGGGACTGGATATCCTAGGCCCGTTCCCTCGGGCGCCAGGGGGCTACCGCTACCTCTACATCGCCGTGGACAAATTCACCAAGTGGGCTGAGGTGGAAGTTGTCCGCACCATCCCCGTAGGCTCCGCGGTCAAGTTCATCAAGGGCCTCGTGAACCGATTCGGGGTGCCAAACCGTACCATCACCAACAACGGTTTGCAGTTCACCAGTAACGTCTTCAAAACATACTGTGCTAACCTTGGAACGCAGATATGCTATGCTTCGATGGCGCACCCGCGAAGCAACGGTCAGGCCGAGCGAGCCAACGCAGAGGACCCGAGGGGCCTGAAGACCAGGACCTTCAAGAAGAGGCTGGAGGCCTGCGGCAAGGGCTGGTACGACAAGCTCCAGTCCGTGCTGTGGTCAATCCGCACGACCGCAACCAAGCCGACTGGCGAGACCCCGTTCTTTCTGGTTTATGCAGCTGAAACCGTTCTCCCTCACGAGGTCAGACGTCGTTCCGCGTGGGTCCTGGCGTTCGACGAAGTGCAGCAGGATGCCATGCGGGGGATGGATCTCTTGCTAGGGGAGGAGCATTGCCGAGAAGCCACGCTGCGGGCAGCAAGGTACCAACAAGCACTGCGGTGATACCACTGCCGCAACATCCGCCCCAGGAATCTCGAGGTATGGGACCTCGTGCTCAGACGGGTTCTCTCCAGGGAGGGGGTGCATAAGCTCTCTCCCATGTGGGAGGGCCCGTTCAAGGTTGTTCATGTTTCCAGGCCCGGCTCCGCACGCTTGGAGACCCAGGACGGGGTGCCCATCCAGAACGCGTGGAACATCCAACATCTCCGAAGGTTTTACCCTTGAAAAAGGCCCGGTGCCTGTGAAGAAGGCGAATGCCTGTGAAGAAGCTGTGTTTTGGGAAAAGGCTCGGTGCCTGTGAAGAAGGCGAATGCCTGTGAAGAAGCTGTGTTTTGGGAAAAGGTCCGTGAAGAAGGCGAATGCCTGTGAAGAAGCTGTGTTTTGGGAAAAGGCCCGGTGCCTGTGAAGAAGGCGAATGCCTGTGAAGTAGCCGAGTTTTGGAAAAGGCCCGGTGCCTGTGAAGAAGGCAAACGCCTATGAATCTCGCCGCCCGTGACACTCTCACGTAATAATGAGTGGGGCTGTACACGCCCCGGAGTCTCCGGAGTGCCGCCCTCGGGCCTCGGGGGCTCCCGCCCACGCCCACTGGCAGCACTTAGCTCCGCGCTGGAGAGAAGACGTCGAAGACTAGACTAGGTGCCGGACGCGGCTTCTTTCATTTGCTTTCCGCAGTTGGTTTGTTTGTTCCTATTTGAAGTTTTTCTGAAGCTGTTACCGTTTTGAACTCGCGACCCCTCGTCCGTTTCACTTACTGGTTTTCGTTTTCTCTCTTGCGAAGTTTCGCGAGGGGGCACGGGCACCCTCGCGAGTGTTTTCTGCCCCGGTGGTTTGAAACTTCCATATCCGAGTCCGCTGCGGGAGCACCCCTCCCATTCCGTGCCCCACGGGCATCACGACACAGTCATGGGACTTGGGTTAGTTGTCCTTGCTACCAATGTTGGAGATTATCCCCGGTAACTAAAACCCTACAGGGCACAAGGCGCACGACAAGGCCCTAGCCCCAAGAGGCGAGGATCACAACAAGCTTCCCCCCCGAGATAAGTAATTTCCACGCATAAGCACACGGAACAAAGTATGGCGCAGAAACGGTAGAAACAGCGTACCAATTAAACAACGATAGTTCAACACACCCCCCGTAGGGGACCAGGCTACATTCTTTTTGCGCAGGAAAGAAAGGAAAGCGAAAGGGGGCAGGACCTGCCCGGCGCCAACTCTCAACGAAGGCTCGAACTGCCTCCGGAGCTCAGCTGGATTCCGCCTCCCGCTTCACCGAGGCGTGGCGTCGGACCGACCCGCTGCCCTCTCCCAGACGAGCGCGGCAACGAGGGGGCTGGTCGCGACCGCCACTGGAGGAGCTGCCATCCGAAGGGGAGTCACCAGAGCTTGGCGGGCCTCGGGCCCGCTGCTCAGGCGCCCGCCACCTTCACCCCGGCCAGCGCCGGGCTGGGCGCTGTGACGCGGTCATCATCTTCGTGGAAGCATCCGCGTGGGCGCCGTTTTCCTGAACACCCTCACGTAGAGGGTGGCGTCGCCGTCGAACTTGAAGTGCAAAGTGCATCGCCGGCACACAGGACAAGGCTGGCAAATGTTTGCCACCAGCGGGTCAAGGCCGCCCCGGCGGTGGAGACTTCAAGGTAGCCCAAGAAGCCCTGCTGCGGCAACCATCTGCCTGAAGCCAAAGGCCGCCTGGGGCACCAACCGGAAGCTCACCTATGAAGAAGCGGGGGAGCTGGAGCCAGGTGCCGGCCGGGTCCGCCGACCACATGACAAACTCCGGCAGCACCTCCGCCGAGCGGAAGCGTGGCCTTGGGGGACGTGCAGCCCAGTCTACCTCTCGATGGCAGCCGGACGCCCACCACTACGCAGAGGGCTGTTTCCGCGGCCGCGGGAGGCCACGGCAGGAGCCGTAGTGTGCTTGCGAGGGCGGCCCCGGCCACGCTTGGTCGGAGGAGAGCCGGGCCCTTCCTGGCGAGCCTTCCCTTTCTCCGCGGCCGAGAATCCCTTCGGCGAGACCATGGGGATGGAGAGTGGCCGAGAAGAAGACGGAGGGTAGCAAGGAGGGATGAACTGGAGGGGTTCACGCCGTTCCATACATATAGCCGAGGGAGGCCAACCGACAGCCTCCACGATCACAGGTAATCATGATCCGTTTTTGCATGCGGGGACTAGTCAATTCGTGCAGTTACTGAGGCGTCGTGGGGGAGCCAGGACGCCCACGTTCAATCAACCGCCATGCGGGCGCCTAAGGTCATGAGCTATTGGGCTCATGGCGCCGCGACTTGCCTCTTCGCTTCTCTGCTAAGCCAAGTCCAAGCGCACCTTGGGCCCGGGGGCTACTGTCGGCGTTCTGGGAACGGGGTACCAGACTTGCTCGCTCTGCGCCCGAGGCGTGGTTTCAAGGAGTGGCCCAGTACGGCCAATCTTCATCAACACATGCTCAAGACCTTCGCGAGGGGCCAAGCGTCACGGGGCGGACGACAGGAGGCTTCCTTAGGCACCGCCTCGTCAGGCCAGCTCGCGAGGAGGCGGAGAGATCAAGGCGGGGTACCTCACGAGGTACCCGTGGCGAAAGCCATGACGACCAAGGCCAGGCGGGCGCCAGGCGGGTGCCGACCTGCGCAGAGTCCTTGTTTCCCCTTTGGTGCAAAGGGGGCAAGCGCAGGCAAGGGTATCAAGCAAAGGCAACCATTTCGGTGCAACAAGACCAAGACCAGCAGGACGGCAGAGCGGAGGTCATCGTGGAGCCCAAGCCAGCGTCATCGTGAGGGTCTTTGGCAGGCGAGGACCAACTTTAGTTAGGATAAGTGTACTAGATGTTCCCCTTCAAAATGGCCAATTGTTGGCGCCCTTCCCACTCAATATTTGGGAAGAGGCCCGGGGCCTTCGCCTATAAATAGGACTAGCCACCCACAGGGTAGGGCATCTGGTCGGATCCGCATCGAGAGAGATACACATCGAAGACACAGAGAGAGAGGCGACTGAACTCCCCCTAGCAGTTCATCGCACCAACCAAGAACAGACCCTCGCGAGGCTGTTCTTCCCTTGTACTGTTCCTCATCAGCCCCAGAGGCAATCCACCACACCACAAACTGGAGTAGGGTATTACACCACAATGGTGGCCTGAACCAGTATAAATCTCGTGTCCCTTGTGTTGTTCTTTGTGTAGTTTAGATCCTGGCGAGGCGGTGAGACATGGGTAGGCTGGGGGTGTGATCTCCGCGTACACCCCAGTGTTTGAACCTCAAGGATCTGCCGGAACCCGAAATCCGACAGTTCAAAAGGAGGAAGTAAGCTAAAACGGGACGAGCATCCCTCACCACTTCATGATAAGGATCATATTAACAAATGGAACTACAAGCACCTTACAAACCCCCGCGGGGTGTGTTCTTCGATTCCTCGCAAGGAACAAAAGGAGCAGACCCTAAAGAGTGCTAACTACGCACGCCTCCGCAGGAGACGCCATCATCAATAGTGGGTCGTTAGCCACCGACACCAACCCCATACAGATCAGTGGCGACGGCGGCCCGACGAGCCCGCCCTGCTCCGGGAGAGACACAAGCTCGGGGGCTCGTAGCTGGCGTCGCTCGTCTCCGGGGTCGCGAGGAGCTCGGCAGAGTCGCTGGATCCTCCGACACCTCCGCTACCTGAGGAGCTGTTGGGGAAGTGGTTGACGAGCCTAGTCCTTGCCGCAGCAGGGCCTCGTCCGCCTTTCTCGAGGCAGCACTCCAGTCGGCGTCCCTCCGCATCGAAGACCTTGAAGAACATCAGGGAGGCGCCATCGTACTCGAGGTGTATTGCGAGGGCGCCACCCGTTCTACCGACCCGGGTGATCTCGCCCCAGCCACGGGTCAGGTAGACCCTGCCCGGAGCGACAACCTCGACCTCCGCTTCGGTCGCAGGGGCACTGCAGTCAGCGTGCTGCAGCCAAAGCTCGATAGGCCCCCTCGGCGGGATCTCGAAGGCGAAGGAAGGATGGAGGCAAATCCAGGACCGAGGAGGCATGGCAGCGTGAAGCACGAGCTTGCGAGAAGAACCTTTGGCGTGAATTCCTGGAGGAACGACGCGCACCACCGTGACCCGCCGGCGGCGACGGTGCCTCTGGCAATGCCGCTCGGCGCCAGCACCTTCAGGGCCCTCGATCCGGGCGTACAAGGGCAGTGGGAATCCTGGTGGCGGCCCCTCGAACTATGGCCTCGACACCTCCTGCCAAGCACCTCCTTCCCCGTGGCAAGAGACGAGCCGTTTCTTCAGAGGAAGCGGGACCGGACTCTCCCGGGGGGCCTTCCCCTTCTCTTCGGCAGAAAACCGACAGATCGGTGCCATTGGCGAAGGGAGGAGCAAGGACGAAGAGGAAGACGGAGAGTAGCGAGGAGAGATGAACTGAAGGGGCTTGCGCCGTTCCGTACATATAGCCGAGGGAGGCCAACCGACGGCCTCCACGATCACAGGTAATCATGACCCGTTTTTGCATGCAGGGACTTCTCAATTCATGCAGTTACCGAGGCATCGTGGGGGTGCCAGGACGCCCACGTCCAATCAACCGCTACGCAGCACCCAAGGCCGCAGGCTATTGGGGCCCGCGGCGCTTCGCACTTGCCTCTTCGCTTCTCTGCAAGGCCAAGTCCAAGCGCGCCTTGAGCCCGGGGGCTACTGTCGGCATTCTGGGAACAGGGGTACCCAGACTTGCCTGCCTACGGCCTACGGCGTGGCTCAAGGAGTGGCCTAGTATGGCCCATCTTCATCAACACATGCTCAAGACCCTCGCGAGGGGCCAAGCCTCGCGGGGCGGACGACAGGAGGCTTCCTCAGGCACGGCCTCGTCAGGCTGGCTCGCGAGGAGGCGGAGAGATCAAGGCAGGGTACCTCACGAGGTGCCCATGACGCAAGCCATGACGACCAAGGCCAGGCGGGCGCCAGGTGGGCGCCGGCCTGCCAGAGTCCTTGTTTCCCCTTTGGTGCAAAGGTGGCAAGCGCAGACAAGGGTATCAAGCAAAGGCAACCATTTCGGTGCAACAAGACCAAGACCAGCAGGACGGTAGAGCGGAGGTCATCGTGGAGCCCAAGCCAGCGTCATCGTCAGGGTCTTTGGCAGGCGAGGACCAACTTTAGTCAGGATAAGTGTACTGGATGTTCCCCTTCAAAATGGCCAATTGTTGGCGCCCTTCCCGCTCAATATTTGGGAAGAGGCCCGGGGCCTTCACCTATAAATTGGACTAGCCACCACAAGGTAGAGGCATCTAGAGAACAATCGGATCCGCATCTGAGAGAGAGAGAGAGAAGCGATTGAACTCCCCTACCAGTTCATCGCCCCAGCCAAGAACAGACCCTCGCGAGGCTGTTCTTCCCTTGTACTATTCCTCATCAGCCCTAGAGGCAATCCACACACCACAAACTGGAGTAGGGTATTACACCACAATGGTGGCCTGAACCAGTATAAGTCTCGTGTCCCTTGTGTTGTTCTTTGCGTAGTTTAGATCCTGGCGAGGCGGTGAGACATGGGTAGGCTGGGGGTGTGATCTCCGCGTGCACCCCAGTGTTCGAACCTCAAGGGTCTGCTGGAACCCGAAATCCGACAGGGGACGAGGACGATGAAGCGAGCAGGGTGGCGAAGAAGGAACGTAGACCTAACGAGCAGAACTCAGGGGAAAACCAAGTAGCTGCTGAAATAAAGAACACATCAGCCGGGTTGCAGGAGCAGCCCCGCCGAGAGCAATGAAAATTATAAGCTGGAACTGTCGGGGACTTGGGAACGGCCCGGCAGTTCATGCACTCCTAGATCTTGGGAGTAAGGAGGATCCCGACATTCTATTTTTAGCTGAAACAAGACTAACAGAGGAGGAGATGGAGTGGTTGAGATGGAAGCTAGGGCTCGCTAGCATGGTGGCATGGACTCCGGAGGGAAGGAGCAGGGGTGTAGCCTTGTTTTGGAGAAGGGGGGGTGGATGTATCCTTGAGGTCAATGGGGAGGCGACATATGGACGTGGATGTCACTGATGAAAAAGGGGTGTGGAGGTTTATAGGGGTGTATGGTGAGTCGCAATAGGAGAGGAAGGTGGAAACTCGGAGGGTCTTACTGTTGGGGAACGTAGTAATTTCAAAAAATTTCCTACGCACACGCAAGATCATGGTGATGAACAGCAACGAGAGGGGAGAGTGTTGTCCACATACCCTTGTAGACCCGAAGCGGAAGCGATCACAACGTAGAGGAAGTAGTCGACGTTCTCCTCGCGATCCGACCGATCCCGGCGCCGTTACTCGACGCCCCGAGTTCTTGACACACGACAGCTCGATGACGCCCTCGTACTCCGATCCAGCCGAGTGTCGAGGGAGAGTTCTGTCAAGACGACGGCGTGCAGGACGATCTTGATGTTTCACGGCGCAGGCTTCGCCTAAGCTTTTATGACAGTATGACCGAGGTGGAATATGGTGGAGGGGGGCACCGCACACGGCTATGGAACGATCCGTAGATCAAACTTGTGTGTCCTAGGGTGCCCCCCTGCCCCCGTATATAAAGGAGGGAGGGGGGAGGCCGGCCGGCCTAGAGAGGGCGCGCCGGGAGGAGTCCTACTCCCACCGGGAGTAGGACTCCCCCCCTTTCCTAGTTGGAATAGGATTGGGGGGGAAGAGGAGAGGGCGCCGCCTCCTTGTCCTATTCGGACTGGGGGAGAGGCGCTGCCACCACCCTGGCCGGCCCTCCTCTTCTCCCTCGAGGCCCACCGAGGCCCATTTACCCCCGGGGTTCCGTAACCTCCGGTACTCAGGTAAATTCCTGTTTTTACGGAACCATTCGAACTCCAAACATAGGCTTCCAATATATCAATCTTTATGTCTCGACCATTTCGAGACTCCTCGTCATGTCCGTGATCACATCCGGGACTCGAACTTCTTCGGTACATCAAAATACATAAACTCATAATAAGCATCATCGAAACCTTAAGCGTGCGGACCCTACGGTTCGAGAACAATGTAGACATGACCTAGAACTATTCTCGGTCAATAACCAATAGCGGGACCTGGATGCCCATATTGGTTCCTACATATTCTACGAAGATCTTTGTCGGTCAGACCGCATAACAATATCGTTGTTCCTTTGTCATCGGTATGTTACTTGCCCGAGATTCGATCGTCGGTATCCAATACCTAGTTCAATCTCGTTATCGCAAGTCTCTTTACTCGTTCCGTAATACATCATCTCACAACTAACTCATTAGTTGTAGTGCTTGCAAGGCTTCAGTGATGTGCATTACCGAGAGGGCCGGAGATACCTCTCCGACAATCGGAGTGACAAAACCTAATCTCAAATACGCCAACCCAACATCGCCTTTGGAGACACTGTAGTACTCCTTTATAATCACCCGATTCGTTGTGACGTTTGGTAGCACCAAAGTGTTCCTCCGTAAACGGAGTTGCATAATCTCATAGTTACAGGAACATGTATAAGTCATGGATAAAAGCAGTAGCAACATACTAAACGATCGTGTGCTAAGCTAAGGAATGGGTCATGTCAATCGATCATTCTACTAATGATGTGACCTTGTTAATCAAATAACAACTCTTTGTTCATGGTAGGAAACATAACCATCTTTGATTAACAAGCTAGTCTAGTAGAGGCATACTAGTGACATATTGTTTTGTCTATGCATTCACACATGTACCATGTTTCGGTTAATACAATTCTAGCATGAATGATAAACATTTATCATGAAATAAGGAAATAAATAATAACTTTATTATTGCCTCTAGGGCATATTTCCTTCAGTCTCCCACTTGCACTAGAGTCAATAATCTAGATTACATAGTAATGATTCTAACACCCATGGAGTCTTGGTGCTGATCATGTTTTGCTCGTGGAAGAGGCTTAGTCAACGGTGCGCAACATTCAGATCCGTATGTATCTTGCAAATCTCTATGTCTCCCACGGACTAAGTCCCGGATGGAATTGAAGCGTCTCTTGATGTGCTTGGTCCTCTTGTGAAATCTGGATTCCTTCGCTAAGGCAATTGCTCCAAGATTGTCACGAAGATTTTCATTGGACCCGATGCACTAGGTATGACACCTAGATCGGATATGAACTCCTTCATCCGCACTCCTTCATTAGCTGCTTCGAAGCTGCTATGTACTCCGCTTCACATGTAGATCCCGCCACGACGCTTTGTTTAGAACGCACCAACCGACAGCTCCTCCGTTTAGTGTAAATACGTATCCGGTCTGCGATTTAGAATCGTCCGGATCAGTGTCAAAGCTTGCATCAACGTAACTGCCACGATGAGCTCTTTGTCACCTCCATATACGAGAAACATATCCTTAGTCCTTTTCGGTATTTCAGATGTTCTTGACCGCTGTCCGATGATCCACTCTGGATTACTTTGGTACCTTCCTGCTAGGCTTATAGCAAGGCACACATCAGGTCTGGTACACAGCATTGCATACATGATAGAGCCTATGGCTGAAGCATAGGAACATCTTTCATTTCTCTCTATCTTCTGCAGTGGTCGGGCATTGAGTCGACTCAACTTCACACCTTGTAACACGGCAAGAACCCTTTCTTTGCTTGATCCATTTTGAACTTCTTCAAAATTTTGTCAAGGTATGTGCTTTGTGAAAGTCCAATTAAGCGCCTTGATCTATCTCTATAGATCTTAATGCCTAATATGTAAGCAGCTTCTCCGAGGTCTTTCATTGAAAACTCTTGTTCAAGTATCCCTTTATGCTATCCAGAATTCTATATCATTTCCGATCAGCAATATGTCATCTACATATAATATCGTAAATGCTACAGAGCTCCCACTCACTTTCTTGTAAATACAGGCTTCTCCAAAAGTCTCAGACAAACCCAAATGCTTTGATCACACTATCAAAGCGTTTATTCCAACTCCGAGATGCTTGCACCAGTCCATAGATGGATCGCTGGAGCTTGCATACTTTGTTAGCTCCTTTGTATCGATAAAACCTTCTCGTTGCATCATATACAACTCTTCTTCCGTAAATCCATTCAGAATGCAGTCTTTACATCCATTTGCCAAATTTCATAATCATAAAATGCGCAATCGCTAACATGATTCGGACAGACTTAAGCATCGCTACGGGTGAGAAGGTCTCATCGTAGTCAATCCCTTGAACTTGTCGAAAACCTTTTGCGACAAGTCGAGCTTTATAGACGATAATATTACCGTCGTCGTCGGTCTTCTTCTTGAAGATCCACTTGTTTTCTATTGCTTGCCTACCCTCGGGCAAGTCAACCAAAGTCCATACTTTGTTTTCATACATGGATCCCATCTCGATTTCATGGCCTCAAGCCATTTTATGGAATCTGGGCTCACCATCGCTTCTTCATAGTTCGTAGGTTCATCATGATCTAGTAGCATGATTTCCGAACAGGATTACCGTACCACTCAGTGCGGATCTTACTCTGGTTGATCTACGAGGTTCTCAGAGTAACTTGATCTGAAGTTTCATGATCAACATCATCAACTTCCTCACTACTTGGTGTAGGTGTCTCGTAAACCGGTTTCTGCGATGAACTACTTTCAAGTAAGGGAGAAGGTACTATTACCTCATCAAGTTCTACTTTCCTCCCACTCACTTCTTTCGAGAGAAACTCCTTCTCTAGAAAGGATCCATTCTTAGCAACGAATGTCTTGCCTTCGGATCTGTGATAGAAGGTGTACCCAACTGTCTCCTTTGGGTATCCTATGAAGACACATCTCGATTTGGGTTCGAGCTTATCAGGTTGAAGCTTTTCACATAAGCATTGCATCCCCAAACTTTAAGAAACGACAACTTTGGTTTCTTGCCAAACCACAGTTCATAAGGTGTCGTCTCAACGGATTTCGACGGTGTTCTATTCAGTGTGAATGCGGCTGTCTCTAGAGCATAACCCCAAAACGATAGCGGTAAATCTGTAAGAGACATCATAGATCGCACCATATCTAGTAAAGTGCGACACGATGTTCGGACACACCATTACGTTGTGGTGTTCGGTGGCGTGAGTTGCTAAACTATTCCGCATTGTTTCAAATGTAGACCAAACTCGTAACTCAAATATTCACCTCCACGATCGATCGTAGAAATTTAATTTTCTTGTTACGATGATTTTCAACTTCACTCTGAAATTCTTTGAACTTTTCAAATGTTTCAGACTTATGTTTCATTAAGTAGATATACCCATATCTGCTTAAGTCATCTGTGAAGGTGAGAAAATAACGATATCCGCCACGAGCCTCAACATTCATCGGACCACATACATCAGTATGTATGATTTCCAACAAATCTGTTGCTCTCTCCATAGTACCGGAGAACGGTGTTCTAGTCATCTTGCCCATAAGGCACGGTTCGCAAGTGCCAAGTGATTCATAATCAAGTGACTCCAAAAGCCCATCAGTATGGAGTTTCTTCATGCGCTTTACACCGATATGACCTAAACGGCAGTGCCACAAATAAGTTGCACTATCATTATCAACTCTGTATTTTTTGGTTTCAACATTATGAATATGTGTATCACTACTATCGAGATTCATCAAAAATAGACCACTCCTCAAGGGTGCATGACCATAAAAGATATTACTCATATAAATAGAACAACCATTATTCTCTCGATTTAAATGAATAACCGCCTCGCATCAAACAAGATCCAGATATAATGTTCATGCTCAACGCAGGCACCAAATAACAATTATTTAGGTCTAAAACTAATCCCAAGGTAGATGTAGAGGTAGCGTGCCGATCGCGATCACATCGACTTTGGAACCATTTCCCACGCGCATCGTCACCTCGCCCTTTGCCGGTGTTAAGCAATCCGTAGTCCCTGCTTTGAGTTGCAAATATTAGCAAGAACCAGTATCAAATACCAGTGCTGCTGCGAGCTCTAGTAAGGTACACATCAATAACATGTATATCACATATACCTTTGTTCACCTTGCCATCCTTCTTATCCGCCAAATACTTGGGGCAGTTCGCTTCAAAGGACCAGTCGCTTGCAAGAGAAGCACTCTGGCCAGGTTTAGGGCCGACTTGGGTTTCTTCTCCGAGCAGCAACTTGCTTGCTGTTCTTCTTGAAGTTCCTTCTTCTTCCCTTTGCCTTTCTTCTTGAAACTAGTGGTCTTATTGACCATCAACACTTGATGCTCCTTCTTGATTTCTACCTCCGCAGCCTTTAGCATTGCGTAAGAGCTCTGCATAGTCTTTACTAACCCTTGCATATTATAGTTCATCACGAAGCCTTTGTAGCTTGGTGGCGGTGATTGAGAATTCATCAATGACACAATCATCCGGAAGATTAACTCCCAATTGTGTCAAGTGATTGTAATACCCGGACATTACGAGTATATGCTCACTAATGTAACTATTCTCCTCCATCTTGCAGCTATAGAACTTATTGGAGACTTCATATCTCTCAATCGGGCATTCTGTTGAATATTAACTTCAACTCTGGAACATCTCATATGCTCCATGACGCTCAAAACGTCGTTGAAGTCTCGGTTCTAAGCCGTAAAGCATGGCCCATCGAACTATAGAGTAGTCATCAGCTTTGCTCGCCAGACGTTCTTAACGCCGTCGGTTGCATCAGCAAGAGGTCTGCACCTAGCGGTGCATCCAGACGTAACTCTTCAGGCAGCAATGAGGATGATCCTCGTTACGGACCCAGTCCGTGTAATTGCTACCATCATCTTTCAACTTTGCTTTCTCAAGGAACGCATTAAAATTCAACGGAACAACAAAGACGAGCCATCTATCTACAATCAAACATAAACAAGCAAGATACTATCGGTACTAAGTTCATGATAAATTTAAGTTCAATTAATCATATTACTTAAGAACTCCCACTTAGAAAGACATCTCTAGTCATCTAAGTGATCACGTGATCCAAATCAACTAAACCATAACCGATCATCACGTGAAATGGAGTAGTTTTCAATGGTGAACATCTTATGTTGATCATATCTACTATATGATTCACGCCGACCTTTCGGTCTCCGTGTTCCGAGGCCATATCTCGCATATGCTAGGCTCGTCAAGTATAACCCGAGTATTCTGCGTGTGCAAAACTGGCTTGCACCCGTTGTAGATGGACGAGAGCTTATCACACCCGATCATCACGTGGTGTCCGGGCACGATTTAACTTTGGCAACGGTGCATACCGGGAGAACACTTCTTGATAATTTAGTGAGAGATCATCTTATAATGCTACCGTCAATCAAAGCAAGATAAGATGCATAAAAGGATAAACTTCACATGCAAATCAATATAAGTGATATGATATGGTCATCATCATCTTGTGCTTCATGATCTCCATCTTGCAGCAACACCATGATCACCATCGTCACCGGCGCGACACCTTGATCTCCATCGTAGCATCGTTGTCGTCTCGCCAATCTTATGCTTCTACGACTATCTCTACCGCTTAGTGATAAAGTAAAGCATTACGTATGCATTGCATTGCATACAATAAAGCGACAACCATATGGCTCCTGCCGATTGCCGATAACTTCGTTACAAAACATGATCATCTCATACAATAAAATATAGCATCACGTCTTGACCATATCACATCACAACATGCCCTGCAAAAACAAGTTAGACGTCCTCTACTTTGTTCTTGCAAATTTTACGTGGCTGCTACGGGCTTTAGCAAGAACCAGTCTCACCTACGCATCAAAACCACAACGATACTTCGTCAAATAGACTCCGTTTAACCTTCTCAAGGACCGGGCGTAGCCACACTCAGTTCAACTAAAGTGAGAGAGACAGCACCCACCAGTCACCTTTAAGCAACGAGTGCTCGCAGCGGTGAAACCAGTCTCGCGAAGCGCACGCTGTAATGTCGGTCTGGGCCGCTTCATCTCACAATACCGCTGAACCAAAGTATGACATGCTGGTAGGTAGTATGACTTGTATCGCCCACAACTCACTTGTGTTCTACTCGTGCAAAACATCAAACCATAAAAACCTAGGCTCGGATGCCTTTGTTGGGGAACGAGTAATTTCAAAAATTTTCCTACGCACACGCAAGATCATGGTGATGAACAGCAACGAGAGGGGAGAGTGTTGTCCACATACCCTTGTAGACCCGGCGAAGCGATCACAACGTAGAGGAAGTAGTCGACGTTCTCCTCGCGATCCGACCGATCCCGCGCCGTTACTCGACGCCCGAGTTCTTGACACACGACAGCTCGATGACGCCCTCAGACTCCGATCCAGCCGAGTGTCGAGGAGAGTTCTGTCAAGACGACGGCGTGGTGACGATCTTGATGTTTCACGGCGCAGGCTTCGCCTAAGCTTTTATGACGGTATGACCGAGGTGGAATATGGTGGAGGGGGCACCGACACGGCTATGGAACGATCCGTAGATCAAACTTGTGTGTCCTAGGGTGCCCCCTGCCCCGTGATATAAAGGAGGGAGGGGGAGGCCGGCCGGCCTAGAGAGGGCGCGCCGGGAGGAGTCCTACTCCCACCGGGAGTAGGACTCCCCCCCTTTCCTAGTTGGAATAGGATTGGGGGGGAGGGGAGAGGAGAGGGCGCCGCCTCCTTGTCCTATTCGGACTGGGGGAGAGGGGCTGCCACCTCCTGGCCGCCCCTCCTCTTCTCCCTCGAGGCCCACCGAGGCCCATTTACCCCGGGGTTCCGTAACCTCCGGTACTCCAGTAAATTCTGTTTTACCGGAACCATTCCGAACTCCAAACATAGGCTTCCAATATATCAATCTTTATGTCTCGACCATTTCAAGACTCCTCGTCATGTCCGTGATCACATCCGGGACTCGAACTTCTTCGGTACATCAAAATACATAAACTCATAATAACCGCCATCGAAACCTTAAGCGTGCGGACCCTACGGTTCGAGAACAATGTAGACATGACCTAGAACTATTCTCGGTCAATAACCAATAGCGGGACCTGATGCCCATATTGGTTCCTACATATTCTACGAAGATCTTTGTCGGTCGACCGCATAACAATATCGTTGTTCCCTTTGTCATCGGTATGTTACTTGCCCGAGATTCGATCGTCGGTATCCAATACCTAGTTCAATCTCGTTACGCAAGTCTCTTTACTCGTTCCGTAATACATCATCTCACAACTAACTCATTAGTTGTAGTGCTTGCAAGGCTTCATGATGTGCATTACCGAGAGGGCCCAGAGATACCTCTCCGACAATCGGAGTGACAAAACCTAATCTCGAAATACGCCAACCCAACATCTGCCTTTGGAGACACCTGTAGTACTCCTTTATAATCACCCAGTTACGTTGTGACGTTTGGTAGCACCCAAAGTGTTCCTCCGGTAAACGGGAGTTGCATAATCTCATAGTTACAGGAACATGTATAAGTCATGGTTAAAAGCAGTAGCAACATACTAAACGATCGTGTGCTAAGCTAAGGGAATGGGTCATGTCAATCATATCATTCTACTAATGATGTGACCTTGTTAATCAAATAACAACTCTTTGTTCATGGTCAGGAAACATAACCATCTTTGATTAACAAGCTAGTCTAGTAGAGGCATACTAGTGACATATTGTTTTGTCTATGCATTCACACATGTACCATGTTTCCGATTAATACAATTCTAGCATGAATGATAAACATTTATCATGAAATAAGGAAATAAATAATAACTTTATTATTGCCTCTAGGGCATATTTCCTTCACTTACGTACCCTGAAACAACAACACCAAGAAGGACGGGCGTGGTTATGCCTCAGGGACTTTAACGAGATCTTGAGTAATGATGAGAAGGTGGGAGGAGCACCACGCGGCCAGGCGTACATGGATCGCTTCAGGGAGGCTCTATCATTTTGTGAGTTGCAAGATGTGGGGTATTAAGGCGACATATTCACCTGGAGGAATCACAGTGAGGATAGTGCAACATACATATGTGAAAGATTAGACCGGGAAATAGCAAATGATGAGTGGTGCACACAATATCCAGATTTTCGTGTGATTAATGGTGACCCTAGGCATTCAGACCACCGTCCAGTTGTGGTGATGACGGAACAAGCTGCTGTAGGAGAGGGAGTACGAGATAAGACGTTCCGTTTTGAAGCTCGCTGGATGCATGAGGATGGATATGATGAAGTCATTAAGAAAGCTTGGGAAGATAGCTGGGTGGAAAGTATAGGAGAGATGCCAAAAGCCTTGGCGGGTGTGGCAAGGAGGCTATCGGCGTGGAATAAAGAGGTGGTGGGGGAGCTAGGGGCGAGACTGAAGAAAGCAAACTATGAACTTGAGAAGTGGAGAAGGCGAGGGATTTCTGATGAGAAGGTAAAGGAGGAGGCTAGGCTAAGAGCGGAGGTGTCACGATTGGAGGAGTTGATCCATATCAAGTTGAGGCAAAGAGCTCATGTATGGTGGTTGAAGGAATGGGGAAGAAACACAAAATTTCTGCATAAATGTGCCACGGCAAGGAAGAAGAACAATAGAATCAAGGAGTTGCGGAGGGAGGATGGCTCGGTGGTGGCGGAGGGACCCGAGTTAACTAATTATGTTCGTTGTTTTTTTCAGGATCTATTCACTTCCAAACAAAGCACTAGGATGGCTGAATTGGCGCAAAAGGTTCAGGCGTGGGTCACACCGCAAATGAATGAGTGCCTTATGAAAGAGTTCACCAAGGAGGAAATCAAAGCTGCCCTAGATCATATTGGAGATCTGAAAGCGCCGGGGCCAGACGGAATGCCCTCCTTGGTGTACAAAAAACACTGGGGAACGATGGGAGAGAGGATCGTCGAGGAGGTGTTGCACATTCTTAACGGTGGACCGATACCGGAGGGCTGGAATGATACATATGTGATACTGATTCCCAAGGTGAAGAACCCAAGCAGAATTAAGGACTTGAGGCCAATTAGCTTATTTAATGTGCTCTACAAACTCGTGTCGAAGGTGCTAGCCAACAGACTCAAGCTCATCTTGCCGGAGGTTATCTCAGAAAATCAGAGCGCGTTTGTCCCCGGACGTCTGATCACGGACAATGTGCTTATTTCATATGAGCTCTCCCACATGCTGTTAAATAAGAGAAAAGGGAAGGGTGGCTATGCAGCAATCAAGGCGGACATGAGTAAAGCGTACGATAGAGTTGAATGGAGCTTCCTACAAGTGATGATGGAAAGATTGGGATTCTGCCAGGAGTGGATAGGGCTGATTATGAAGTGTGTTAGCACTGTTCGATACCAAATAAAAGTTAATGGCAGCCTGACGGAACAGTTTGTGCCAACCCGGGGACTGCGGCAAGGAGGCCCACTCTCGCCATACTTGTTTGTCATTTGCGCAGAGGGTTTGTCTACGCTGCTGCAAGATGCCGAGAGAAGAGGGAGATTGCATGGTGTACGGGTGTGCCAAGGAGCACCGGCCATCACCCACTTATTCTTCGCGGATGACTCTGTTCTAATGATCAAAGCTACTAGAGAAGAGGCTACTGAACTCAAGGGAATTCTTGACCTATATGAGGATTGCTCTGGCCAGTGCATAAATAAGGAGAAGAGTGCAATCATGTTTAGTGCTAATACCCTGGCAGAACACAAAGAGAGTGTGAAGAGGTGTGTTGGCATTTCATCTGAAACTTGGAATGAGCGTTACCTCGGCCTGCCTGTGTATGTGGGGCGGTCCAGGAAACAGGTCTTTGCATACATTAAGGATGCTATATGGCGCCGTGTACAGGGCTGGAAGGAGAGGCTCTTGGACAAAGTTGGGAAGGAAGTGCTAGTTAAGGCCGTTGCACAAGCTATTCCAACCTATGCCATGTCATGCTTTTACCTTACTAAAACCCTCTGTGAGGAAATTAGCACGCTTATTGGCATGTTTTGGTGGAGCCAACAGGATAATGAGTCCAAGATCCACTGGATTGGATGGCCGAAACTAACTAAGGCGAAAGCGCACGGGGGCCTAGGATTTCGGGATATATACTGCTTCAACATTGCTATGTTATCACGGCAAGTCTGGAGGTTGATTCAACGTCCTGACAGTCTGTGTGCGCAAATACTGCAGGTCAAGTATTACCCAGACGGCAACATTTTCGGAGCTGAACCAAAAGAGGGTATCTCGTACACTTGGAGGAGCCTACTGAATGGGCTGGACCTTGTCAAGCATGGGTACATATGGCGCATTAGCGATGGTCAGAAAGTTAACATCTGGGAGGATCCCTGGTTGCCTAAAGCTTGGTCAAGGAGAGTGCAGACACAACGGAATGGGGTTCTGATCAACAAAGTGCATGAGTTGATAAGTCCTGTAACCGGACAATGGGACGAGCAACTAGTGCGGGACACCTTTGTCCCGGAGGAAGCCAACTTGATCCTTGGAATTCCGTTGCGTGATGGTATGCAAGATTTTATTGCATGGCACTTTGATGACAAGGGGGTGCATTCAGTGAAACAAGCATACAAGCTGAAAGTGAAACTGCAGGACATAGCAAGTGGGCTGGATGCAGGGCATAGTGGGGATATCCAGGGCTCTCTCAACGCATGTGAAAGCACGTATTGGAGCCGCATATGGAAGATGCCTTGCCAGAACAAAATTAGAATGTTCACTTGGCGAGTGGCTCACAACTCACTAGCTACACGGGCCAACTTAGCTTCGAGAGGGATGGAAATCGAGGACTCCCAGTGCCTATTTTGTGGGCGGAATGTGGAGGACGGAGGACATTTATTTGTACGATGCAAGGAGGTGAAGGCAGTGTGGCGATTCATGGGAATGGAAGCTGTGAGAATGAAGTTAGAGGCCTATAATTCAGTGGAACCTGTCATGGACTATCTTTGGTCACTGAAGATGGAGGACCGTGTGCAGATTTTGTACTTCTGGTGGGAATGGTGGAATGAGAGGAACCACATCAGGAAGAATGAGGGAAGGGTAAGGCCAGAAGAGATCGCGCACAGGACATATGTGGCCACCATGGAATATTGGGAAGTAGTCGGGAAACATAAGCAAAATCCGCCAAAGGAGAAGGGTAAATGGAGGCCACCTGAAGAAGATGTGCTGAAGTTTAATATTGATGGGGCTCATGTGCCAGGGAGCTCGGAGTCTGCTTGGGGGGTTGTTGCACGAGACCATACCGGGGAGGTAGTAGCATGCATGGTTGGCAAAGCTCAGCATGTATCTGATGCATTTGCGACAGAGCTACAAGCGGCAGCGGCAGCAGTAGAGCTAGCTTCACATCTTGGGGCGATCCGAATCTGTATCGAGACTAATTCCCAGCTCCTGCAAGCAGCCCTACGACAAACGACACCGAGCTTCTCTGCTTACGCTTCAGCCCTGGAGGACCTGAAGATCCAAATGAGGCTATGGTTCTCAAAATGTGATATTACTGTGTGTAGGAGGGAGGTCAATGGTGCTGTGCATGAGCTTGCAAAGCTTGGCTATAGTTGTAATGCTAATGAACCTCGCATTTGGGATGCTGTTCCGCCATCTCTGGCTGGAGTTGTATTAGGCGACATGCCGAACTCGTTCACGTAATAAAGCTATGCTTTGACCCTAAAAAAAGACCATATGGTTGACAAGCTTAGTTCGAGCGTCTACATCCAGGCGCGTTTCTCAAACATCTGTCCGCGCAGACTGACCGGTCACTTAACGTCTTGCGGTAAACTATTAATTTCATTAATCAGTAAAAGTTGATTGGTTAATTATATATTGTTCCATAGATCATGATAGATATTATGGAAAATATGTACATATATTTTTTAATCCATTTTTAGTTCGAGTCCGCTCCACTTCCGCTCCGAATCCGTAGTCCGATATAATCCGTATTCAAATCCGCATCCGGTCATTATCCGATCCGCTTCGAATCCAACAAAAAAATATGATAAAGGATATGGTAAATGCATTATCCGATACGAACCGGTCCATTCACATCCCTATATCCAACCCAAATACAGGGTGGATACAGGGCGCGTTCGGGCACGCCCGCGCCCGTCACGTCGGCTTGGCCGGCCGTGGCTACAACGCATGGACACCAATAGGCCTTGGGCTGGTTTTGACATACAGGTCCCCAACGAGGCTCGACACATCTTCCAGGTAGCAACGGTGACACAACTGGGCAATGGCCATTTGGCGCTGTTCTGGGAGGATCGGTGGATGCAGGGACTCCGGGTACAGGACATAGCTCCCGACCTATATCATCGGGTACGCAAAGGAACACACAACACTAGATTGGTGGCGGACGCGCTGCACAATGGGACCTGGACCCGCGACGTAGGCCCTAACATCGATCAAACACTACTCCTGGAGGTCTTTGATCTCTGGGAAAGAACAGAGGCCATCGATCTTGACCCCACTGTGGAGGATTCGATAAGATGGGTCTGGAAGGAAAACGGCGCCTACTCGTGCACTCGGCCTACACGGTCAAATTTTGGGGCATGGAGGTCGCCCCAAACACGGACATGGCATGGAAATCTAGAGCACCGCGCAGTGTCGTTTCTTTGGTTGGCTTGCATGTCGGAACAGATGCTGGACCTCAGATCGCGTAGCTCGACGCGGGCTCGCCCACCAGGCCTCTTGCCCTCTATGCGACCAAGGGGCGGAGACGTTAAATCACATCCTCATTGAGTGTGTCCTCGCACGTACGGTTTGGCATAGAGTTCTTTCGGCCTTGGGCATGCTTGGCGCCACTCCAACGGCCGACCGAACTTTGGTGGACTGGTGCAACTCCTGCACCACGACATGCCATGGACGGAAGGATATACGGACAATTCTCTCGCTCGTGATGTGGGAGTTGTGGAAGCACCGAAACGCGATGGTTTTCGATGGTGTGGCGCCTTCGGCCAATGACGTGCTTGGCAGGGTGATGAGCGACGGTCGGGCATGGAAGGCGGCAGGACTGATCAAGCGGGATCTTGGAACTTTTTTTGGTTACTTGACTAGGTGGGTAGTCGAATATAGGTAGCTAGCTAGTTAGCGTCTACCACGGTTGGAGTGCCTAGTGTAACCCCATGTAATCACTTGTAAGACACTCATGGACGGGGCTCTTTACCCCCTCTCCCTTCTTTAATGCATGATGCACACACTCTTCGGTTTCATGTTATTCTAAAGAAGTTTGTTAACAAGACTTAATCAACCTTGTTAGTGAATTCCTTTTGATGAGCATGAGATGGATGAAGTTAGAAGGCACAACTCTCTGTACCCACCTTTTACTTTATGTTATTTAGATTTAATAAAGCAAAAATAATATTTTTTGTTTGTTTTCTGAATTATCCGTGCAATAAAAAATACCCCAAAAATAAAAGTTCTTCAAATGCCGTGAAAATTAAGTATGATTGTTTGTAGAATATTTGAGAATTTCTGGCACTTATAACACACCAGGGGGACCCACCATTCGGTCATGAGGGTGGAGGGCGCGCCCTACCCCCTGGGCGCGCCCCCTGCCTCATGGGTCCCACGTGGCCTCCTCCACTTATTCCAGCACCCACACACTTCGTCTTCCTCCAGAAAGAAATCATCCCGTAGCTCAAACACGTGTTATTGCTCGTTTTGCTACCATTTTCGATCTTCTTCCTCAAAGCTCCATTCAAAAAACTGCTTTGGGGGATTGTTCTTCGGTATGTGACTCCTCCAATGGTCCAATTAATTTTTGTTCTAGTGCTTTATTTATTGGAAATTTTTGCTGTTGAGGTGACCCTGTTCTTGAGCTTGCATGTCAAATTTATATGGTCCAAAGTAGTTTTAATGCATTATATAGCCTCTAGGCACTTGTGGGAGTAGTTGCTATCAATCTTGTTGAGCTTGGTTCACTTTTATTTTGAGTCACTAAAAATTTCAGAAATTTTCAGAGGAAGAAAATGTTGAAGAGACTGTTGAGAGGCTCCTCAAGCCGAATTTCGAATGAAAAACAGAATGAAGAGAATAAAAAGCCCAAATACAATCTTCCTCGCACCGCGGAGGTTCGGCCGTGTGAATGGCCTTGTGATGCATTCTTGAGGGCCGCTGGAATTTATGAAGACTTTTATTATTTGGCTGAGAATGCAGGCATCACCGACTTTCTCCACGACTAGTGTGAACAGAGTCTATTTATCAGTGGGATCCGCAGGAGCTCGCTAACCAGTGGCACCCGAGGAGGACCCTCCTCAGTACACCCGAGAGGACCAGCTTGATCCATGGGCGTAGACCAACTTAGGCCCAAAACCTAAGCTTGGGGGAGTACATATTTCTCACCGACATTATATTCATGTTCACACACTCATTCTAGTTGTCGGTGTTCATACTTTTTCGTTGTACTATCCATGCTAGTTTATTTTCTTTTCTTGCTTTCTTTTTGTGTGTTTGAAAAACTTTGAGAAAAAACCAAAAATTAGTTGTAGCCTTTTGCTAGTTTACTTTCCATGCTTGTAGTAGTAGTAATTAAAAGAAAAACTCAAAAAGATTTCTCGTTCTTCTTTTGCTTGTTGGGAGCTTTCCCCGTGTAAATAGTTTTTATCTTTCTTTGAAATTCTTTTCTTTTCTTTGGGGGTCGAGAGGAGAAGACCATGATGAAAATGATGAGTGCTCTCATATGCATTGTTGTTGATCTAACCAAGAGCCCATATTACCTTGTCCTCTAATTTGAATTAAATGTTTGCAGATTGCAGTTTAGTCCAATGCACGTGCACTATTATTATTATCCACACCGTTCGGTCATGCAAGTGAAAGGCAATAATGACAATATATGATGAAATGATTGAGATGAGAAAAGCTGGTATGAACTCGACCTATCTTGTTTTTGTAAATATGATTAGTTCATCGTTCCTGATTCCGCCTATTATGAATAAAACATCTTTGTAATGACAATTAGAGATTATAGGTATTCATGCCATGCTTAATTAGCTAGGAGCTTATAATGGTTTATCTTGCGTGCCAACATGCTATTAAAATGGTTGTGATGTAGTATGATAGGTGGTATCCTCCTTTGAATGATTCGAGTGGCTTGACTTGGCACATGTTCACGCATGTAGTTGAAACAAAATCAACATAGCCTCCACGATATTTATGTTCATGGTGATTTATATCCTACTCATGCTTGCACTCATTGTTGGTTAATCTTAATGCATGTTCATGAGTGTGTCGCTCTCTAGTTGGTCGCTTCCCAGTCTCTTTCTAGCCTTCACTTGTACTAAGCGAGAATACTGCTTGTGCATCCACTTCCATAAACCCCAAAGTTATTCCATATGAGTCCACCATACCTTCCTATATGCGGTATTTACCTGCTGTTCCAAGTAAATTTGTATGTGCCAAACTCAAAACCTTCAAATGAAATTATGTTTGTATGCTCGAATAGCTCATGTATCAACTAGGGTTACCTGTATCTTCCATGCGAGGTGGGTTATTCTCACGGTGAGTGGACTCTGCTCCTCATTCACGAGAAAATGACCCGTAATTAATCGGGATGCCCAGTCCCATGCTCAAATCAAGTAAAAGTAAATACAAACAAAACTCCCCCAGGATTGTTGTTAGTTGGACGGTACCTGTTGTTTTGGACCAACTGTGGAATGTGCTCATTGGTGGTGGGGGAGTATAAACTTTACCATTCTGTTTGGGAACCGCCTGTAATGTATTTAGCATGGAGGATATCGAGATCTCTTGGTTGTTATGTGGACAATGAAAGTATGCCGCTCAAAATATTATTTTATCTCTGTTTCAAAACTCGAGCTCTGGCACCTCTGCAAATCCCTGCTTCCCTCTGCGAAGGGCCTATCTATTTACTTTTATGCTGAGTCATCACCCTCTTATAAAGGCACCAGTTGGAGAGCATCGTTGTCATTTGTATGCATTGTTATTAATTTACATTGAGTATGACAGTGACTGGATCTCTTTTGCCATGAATTACAATGTCTAGTCAGTCATTGATCTTCAGGGGTGCTCTGCATTTATGTTTTGCGGTCTCAGAAAGGGCTAGCAAGATACCATCTTGTTATATTATATCATGATTGTTTTGAGAAAGTGTTGTCATCCGAGATTTATTATTATTGCTCGCTAGTTGATTATGCCATTGATATGAGTACATGTGAGAGCTAAATGTTATTGTGAATATGGTTAGTTCATGATCTTTGCTGAAAACTTGAATGCGGGCTTTACATATTTGCAACAACAAGACCAAACAGAGTTTGTAAAAGTTTTTCTTTATCACTTTCAGTTTGTCAACTGAATTGCTTGAGGACAAGCAAAGGTTTAAGCTTGGGGGAGTTGATACGTCTCCAAAGTATCTACTTTTCCAAACACTTTTGCCCTTGTTTTGGACTCTAACTTGCATGATTTGAATGGAACTAACCCGGACGGACGTTGTTTTCAGCAAAATTGCCATGGTGTTATTTTTGTGCAGAAATAAAAGTTCTCGGAATGACCTGAAACTTCACTGAGACACGTTTTGGTATTAATAAAAAATATTGGCGAAAGAATCAACAGAAGGGGGCCCACACCCTAGCCACGAGGGTGGGGGTTGACCCCCCTAGGCCCCCCCGCCTCGTGGGCCCCCTGAAGCTCCACCGACCTCAACTCCAACTCCATATATTCACTTGGGGAGAAAAAAATCAGAGAGAAGGATTCATCGTGTTTTACGAAATGGAGACGCCGCCAAGCCCTGTTCTTCCTTGGGAGGGCTGATCTAGAGTCCATTCGGGGCTCCGGAGAGGGGAATCCGTCGCCATCGTCATCATCAACCATCCTCCATCACCAATTTCATGATGCTCACCGCCGTGCGCGAGTAATCTCATTGTAGGCTTGCTGGACGGTGATGGGTTGGATGAGATTTACCATGTAATCAAGTTAGTTTTGTTAGAGTTTGATCCCTAGTATCCATTATGTTCTAAGATTGATGTTGCTATGACTTTGCCAATCTTAATGCTTGTCACTAGGGCCCGAGTGCCATGATTTTAGATCTGAACCTATTATGTTTTCATGAATATATGTGAGTTCTTGATCCTATCTTGCAAGTTATAGTCACCTACTACGTGTTATGATCTGGCAAACCCTAGAGTGACAATAGTTGGGACACTTTCCGATGATGACCGTAGTTTGAGGAGTTCATGTATTCACTAAGTGCTAATGCTTTGGTCCGGTACTCTATTAAAAGGAGGCCTTAATATCCCTTAGTTTCCATTAGGACCCCGCTGCCATGGGAGGCTAGGACAAAAGATGTTATGCAAGTTCTTTTCCATAAGCACGTATGACTATAATCGGAGTACATGCCTACATTACATTGATGAACTGGAGCTAGTTCTGTGTCACCCTATGTTATAACTGTTGCATGATGAATTAAATCCGACATAATTATCCATCATTGATCCATTGCATACGAGCTTTTCACATATTTATCTTTGCTATGTTACTTTTCCGTTGCCACTATTACGATTGCTACAAAACCGCTACTGTTACTTTTGCTACCGTTACTGTTACTACCATACTACTTTGCTACTAAATAATTTCCTGTAGATATTAAGTCTTTAAGGTGTGGTTGAACTGACAACTCAGCTGCTAATACTAGAGAATATTCTTTGGCTGCCCTTTGTGTCGAATCAATAAATTTGGGTTGAATACTCTACCCTCGAAAATTGTTGCGATCTCCTATACTTGTGGGTTATCAAGACACGTCACCATCATCTTCATTCTCATCATTCACCTCCGCGTCGACCTCAACGTATGATGCACTAAAATCGCCAAGGGGGGCACTCAAATTCATCGTGCTCTCGGCCAACATCTTCGTATATGTGTAGGCACAGTTTGGCTACAAAAATCAACGGCCAAAGATCAAGCAAGTGTTTCGAATGGCCGAAACATAACCAAACAAAAGATTTTTTTACCTCCCGGGCATTTTATCGAACACGTTGTAGGCATGGCCGACCGCTTCACCGTCAATGAGGATGTCGAGGTCGGCAGAAGGCAGAGGAGGAGCCCGACCCCTTGACACGACCGACTGCGCACCAGCAAGGTCAGTGGAGGTAGTCTTCTTCCTCTTGGCGCTTGGAACCGGAGCGGAGCCGAAACTCGATGGTGTTGCGCTGGCTGCACTGACTTGAACAAGATGGTTCCCTTGTCGCTTTTTCTTGATGGCGGTGGCAGTAGGAGGAGGAATTGGGGCGGTGGCGGAAGGAGTTGGGGTTGTGGGAGGCTTGGACAGATGGAGTGACTATGATGGGGGCGGCAGCGGTGCAAGGTATGGTGCACCCGGGGGGCGGGTACCCCAT
Source organism: Aegilops speltoides (assembly GCA_021437245.1). Taxonomy (NCBI): domain Eukaryota; kingdom Viridiplantae; phylum Streptophyta; class Magnoliopsida; order Poales; family Poaceae; genus Aegilops; species Aegilops speltoides. The sequence goes on from CM038145.1 coordinate 358,100,836, forward strand.
CCGGCTGAATTTTGACGCCGCGATGACAGATTGGTGGCGGCCGCGGGGTGGGAGGCTGGAACTGAAGACGACAGAAGTCGGTTCGCGCCAACTGTAAGGGGATTCGGTAAAATCAGGTGAAACCCCGCACATATGAAGGAATTAGGCTCGCATATTCGGGACCCCACAAAAAAAATTACGGGGCGGCCGAATTTGGAGTATCTATTCGGGCTGGGTTTACGGGATCTATCCCACAAACCAATGGTTATTATAGCGGACTACCCGGTTTGCGGGATCCCGCAAACCAACGGCGGTCTCTTCCTCGGGCAAACTGAGTTTCCTGGTGCGGCACAACTTTGGTCATCCTTCGCGAGCTCGCAAGCCAAGTTCTTCGTGTGGTTGTCTCGATAAAAGAGCTTGGACATCGTACAGACTCACGTGCCATGGGTTGAAGCACCAACCTCACTACCCTCTTTGTTGCCAGGAGCCGGAAACCATTCACCACCTGCTCATCAGCTCATGCAATGTTCCCGCGGGCAAAGCTCGTGCGGAGCGAGCGGCGGCGGGGTCTCCTCTCGCGCTGGCGGGCGCTGCAAGATGGGGATCTTGTGGCGTCGGGCAACGGCTGGAGTCGGTGAGCGGCCTTGTGCCCTGGCGTGGAGGCGGTGGTCCTGCTGCGGCTTGGTGACCTGCAGTGGTTCGGCGGCTCGGCGGCGGCAGTGGGGCTCGGGCGGCTCGGTGGGGCAGCGGGCCCTAATCTGACGGAGTGGATCCAGATGGTGGAGGTGCTCTGGCGGCTCTTGGCAGTGTGGATCCAACGGTTGGGGCTGTGGTAGGAGGCTCTTGGCTCTTCAGCGGCGCCGCCCCTGCTGCTGTTGTGGTTGTGGCAGATGTGCTCGGGTTTCAGCCTAGCAACTCTGCTTGGTGAGATGGGTCGGGGTGGCGGCCCCCTCCCTACCTGGTGCTGCGGTTCTGGCCGGCTTGCTAGCCTGGCATGGCTGGCGGCGTGGTGGAGGCTGCCGGGGCGGCGGCCCCAGATTTGGTGGAAGCGGCTTCGGCTGGGGGGTGGTACGCGCGTCTGGGCGTGGTCGGTCGTGGGATCTCACGACCAGTGCGGGGTTGGCCTTGGCAGGATGGGGTTTGTTGGCTGCGTTGATGCGGGTAGGTGGTGGTTGAGCATCTCCGGGAGAAATCCTATGTCCGGCCTTTGTCGGATCCGGCGACGGCGACGTCCGTGGGCGTCGTGCTCTTTCTTGGAAGCGTTGCTGTTGTGTGGTGCTCCTTCACCCTCCCCGCGGCCTTGGCTCCGGAGGGAAACCTCAGATCTTCGGGATCAGGCGATGAAGGCGCCTTCACGTCTTCTTCCTCCTTGGGGGCATCGTCTCGGAGCCGGCCACAACCTGGAGACCAGTGGGTGGTGGCATCTTCGCCGCGTGGTTTGCGGCATCTTCGCCGCGTGGTTTGCAGCATCTTCGCCGCGTAGTTTGCTGAGGCGGCCATTTCGGGGGCGTGGACTTCTGTTTGGCAACTATGATGGCTTTGAGAGGAGCTTCGGTCGTGGCTCGAGCTTCGGTAGTCGGATCTTCCCGGCGTGTCCGAGGTGCTCTTCCGTTGGTTGCTTGGTTGCTTTGAAGTCGGAGCTACGGTGGAGTGTGTCCATGCGGTGACGATGACAGACGCTCGTTGGTCGGTTTCGGAGGGCACGGTCGGCGCAAGTCCTGCATATTTCCCTTGTGATGATCATCGCCAAAGTCGGAGCTGTCGGTTGTTCACGCGTGTGGCCTTCTGTTGGCATGTGCCGTCATGGTTTCTGTGCAGCTGTTTGAGCTCTGTGATCCCATGTCGGTGGCCAGGTTGGCCGGTGGTACCCATGTCATGTGGGTTGAGTTGTATCAGTTTTAGCCCGGCTTTCCGCCAATTAACCGAGCAATTCTCTTCTTCTTAATCAATGAAAATGGCAAATATTTTGTCTTGTTTAAAAAAAAGTTTGGATCGGTACCCTTCGTGCTTTCACTGGCATCCCGTTGCTCCTATGGGTACCGTCCGCTGCAGGAATGGTGACACCAGGAGGAAGATGCATTTCCAAAGAAGCGGAGCGTGTTTAACACCTTGGTTACCTTGTGCTTATATAATATTTCATCCGTCCTAAAATAAGTGCATCAACTTTAGTACAACATTATGTGAATACAAATTTGCCTGTTTGATAGCTGGCCCGCATGGACTTTAAAGTAGCTTTGGGCCTGGCCGAGGAGGAATGGCTCAATCCACCACTTTTCTAGAGCCATGCTCCAACAGGTGCATAGTGGCATGCGGTTGCATGCCTTGGGAAGCACATGATATGTGACGTATCGGCCATGACTACTCACTCCCAGTCCCCTCACCGCTCAAACCCCCATTGCTCTCACCAAGCCGGTTTGTCACCATCGATGTCGGCGCTCCACCACCGCACTACCCGAATTTGTGCACCACCCCCATCTACAGTGCTCACCTCCAGTGGCTCGCCGACGTGGAGGGGCTCAACTCCGGGCAGTCGAAGAGGATGCTCAAGTTAGCTTCCCCCATCTGAACGAAGCCACACTCGACATTTATTGAGCACCCATTGGCGGCGCAATCGGCGGCGGATACTTCGACGGCTGGGGGTGGGACGTTAGTTGTGGTTGCCGGGACATCCACTGTTGTAGCAGAGGCAGGGATTGTGATGACCGCGGCGATCCTGGCATCTTCCTCTGGTCCGATGGCATCAACTCCACCTCCGGTTGCACGAGCTCCACCTCTGGCGATGATGTAAGTGACTCAAACCTCGATCTTGGTTACCCAAAACCACCACACTTGTGACTAGGGTAACAACATGGTACCGGATTTTAGATAGGGCACAGAAAACCACCGAGATTGTGCCTAATTTGTAACGGAGAGCACTGATTGTCTGGTTTGCTCGCGAAAACAGCGAAACTGATAGGTTGGGCCCACCTGTCGGGCTGACATGGCGAAGACCAATCCAAGGCAATATTTGACCAGCTGAGGTGGACGGGGGACCCACCATTCAGTCACTCATTGTCTTTCTCCTTTTATCTTCTTCCTCGTCTTTTTCCTGCGGCTGCTGGTCCGGACTCCGGAGTGGAGGCAAACACGCGGGCGCGTTGATCGGAGACGGCCTTCGGGACGAAAGGGAGGAGGCGCGGGAAGGGCCCACTGGCGGCGGCCGCGCCTCCCACCCATTCACCTTATCGCCCAGACTGCTACCTCGCCGCCTTCCATGGCGTCCGCCGCAGAGTAAATTGCTCGAAACCATCACTTACTCCAAAACCACCGCTTTTGCCGAAAATCACAAAAAACAACCACTTCTGCGGCAAGTGAGTAACAAATCGCACTGATTCGAAATTGAGTCGTGTCTAACAGCAAAACTGACGAGTGAGGCCCACCTGTCAGGCTGACTTTGCAAGGAAAGCAAGCCACGTGTACAGGTTGACTAGTCTTTCTCTCCTTCTCACTGGTCTCTCTCAAGCATTATGTCGAGCACCTAGTCTGCACGCATGACAACTGCACCTGAGCTTTGCTGGTGAGCGAGATGAGGTGCTCGCCGGCGGCACGCATGAGCGCGGGTCCGATCAGGACGCTCCTCCATGGCGCACCACAGCGAGCACGGGCTCGGCCAGGGGGCTCTACCATGGCGCGCGCAAGCAACGGTCGGCCAGGGCGCTCCCATGGACTCGGTCAGGGCGCTCGCACAGGCTCGGCCACCTGCTTGGCCCGCCGCGACATCCTACGCGCCGCATCGCGCTCCGGCGAGGCCGAGCTCAAGCGCCCGCTCCCCTGCCCTCTCTGCGAGGCGGAGCTCAATTTGGTCTGGAGGTCGAGAGCCAGACCTCCCCGTCTCCCCAAGCTGCTTCGCATGAACGCCCCCGTGCCACAGGGCATCTTCACGACGAGCCCCACAACCACCTACTACCTCCGTCATCGTCCCGCTCCGGCAGCAGGCGCCGCGCGCCAAGCCATCACAGACTCGAGCTCCCATGCCACCCCGCGTCGACTACAAGCTCCTGGTGAGCTCCGCCTTCCCCTTCTTCCGCTCTCCCGAGTCTCCTGGCAAGCACCCATGGCTGGGACGAAGACGGCGAGGGCACCGGTGTGCTCGTGAGTAGTGAGCGACCCAGCCGCTCCGTGCGTCGTGCTCGGATTCAAAGCGGATCTGGCAGGGCGCGTATTGTCTGAGAGGGAGAGGCGGCACATACAAAGGAAGGGCACTTGTGGCGCTGTGAGGGAGGGCGGCGTTGTGTCGCTAAAGCGAGGCGAGAAGCGGCGTGCTGGGAGGAAGAAGGAGAGGAGAGAGGAGATAAGAGTGTGTGGCTGACATGTGGGCCCCCCTTCCACCTCAGCACGTCAAACACTGACTATGACTACTCTTCGCCACATCAGCTCAGACATGTGGGTCCCACCCGTCAGTTTTACTATTAACGCGGCTCAGTTCCGAATTAATGCATTTTGTTACTCACTTGCCGCAGAAGTGGTGGTCTTTTGTGATTTTCGACAAAAGCGGTGGTTTTGGAGTACCCTAGCCACAAATGTGGTGGTTTCGAGCAATTTACTCTCCGCCACACCACCTTGACCCCCCCTTGTCTCCGTTCCTACTTGCTCCCCCATGAACGCACCCGCTTCAAGCAGCTCCTCTCCTACGACGCCCCCCTAGACCCGATGATGAAAAAGGGATGCAACCATGTCTGGAGGTGGAGCCAGGCTTACTCCGATGCGCAGCTCCTGGTCCATGCGGCGCCGCAGGTGGAGCCACGCCGCCCAACTCCTGGTCCACGCCACGTCGGAGGTGGAGCCATGGAGCGCAACTCCTGGTCCACGCCGCACCGGAGGTGGAGCCATGCCGCGCAGCTCCTTGTCCACGCCGCCCAGCTCCTCGTCCACGCCGCCCCGGATGTAGAGCCAGGCTAACTCTGACGCGCAGCTCGTGCTCCGTCTCTCTTGGCGCGCTCGCGAGGGACGTCACCATGGTGCCGTTGGAGTTCATCTAGATGCATGGGCCGGCGATGAGCTTCGTCCATCTAGAGCACCCATGGCAACGTCTGCGGCGAGCAGGCGAGGGATCAGGGCGCGAGAAGCACGCCGCCGCTCTCCGGGGCCCAGAAGGTGCTTGACGGAATGCCCTACAGAAACAGTGATATAAAGAAGACCATCTGGTCATTGGCAAATGGGGACCCAGTCTCATTTGCCACATCAGTTGGTCAAATTTTTGGTCTTCGCCACGTCAGCACCAACAGGTGGGCCTAATCAGTCAGTTTCGTTGTTTTCGCGAGCAAATTCGACCATCAGTGCTCTGTGTTATAGATTAGGCGCAGAATTGGTGGTTTTTTTGTGCCCTAGCACAAATGTGGTACCAAGTTGTTACCCTAGCCCAACTGTGATGGTTTTGCGTAAATAACTCGTTTGCAGCGGTTGCTGCTCCGGCGGCAATGCTATTTTACGTTGTATAGAGATTCTGTGTCAATTAATTCGGATGGGAGGGAGTACTAAGTTTATTTATTGTTGTAGGTCATACCAGATTTTTTTACGAACTTGGTCAAAGTTAAGCAAGTTTGATTTGGATAAATGTAGGACTTCAACTATTTTGGAACGAAGGGAGCGATAGAGCTGTGTAATCGATTAACGGTACATTCCATGGTAACCAAACAAGACTGAAATTTCTTCCATGCCATTTAAACTAACAGTGTTATTACATTACATTCTGTTTTACAAACTTAAGAACCAAATACGTCCTAAATGCCAACGGTATTACATTGGTTGCAAGGCTCCAAGACAATTAACTTAGCCGTGGAGGGAACTTTTCCTGCGATGTAAGCACGGATAGCCTCGAGTGCTTTAGGGGCTTCCACAAGAGTGGCCTTCCTTACAACGACTGAGCATTTGCTAAATCTTTTGTCAGAACACTTCAACCCACCATGAGTTATGTCGAGTGTGAGGCACTCGAGCGATGGTGTATTCTCAAGAATATGACATGTGAGCTTAACCAGAAGCTTAGAGGAGCAGAAACTAGTGATCTTCACATGCCTCAGATTGTCGAAGCAGTGTCCCGGAGTCCGCTCCAAATGTGAGGGATCTTCAAAGATGGAGTCATGCTTCTGGCGTCTCATTGATGCCTGCAGATGGAAAAACAACACGCTTGAATTCATGGCTCTAAATGGTACAGTCACTAATAATTATCTCAGGCAGGGCCAGCAGTTGCTTACGTTTAGGCTGAAAGTCTCCAGGCAAGGAGACGCGTCAAGAAACGAAACCAACGAGAAAATATCATAGGTCGTAGGGAAGGTCCATCCAGTTATTGTCAAATATTTGAGGTGGAGGAATTTGCTTGGTAGCACTGGTGTACTGACCATCTGCATAAAAATTCTGTAAGATTAACCCTCTTACAATATAATAACTGAAGCCATATGCATATCGCTAGCCCATGGACACCAGAGTTTTAGAGTATATACCTCACCAGTCGAAACTATGTTAAGAGTTTCAAGATTTGGCGTACTTGACGGGAGCATGGCACGAGCATAATGAAGAACACAGGAATGTGATATGAAAATTGTCTTCATCGGTAGTGATTCTCCAAGAAATAGCTGTACTTGTTCACCGTCAAAGTGAAAACTGGAGATATTTGGGGCTTTGCTTTCAATCACTTGCAGCATGGAACACTGGGACACCTTCAGATAGCTGAGGCCCTGCAGCAGGGCAGGTATCTTTATGGAAATTATCTCACCGCAACTGGTGAGTTCCAATCGCTCCAAAGCAAAAGAACTGGAAAGAAGGAACCCCAACTCATTACTCTCGATGTTCACGCAACACAGATATAGACTCGTCAGGCTTCTCATGCAACCGAATCCTGCTGTGGGGCGGAAGGCGCAACCGACAAGGTCTAGCTCACGAATGGAGTTTCCACTGCCATTAGATAAAAGTGGGCATGGAAAGTTGTAGATTGCCTTTTTTGATAATTGATCACTTTTTGAATGCAGTATGAGGCTGAGTTCTTCTATGCCTGGTGTAACAGCAATCTGGAGCCAACCATCGAGACAGTAGCTGGTGTTGGCATTGTAAGGACCATAGAATCCAAGGCTGAGTGTCTTCACACCGGTGCTTGAGTGGTTTCTCAGAATGTGGTCAACTCTGCTGTTGTAATCTCCTGCCATTTTTCTCTGTGTACGTGCATTTTCCATGTAGTCCATCACTTCTCTTTTTCTGGACCATGCAGGAGGACCGTAGCCCAGTGTTTCCTTACTGAAGGTGAGGTTAGGATGGCACCTCCACGCACTTCGAAACGCGCGAGAAACACAAGCAGCACGCGCAGCATCTTTCAGTGGCAGAAAGTAGCATATATGACGCCAGATATCCTGCAAGCACAAGTAGAAAAGTTCAAGATTTGAATTGCAGAAGCAAAAGGTATTAAATACTAGATAAAACCTTTGTGTCTATGTCAGACTATAGTTTTCACTTCCAGTGAGGGGGCCTTGTTTTTGGCAAAGACACATTTTCCAGAGGTCGTCCTCCCCTGGCGGCACGGGGGGAACCCTAGCCGCCGCAGCTAGCGGCCCCCTCCAGCGCTCACTCCCGCGTCGTCGCCGCCGGAGGGCCGGCCGGCGAAGCCGTGCCGGACCCTAGGAAGGTGGCGGCGGGGCGGATCTGACCTCCCACGCTCCCAGCCCCCGCTCGGCCTCGCGGCTCCATCACCTCCTCCCTCCCTCCCCGGCGGCGACCCCTATCCCCTGGTCGGTCCGGCGCAGCTGCGGTGCGCCCAGGAGGTGCTGGGTGGCCGGATCCGGCCCTTCCCCGCTGTGTTGGGCTCGCCTTGGCTCCCCTGGCCGTCGAGGGCGCCACCTCCGCCTCCCCCCTCCCGTGCGACCCCGGGCCTCTTCCCCGGCGCTTCGTCGGCGTCCTCTCCAGCTACTGTGTATGCTTGCCGGTCCGGCGCCTTCCCTTGCAGTCCTCCTCACCACCTGCGGCGACGCGGCCCAGCCGCTGTTGGTGCTGCTACCGGCCATGGGTGGGGTGTCGGACCTGCGGCTGGTTGCGGGGGTGCTCGCGTCCTGCGGCCTTCCTTATGTAGGCGCCCCCCTGGTTTCCGGCGGCACCTCCTCCCCTCGGGCCTCGGTGACGGCTTCTGGATCGAGACGGCGATGCTTCTAGAGATGTGGCGGACACGGGGCCCTCATGGCGGGTCCTTGCTGGCGTTGCTCCGGCCCCGACGGTCTCGGGCCCGCGTCTCTCCGGTGTCCCCTGCCCGTTGGTGCTCTGCCGGGCGGCTCCGGCCGTGGCAACCGGGTGGCTGCGTGCCTTCCGGCTCACCTGGTTCGCCCATGTTCCGATGGCAAGGCCATGGCAGTTTTGGATCTGCGTGCCTCCAGTCCTTGCTTGCCGGCGTTGCTGACGTCGTCGTCCAGACCCCCCGCGTGGTTGCTTCGCTGCCTGCCCTTCCCTATATGCCTCAAAGCCTCCTCCTTTTGTCAGATCCAATGCTCCAGGGCTCCGACGGCAGGTGCAGCCCCACGAACCCAACTTCCGATGGTTCCGACCAACATTGGCTTCTTCATCTTCGATCCCCAATTCGTCGGCTTTGGGATTGCTCAGCTTCAGGCCAGGGAGAAATCCCTGCTCGGCTTGCCGGTGCTGGCAACGGCGGCACTTGCGGGTGTCGTTTCCTTCTTGGAGGCGTTGTCAAGGCCTTAAACTGCGCCCCTCTTCGAGCTCAGGGGAAACCCTAGGTCTGGTTCCTCCGGACCGGATGGCGACGGTGTCTCGGCGTCACTTTCCTTCTTGAAGGCGCTATTTTGTTCGCTCGCGGTGTCCGTCGTATTGGCTCGGGGATGTCGGAGTTCTGCCTGGTTCGGCTTGGCCACTCTTGGTTTTGGGTTTGGTAGGTTTAGCTGTGTTGTATCCTCCACTTGGGCTGAGCATCCCTTCTCTCTGCTCCGGGCACCATGTTCACGCCTGCCTGCGTTCGTGTCATGTGTTGTATCCCTTGATGTAACTCATTCTACTCCTTCTATCAATGGAAAGATACGCAAGCTTTGCGTATTCGCGAAAAAAAGAGATTTCGATGAATTTCAGTAGACACTGAAATATTTACCTTTAGATCAAAATATTTCAGTTTTACACAAGAATTTAAATATTTTTAAAATATTTTCAGATATATTTTTGAATTTCAAGTGAATGTTTCAGTCCTTTGGCCAAAATGCAAACCAAAATCATTGAAATTCACTGAAATTTAGTAATTTCGGTAGGTGCCGAAATATTTCTGAAACTGAAATTTAAAAACCACTGAAACACAACATCGTAAACGGTGCAGATTCGTGTCCAGGACATGCCTAAAATTTTCCATGTAAGAAGAAGAAAACACTTTTGGCTTCAGACACGGCTGGACTCGGTAGGAGCATGTGAGAAAGTGACCGCAGATTTAAAGCACATTTGCTTCAGATATCCAAGGTTGGGGTCAGTGTTTGCACATGTGACAGATCCTAGGATTGTACGCTTTGTTGCTGAATTTGAGCGGTGCTTACATGCTTATTATGATAAATTTAATCTTGTTCTCAAATTGAGCATTCTCTACTCCTTGCAATGATACAGATGGATCTCAAGTTAAAGCACACTTGCATAAGATATCCGAGATTGTTTGGCATCTTGGAGAACTAGTTGCTGCATTTCAGCGATGTTTATATGCCTATCCTAGACTGAAGTTTAGTATACAACTCATGCTGAGCATTGCCTACTAGGTCATCCTAGTATATTTAACATTGTTCACCTTCTTTGATGCAGAAGAACTATGGTAAATCGGCAATATCATAGCATAGGATGGCTTTCTTATTGCAGTTAGCACTTAGCACAAGTATATCGAACACACATTATATCAATTATGTTATAATTTAGTAGCAGTGGGAATACTGGGTAGCTCAATGATAGAACACATGGTCATGGTTACCTCCGGAAGGTGTGAGCCTGAATATCTTAACTTTTTGCCAATTTGGGAAGCATCCACTTGTGAGCGCTTGTCTTCAGCAAATGAACCAATTGATGCATCTGCAACAGGTCATCGGTATGGTAAGTGGACAGAACAAGCACATCTCCTGCATGATTCAGAAAAAAATGGCATATATGCAGATAAAATAAGGAAGGCAGTGGCTTACGCCTGCCTTGGATTTGCCGGGGACGAGGATCCATGGGTCCACACCAAAATTCCTCTCTTTTCCGCTCTGCCTCTTCCTCCTCTGACTCTCAAGCCCTCTATTTATCAGGAATTAATCTATTTGCGCCCAACCTGATCGGATTCTTCCTTTTTTGAGGCAAACCTGATCCGATTCGACTCCAACAATAACAATACGACGCCTCCGGAACCCTCCTCAGAAACTCTCTCGCATGGGCCATTGGGCCACCAGCAGATGTTGCTTCGATGCGCTTCACATATTTCACCCGTTTCTAAAAAGAAAGAACATACTATTTTACCCGCATTTTCGCCCTCTAATCAAATAGCTGACTAGACTTGGGGTGCCCTTTACAAAGTTCAATCTCACTTCCCTCACATGGTGACAAGTGACGTACTGCAAGTGTGATACCTGTCGCAATCCGAGAGTTTTGAGGGTTTTTCCTTCATTCATTTTTTTCAAAAGGTTCATCTTTGGAACCGTGCGTGTAAATCACGAACCGTTTAAATCATTGTGTTTCTTCTTTTGAGATCTTCGAAAATAGATCTCATGTTAATAGGTTTGGCTGATTTTTTTAAAAAAAGGGGAAACCAAAAAAATCAGAAATAAAAAAAAGAAAAAGAAAAGTCAACTAACAAAAAACAAAAACCAGAAGCACATCTATGTTTTTCACTTTTTTTGAAAGCACACATGTGTTTTTTTTCACTTTTCGGAAAGCACGTCTCTATTTTTTACTTCCTGCAACGTACAACTGTGCTTTTGACTTTTCAGAAAGTACAACTGTGAAAAGCGTAGACATACTTCACACGGAAGCACATCTATGCTTTTTTGCTTCAAATGAAAAAAATTAAAAAAATGCCGAAAACCTAGGAAAATTCAAGCAAAATACAAAACGGCCCCCCTCCCCCCTTAAAAAAACGAAAACACGTGCAAAAAAGACATGTTCCCATGAGGTGCGCTACCGTGTGATACGTGGTGGCGATAAGGCGCACCACATGACATGTTAGGGGCACTCCCGTAGTGCCCACCGTACGGGGTATATATGTTTTTATGGTAAACTACTCTTCTTCACTTATCTCCCCTCCCCCCTCTCTTTTAAGGTGTCATGTGTTTCCATTGGACATCACAAAGATATAAATGGGATAGATGGATCTTCGGTCTTGGTGACCCACGTGAACCTCCTTGCTGGCAATTTATTTTTGGACTCAGCCGCTCGGTTTTCTGTGGACGAAAGAAGGGATGCCATCCGGGGCATCCCCAAGCTTAGGCTCTTGGTTGTCCTTGAATATTACCTTGGGGTGCCTTGTTCATCCCCAAGCTTAGGTTCTTTCCACTCCTTATTAGTCCATCGAATCTTTACCCAAAACTTGAAAACTTCACAACACAAAACTCAACAGAAAACTCGTAAGCTCCGTTAGTATAAGAAAATAAACCACCACTCAGGTACTGTTGTGAACTTATTATAAATTCATATTGTTATAATATCTACTGTATTTCAACTTCTCTATGGTTCATACCCTCCGATACTACTCATAGATTCATCAAAATAAGCAAACAACACATAGAAAACAGAATCTGTCAAAAACAGAACAGTCTGTAGTAATCTGTATCAAACGTATACTTCTGGAACTCCAAAAATCCTAAAAAATTAGGAAAACCTGAGAAGTTTATGTACCAACCCATATAAAATAGAATCATATAAAAATCACGTTTCTGTGAATTATCAAAACTAATTTACTGGATACAAAAGTTTCTAATTTTCAGCAGGATCAACACAACCATCACTGTAAGCTATCCTAAAGGTCTTACTTGGCACTTTATTGAAACAAAAGCTATAAAACATGATTACTACAGTAGCATAATCATGTGCACACACAAAAACAGTAAAGTTAAATATTGGGTTGTCTCCCAACAAGCGCTTTTTCTTTAATGCCTTTTAGCTAGGCATGATGATGACAATGATCCTCACATAAAAGATAAGAATTGAAACATAAAGAGAGCATCATGAAGAATATGACTAGCACATATAAGTCTAACCCACTTCCTATGCATAGGGATTTTGTGAGCAAACAACTTATGGGAACAATAATCAACTAGCATAGGAAGGCTAAACAAGCATAATTTCAAAATTTTAAGCACATAGAGAGGAAACTTGATATTATTGCAATTCCCACAAGCATATGTTCCTCCCTCATAATAATTTTCAGTAGCATCATGAATGAATTCAACAATATAACCAGCACCTAAAGCATTCTTTTCATGTTCTACTTGCATAGAAATTTTGGTACTCTCCACATAAGCAAGATTCTTCTCATTCGGGATAGTGGGAGTATCATAAGAGACTCGAATACTATAAATTGTTTCCACATTAAAAGAGTAATGTTCAGAAAAAGGTTAATCATAATAATGACAAGTTTTATAAATATAATCATCACTACTTTTTATAGCATAAGTTTCATCACAATAATCATCATAATAGCTACTTTGTTTTCATCATAATCAATTGAAACCTCTTCCAAAATAGTAAAGTCATGACCTCTCCAAATCCACTTTCATAGATATTATAAGATTCAACATCCTCCAAAATAGTGGGATCATTACTTCCTAAAGTTGACACTCTTCCAAACCCACTTTCATCAATATAACCATCATAAATAGGAGGCATGCTATCATCATAATAAATTTGCTCATCGAAACTTGGGAAGCTAAAAATATCATCTTCATTAAACGTAGCATCCCCAAGCTTGGGACAAACATTAATTGCAGCAAATATATTCTCAAACATGTCATTCTCATCAAACATAGCATCCCCAAGCTTGGGCCTTTTCATATCATAAGCATAATCACTCTCATCATTAATAGTATGGATAACACCAATAGCATAGCAATTATCATCATCACAATGAGTAGTAGGGGCAACATCATTTGAGAGGGATACTTTTCTACCTTTGCTTCTCCGTCTTTTCTTTTTCTTCTTCACATCATGTGTGGGTTTAACCCTCTTTTTGAGCTACTTACTAATGAGATTGGTTGAATAGAAGGCTCCTCCTCGTCACCTGATTCATCATAAGAAATAATAGGAGGATATTGAGAAGTTTCTTCCCTTTCATTAGTATTCTCTTAGTCTTCTATTTGCTTTCTTTTCTTTATGTAATTGGCAATATAATGATTTTCAATGCAATTCACCGCACAATACATATAAATTTCCTCTAGATCAATATCAAGAAATTTCTTAAGATTAAATTCTGGAATATGCTTAGTTGCACGTTTCAATTCTTCAAACCCAAAAGCAAACTAAGTTCATTATGATGTGCAAGGGAAATCAAGTCATCACAATTTTTGGACACGATTCAATCATGAAACAATTTGCATCGGAGATTTAAATGACCATGTTCATTGCAAATTTCACAAGTACGGTAAAGATATTTTAAATTTTCAGCACTCTTATCTAGCCTTTCTTGCAACCATTTAGTTTCTCAAGACTTATGCCTCTTGCAAAATCTATCTTCTGTAATAGGTGTGTACTAGCAAACCCAATGCACTCCACAAAAATTGACATGCTTATAGGATACATTTTCATCATAACTAGTGCAATCATCATTAGTACCATGGATATTCAAAGATTTCATACTAACAACATTGCAATCATGTTCATCATTCAAAGATTTAGTGCCAAACATCTTATAGACTTCTTCTTCTAGCACTTGAGCACAATTTTCCTTTCTGTCATTCTCACAAAAGATATTAAAAAGATGAAGCGTATGAGGCAAACTCAATTCCATTTTTTTGTGGTTTTATTTTATAAACAAAACTAGTGATAAAACAAGAAACTAAAAGATTCGATTGCAAGATCTGAAGATATACCTTCAAGCACTCACCTCCCCAGCAACGGCGCCAGAAAAGAGCTTGATGTCTACTACACAACCTTCTTCTTGTAGACGTTGTTGGGCCTCCAAGTGCAGAGGTTTGTAGGATAGTAGAAAATTTCCCTCAAGTGGATGACCTAAGGTTTATCAATCCGTGGGAGGCGTAGGATGAAGATGGTCTCTCTCAAACAACCCTGCAACCAAATAACAAAGAGTCTCTTGTGTCCCCAACACACCCAATACAATGGTGAATTGTATAGGTGCACTAGTTCGGCGAAGAGATGGTGATACAAGTGTAATATGGATGGTAGATATAGGTTTTTGTAATCTGAAAATATAAAAATAGCAAGGTAACTAATGATAAAAGTGAGCACAAACGGTATTGTAATGCTAGGAAACAAGCCCTAGGGTTCATACTTTCACTAGTGCAAGATCTCTCAACAGTAATAACATAACAGGATCATATAACTATCCCTCAACATGCAACAAAGAGTCACTCCAAAGTCACTAATAGCGGAGAACAAATGAAGAGATTATTGTAGGGTACGAAACCACCTCAAAGTTATCCTTTCTGATCAATCTATTCAAGAGTCCGGAGTAAAATAACATGAAGCTATTCTTTCCGTTCGATCTATCATAGAGTTCGTACTAGAATAACACCATAAAACACAAATCAACCAAAACCCTAATGTCACCTAGATACTCCATTGTCACCTCAAGTATCCGTGGGCATGATTATATGATATGCATCACACAATCGCAGATTTATCTATTCAACCAACACAAAGAACTTCAAAGAGTGCCCCAAAGTTTCTACCGAAGAGTCAAGATGAAAACGTGTGCCAACCCCTATGCATAAGTTCATTGAACCCGCATATTGATCACCAAAACATACATCAAGTAGATCACATGAATATCCTGTTGTCACCATAGATAAGCACGGCAAGACATACATCAAGTGTTCTCAAATCCTTAAAGACTCAATCCGATAAGATAACTTCAAAGGGAAAACTCAATCCATTACAAGAGAGTAGAGGGGGAGAAACATCATAAGATCCAACTATAATAGCAAAGCTCGCGATACATCAAGATCGTGCCATATCAAGAACACGAGAGAGAGAGAGAGAGAGAGATCAAACACATAGCTTCTGGTACATACCCTCAGCCCCGAGGTTCAAGTACTCCCTCCTCGTCATGGAGAGCATCGGGATGATGAAGATGGCCATCGGTGAGGGATCCCCCCTCGGGCAGGGTGCCGGAACAGGGTCCCGATTGGTTTTTGGTGGCTACAGAGGCTTGCGGCAGCGGAACTCCCGATCTATTGTGTTCCCCAATGTTTTTAGGGTATATGGATATATATATATAGGTGAAAGAAGTCGGTCAGGGGAGGCACGAGGGGCCCACGAGGGTGGGGGGCACGCCCAGGGGGGTAGGGCGCGCCTCCCTGCCTTGTGGCTTCCTCGTTGCTTCCCTTACGTGCACTCCAAGTCTCCTAGATTGCCTCCGTTCCAAAAATAACTCTCCCAAAGGTTTCATTCCGTTTGGACTCCGTTTGATATTCCTTTTCTTCGAAACACTGAAATAGGCAAGCAAACAGCAACATGGGTTGGGCCTCCGGTTAATAGGTTAGTCCCAAAAATAATATAAAAGTGTATAATAAAGCCCATAAACATCCAAAACATATAATATAATAGCATGAATGCTTCATAAATTATAGATACGTTGGAGACGTATCAAGGGTCGATGGCGAGGATGTGGGCGCCAGTGCAGTCTACGAGGTAGGTGAGGAGTGTGTTGCGGTGGCCTTAGCCCTGCTGCCGACAAGGAGGGAGAGGGTGCAGACACGGAGGGCGAGGTGGCACATGCTCTAGATCAGCGCCCTGTCGAACGATGCGTCATGGAGGCAGGGGAGTGTCGGTGTCAAAACCGGCGGATCTCGGGTAGGGGGTCCCAAACTGTGCGTCTTAGGATATATGGTAACAAGAAACAGGGACACGATGTTTACCCATGTTCGGGCCCTCTTGATGGAGGTAATACCCTAATTCCTGTTTGATTATCTTGGATGAATATGGGGTTACAAGAGTTGATCTACCACGAGATCGTAGTGGCTAAACCCTAGATGTCTATCATGTATGATTATAATTCTGATTGCCTCTACGGACTAAACCCTCCTGTTTATATAGACACCGGAGGGGCCTAGGGTTGTACAGAGTCGGTTTACAGAGAAAGGAATCTTTACATCCAAATGTTAAGCTTGCCATCCATGCAAAAGAGAGTCCCATCCGGACACGGGATGAAGTCTTCTGTCTTGTATCTTCACGGCCCATTAGCCCGGCCCATGTCACATAGCCCGAACGCTCGAGTACCCCTTAATCCAGGACTCCCTCAATAGCCCCCAAACCAGGCTTCAATGACAATGTGTCCGGCATGGAGATTGTCTTCGGCATTGCAAGGCGAATTCCTTCTCCGAATACTTCAAAGCATCTGTCCCGAAGAGTTGTACTTGGCTTTTCATTTAATGTCACACCCTTTGGCTTCTGCGCTTCCATTGCTTCTGCTTCCACGTGCCGAGCGAATACAAAAGCTCGGAGTATTTTTTTACACATAACACCCTGGCCACATAAGAAAGTTGTCTATTTAAAGCGATTGGATCTCAGATGCCATTACACACCAGGCGGAAAATCTTTAGAGCTCGCTAGGAGAAACCACTCTAACATGGCCAACGCTCCCAGTTCTTCCTCCCGCCCCCATGGATCCAAGAAAGGCGATTGGGAGAGATGTTCAGTATCCCATGGTCAGCTGAGCAAGCTTCGAACGCAGGGATTCCTCCCCCCTCCCTCCCCCCTGCGGATCTAGTTCCTGTCCGGGCAGGATTATCCTCTTTCACTGGCGAAGCTCTGGCGGAAAATTTCCCCAATCCAACCAGGGGGAGCGAGTGTGCTTTGTATCCTTCTTATTAAGAGGCATCGGATTTCCAATCCATCCTTTCCTCCGAGGTCTCCTGGAGTACTATGGCCTACAACTGCACAATTTTACTTCGGCCTCCATCCTGCACATCGCGGGTTTTGTCACTCTTTGCGAGCTATTCCTGGGCTGCGAGGCCCATTTTGAGTTATGGAGGAATCTTTTCTGCCTCGTCCCTCACAATCAAAAGGGATCGGTATTCGAGGTGGGCGGCATCAAGGTATGGCGCATAGCCGGGACCGGACACCTGTCCGGCACGCCGAAGAAGGCGTCCAAAGAGTGGCCCTTGGAGTGGTTTTATATTGAAGATGTCGCCCTCCCCGACCCAGTCCGAATGGGCCTTCCCGAATTTTCTAGCGCTCCATTGAAGAAACGCCACAGCTAGTGCCCTCTAAGCTTCGAGGAGGAAGATAGTGCGGAACTCCAACAATTAATGGGCAAGATAAGGACACTCGCCTAGTCTGGATTATCAATAATCGAGGTAATGGCGACTTCCATAGAGCGGGGTGTCTAGCCACTCCAATTCAGAGGGCTCCCTATGTGGCACTATAATGGGGAAGATGACGCCTCACGCTGTGGACGCACTACTAGGGAAAACCCTAGCAGTAGCGCGTGTTTTGTGCCTACTAGTAGCGCGGGAAGCCGCGCTACTAATAAGCGCTACGGCTATTGCTTAGCAGTAACGCGTGCCATCACGCGCTACTGCTAGTACAAATAGCTGCAGCGCTTGTTCAGTACCACGCTACTCCTAAGTTATCTACTTGCAGCGTGTTTCCTAACCATCGCTACTAGTATTTTTTTTATAATTATTTTATTTTTACTGTATTTACGCGCCATCATACAAATATTGGTACAATACCAGCTGTTATGAGGTTTACATCATTATGTCCATAACAGTGTATTAAATGAAGGTGGATTAGGTTCAAGTGGAGGCAATATGTGGTGCATGTCAAAAGTATACTACTAATCCAAACTTGATCTACTTTGGATTAGTAGTACTTTCGATGTGCACCACATATTGCCTCCACTTGAATCTAATCTGCCAGCACAAGATATTTAATCGTCATCATGGTCATTACCACCAACATTATTTATTTAATCACCACTAACACTAGCTAATAATAATCATCATAGTCATTACCACCAACACTAGCTATTTTATCATCATAATAATAGTGTAGCACATCATCATCCTGAAACTCATTTCTAGCCACTACTCACTCCTGCTACTCACTCCTCCTGCTCTCTCTTAGGTAAAAGAACATAAAACATGTATAGCTCTCCTCCTTGATCAAGTTGGAGCATGCAGATGAACACATCTCCTAATCGTGGAAGGCGTCTCTAGTTGCTGCTCCCTAGTACTTCTCTGCGCTCCCCCAACACATATTTGGTCCAGTCTTGCACTATTAAGCATCCGTCGCTAATCTTGAATGCACTAAAGTAAGCTGTAGGATATCTTGGCCGTAAGTTGATAATACTCATGACACCTTTAGTCTCGATCCCATAAGGCACAACAGTCATCGGGAGTCCCTGTTGAAGAACATCGTATGGTAACATACTTAGCAATGAAGTTTAGCTTCAAAAATAATGTATGGAAAAGATGCAATGAGGATAAAAAGTAAAAATCTTACCATCCTTCCTAAATGGATGTGACCATAGTTCATTACGAACACTATTGGTCGCACATTTTCAGTACTAAGATTTCTAAATGCAGGAAGAAAATTTGTCTTGACAGTATCAAGATCCTCAAGCTATGAAACATAATGGTGAGCTCCTCGCGGTTGAGTTCAGCCCGGTGACGATATATGGTCCTGTCTACCAAGTATTGGACATGTTTGCTTGCACGAAATAAGTCGACAATACAAATTAGTTGTCAATTAGTTTTGAATAAACAATATCAAAGACATAAATATGGTTGAGAAACTTACATAATGGTATAACTGGAGGCATTTGCACATTGATCCAGATGTCGGTATTACCTTCAATATCATCTTCCGGACGAATATCAAAGGTGATAAGCATATCAGGCTCAAATGCATAAGTCTTGCATAGTGCTCGCCATGTTTTGCATCCAAAATAGGTGTAGTCGTCTGAATTGTATAACTTCGCATGGAAAATATAACCATGCTCGGTTTTCAAGTAAACTTTCTTTTCCTCCATACTATGACTGAAACCTATCTTATCCAATACAAAAACTCTTGCATGGCAGGGGATACGCTAGTAGAATAGTAAAAAAAATATAAGTTGAAGCAAATGAAAGCAGATGTCATGCTTAATTACGAAAAAAGACTTGTCGTTGTGACTTCATCAGTATCCACTTGAAGTTCTCGTCCAGCTTGGTGCTTTGAAGCGCCTATCATCATCTAGGAAGATTTAAAGACAAAGCTGCGCTTCGTCTTCGCATATTTGCAAATACCGAAATCCTTCTCGTCGTCGACATTTCCTATGTTCATAGTTAAAACATTAATTGAAAATCGATCGAAGACAACTACCAAGATACTCAACACACAAATCCGGGGCACTCGATATTTCCTACATATTCTAGCACAAGTCATGCCAAAATTCACGGAAAAATCCGGCATGACCTTTGCTAAAATAGGACATATCGGCGCTGAAATTTGCCGGAACGAAATGAATCAACACTCCGCAAAACATAGGCCACTCGAAGATATAACCTGCAAACATGACCGCCACTTGGATATTGAGCAACACAAGATATACATTTCAAAATATCTTATAGGACTCAAATTAGCATGCATTCAATAAGCAAAAGTAGATCATCTCATACATCACGAATAGTGTCATACATATAAAATCACTAATACAACTAAAACTCTAGCACACGACGGTATCGGCGGGCGGTGGACACCCACAGAGAAGGCACCATCAGGATCATAGCTCGGTGAGACCCCGGAGAACCCGCGGTATTGGAGAACGGCTGTGCTCCAACGCAAACAAGTAGCGACGGACGTGCGCGTCCTCCTCATCGACACGGTGATGCACCACCTCCATGAGTCCTCGAGCCTCGGATAAATCATCGCCCACGCGACCGCCACCAAACAAGGTTCGGGTAAGCGACAGGTGGCTCCTCACCAACCTGCGCCCCCGGTAGGTAGCGCCTCCCAGTACCACCCCGGTGGAGCCCAGTCCCGGACATGGCCGACCTGGTCAAGCAGGTGTCGTCCTCCGCCGACTCGACGACGAGGATGCGGGATAGGCATCGTCCACGTCGAGGCGGGAAAAATTGCTTTAACTAAAAATAGAAACAAGTTCTTACTAACTAGTTCTATTAATTCAACTAGTTCTTACTAAAAATAATACTATAAATAAAAATATTCTAGTACCTAATTAGTACCTAATTCTTACCATCTAAGTAATTAACTAACTAGCACTAAAAATAGCACTAAAAATAGCCTAGGGTTCATACTAACTAGCACTAAATACCTAGGGTTCATACTACGCAGAGAAGAGGGATCAGAAGGGAGAGAGGGATCGGAAGGGGAGAGTGCTTACAGAGGGGGAGAGAGATGGGGTCGGGGGAGACGGCGGCACCGAGAGGCGCGGGCGAGGCGGCCAGGTCGGGGAGACGGCGGCAGGCGGGTCGGGGGGGAGGCAGGCGGGTCGGGGAGACGGCGGCGAGGCGGGTCGGGAGACGGCGGCACCGAGGCGCTGTGAGGCGGGTCGGGGAGACGGGGCGCAGGCGGGTCGGGCGAGACGGGGTGGCGAGGCGGGTCAGGAATTGGGGAGGAAGCGGAGGAGAGGGAATCAGGCCGCTGGGGTTAGGTGAAAATAGCTTTAAGCATGGCGTGGGAAGGAAAAAGCAGCTGCTGCTAAAATCCATAGTAGTAGCGCTGTCCGTAGAAGGCGCTACTACTATACCTAGCACGCCGAACGGTGTGGCAATTATAGTAGTAGCGCTTTACGCAGGACAGCGCTCATCGCTATTCTGCTAATCAGAAGTCTTGGTTACGCGAACGCGCTCTTGCAAAATAGTGATGGCGCCTCATTTTAACAAGCGCTACTGGTAACATTCTGTGTATAAGGTTTTCCCTAGTAGTGACGAAAGGGTCCGGACACCCCCGCCGCGCTGGCCACAATATTGGCCGATTTGTAGAAAGGGGAGAAAGAGGAGTTTACTCATCTTAAGCGCCGAGAGGGATTTTCTATGTACAATCCTCCTAACTGGGCGAGTTTTAATCCCTCCACCTTACTCAATCTTCTCCCTGAATTATGTTTGAGTGACATTAACATGTCCATTTTTAATAGGAATGGCGGAAGGTCATCGCAGGGATCCATAGCCCCGCTCCATAGCTGGAGGACCACAACCGGGACCTCGATCCCGGATACGAGGAGGATCTGGACATATTTGTAGAGCTCCAGGAGGGAGTCTTATACCAGGCGAGCTATGATGGCATAGAAGTAGCCATCGTGGCCGATTGTCCTGGCCTCCTCCCTACTTCATATGTAAGTAGTCAGGAGACATTTCCTCCAAAAGAACTTCCTCATTATGCCTCACCCGCCGCACTGTCTCGTGCTCCAAAGGGGAAGCACTCGGTGCGCCATGCCACACCAGAGGCATCTCATAAGAGGGCGGCGCCTGCGTCAGGTGGGTCTTCGAAGAGGAAGGCGAACAACAACACGGCCAAGCATCCATCAAGGAGGTATGACATTAAATATGCCCTCTAGCGATCACATCGAACTATGACATTGTCTGCTGTGTTTTATCAGGAAGAGTGTTCACTGGACTATGTCCGGGGATCCTGCCGGTCGCGCCTCCACCAATCAGGTTTCAGACCCTGCCTCTAGGGCGGGGGCTGACGCGGGAGTGCCACCGGATTGTCCTCCTTCAGAGGATTCAGATGATGTATCTGTCACGAACTCTGAAGTAGAGAGCGCCATGAATCATCAGCGTCGAAGAGCCGCTCTTTGCGACCCCAACTTTACTAAAGAGGCTTCATTGCCTTCAGCTCGGCTGATGCATACATCCGAGCTGCTCGGGACGGGCTTGCCAGAGCCACTGACCAGCATTTAAAAGATATGCGGGTAAGTATGTATTCTACATATCTGGTAATCATATACCAGTAGACCCTGAGACTTGAAGACGTTGAAACAACTGATTTAAGGATCATTGTATAACCAGGCACTCACGAAGAAGAAGAACATGTTGTTTCATGAGCTGGAAAAGTGTTAGACCCAGCTGAGGGAGTCCTGGATTAAGGGGTCCTCGGACAGCCAGACTATATACTTTGGACGGACTGTTAGACTATGAAGATTTAAGATTGAAAACTTCGTCCCGTGTCCGGATGGGACTCTCCTTTGCGTGGAAGGCAAGCTTGGATATTCAGATGTGTAGATTTCCTTCTCTGTAATCGACTCTGTGTAACCCTAGCCCCTTCCGGTGTCTATATAAACCGGAGGGTTTAGTCATTAGGACAACAACAATCATAATCATAGGCTAGCTTCTAGGGTTTAGCCTCTACGATCTCGTGGTAGATCAACTCTTGTAATACTCATATCATCAAGATCAATCAAGCAGGAAGTAGGGTATTACCTCCATCGAGAGGGCCCGAACCTGGATAAAACATCGTGTCCCCTGCCTCCTATTACCATTAGCCTTAGACGCACAGTTTGGGACCCCCTACCCGAGATCCACCGGTTTTGACACCGACATTGGTGCTTTCATTGAGAGTTCCACTGTGCCGTCGCTGTAAGGCTTGATGGCTCCTCCGATCATCTTCAATGATGCGATCTAGGGGGAGGTTTTCCTTCCCAGATAGATCTTTGTATTCGGTAGCTTCGTACTGCGGGCCAACTCGCTTGGCAATCTGGAGCAGATCGATAGCTACGCCCCTGGCCATCAGGTCAGGTTTCGAAGCTTAAACTATACTGCCGACATCCGCGAAGACTTGATCTTCGACGGATTCGAGCCCATGACAGGTGCGTCGAACGGTCACGACGGGCATGACTTTGATCTGCCGCCGGACAGTATTCGGGAGATCGCGCCTACGGGGGCATCGGGAATCAATCCAGAGAAGATCGTGCGTTCGAGGGCGAGTGGATGGACCCCGCCGCGGAAGCCGCACACTCAACGGTGTCGGAGCCGAACACTGATTCCACCTCCTGTGAGAGTGGTGTCATCGGACCCTCGGACTCGTCTCCGGCCACAGGATCCGAACCGCGTGCATCCGTGCCTATAGAATATGATTGGACACCGGTCATGGAGTTCACCGCCGCGGATATTTTTCAGCACTCGCCCTTGGGTGACATGCTAAACTCATTAAGGTCTCTTTCCTTGTTAGGAGATTCTTGGCCGAACTATGTCCGGCTCGAGTGGGGAGCGGACGACAAAGAAATTCGTCTCCCACCCACCACCCACTTTATAGCCACTATCGATGACTTAACCGACGTGCTTGACTTCGACTCCGAAGACATCAACGGTATGGACGACGATGCAGGATAAGAACAGGAACCACCGCCTATAGGGCGCTGGACTGCCACCTCATCATATGATATTTATATGGTGGACACCCTTAAAGAAAGCAATGACGACGAGGCAACGGAAGATAACCCCTTGGAGAAGCAATCTAGACACCGGCATCATCGGCGCCGCTCCAAGCCCCGCCATAGAAAAAATAGTGACACCGGCACAAGAGACAACAATCCGGATGGTGCCAAAGACGAAGACAATCCTGCCCAGCTAGGCTTCGAGCAGGCCGAGCAGGAGGATGGGCAAGCTAGCCCTAAAGAGCAGGTAATTGATGGAGAGTCAGAGGACGATAATTACATGCCTCTCTCCGAAGACGAAGTAAGCCTTGGCGACGAAGAATTCATCGTGCAATAGGATCCCGTCGAGCAGGAGAGCTTCAAGCGCCGACTTATTGCCACTGCAAAAAGCCTGAAGAAAAAGCAACAACAGCTTCAAGCTGATCAAGATCTGCTAACCGTCAGATGGACCAAGGTCCTGGCTGCCGAGGAATACGGACTCGAGCGCCCTAGCAAAAGCTACCCAAAGCGCAGGCTGCTACCTCAATTCGAGGAGGAGGCTTTAAAGCCCACGCTACCAGCGCAGGATGCGGCTGACAGGCCATCCCATGGCCGAGACAAAGCGGCGTACCAGCCCAAAGTCCAGACCGCACCCTGCCGCCAATCAAACAATAATACTAAGGCCAGGGCTACACGAAGGACCTGCGAGATGTATTGGAAAACAAAGCAGGACAGTCAAGATCAATCTACGGATCACGGGGACGCGCCCCAACACGTGACAAGGATCGTCACGCCGGATACACTAACAAATCCGGCCGGGCCGAATATAGTGAAGCCCGGCACAAAGGCGCCACACATCCCCTATGCTTCACTGATGAAGTAATGGATCATGAATTCCCGGAAGGGTTTAAACCCGTGAACATTGAATCATACGATGGTACCACAGACCCCACGGTATGGATAGAAGATTTTTTCCTCCACATTCACATGGCCCGTGGAGATGATCTACACGCCATCAAGTACCTCCCACTAAAACTAAAGGGACCGGCTCGACATTGGCTGAATAGCTTGCCAGAAAACTCCATCGGGAGTTGGGAGAACCTGGCAGACGCATTCCTTGACAACTTCCAGGGCACTTACGTGCGACCACCGGATGCTGGTGATCTAAGTCACATAACCCAGTAGCCCGGAGAGTCGGCCAGGAAATTTTGGACCCGGTTCCTAACCAAAAAGAAGCAAATTGTCGACTATCCTGATGCCGAAGCCCTAGCGGCTTTTAAGCATAACATCCATGACGAATGGCTTGCCCGACATCTCGGCCAGGAAATGCCAAAGTCCATGGCAGCCCTCACAACACTCATGACCCGCTTTTGCGCGGGCGAGGATAGCTGGTTGGCTTGTAGCAACAATACAGCAAGCAGTCCCGGCACATCGAAAGCCAAGGATAGCAACGACAAATCATGGCGCAACAAACACAAGTGCCGCAAAAATGGTGATAATGTCGAAGACACGTCAGTCAATGCCGGATTCAGCGGCTCCAAGTCCGATCGGCGGAAGAAACCATTCAACAAAAACAATTCATGCCCGTCTAGTTTCGACTGCATACTCGACCGTCCATGCCAAATTCATGGCACCCCTGGAAAACCAGCCAACCACACCAATAGAGAATGCTGGGTCTTCAGACAAGCCGGCAGGTCAGACGCCGAAAACAAGGGGAAGAGGTCTCAAAGTGACGACGATGACGAAGAGCCCCGATCACCGAATACAGGAGGACAGATGAAATTCCCTTCCCAGGTGAAAACGGTGAATATGATATGCGCCAGCCACATTCCCAAGTGGAAATGTGCACTAAGTAAGGTCTATACAATCGACCCAAAGTTCAACCCATGGTCCTCTTGCCCGATCACTTTCGATCACAGGGACCACCCTACCAGTATCCTTCATAGCGGTTTGGCCGCATTGGTCCTCGACCCCATCATCGACGGATTCCATCTCACATGAGTCCTCATGGACGGAGGCAGCAGCCTGAACCTGCTTTACCAGGATACAGTGCGCAAAATGGGCATCAACCCCTCAAGGATCAAGCCCACAAAAACCACCTTTGAAGGTATCATACCAGGTGTAGAGGCCTGTTGCACTGGCTCAATCACACTGGAAGTGATCTTCGGATCTCCGGACAATCACCGTACCGAAGACTTAGTCTTCGACGTCGTCCCCTTTTGCAGTGACCATCAGGCACTGCCCGGACGAACCGCATTCGCTCAGTTCAACGTGGTGCCACATTATGCCTACCGTAAATTAAAGATGCCCGATCCATGCGGCGTCATCACGGTTAATGGTAGGTCCAAACTCCCCTGCACGGCTGAAGAGTCTACCACCGCTTTCACAGTAAGAACAACATACGGCACCTTACAGTCGAACCTCGAGTCGAAGACCAAGCTCCCGGACACCATCAGAGGAGTCCGAACTACTGTGTGGCAGGGTAGCCCGGCCCGCCCAGAGATCAATTAAAAACACTCCGGAAAAGGATAATCCAAGCCACATACTGCGGCTCAACCGCCAGGTGGCGCAACACCATTTCTTAAGTTTTCTTTACAGGTTCACCTTTACGTAGGCTATGATGGATGGCGTGGGAACAATTCGAGCGCGTCAGGGAATCTCTAGATATTCCCCTATAATCATCTGACTACACCCCGGATCCGAACACAACTTCCTCACGCCTGGTATCAGCAGGTTCCGCAATCATATTTATTTTTATCACATCATCTGTACTCATACGCATTGACGTATTACTCAAATACAATATGTGGATTTATGTGATGCTCACCTACTGCTATTTCTTATTTAAAACTCTTTTGTTAAAAGGCGGCTGCTTATCGCGATATGCCTTAATATGCCAGGGGCTTTGTCACACCCATACTACGGCAACAAAGTCCGAACACCTTCATGGTAGTCCGGCACCCCGAACTTATAGCATTATATGCGTCAACTCCAAATCATGTCTTAGGTCAATAGTTGGGTTTGCCTGACTCCTATGTTTTGGTACCTTATGTTCCGCTACATCGGGTAAGGTAGCACTGGGAGAACTACTGCGATTGTGTCCCGGTTCTTCCGGACGAGCACCTCAGTAGAGAAAGCTGAAAACTGACTGTCATGATGCAGCGAGAGCTGGTCAGCTGTTCGAGAGGTTCTAAAAATCTTTAAGGATTCCTTCCGCATAATGCTATAACCAATGCAGTGTGCGATAGATCAGCCTTTTCCGATCAGGCGCTTATAGAGCCCCTAGTGCGGTCTTCCGAACACCAGGGGTTGTGCCTACCTTCCTCGTAACAACTCCTATGGCTAAGTGAGTGCGATAAAGCCCTATAGTATGATTGCCTGGTTCGCTGTGCTGAACACCTCCTTTAGGGACCCAAAATTGGGATAAAGAGTGCTCAGGTTTATCCCGAACACCCCCGTACTCACTACGTGGGGGCGGAAGCCGACGACTGGCCGACTCTCAGGATTAATATATAAAATGACTGCACAGGAGGAAAAACTTTCAAACAACAAGCAATAGATGATAAGAATGCTCTTGCTCAAATATTACAAATGACGAACATGACCGTATTAATGGAAATATAATGTCCTGGGTGCATTGCTCCGCCGCAAGGCGGGCTCCTTTCAAGACACCTTCATAATACAGTTCGGGCTTGCGGTGCTCCTTCCCCTCCGGCGGTCCCTTGGTCATCAGCTTTTCTGCATCCATCTTCCCCCAATGCACCTTGGCACGGGCGAAGGCCAGCGCACCTTCTATGCAGACCGACCGCTTGATGACTTCGACTCGAGTGCAGGCACTTACAAGCCGCTTCACGAGTCCAAAGTAGCTGCTTGGAATCGGCTCAGCAGGCCACAGTTGGATAATTAAATCCTTCATGGCTAACTCAGCCGCCTTATGCAGCACGACCAACTGCTTCAGCTGATCGGAGAAAGGCACCGGATAATTCGGTGCCAGATACTGCATCCAGAAGAGCTTATTCGCAGTATTCCCCCCTTCGGCTCGGTAGAATTGGGCGACATCAGATATGCTGCGCGGCAGCTCTGCAAATACCCCTGTATACATCAAAACTCAAGTTGTCAATTTTGATTTTCTCATCTCCAATACTTGCTTTGTACAGAAAAAATCTTACCAGCCGCAATCTTCCTCGCCTCCTAGATTTCCTTCAGGGCACCTTGGGCTTCCCCCCGGGCATCACTTGCGGCTTGGCGAGCCTGGGAGAGTTCGGATTCTTTCCCTGCTAAACTCTGCTTCAAGGTCTCGCATTTCTGCACGGCCTCTTGAAGCTCTCGCTCAGCCTTAATAACTCTAGCCTCGTGTTTCTCACGAAGAGCCTGCTCTGCGGCTGCCTTCTTCTCTGCTTCGGCCACAGCCCTCCTGAGAGCCTCAATTTCGGCCATCGCTCCTGGAGCACATTATAAAAATATTTCCATCATGTACACTTATTCATTTGTGCTACTTAAACGAGGTTTCTACATACCTTGATTATCCTCCAGCTGTCTCTTCACATGGCCAAGTTCCCCTTCGGCCCGCTCCAGACTATGCCTCAGTCCGGATACTTTCGCAGCTTGAGAGGCGGCAGTCGCTACAGATGCCTGCTGGTTAAAAAGAGTGATAAATGTCATCAAGTGAGTCTCCTGCGAACATGAATTTGATCCTCTATCCGGTTCTTTCTTTCACCGAACAGTGTATCAGGGGCTACTATCTATACCATGACACTCTCCCAAAAACTCATAAAACATACCTCAAAGCCGCTTATGAGGCTGATACAGGATTCATTCAGTCCACTCTCAGTGGACTGAATCTTCTCAATCACCGCACCCATGAGGGCACGGTGTTCATCAACGATGGAGGCACCCTTCAGCGCCGCCAATAAAGTATCCGGCACCTCTATTTGGACAGAGGCAGCCGGTGGAGCAGGCATACCTCCTCCAGTTGGCGGAGGCTGTCTGTATGACTCGGGGACCTTATGGGTCTCTAGAATTGTGTCTGGTTTGTGTCCGGATTCAAGATGACCCCCGCCGTCGACACCCACGGGAGCTTTCTCTCCCGTGTGACCGGCCCCAAAAGTATGGCCTCGTGGCGCCGCCTTTGCGACCTTCTCCCCTCCTCTGTGGCCTGGGTCCTTCTGGGACGAAACCTTGGTTTCATTCCTACGTTTGGAGGAGGAGGCCTTCGGGGGTGTCGCGCTCTCCATAGCGTCCAAACCCAGCAGATCTTCTCACGAGGATTGTTCAGCGCGGGGCTTCGTCGGACTAAAAATGAAAAGCACGGCTCAGATTAGAATGTGATGCCATGACAAGTCCGGACGCATGAGAGTGTTCGGATTTTATACTTACGAGTTCACCAGGGGCTCGACCCTGGGATCCCACTCCAGGCTGCTATCGGTGGCGTCGGTGGACTCCTCTTGAAGAGGAGTTTTTCCCCTCTTAGGCGAATCGGCCTCCAAGGAGTTGGAAGCCGTTCTTTTCTTCTTTCCACCTGCGGGGGATTCGTCCTCCTCCTCCCTGTCCTCTTCGAAGGAAGAATGGGCATTGGAGTCTTCGGATTTTGTGTCCGGGGCACCATGGCGACGGAGGCCGCCCCTGGTCTTCTTGGCCTCCTTTTCGGTCTTCTTCTTTGGTGCCTTATATGGCGTCGGTACCAGCATCTTCATCAGAAGTGGGTGATACGTCTCCAATGTATATATAATTTTTGATTGTTCCATGCTATTATATTACCCCTTTTTGATGTTTATGGGCTTTATTTTACACATTTATATCATTTTTGGGACTAACCTACTAACGGAGGCCCAGCCCATATTGCTGTTTTTTTGCCTATTTCAGTATTTCAAAGAAAAGGAATATCAAATGGAGTCCAAACAGAATGAAACCTTCGGGAGCGTGATTTTTGGAACAAACGTGATCCAGAGGACTTGGAGTGCAAGTCAAGAAGCTGCCAAGGCTCCCACGAGATAGGAGGGTGCCCCCCCTATAGGGAGCCCCCTGTCTCGTGGGCCCCTCGGGCGTCCACCGACGTACGTCTTCCTCCTATATAAGCCTACGTACCCCGAAAACATCCAGGGGCAGACGAAACACAATTTACACCACCGTAACCTTTTGTATCTGCGAGATCTCTTCTTGGAGCCTTCGTCGACACTCTGCCGGAGGGGGAATCGACCATGGAGGGCTTCTACATCAACATCCTTGCCCCTCCGATGAGTTGTGAGTAGTTTACCACAGACCTACGGGTCCATAGTTATTAGCTAGATGGCTTCTTCTCTCTTTTTGGATCTCAATACAATGTTCTCCCCCTCTCTTGTGGAGATCTATTCGATGTTAACTCTTTTTTGCGGTGTGTTTGTCGAGATCCGATGAATTGTGGGTTTATGATCAAGTTTATCTATGAATAATATTTGAATCTTCTCTGAATTCTTTTATGTATGATTGCGTTATCTTTGCAAGTCTCTTCGAATTATCAGTTTGGTTTGGCCTACTAGATTGATCTTTCTTGCCATGGGAGAAGTGCTTAGCTTTGGGTTCAATCTTGCGGTGTCCTTACCCAAAGGATGAGAAAGGGTTGCAAGGCACGTATTGTATTTTTGCCATCGAGGATAACAAGATGGGGTTTATATCATATTGCTTGAGTTTATCCTCTACATCATGTCATCTTGCTTAATGTGTTACTCTGTTCTTATGAACTTAATACTCTAGATGCAGGCAGGAGTCGGTCGATGTGTGGAGTAATAGTAGTAGATGCGGCAGAGTCGGTCTACTTGTTTGGACGTGATGCCTATATACATGATCATGCCTAGATAATCTCATAATTATTCGCTTTTCTATCAATTGCTCGTGATAATTTGTTCACCCACCGTAATACTTATGCTATCTTGAGAGAAGCCACTAGTGAAACCTATGGCCCCGGGTCTATCTCTTATCATATTTGCCTCCAATCTACTTTTATTTGCATCTTTACTTTTTGCATCTATATTATAAAATACCAAAAATATATTTATCTTATCTTACTATCTTTATTAGATCTCACTTTCATGAAGTGGCCGTGAAGGGATTGACAACCCCTTTATTGCGTTGGTTGCGAGTTCTTTGTTTGTTTGTGTAGGTGCGTGGGACTTTTGAGGAGCCTCCTACTGGATTGATACCTTGGTTCTCAAAAACTGAGGGAAATACTTACGCTACTATTGCTGCATCACCCTCTCCTCTTCGAGGAAAACCAACACAAGCTCAAGAGATAGCAAGAAGGATTTCTGGCGCCATTGCCGGGGAGGTCTTCGCTCAAGTCAAGACATACCAAGTACCCATCACAAACCTATCTCCCTCGCATTTACATTATTTTCCATTTGCCTCTCGTTTTCCTCTCCCCCACTTCACCCTTGTCGTTTTATTCGCCCTCTTTCCCAATCTCTCTCCTCCTCTCTTTTTCACTCGCTTTCTTTTGCTTGCCTTTTTCTGCTTGCTTGTGTGTTGGATTACTTGTTGCCATGGCGCAAGATAATACCAAATTGTGTGATTTCTCGAATACCAATAATAATGATTTCCTTAGTACTCCGATTGCTCCTCTTAATGATGTTGAGTCTTGTGAAATCAATACTGCTTTGTTGAATCTTGTTATGAAAGATCAATTCGCCGGCCTTCCTAGTGAAGATGCCGCTACTCATCTAAACAACTTTGTTGATTTGTGTGATATGCAAAATAAGAAAGATACGGATAACAATATTGTCAAATTGAAGTTATTTCCGTTTTCACTTAGAGATCGTGCTAAAGTTTGGTTTTCGTCTTTGCCTAAAAATAGTATTGATTCTTGGAACAAGTGCAAAGATGCTTTTATCTCTAAGTATTTTCCTCCCGCTAAGATCATCACTCTTAGGAACGATATTATGAATTTTAAACAACTTGATCATGAGCATGTTGCCCAATCTTGGGAAAGAATGAAATTGATGCTTCGCAATTGCCCTACTCATGGTTTGAATTTATGGATGATCATACAAAATTTTTATGCCGGTTTGAACTTTGCTTCTAGAAATCTCTTAGATTCGGCTGCAGGAGGCACGTTTATGGAAATCACGTTAGGAGATGCTACAAAACTTCTTGATAATATTATGGCTAATTATTCTCAATGGCACATCGAAAGATCTTCTAGTAAAAAAGTGCATGCTATAGAAGAAATCAATGTTTTGAGTGGAAAGATGGATGAACTTATGAAGATGTTTGCTACTAAAAATACTCCTCTTGATCCCAATGATATGCCTTTGTCTTCTTTGATTGAGAATAACAATGAATCTATGGATGTGAATTTTGTTGGTGGGAATAGTTTTGGAGACAATGCTTATAGAAGAAACTTCAATGCTAGACCGTTCCCTAGTAATTCCTCTAATAATTATGGAAATTCCTACAATAATTCTTACGGTAATTTTAATAAGATACCCTCTGATTTTGAGAATAGTGTGAAATAATTTATGATTTCTCAAAAAAAAATTAATGCTTTGCTTGAATAAAAATTGCTCAAAGTTGATGATTTGGCTAGGAACGTTGATAAACTTTCGCTTGATGTTGATTATCTTAAAGTTAGATCTTCTCCTCCTAAGCATGATATCAATGAGTCTCCCAAAGTAATGAGAATTTCCATTGACGAGTGCAGGGAAAGAACCGCTAGATTACATGCTAAAAAATATAGCTTTATAAAAGTGTGTTCTTCTAGTTTCCATGAAAGTAATGATGAGGATCTTAAAGTTATTGATGCGTCTCCTATTAGATCTATATTTTGCAATATGAATTTTGATGATTATGGGACTGATGATGAATCAACTTTGCCTAGAAGGCGTCCCAAGAATTCGGAGTTTTTAGATCTTGATGCTAAATTTGGTAAAAGTGGGATTGGAGAAGCCACAACTTCAAATAACATTGAACCTACTATCTCGGATTTCAAGGAATTTGATTATGATAATTGTTCTTTAAAAGGTTGTATTTCCTTGTTGCAATCCTTTGTTAATTCTCCTCATGCTTATAGTCAAAATAAAGCTTTTACCAAACATATTGTTGATGCCTTGATGCAATCTTATGATGAAAAACTTAATTTGGAAGTTTCTATACCTAGAAAACTTAATGATGAGTGGGAACCTACTATAAAGATTAGAATTAAAGATCATGAGTGTTTTGCTTTGTGTGATTTGGGTGCTAGTGTTTCCACGATTCCGAAAACTTTATGTGATATTCTAGGTTTCCATGATCTTGATGATTGCTCTTTAAATTTGCACCTTGCGGATTCCACCATTAAAAATCCTATGGGAAGGATCCATGATGTTCTTATTATTGCAAATAGAAATTTGGTGCCCGTGGATTTTATCGTTCTTGATATAGATTGCAATCTTTCTTGCCTATTATTCTTGGTAGACCTTTCCTTAGAACGATTGGTGCGATTATTGATATGAAGGAAGGGAATATTAGATTCCAATTTCCATTAAAGAAAGGCATGGAGCACTTTCCAAGAAAGAAAGTCAAATTACCTTATGAATCTATCATGTGGGCTACTTATGAATTAGTGCCAAAGATGGCACTCGTTAGATCTATCCTTGCTTTTATGCCTAGCTAGGGGCATTAAACGATAGCGCTAGTTGGGAGGCAACCCAATTTTCTTTGTGTTTTTTGTTTTTGCTCCTGTTTAGTAATAAATCTTGCATCTACCTTCTGTTTAGATGTGTTTTTATCTTTTAATTAGTGTTTGTGCCAAGTAGAACCTATAGGATAACCTATGATGATAGTTGATTTGATTCTGCTGAAAAACAAAAACTTTGCACGCACGAATATAATTTTGTTAAATCACAGGAACGTGATTTTGCGTTCTTTTTGATGCTGATCAACAAACAAATTGTCCATGACTTCCTATTTTGGTAGGATTTTTAGAGTTCCATAAGTTTGCGTTAGTTACAGATTGCTATAGACTGTTCTGTTTTTGACAGATTCTGTTTTTCGTGTGTTGTTTGCTTATTTTGATGCATCTATGGCTAGTAAATTATTTTATAAACCATAGAGAAGTTGGAATACAGTAGGTTTAACACCAAAATAAATAAAGAATGAGTTCATTGCAGTACCTTATGTGGTGGTTTTGTTTTCTTTCACTAACGGAGCTTATAAGATTTCCTGTTGAGTTTTGTGTTGTGAAGTTTTCAAGTTCTGGGTAAAGCTTTTATGGACTATGGAATAAAGGGTGGAAAGAGCCTAAGCTTGGGTATGCACAAGGCACCCTAAGATATTCAAGGATAACCAAAAGCCTAAGCTTGGGGATGCCCAGGGAAGGCATCCCCTCTTTCGTCTTTGTTCATTGGTAACTTTACTTGCAGCTATATTTTTACTCGCCACATGATATGTGTTTTGCTTGGAGCGTCGTGTATTATATTAGTCTTTGCTTTTTATTTTACCACAATCGTCCTTGTTGTACACACCTTTTGGGAGAAGCCTTTTTGATTATAATTTTCTAGAATACTATATGTGCTTCACTTATATTTTTTGAGCTTGATAGTATTTGCTCTAGTGCTTCAATTATAACTTTTAGAGCACGGTGGTGTCTTAATTTTGAAGAAATTATTAGTTTCTCATGCTTCACTTATATTATTTTGAGAGTCTTTTAAAACAGCATGGTATTTTCTATGGTTATAAAATTGGTCCTAGAATGGTAGGCATCCAAGTTGGGTATAATAAAAACTATCATAGGAAGTGAATTGGATGCTATGATCAATTTGATATTTGATAATTGTTTTGAGATATGGAGGTAGTGATATTAAAGACATGCTAGTTGGGTGATTATGAATTTAAAGAATGCTTGTGTTGAAGTTAGCAAGTCACGTAGCATGCACGTATGGTTAAAGTTGCGTAACAAATTTGAAACATGAATTGTACCTGGCTTGTGCATCCTTATGAGTGGCGGTCGGGGACGAGCGATGGTCTTTTCCTACCAATCTATCCCCCTAGGAGCATGCGCATAGTGCTTGATTTTTTATGACTTCTAAATTTTTGCAATAAGTATATGAGTTCTTTTGACTAATGTTGAGTCCATGGATTATACGCACTTTTACCTTTCCGCCATTGCTAGCCTCTTGATGCCGTGCATTGCCCTTTCTCACCTTGAGAGTTGGTGCAAATTTAGCGGTGCATCAAACCACGTGATACGATACGCTCTATCACACATAAACCTCCCTATATCTTCCTCAAAACAGCCACCATACCTACCTATTATGGCATTTCCATAGTCATTCCGAGATATATTGCCATGCAACTTTCCACCGTTCCGTTTATCATCATCATGACATACTTTACTTTTGTCATATTGCCATTGCATGATCATGTAGTTGACATCATATTTGTGGCAAAGCCACCATGCATAATTTTCATACATGTCACTCTTGATTCATTGCACCATCCCGGTACTCCGCCGAAGGCATTCATATAGAGTCATATCTTGTTCTAGTTTCGAGTTGTAATTCTTATGTTGTAATCAATAGAAGTGTGATGATCATCATTATTAGAGCATTTCCCAAAGAAACAAAAAGAGAAAAAAATAAGAAAGGCCAAAAGAAGAAAAGAAAGGCCCAAAAAAATTAATAAAAAAGGGCAATGTTACTATCTCTTTTTTTCACTTGTGCTTCAAAGTAGCACCTTGTTCTTCATGTAGTGAGTCTCATATTTTTGTGTGCTTCAAAGTAGCACCATGTTTTTCATATAGTGAGTCTCGTAAGTTGTCTTTTTCATACTAGTGGGAATTTTTCATTATAGAACTTGGATTGTATATTCCTACGATGGGCTTCCTCAAATGCCCTACGTCTTCGTGAGCAAGCAAGTTGGATGCACACCCACTAGTTTTCTTTTGTTGAGCATTCATTTATAACTCTAGTGCATCCGTTGCATGGCAATCCCTACTCCTCATGTTGACATCAATTGATGGGCATCTCCATAGCCCGTTGATTATCCTCGTCAATGTGAGACTTTCTCCTTTTTTGTCTTCTCCACACAATCCCCATCATCGTATTCTATTCCACCAATAGTGCTATATCCATGGCTCGCGCTCATGTATTGCGTGAAGGTTGAAAAAGTTTGAGATTATTTAAGTATGAAACAATTGCTTGGCTTGTCATCGGGGGTATAGAAGTTGGGAACATCTTTGTGTGACGAAAATGAAGCATAGCCTAACTATATGATTTTGTAGGGATGAACTTTCTTTTGCCATGTTATTTTGAGAAGACATGATTACTTTGATTAGTATGTTTGAAGTGTTACTATTTCTTTTATCAATATGAACTTTTATTTTGAATCATTTGGATCTGAACATTCATGCCACAATAAAGAAAATTACATTGAGAATTATGCTAGGTAGCATTCCACACCAAAAATTTCTTTTTAATCATTTACCTACTCGAGGACAAGCAGGAATTAAGCTTGCGGATGCTTGATACGTCTCCAACGTATCTATAATTTTTATTGTTCCATGCTATTATATTACCCCTTTTGGATGTTTATGGGCTTTATTTTACACATTTATATCATTTTTGGGACTAACCTACTAATCGGAGGCCCAACCCATATTGCTGTTTTTTGCCTATTTTAGTATTTCGAAGAAAAGGAATATCAAACGGAGTCCAAACGGAATGAAACCTTCGAGAGCATGATTTTTGGAACAAACGTGATCCAGAGGACTTGGAGTGCAAGTCAAGAAGCTGTCGAGGCTCCCACGAGATAGGAGGGCGCCCCCCTATAGGGCGCGCCCCCTGTCTCGTGGGCCCCTCGGGCGTCCACCGACGTACTTCTTCCTCCTATATAAGCCTACGTACCCCGAAAACATCCAGGGGCAGACGAAACACAATTTACACCACCGTAACCTTCTGTATCCACGAGATCTCATCTTGGAACCTCGTCGGCACTCTGCCGGAGGGGGAATCGACCACGGAGGGCTTCTACATC
This sequence comes from Aegilops speltoides, assembly GCA_021437245.1. Classification (NCBI taxonomy): domain Eukaryota; kingdom Viridiplantae; phylum Streptophyta; class Magnoliopsida; order Poales; family Poaceae; genus Aegilops; species Aegilops speltoides. The sequence goes on from CM038145.1 coordinate 358,137,287, forward strand.
AACATCCTTGCCCCTCAGATGAGTTGTGAGTAGTTTACCACAGACCTACGGGTCCATAGTTATTAGCTAGATGGCTTCTTCTCTCTTTTTGGATCTCAATACAATGTTCTCCCCCTCTCTTGTGGAGATCTATTCGATGTTAACTCTTTTTGCGGTGTGTTTGTTGAGATCCGATGAATTGTGGGTTTATGATCAAGTTTATCTATGAATAATATTTGAATCTTCTCTGAATTCTTTTATGTATGATTGAGTTATCTTTGCAAGTCTCTTCGAATTATTAGTTTGGTTTGGCCTACTAGATAGATCTTTCTTTCCATGGGAGAAGTGCTTAGCTTTGGGTTCAATCTTGCGGTGTCCTTACCCAGTGACAGAAAGGGTTGCAAGGCACGTATTGTATTGTTGCCATCGAGGATAACAAGATGGGGTTTATATCATATTGCTTGAGTTTATCCCTCTACATCATGTCATCTTGCTTAATGCGTTACTCTGTTCTTATGAACTTAATACTCTAGATGCAGGCAGGAGTCGGTCGATGTATGGAGTAATAGTAGTAGATGCCGGCAGGAGTCGGTCTACTTGTTGCGGACGTGATGCCTATATACATGATCATGCCTAGATAATCTCATAATTATTCGCTTTTATATCAATTGCTCGACAGTAATTTGTTCACCCACCGTAATACTTATGCTATCTTGAGAAAAGCCACTAGTGAAACCTATGGCCCCCAGGTCTATCTTTTATCATATTTGCTTCCATTCTACTTTTATTTGCATCTTTACTTTTTGCATCTATATTATAAAATACCAAAAATATATTTATATTATCTTACTATCTTTATTAGATCTCACTTTAGCAAGTGGTCGTGAAGGGATTGACAACCCCTTTATTGCGCTGGTTGCGAGTTCTTTGTTTGTTTGTGTAGGTGCGTGGGACTTTTGAGGAGCCTCCTACTGGATTGATACCTTGGTTCTCAAAAACTGAGGGAAATACTTACGCTACTATTGCTGCATCACCCTCTCCTCTTCGAGGAAAACCAACCCAAGCTCAAGACGTAGCAGTGGGCCGGCCGGTTCTTCTGGCAGAGGGGCTGGACAGTAGATTCGCCCCGCCTTCTTTGCCCATCCCTAGGAAAATGATAGGAAACACGTTACGTATTTTCCTGAGGATGTACGGATAGAAGCATGAGTTGTCAAACATTTAGTTGCTTACCAAACTTGCGGGGCGGGACAGTTGGTACCGACGGTCCTCGGTGGAGTCCGGCCACGGTTTGCCAGACTTGAAAAGCACCTTCCAGATATCCTTGTGCGTAGAGCCAAAGGGCTCTAGCAGGGTCTGGTGCTTGGCCAGGTCGAACTCCCATAGATTGCAAGCTCGGTGCTGACATGGGTAGAATCCTGCGAACCAACATCACCTGGACTACATTGACGAGCTTGACGCTCTTGTCTTCCATGTCTTGAACGCGCGTCTGGAGCTCTGATAGCTCGTCAGACGAAACCCAGTTCAGGCCCTTCTTGTGCCAGGACGTAATTCGCAGGGGGCACCGGATCTGAACTCCGGAACATCGGTCCACTCCTTGTCACGTGGCTCGGTGATGTAGAACCACTGCTGCTGCCACTCCTTGACGGAATCGTGTAAAGTCCCTGTCGGCCATGTAACATTGGGCATCTTGCTCACCATGGCGCCTCCGCATTCGGCATGCTCCGCTCACTACCTTGGGCTTTACATTAAAAAACCTTTATCCATAAGCCGAAGTGCGGCGGAACGCGGAGAAAGGCCTCGCACACGACTATGAATGTTGAGATGTTGAGGAAGGAATTTGGGGATAGATCATGGAAATCAATCCCATAGTAGTACATGAAGCCGCGAACAAATGGGTGGAGGGGAAACCCTAGCCCGCGGACAAAATGAGGGAGAAATACCACCCTCTCATGGGGTTCCGGGGTGGGGACGATCTGTCCCGCCGTCGGAATATGGTGGCTAATTCTCTTGGCCAGATACCCGCCCCCCGAAGCATTTTGATGTCCTTCTCCCAGACGGTAGAGGCCATCTACTTGCCTCCTGCTCCAGATCCGGACATCTTCGGGAAGCCCTTTTGGGCGGAGAAGAGGAGCGCTTGGGCACTAGGGCTCGAGCAAAAAGGAATGGATGAGTAGAGAAGGGCGTGGGTGAAAGGGAAGGTTCTTATCCCCTTATAAAGGCAGCAAAGATCCCGTGCCTCCCCACTTGCCCGCTAAGAACGCTTATTCCCCCAAGCGCCACGATTGATGGCACGGTTGGGTTACCCGCACCTGTATTAATGAGAATCCCATGATAAGGGGACACGATCTCTCCTTTGACAAGACATGCCAATAAAACCGCCTCACAGCATGTGTAGTGGCTGGTTATGAAAATGGTTCGTATAAAGATCGGACCATGGCGTGATGTCATAAAAAGCTGTCGGCAGTTCAGATTTGTGGAAAATTATACTCTCTATGGTGGTATGTGGAATTAGTTTTGTAGAGCCGGACACGATCCTTGTGTTCTAATTCTTCTATGGAGTATTCGGAGAAGGAACCCGCCTTGCAATGCCGAAGACAATTTGCGCGCCGGACTCGTCGTCATTGAAGCCTGGTTCAGGGGCTACTGAGGGAGTCCTGCATTAAGGGGTCCTCGGACAGCCGGACTATATACTTTGGCCGGACTGTTAGACTATGAAGATACAAGATTGAAGACTTCGTCCCATGTCCGGATGGGACTCTCCTTTGCGTGGAAGGCAAGCTTGGGTATTCGGATGTGTAGATTTCCTTCTCTGTAACCGACTCTGTGCAACCCTAGCCCCTTTTCAAATCTATATAAACCGGAGGGTTTGGTCCATAGGACAACAACAATCATAATCATAGGCTAGCTTCTAGGGTTTAGCCTCTACGATCTCGTGGTAGATCAACTCTTGTAATACTCATATCATCAAGAACAATCAAGCAGGAAGTAGGGTATTACCTCCATCGAGAGGGCCCGAACCTGGATAAAACATCGTGTCCCCTGCCTCCTGTTACCACTAGCCTTAGACGCATAGTTCGGGACCCCCTACCCGAGATCCGCTGGTTTTGACACTGACACCAGCTAGCTGTTGTTACCACCGAACTGGAGAAGTCCAAGGAGGCACCGCCTGGTAATGTTCCCCTCCATCAGAAAAATATAATCATATACCAGTAATGTTAATACTGTTGTATTTCCCATGGCAGGATCATTAGATCAACTGAAAGAGGAACTGAAGGTCGCGCAAGCGGGTAAACAACATGCTGAAAGGCAACTGGCCGCTGGCGAACGTGTGTTGACCCGGACCAGGGATGATAAGAACAAGCTTCAGGATTCCAACACCCTGCTGGGCGAAGAGCTAAAACACGTGCGAGCCCAGCTAGCAGACGCCGTAAAAGAATAGAAGGCTACGGGGCGGCATATTCAGTATGCGTTTGAAATTACATGCATGTAATGCGGCAATGAAATGAGCTAACAGATTTATGTCTGCAGGTATACTGACTAGCCGTCCCGAAGAGGAAATGTCCGGATCTCAAGGCGGTCTGCTACAAGAGCTGTCCCAAGTGCACGATCGAGCTCGGAAAGCGATGCGGAGTGTTGCCAAGGCTTTATGGCCATCCGCATCCCCTCCAGAAAGTATGGAGGAGCTTGTGAAGCTATTCAAGGGATCTCAACACTGCTTTGAATTAAGGAAGATATCAGCTTGCGGGGAAGGCGCACGCGAGGCCTGGGCCATGGTGAAAACGCGGTACACCAGACTTGATCTGAAACATAGCGGCCACCGATGTACTTCTTCGTCCTATATATACCTACGTACCCCGAAAACATCCAGGGATCCAACGGAAAAAAATTCCACCGCCGTAACCTTCTGTATCCGCGAGATCCCATCTTGGAGCCTTCGTCGGCGCTCCGCCGGAGGGGGAATCGACCACGGAGGGCTTCTACATCAACACCATAGCCCCTCCTATGAGTTGTGAGTAGTTTGCCACAGACCTTCGGGTCCATAGTTATTAGCTAGATGGCTTGTTCTCTCTTTTTGGATCTCAATACGATGTTCTCCCCCTCTCTTGTGGAGATCTATTCGATGTAAACTCTTTTTGCGGTGTGTTTGTCGAGATCCGATGAATTGTGGGTTTATGATCAAGTTTATCTATGAGAAACATTTGAATCTTCTCTGAATTCTTTTATATATGATTGAGTTATCTTTGCAAGTCTCTTCGAATTATCAGTTTGGTTTGGCCTACTAGATTGATCTTTCTTACCATGGGTGAAGTGCTTAGCTTTGGGTTCAATCTTGTGGTGTCCTTACCAAAGGATGTAAAGGGTTGCAAGGCACGTATTGTATTGTTGCCATCGAGGATAAAAAGATGGGGTTTATATCATATTGCTTGAGTTTATCCCTCTACATCATGTCATCTTTGTTAATGCGTTACTCTGTTCTTATGAACTTAATACTCCAGATGCATGGTGGATAGCGGTCGATGAGTGGAGTAATAGTAGTAGATGCAGGCAGGAGTCGGTTTACTTGTCGTGGACGTGATGCCTATATACATGATCATGCCTAGATAATCTCATAATTATTCGCTTTTCTATCAATTCCTCGATAGTAATTTGTTCACCCACCGTAATACTTATGCTATCTTGAGAGAAGCCACTAGTGAAACCTATGCCCACCGGGTCTATCTTTTATCATATAAGCTTTCAATCTACTTTTATTTGCATCTTTACTTTTTGCATCTATATTATAAAATACCAAAAATATATTTATCTTATCATACTATCTCTATCTGATCTCACTTTCATAAGTGGCCATGAAGGGATTGACAACCCCTTTATTACGTTGGTTGCGAGTTCTTTGTTTGTTTGTGTAGGTGCGTGGGACTTTTGAGGAGCCTCCTACTGGATTGATACCTTGATTCTCAAAAACTGAGGGAAATACTTATGCTACTATTGTTGCATCACCCTTTCCTCTTCAAGGAAAACTAACGCAAGCTCAAGATGTAGCATGTACCTCATAAGTGTGCGGTCTAGCCGCATAAGAGAGGAAAATGTAAAAAATAAGAACAAGAAAACGAGAGTCCGGCTCTAGGCGTAGAATCTTCGGAGTCTAGCGACATTCCACGGGTTCGGCTCTAAGCGATTATCCGATGCATCACATAGGCGGTACCCACCTCCAGTGAGAACTTCATCTATAATGAAGGGACCCTCCCATTTGGGCTTGAGTTTGTCCTTTTTCTTTTCTGGCAAGCATAGAACGAGTTCACCAACATTATAAGTCTTGGCCCTCACTTCTCTGCTTTGGTATCTTTGAGCTTGTTGTTGATAGAATGCAGAACGGGCTTTTGCAACGTCGCGCTCCTCCTCCAGGGCATCTAGACTGTCCTGCCGATCAAGCTCGGCTTCTCTCTCTTCGCACATGTGCACTCGAGGTGAGTCATGAATGATGTCGCAGGGCAAAACAGCCTCTACGCCGTATACCATGAAGAATGGTGTGTAACCAGTAGTGCGATTGGGCGTGGCCTGCAGCGCCCAGAGTACGGATTCGAGCTCCTCGACCCAGTGTTTGTCTGATTTTTTCAAAGACCGCACTAGTCTGGGCTTTAATGCCGCTCATGATAAGACCATTAGCTCGTTCGACCTGACCGTTTGTTTGTGGGTGATAGACAGAGGCATAATCGAGCTTGATGCCCAGGTTAGCACACTAGGCTTTCACTTTGTCGGCTGTAAAATTGGAGCCGTTATCGGTGATGATGCTGTGTGGGACACCATAACGGTGTACGACACCGGATATAAAGTCTATCGCCGGTCTGGCTTCGGCCGTTTTAACTGGTTTGGCCTCTGCCCACTTAGTGAATTTATCTACCATGACCAGTAGGTATTTTTCTTATGGATTCCCCCTTTAAGGGGCCCGACCATATCAAGCCCCCAGACCGCGAAAGGCCAAGTAAAGGGGATTGTTTGTAGAGTGATGAGCGGCATATGGCTTTGATTAGCGAAAAGCGGGCATCCTACACAACGTTGGACAAGGTCCAGTGCATCTGCTCGGGCCATCGGCCAGAAGAAACCGGTACGAAAGGCGGCCCGAGCCGCGGCGGGGTGACCGCTGAGACCAGCATGGATTTCGGCCAGGAGCTGCCATCCCTCTTCCTCGGAGATACATCTTTGAAGGACTCCGGTAGCGCTCTTCTTGTAGAGCTCTACTTCATGAACCTTGTAGGCTTTTGAACGTCGAACGATGCATCGGGCCTCATGCTGATCCTCAAGGAGCTCTCGCCTATTGAGGTAAGCCAAGAAGGGTTTGGTCCATGGGGCAATTACTGCCATTATTAGATGGGCTGATGGTGTTATTTCGGTGGCCGAGCCCCCGATGACATCGGTGTTGTGTTTGGAATCTAGGGGTATAATCTGGTCCGGACTAGTGTTGCCGCTCTCATCCTGCCACGCTACGGATGGCTTGACAAGCCTTTCCAAAAAGATGTTAGGCGGGACGGGGTCACGCTTGGCGCCCATGCGAGCAAGGACATCCGCTGCTTTTTTACTTTCTTGAGCCACATGGTGAAACTCGAGTCCCTCGAACCGGGCTGATATTTTGAGTACAACATTACGATAGGCCGCCATCTTCGGATCTTTTGTTCGAAGTCTCCGTTTATTTGGGATATTGCGAGGTTTGAATCCCCGCGCACCTCCAGGCGTTGTATGCCCATGGAGACAGCCATCCGAAGACCGTGCAATAAGGCCTCGTATTCGGCTGTGTTGCTGGAGTGTCTGTATAATATTTGGAGTATGTATTGAACTGTGTCTCCTGTGGGGGACGTTAAGACAATGCCCGCTCCTAAACCGGACAGCATTTTAGAGCCATCGAAGTGCATGACCCAGTTGGAATATGTACCATAATCTTTATGAAGTCAGCCAACGCTTGGGATTTGATGGCTCGACGCGGTTTGTATGTTATGTCGAATGGAAAGAGATCAATGGCCCACTTGGCAATCCGGCATGTAGCGTCACGGTTGTTTATTATGTCATTGAGTGGTACCTCGGAAGCCACCATGATCGAGCACTCTTGAAAGTAGTGTCATAGCTTCCGGGATACCATGAAGACCGCGTATGCTATCTTTTGGTAATGAGGGTACCGGTATTTGCATGGTGTGAGGACAGTGGATACATTGTATACCGGTTTCTGGAGTGGGAATTTGTGTTCGTCCTCCTCTCGTTCAACGACGAGCACCGCACTCACCACCTGGTGTGTTGCAGAGATGTATAATAACATGGGTTCGCCGACGTTTGGCGCGGCCAGGATTGGGTTGCTTGCTAAAAGAGCTTTTATTTCTTCCAGTCCGGCCGTTGCCACGTCCGTCCACTCGAAGTGGTCGATGCGCCGGAGTAGGCGATATAGTGGCAATGCCTTTGTCTACTAACCTGGAGATAAAGCGGCTTAAAGCTGCCATGCACCCGGCTAGTTTTTGGACCTGTTTGAGGTCTGTTGGTGTAGCCAATTGTGACAAAGCTCGGATTTTGGCTGGGTTTGCCTCAATTCCTCTATTGGAGACGATGAAGCCCAGCAGTTTTCCCGCGGGGACGCCGAAAACACATTTTTCCAGATTGAGCTTGATGTCATATGTACGGAGGTTGTGAATGTGAGACGCAGGTCGTCTATTAGTGACTCGACGTGCTTAGTTTTGATGATGGCGTCATCCACATATGCTTCGACCGTTTTGCCGATTTGTTTCTCCAGGCATGTTTGAATCATGCGTTGGTAGGTGGCGCCTGTGTTTTTCAGCCCGAAGGGCATAGTATTGAAGCAGAAAGGTCCGTATGACGTAATGAATGCCGTTGCGGCTTGATCGGATTCCTTCATTTTGATTTGATGGTATCTAGAGTATGCGTCGAGGAGGCACAGTGAGTCGTGTCCTGCAGTGGCATCAATGATCTGATCGATGCGGGGGAGGGGGAAGGGATCCTTGGGACAGGCCTTGTTGAGGTCTTTGAAATCGACACAGATGCGCCAGGATTTGTCCTTCTTTGGTACCATCACCAGGTTTGCTAGCCAGTCCAGGTGTTTTATTTCTCTAACGAACCCGGCCTCAATTAACTTGGCTAGCTCCTCCCCATAGCTTGTCGTTTGGGTTCGAAAAAGCGCCGCAGTGTTTGCTTGACTGGCTTGTGTCCCTTCAATATATTGAGACTGTGTTCGGCCAACCTGCGTGGGATTCCTGGCATATCTGAGGGATGCCAGGCGATATATGTCCCAGTTCTCGCGCATGAACGTGCATAATGCAGCGTCGATTGCCGGGTCCAGTTGTGCCCCGATGGAAGCTGTCTTCTTAGGGTCCATTGGATGAACCTGAAATTTGACTATTTCGTCTGCTGGTTTGGAGGAGGTGGATTTGGGCCGCTTATCGAGAATTACATCGTCCCTATCCACCGTGGAGCGTAGTGCGGTTAACTCTTTGGCTGCGAGGGCCTCGGATAGTGCCTCGAGGGCCAGGGATGCAGTTTTGTTTTCGGCGCGGAGTGCTATGTCCGGATCACTAACAAGAGTGATAATACCGTTGGGCCCGGGCATCTTGAGCTTCATATACCCATAATGAGGTATGGCTTGGAAACAGGTGAATGCGTCTCGCCCCAACAGGGCGTGATATTCACTGTTGAAAGTGGCCACTAGGAAGGTTATCTCTTCGGACCGATAGTTCTTCGGCGTGCCGAATACGACGGCGAGCTTAATTTTTCCTACACATCTTGCTTCCTGACTGGGAATGATTCCTTGAAAGGTTGTATTACTTTGCTCTATGCGGCTTCTGTCTATTTGAATTTTATTGAGCGTGTCCTTGTAGATGAGGTTCAGCCTGCTGCCGCCGTCCATGAGCACTTTAGTGAGCCGAAAGACATCCACAATTGGGTTGAGAACCAAGGCGCCTGGTGCCCGAACTCACCAAAATTTTGGTTTGTCATCGGCAGTAAAAGTTATGGTCGTGTGGTTCCAAGGATTTATTGCTGCAACTTGGCAGACTTCGGTGAGGTCACATAGTGCCCTCTTGCACCGATTATTTGAAGCAAAAGTCTCGAAGACCGTCAATACTCTGAGGTCATCGTTTTTCGGAGAGTACTGCTCCGATGTGTTTCTTGTGAGGATATCTTCGCCACTCTTGGCCACTTGCTGGAGTATCCAACATGCTCTAAGGCTGTTGGTTGGTTCGATATCCGGTGTCGTGTGTATTTTGCATGGCTTATCGAGCCATCCCTCAAGAACAGTTCCACGTCCCATAATGGTTTTTATTTTCTTGCCCACGGGGTCGGGTGCGCCGCGAGGGTGCATCCTTTTTGCCCTCCCGGGAGGTGGCATGAAAGCCGGTAGTTCCCAGCGAGCTGTCTGAGTTTTCCAAGCGCTTTCCATTGCATAGTATTTCTGTACTATGGTTGCCAAGTCAGCGAAGTGTGATATGCAACGACGGTTGAGGGCGTTAAGGATCCCTTCGTCCATGCAATTATTGCAGAATACTGAAATTGCGTCCTCGTCGCGACAACCTTTAATCCTGTCCTTGACAAGGAGGAATCTGGCCCAAAAGTGATGGACCGGTTTCTGAGGCTGCTGCCGTATGTACATGAGGTTGCATATATCCAGGGGACCGGAATTGCTTGGTGAATATTGTTTGTGGTGGGTGGGTGGCGTTAAATCCGAACCCTGACCAACTGTGGAGTCCGGAGTTTGAAAAACTTCCAAGCTCATTAGTTCGGGCTCTGGGATGTCCAATGATTCTCTAGGCTTAACGCTCGATTCTTAGTTCGGAGGACTGGGGGTGTCACCCCACAGACGGGTATCCGGCTCTTCGAGCTCGGAGATTGAACACATCTTGTTTTTAGCATAGGGTAAGAGTTGTTGTCGTTTTGTTCCTCTATGACCGCTATCTGATGGCTGATCGGCAGGGATTTGATTTCTCTCTGATCGGGTTTAAGCCCAATCCGATCATAGTCTGTAGCGACCCCCAGGGCGGCCATGCGATCCAGGAGTTCGTTTAAAGATGACAAATTCGCCGGATCCATCCGTTTGGAGTGTTCGGGGCCAACACGGAGACGATTTTCGATGACTTGAGAGGCCATCATCAGCTTAACGGCCGAACGGGCGACCATGGTAAAGCTGCCTAGCCGGAGGGTTTGGCCTGAGGCCAGGGCTCCTCTGGAAGTGATACTATCCTTGGTAACAAGGCGAGCCATCAATCCTTTCGTCGACGTCACAGAGGAACTCTCAATGAAAGCACAAATGCCGGTGTCAAAACCGGCGGATCTCGGGTAGGAGGTCCCTAACTGTGCATCTTCGGATCGATGGTAACAGGAAACAGGGACACGATGTTTACCCAGGTTCGGGCCCTCTTGATGGAGGTAATACCCTACTTCCTGCTTGATTATCTTGGATGAATATGGGGTTACAAGAGTTGATCTACCTCGAGATCGTAGTGGCTAAACCCTAGATGTCTAGCCTGTATGATTATGATTGCCTCTACGGACTAAACCCTCCGGTTTATATAGACACCAGAGGGGCCTAGGGTTGTACAGAGTCGGTTTACAGAGAAAGGAATCTTTACATCCGAACGCTAAGCTTGCCATCCATGCAAAAGAGAGTCCCATCCGGACACGGGAGGAAGTCTTCTGTCTTGTATCTTCACGGCCCATTAGTCCGGCCCATGTCACATAGCCCGGACGCCCGAGTACCCCTTAATCCAGGACTCCCTCAGGGAGGTCACAGCGTCGTGGTTTGTTGCGGCTGTCGGCATTGGTGTCGAGGTTGCAGATGTGGTGGCACCCCTTCACCACCCACGGACGATGCGATGTGAATAGGCTGTAGTTGGTGTGTTGCAGGAGGACGCCCAACGCGACGATGTGCAAGAGAGACTCGACCTGGCGTAGTGGGAGGACGTGATTGCAACAGCTCGCCCCGAGCAGGTCACACGCATGCCATAGCGAGCGGATGACAAATTGCATCGTGCCTGCACACTCTACTCTCAGTGAAGGAAGGTGCTTTATCAGTTTACCTCTTTGCTCGCATTGCTACTGGTGGTGGTAGGGTGGAGAAGAAGATTGTGGTTGGGAATGTCAGTGCAATCTGATTAGTTTATATACGAGGGAGATGGAGATGCTACCTGGCGCCAAGCAAGAATCAAAAAGTGTGTGCGACGTGGCCCATAGTTGAGTTCAACTCATTTGGCGGCCCCGCATGTAAGCGTCACATATTTTTTATACTAAGATTTTATATTTGTTAAAGTTATTCTTTCATATTATAGCTTTAGTGAGCACACTTTTCTTATTTAGTTGGCATAATTAACCAACAATAACATTGCTAGATAATAATTATAGGGTTTTTAGTTGGATTATAGGGTTTTCTACTTGAATTATAGTGTTACATGTTATAATGAAGGGGAGCCTTGGTGTAGTGGTAAAAGTTGTTGCCTTGTGACCATGAGATCATGGGTTCGAGTCCTGAAAATAGCCTCTTAGAGCTACATGCATCTGGTTGCCCTTTTTGTTATGTGTTATAATGTTGCAATTTATATATTACTCAAATACCTACTTCTGCTAAATTTAGATTTTCTATTGTGGTATCTTTTTGTTTAATTGAATGCTGGCAATTGCATAAATTACATAGTGTACACAATATATATTTGTTTTTATATACATGTGTCTCTTATATTTGATTAAAATTAACTATCATGGTAAAGATCTCTTAAGCGTAACATCTATCCAATATCTTAGTAGTGGTTTCTAGTGTGTTATTCCGTAAATATATCTAAACAAAATTTTAGGTATAAATTGTGTCGTTGATAAATTGATCTTGCAAGTTGGGTTCAGTGATAAGTTCACAACATGTGCATCTCTTACTTAGAACTGAAATGGTGTCTCTTCTAATAATCAACGACTAACATAAAAATAGTGCTAATTTAAATTTTGTGTAGATATAATTTGGTTATTGATATGCACTATACAAGTGGTAAATGCTCGGTTGCACCAGGTGTACTCTTGGCACATGTCTTAATACGATCGGCGCATAAATTGAGGCCACCGTCACATCACACCCATCATTTTGGCAGCTCGAACGGGATGAAGGCCTTGTTTATTTGAGTTTCTTGGACCATATTAAACTTCGTCAGTGAAGCTAAATCTGGAATATGAAACAAAGATCTAATTCGTTGAGACTTAGGACCAAATTTAGCTTTGACAACTAAGCCAAATCTAGAAGCTGAAATAACAACTATTTCAAATCAGTTTTCCTAATGGAGTAGAATCTGAATTCGGGCATTTTAAAGCCATGTTTATTTCAGCTAAGAACTCAAAGTGTATGGAAAGATAGAATCTGCAAATCAGGTTTGCCAGTGAAGTGAATCCACATGTGTTTCACTAATCAAAGTTGAAACAAAAAAGGCCGCAGAATCAGCTTTGCTAGTAAATTGAATCCACTGGTGATTTCATTGCCAATAAGTTCATTGAACGTTCCTTATGGCTTGTGAATAATATTTTAGTAATTTCTCTTTTAGAACAAGTTGCAAGTGTTAGATGATCATTTAATCAAATTACTTCAAAAATACATCACCATGGAATTTCTATATGTGGGTGTCTTCAATGTGACCAAATATAGTGCCACACATATGTGGCATTCTTTTAGTCTTACAACATTTAGTGTCAGTTTTGTGGATGCCAAATACTATCATCAAGATCCATAACATAAATCACATTCACAATAAAAGTATGGCCTTTACGTCATTCATAACATCAAACAACAATTGTTCTTTTATGAGCAACCCTTTACAACAAACATGATGCAACAGGCTAGGGTGCAGTAACAGTGTACTAAAAACTTTAAATTAATTTTGAAGAAAAATAAAGAGGTAATATGTTGATGGTTAGCATAGTAACTTTGACTATGTTCCAGCGCGTATCTTTGCCTCATTACTGGCTAGTCTTTTAGGACGTACTTCTTGCATCAAGTTGCAAAAGTATGCAATCAAATTAGTGTCCTTGTGATCAAATTTTAATCATAATATAATTTTTTTAAAGACTAAAAATTTATTCACAATTCCTAAGAATTACACATTTGACCTGCCATCTATACGTCTATAACACATATGACCTTCATACCGGTGGTGGACCTACCAGCCTTCTTTCTTTTTGCCTTCATACTTTTTAAAGTTTAACTTCCAATATTTCTCATACTCATAGAAGTACCCAATTTTAAGAGTGGCACTAACACCAAACTTCCTAGGTGTCTAAATCTCACTAACACCCTTTGGACTTGTCCTTTCTCTTTAAGTTATCGCTTTATTCACCATCATCATATGACTGGAGTTCTTTTGGATCCCACTCATATCGGTCTTAAACATAGTGAACACTCTAGTTAAACTTGTAAGCAATATTGCTTTGGATATTTCATATCTTTCAACCTTTGTTTGTTCCTAGAAAAAAAAATCTGTTTCAAGAATATCACATAACTATCCAAACGTTTTGAAGTTCGGGTCTCATGAAAGCAAGCATATTGCACTTTGATCGTGACAGAATTCTAGCTTTTGGACGAAGGATGTGAATCCCATCATCCATAGCATCAACGAGATAATATAGAAAGCATGCAATAGAACATAGTCCTTCTCGGCGCTCTTGAGGACAATGCTCACATTATAGTACCAACTGTAATGTTTTAAGTAAATATTTTAAAATAGCTAATCAATTTCAACAGCGAAGGTGAAAACACGAGCCATTATTCCACAACTATAATGCAAATTATACTTAGAAATGTTCATAACAAATTGCACTTAGTAATTAAACAATTTTGATTTAAAAATGTGCTACCACTCAAACCAACATCTCTCATAATTGACTGTGAGCAATTCAAGACCCATCTCTCAATTGTTCGCCATTGCTGGTAGCATCACTGGTGTGACTCTTGTTCATCTTCCGATGGGCGTGTTCGTAGCTCAATATTCTCTTGCCATGAACGTCAAGACAACTGAATTATCTCGCTGTGTGGTCTGACCACACCTACTGAAGGAAATATGCCCTAGAGGCAATAATAAAGTTATTATTTATTTCCTTATTTCATGATAAATGTTTATCATTCATGCTAGAATTGTATTAACCGGAAACATGATACATGTGTGAATGCATAGACAAAACAATATGTCACTAGTATGCCTCTACAAGACTAGCTTGTTAATCAAAGATGGTTATGTTTCCAGACCATGAACAAGGAGTTGTTATTTGATTAACAAGGTCACATCATTAGTAGAATGATCTGATTGACATGACCCATTCCATTAGCATAGCACACGATCGTTTAGTATGTTGCTCGCTTTTATCCATGACTTATACATGTTCACGTAACTATGAGATTATGCAACTCCGTTTACGGAGGAACACTTTGGTGCTACCAAAGCGTCACAACGTAATCGGGTGATTATAAAGGAGTACTACAGGTGTCTCCAAAGGCGAGATGTTGGGTTGGCGTATTTGAGATTAGGTTTTGTCACTCCGATTGTCGGAGAGGTATCTCTGGGCCCTCTCGGTAATGCACATCATGAAGCCTTGCAAGCACTACAACTAATGAGTTAGTTGTGAGATGATGTATTACGGAACGAGTAAAGAGACTTGCGGTAGCGAGATTGAACTAGGTATTGGATACCGACGATCGAATCTCGAGGCAAGTAACATACCGATGACAAAGGAACAACGTATGTTGTTATGCGGTCCGACCGATAAAGATCTTCGTAGAATATGTAGGAACCAATATGGGCATCAGGTCCGCTGTTGGTTATTGACCGTGAATAGTTCTAGGTCATGTCTACATTGTTCTCGAACCGTAGGGTCCGCACGCTTAAGGTTTCGATGTGATGTTATTATGAGTTTATGTATTTTGATGTACCGAAGGAGTTAGTCCCGGATGTGATCACGGACATGACGAGGAGTCTCGGAATGGTCGAGACATAAAGATTGATATATTGGAAGCCTATGTTTGGAGTTCGAATGGTTCCGCTAAAACGGAATTCTGGAGTACGGAGGTTACTGAACCCCGGGAGGTAAATGGGCCTCGATGGGCCTTAGTGGAAAGGAGAAGGGCCAGCCCTAGGTGGGCGGCGCCCCCCCCTTCCCTAGTCCTACTAGGACTAGGAGAAGGGCCGCCCCTCTCTCCTTTTCCCTCAGGAATCCTAGTCCAACTAGGATTGGAGAATCCTACTCCGGAGGAGTAGGACTCCTGGCCGCGCCTCCCCTGGCCGCCCCCTCCCCTGCTCCTTTATATCTGAGGCGGGGGGCACCTTGGAGACACAAGTTGATCTTGAGATCGTTCCTTAGCCGTGTCTTGGTGCCCCTCCACCATATTCCACCTCGGTTATACCGTCATGAAGCTTAAGCGAAGCCTGGCCGTGAAACATCAAGATCGTCACCACGCCGTCGTCTTGTGAAACTCTCCCTCGACACTCAATTTGGATCGAGTCTGAGGGGCGTCATCGAGTGAGCGTGTGTCAAGAACTCGGGCGCCGAATGTGGCGCGGGATCGGTCGGATCGCGAGGAGAACGTCGACTACTTCCTCTACGTTGTGATCGCTTCGCCGGGTCTACGAGTGCGTAGACAACACTCTCCCTCTCGTTGCTATACATCACCATGATCTTGCGTGTGCGTAGGAAAATTTTTGAAATTACTACGTTCCCCAACACCTACCTCCTACTGTTCAAGTTGTTTGTACCCATGGTAGCATGACGCATCACGAAGTGACATGTATCCAGACGGCACTACACTTGGGAAACACTAACTTCTTGATATTTTTAATGTGACAGATCACCCTAATAAATCATGATTACCGCACATTTAGAAGGGTGCAAAATAAATGGCTAAACATCCCAGACAATAATAGTGTGATCTGGTATAGCCCCTTACGTCGACGAAGGCCATGTTGCTTCGTGCAGTTTTTGCAAAAATCCATCGGGGGAGCAGAAAAACGCTGTGTGCCAAGGCCCCTTTGTAGCCACCGTGCCACGTGAGGCACGGGTTTGTTCCACCACCGGAACTCCTCTCTGGGGACGGGTAGGATGAAAAATATAGAAAGTGAGATGACATGTATCTTAATTTTTATAAGGAAAAATATGGCATTTGATTCATAGTATAAGAACATTTTTATTGGGTCTAGGTTAATATCTTTTTTTTCCTTTTGAAATGTGAAAAATTGGCGTCACCACTACGGCATACTCTGTGGCATCCGGACACGTTGGACTTGGACAGGTTGTTGGTGATGGGTTCAGGCAGGTAGCGCGAGAACGGACACGTCTCGTCCACAAGGGCCAACCATATCAGCATCACCGCATTACACACCACACCACCCACCAGTCTCTCCCTCGTCCTTCTCCCTCTCTCACGCGGAACACGGCGCTGCCATGGCGGCCCCGAGGACGATGAGAGCCGTGCAGTACGACAAGTATGGCGGAGGAGCAGAAGGCCTCAAGGTACGATCTCTCTGTGTGCACAACTGAACTGAAAATCATCTCTTCTTCTTCGACGTGTTCACTGCTGGTGCTGGAACTGACTCACGAACTCCATGGTGAATTTTCACTGGCAGCATGTGGAGGTGCCGGTGCCGTCGCCGACGAAGGGGGAGGTGCTGCTGAAGATGGAGGCGGCCAGCATCAACCCCATCGACTGGAAGATCCAGAAGGGCATGCTCCGCCCCTTCCTCCCCGGCAAGTTCCCCTTCACGCCAGGTAACTAAGCTTCTGACCGAGACATGGCTAACCAATTCAGACTTGGTTGCGGCAATAATCGCCAAACAGAGACGAAAGTCGCATGATACCTACCGGCTTGAAGGCTGATTAAACCCCCTCGATATCATTTGGCTGGTGATTATGATCCCGCTCCCTGTCACAACTAACATCTACCATGCTCTGCTTTGTACCGAACTTTTTTGATTCCACTGTTCGTCCTCTGCTGCTGAATCAGAAACGAAACAAGCTTCTAAATCCGCCACATGTATAGTGTATGCTCAATGCTCATGCAAGAATTCTTGCCATGGCGAAACATGCAGTGGGTGATCTGGCCGGCGAGGTGGTGGAGTTGGGCAGCGGCGTGACCAACTTCAAGCCGGGAGACAAGGTCATCTCCATCAGCTTCCCGGTAAGAAGATAACGCACTGACAATTACTACGGTTCCGTCTCTACCGAACATTGTCAAAATCTAGTGCTCTGACACGGTCGGCGACTGCAGAGCGGCGGCGGGCTCGCCGAGTACGCGGTGGCGCCGGCATCGCTCACGGTGGCGAGGCCGCCGGAGGTGTCCGCCGTCGAAGGCGCCTGCCTGCCGGCCGCCGGAGGCTCCGCACTGCAGCTGCTCAAGCTCGCCGGGGTCAGCTTCGACGGGACCTCCGGCGCGACCGGCCCGAAGAACGCGCTGGTGACCGCGGCCTCGGGCGGCGTGGGCCACTACGCCGTGCAGCTCGCGAAGCTCGCGGGCCTGCACGTCACGGCCACCTGCGGCGCGCGCAACGTGGACTTCGTCCGGGGACTGGGCGCCGACGAGGTGCTCGACTACAGGACGCCCGAGGGCGCGGCCCTGCGGAGCCCGTCAGGCAGGAGGTACGACGCGGTGGCGAACTGCGCGGCGGGGGTGCCGTGGCCGGCGCTCAAGGCGGTGCTGGCCGACGAGGGCGGCACGGTGGCGGACGTCACGCCGGGGGTCGGCGCCGCGCTCACGTCGATCCTGCAGAAGGCGACCTTCGCCAAGAAGAGGCTGGCGCCGCTGATGCTGGCGCCGAGGAGGGAGGAGATGGAGTGGCTGGTGGGCTTGGCGAGGCAGGGGAAGCTCAGGACGACGGTGGACTCGAGGTTCCCGCTGAGCAGAGCACAGGAGGCCTGGGCTAAGAGCATGGAGGGGCATGCCACTGGCAAGATCGTTGTGGAAATGGGAGGCGCAGAATGAACATGAAAGTTGATGTGTTTGTGTGTGTGTGTGTGTGTGTGGCAATTTGAGAAATCAAGAATTATGGAATCAAGATATGCTAGCTATTAGTACATGCAGTGCAATGTACTAAAAGCTTATGTTAAGGCACTTTACAAAAACTTATGTTAAGGATTAGAGCACCACCGATAGCAGCCTAAAATAGGCACCAAAAAAGGTTGGAGTAAAAGAAAATTGGCATGAAAATGTTGTTACTTGCATAAAAATGCGCCGTCTACGATAGCTACCCTGTAATAGGGCAGCCACACGACAGAGGCATCTGCACTTTCCATCTCAAATAACATACATATTGCATACAAAAATATCAAACACAACTTAAATATGTCAAAAACAAACACAACAATAATTTTATCAATCCACACCACCAAATTATTACATAGTTCTCAAATCCACAACATCAAATGCAACACAAATTCCTCATGAACTCAACAACAAAGTATTTTTAGCACACAATACAACATAGTTCATCACACAAATATAACAAACATAGAGATACAACTAGGACTGTATCATGTCCACCACTCCTCCATGAGATCTTTTTGAAGATCATCGCGTGTATCCGCATCTATAATGTGATGGTACACCTCAAGAAAGCGTTCAATTTGGTCTTGCCTTCAAATCGGCCGCACGGTGTAATGCAAATCTTGCCCACGGGACCTCTCGAAAGACTTGATCATTCAAAGTACCGAGGATTCGGCCCAAAGCAGTTGTGCATCAATCGGCCATGTGCCTCTTCCCTTCTCTCCATAAAAAATCATGGCTAAAAACGGAAGTGCCATGCTTCGGGCTCTTGTTATTGTGCATTGTCAAGATCAACGCAATATCTTCCTCCTCCTCTTCATACTCCTCTTCAATGAGGTATCGTCGCAAAAATTGGAGTCACATCAACTCTTGTACACTCGAAACTCACTATCGAGCTCAATCTTCAGTGCATAACTGCATATGCAAAGAAAAGCACAACATTATTTTACCTTGTAGGAATTCGTCGAACACCTTGTGTGCAACATGGAGCAAACAGTCTGATGGCTCGTCAACAGCTAGATGGTAGCCGGGCAGAGGATAATCACGATAGGAATGGCCCCCTTGAGACGCCAAAGCGTCGATGTGGCTGGGGGGGGGGAGGCGATGCCGCGCTGCTACTTGTGATTGGTGTTGGGATTTCCCTAAAGAGGAAGCGTGATGTAATATAGTAGCAAATAGTATTTCCATCAATTAAGAACCAAGATTATCGAACCAGTAGGAGACACCACACAAACAAGATTAAGCGGTACCTGCACACACACACAAAGCAAATACTTACACCCAACGCGGGCAAGAGGGTTGTCAATCCCCTTGTAGTCGATAACTGCAAGGATTAAATTTGATAGTGCTAGATAGATAAAATAATAAAATAAAATAAATTGCAGCAAGTATTTTTAGGGTTTTAGTAAAGTGAATGGACCCGGGGGCCATAGCGTTCACTAGAGGCATCCCTTTGATTAGCATAGCAACGGTGGGTGAACAAATTACTGTTGGCCTATTGACAGGATAGCGCATTATGATGATTCTTCATGGCATGATCAATATAGGTATTATGTCCGATATAAGTAGACTGACATCCATCTGCATCTACTACTATTACTCCACCGCAAGACCACTATCCAACATGGATCTCTAGGTATAAGTCCATAACAAAGAGAGTAACGCTTGAAGCATGATGACATAATATAGACAAATTAATACCAAATAATATGTTCAAACCCTATCGTTTTACCCTTAGTAGCAACAATACAAATATGTGCCTTGCAACTCCTCTTGTCACAGAGTAAGGACACCGGAAGGTTGAACCCACTACCAAACACCTCTCCCACTGAAGATAAATCAATCAAATTGGCCATAAGAGATAGATCGGATAGAAATACAAGGCTATAAAATCGCATATAGATAAATCTAAGAAAAGACCCAAATACTTTCAATGAATAATCTGATAATAAACCCTCAATTCATCGGATCACAACAAACACGCCGCAAAAGTTAACATCGGATTGATCTCAGATGGGATCATTGTATTGGAGAGAGAGAGAGAGAGAGATCCATCTAGCTACTACTATGGACCCATAGGTCCCATGGGAACTACTCATACATCATCATGGAGGCAACAAGGTTGATGAAAATGGCCTCCGTGATGGATTCCCCCTCCGATAGAGTACCTGATAAGGCCTTCAGATGTGATCGTGGAAGAACAGAGGCTTGCGGCGGTGGAAGAATTGTTTTGGGACCTCCCCTGGGGGTTTCTGGATATATGGGACTTTATAGTGTTTGAATTAGGTCAATCAGAGCAACCGGGGTGTCACAAGGCACCAGGGCGCGCCCCTACCTTGTCGCTCGCTCGTACGACTTCTGGCCTCCTCCCGAAGCTTCCAGAGTGTTTTCTTGTCTAGAAAAATTATCAAAAAGTTCCATCGTGTTTGGACTTCCTTTGGTGTGGATTTTCTGGAAAGCCAAAAACAAGCAGAAAACATGAACTGGCACTGGGCACTGAGTTAATATGTTAGTTCCCCAAAAATGATATAAAATATTATATAAAGCATAAAAGATTGATAATATAATAGGATGAAACAATCAAAAATTACGTTGGAGGCGTACAGCGCCGTGGACCGCCGGTTAAAACTTGGTGGGAAAGGCTCCATGATGACGACCGAGCGGCCAGCAGTGGTGCACCGGCGGCCGCTAGTCGACCTCCATATGGCGTGGCGGTGCTTCGACAATCATACAAGCAGGGGTTGGCCGAAAGCGACTGGAATCTACGAGGCAGTGCATTACAAATCAACACGATGGAGGAGGCTCCGGCGGCAGTCCAAGGTGGCGGGGCGAAGGGGTGGGGTCTGGGTGGGTGGCGGTCCGGCGACGATGGCCTTTGGACCTGCAAATCAGGTGATCTCGTTAGCCGGTAGGAGGCCAGGAATTAAACGTACCGATTGGTGGGTCGCTCGTGACTCGATTTTGTTTTACGACAACCGCCCCAACTGTTGTATATTTGCAACACTTGGTGCCTTCTTTTTGGGCTGCCCCAAAAAAATTGCCCAGTTTTTTTATGATATGGCAGCTGTTGGAGGCCTTTTTTCCTCCCAAAAGTGCAAAAAACTGCTAGTGCCATATTTTAGGACTACTATTGGAGATGCTCTTAGCTAGAAATTTTGGTCATGGACGCCAATAGGTGGCCATCGTCAGTAATTTGAGGGAACCCAGCAGCGAACCCAACTACCTTACAGACTCCGAAGGCCCAAATCATCACTCTCTTGAGAAATTTCTATTGGATAAGAAAAAATTAAAATTGCCACACTCTGAAAAAGTACAATTGCCAACGAAAATTATTTCTATACATATTACGCAAAAAGCATTTTCCCATGATTTTGAAAAAAAATCCATAAAATTTGTCATGTCAAATTACAAAAATTATATTCGGAAAATGACACTAAACTGAGGGTAAAAGATTTAAATAATAAATTTCCATGGTAGTTTATTGATGAAACTTCCCATGGTCTAAATAATAAAATTGCCATGTTGCTTACGATAAAAATGCCATGGTCTAAAAAATAAAATTTCAATGGCCTAATTATAATGTCGTGCTACCTATGATTAACTACAGTGGCCTAATTAAAACTAGCATGCTCTAAAAAACATATAAATTGTCATGTCCCAAGTAATAAAGTGCCATGGAACATACAACGAAACTACCAGGGCCAAATTAATGAAAATGCGATGGAGTAAAAATAAAAAAAATTCCATGGCCCAAATTATAAATTGGCTATGCTACCTAAAATGAACTCTATGTTCTAATTAATAAAGGTGCCATGCTAGCCACAAAATGAAATTGGCATGGCCTAATTTATGAAAATGTGATGCTACCCATAGTAAAGCTACCATGACCTAATGAAAATTATCATAGACTACATAAATAGAAAATGCCATGATCTTATAATTACCATGGCCAAAATATAGAAAAATGCCATGGCACATACAATGAAACTGCCATGGAAATAATAATAATAATTTGTCATGGGATTTTTATGAAAAATTACCATGATCTTTAATAATATAAGTGTCGTGTTCTTAATAAAATGCAATGCTATTTTAGTATTTTTACAAAAATGTCATGGCAATTAACAAAAATTGCCATGCCTAATTTATAAAAATGTGGTACTATCTATAATAAAAGTACCATGACCTAATTAAAACTACCATAGACTAATTAAATAGAAATACCATGATCTCATAATTACCATGGACAAAAAAATCCATGGTACATACAATGAAGCTACCATGGGCCTAATTAACTATTTTGCTGTGGAAAGATATAATAAAGTTTGCCATGGCCTTTTAAAAAATGCCATGATCTTTAATAATATAAATGACATGCTCTTATTAAAACTATTGCCATATTGTTAACAAATAAAAAGTGACGCGCTCTTAATAGAAAAATGCCATGTCATTTTACAATAAAATACCATGGCAGTTGACAAAATGTCACGGTTTTTAGAACTCTTCCCTCAATTGTGCCATGGACTATAATTAACAATTTCAAAACATGGCAAAACTGTTGGGGAACGTTGCATAAAATAAAAAAATTCCTACGTTCACCAAGATCAATCTAGGAGTTCGTCCAGCAACGAGAGAGAGGAGTGCATCTACATACCCTTGTAGAGTGCGAGCGGAAGCGTTCAAGAGAACGGGGTTGAGGGAGTCGTACTCGTCGTGATCCAAATCACCGGAGATCCTAGCGCCGAACGGACGGCACCTCCGCGTTCAACACACGTACGGTCAGCGTGACGTCTCCTTCTTCTTGATCCAGCAAGGGGGAAGGAGAGGTTGATGAAGATCCAGCAGCGCGACGGCGTGGTGGTGGATGGATCCGGCAGGGCTTTGCCAAGCGTCTGCGGGAGGGAGAGGTGTAGCAAGGGGGAAGGGAGGCGCCAAGTGCAAGGTGCGGCGCCTCCCTCCCCCTCTTTATATAGGGTCCCAGGCGCCGTCCCTAGGAGATGGGATCTCCTAGGGGCGGCGTGACAAGAAACCTTGCCCCCAAGGCAGTGGGCGCCCCCTAGGGTTCCCAACCCTAGGCGCAGGGGCGGCCCAAGGAGGGGGGCGCACCAGCCCACCAGGGGCTGGTACCCTCCCCACTTCAGCCCATGGGGCCCTCTGGGATAGGTGGCCCCACCCGATGGACCCCCAGGACCCTTCCGGTGGTCCCTGTACAATACCGGTGACCCCCGAAACTTTCTCGATGGCCGAAACGACACTTCCTATATATAATTCTTCACCTCCGGACCATTACGGAACTCCTCGTGACATCCAGGATCTCATCCGGGACTCCGAACAACTTTCGGGTTACTGCATATTCATATCTCTACAACCCTAGCGTCACCGAACCTTAAGTGTGTAGACCCTACGGGTTCGGGAGACATGCAGACATGACCGAGACGCCTCTCCGGTCAATAACCAACAGCGGGATCTGGATACCCTTGTTGGCTCCCACATGCTCCTCGATGGTCTCATTGTATGAACCACGATGTCGAGGATTCAATCAATCCCATATACAATTCCCTTTATCAATCGGTACGTTACTTGCCCGAGACTCGATCGTCGGTATCCCAATACCTCGTTCAGTCTCGTTACCGGCAAGTCACTTTACTCGTACCGTAATGCATGATCCCGTGACCAGACACTTGGTCACATCGAGCTCATTATGATGCCTCTCCGTCATACGGAGTGACAAATCCTAGTCTCGATTCATGCCAACCCAACAGACACTTTCGGAAATACCCGTAGTGCACCTTTATAGTCACCCAGTTACGTTGTGACGTTTGGCACACCCAAAGCATTCCTACGGTATCCGGGAGTTGCATAATCTCATGGTCTAAGGAAATGATTCTTGACACTTGGAAAAGCTCTAGCTAAACGAACTACACGATCTTTGAGCTATGCTTAGGATTGGGTCTTGTCCATCACATCATTCTCCTAATGATGTGATCCCGTTATCAACGACATCCAATGCCCATAGTCAGGAAACCATGACTATCTGTTGATCAACGAGCTAGTCAACTAGAGGCTTACTAGGGACATGTTGTGGTCTATGTATTCACACGTGTATTACGATTTCCGGATAATACAGTTATAGCATGAATAATGGACAATTATCATGAACAAAGAAATATAATAATAACCATTTATTATTGCCTCTAGGGCATATTTCCAACAGTCTCCCACTTGCACTAGAGTCAATAATCTAGTTACATTGTGATGTATCAAACACCCATTGCGTCCTGGTGTTGATCATGTTTTGCTCTAGGGAGAGGTTTAGTCAATGGATCTGCTACATTCAGGTCCGTATGTACTTTACAAATATCTATGTCTCCATCTTGAACATTTTCATGGATGGAGTTGAAGCGGCAACTTGATGTGCTGTTCTTCTTGTGAAACACAGGCTCCTTGGCAAGTGCAATAGCTCGGTGTTGTCACAGAAGAGTGTAATCGGCCCCGACGCATTGGGTATGACTCCTAGGTCAGTGATGAACTCCTTCACCCAGATTGCTTCATGTGCTGCCTCCGAGGCTGCCATGTACTCCTCTTCACATGTAGATCCCGCCACGACGCTCTGCTTGCAACTGCACCACCTTTCTGCCCCACCATTCAAAATATACACATATCCGGTTTGTGACTTAGAGTCATCCAGATCTGTGTCGAAGCTAGCGTCGACATAACCCTTTATTACGAGCTCTCACTAGTAGAAAACCACCCATTAGACCCGGTTCGTAAGGGCCTTTAGTCCCGGTTCATGAACCGGGACCAATGGGTCGTTACTAATGCCTCCACCCATTAGTCCCGGTTCAAACACGAACCAGGACCAATGAGCCTCCACGTGGCCAAGGCGTCGAGCCAGTTAGGGGCCTTTGGTCGGTTGGTGGCTCAACCGGGACCAAAAGGCATCCACGTGTCTCGCATTCCGATGGCTGGGGTTTTTTGAAAGGAGGGGGTTGGAGTTTAATTTAGGTGTTTCGTATATTGTGTTCGCTAGCTAATTAATAGAGAGAAGTGTTGTCGGTGTCAAAACCGGCGGATCTCGGGTAGGGGGTCCGAACTGTGCGTCTAGGCGGATGGTAATAGGAGACAAGGGACACGATGTTTTACCCAGGTTCGGGCCCTCTCGATGGAGGTAA
The DNA here is from genome assembly GCA_021437245.1 of Aegilops speltoides. Taxonomy (NCBI): domain Eukaryota; kingdom Viridiplantae; phylum Streptophyta; class Magnoliopsida; order Poales; family Poaceae; genus Aegilops; species Aegilops speltoides. The sequence goes on from CM038145.1 coordinate 358,162,469, forward strand.
AACCCTACGTCCTGCTTGATTAATATTGATCATATGGGTAGTACAAGAGTGGATCTACCACGAGAACAAGGAGGCTAAACCCTAAAGCTAGCCTATGGTATGATTGTTGTAATGTATGTCCTACGGACTAAAGCCCTCCGGTTTATATAGACACCGGAGGAGGCTAGGGTTACACAGAGTCGGTTACAATGGTAGGAGATCTACATATCCGTATTGCCAAGCTTGCCTTCCACGCCAAGGAAAGCTCCATCCGGACACGGACGGAGTCTTCAATCTTGTATCTTCAGTAGTCTTGGAGTCCAATGGACGATGATAGTCGGCTGTCCGGACACCCCTAGTCCAGACTCCTCGGTAGCCCCCGAACCAGGCTTCAATGGCGATAAGTCCGGCGCGCATAATGTTCGGCATTGCAAGGCGGGTTCCTCCCTTGAATAATCCAGAGAAGATCATGAACACCAGGATAGTGTCCGGCTCTACAAAATAAATTCTGCATTCCACCGTAGAGAGAATAAAATGTACACAAGTCCAATCTACTGACGTATTATGCGGCATGACATCACACCGCTTCCAAGCCTTTATTTCAATCGTTTTTTATTATACCACCTCAACACGTTTAGCGAGGCGGTTTCCTTGGCACGTCTTGTCGAAGCAGAGATCGTGTTCCCCTTATTCCGGGATTCTCATCAATACGTGCGTGGGTAACCCAACCGTGCCCGTCGCCACGCCTCCTCTATCGAAGGTGAATCCCGAACGGTCACGAAGACGACTCTTGGTATTTTTCCCCTTTATAAGAGGACCAAGGCTCGTTTCTTTTCTTCAATCTCGCATCGAATCTCCTCCTTGCTCCCGGTTCCAACACCTATTGCCGTAGATTCGAGCGCTTCGGATTCTCAACCATGTCTGGCTCCGACCTCCAGGGTCGGTGGATGCCCTCCTCCGTCACGGAGGAGGACGTGTTAAAGCTGCGTGAGGCCAAGTACATCCTCGAGATTTAAGACAGGTTGCTGCCCAAGGGCAGGCCGTGCCCGCTCCCGAGCCGGTGAGTACGTTGTCTTCGTATCCCACCTCCGTCGGGTTTAGGCTTCCCGACGAACCCCTTCGTGAGAGGGCTCATGTTCTACTACGGGCTGGATTTTCACGACTTGGCTCGAGTCCATCCTCCATAACTCCGCATTCATTATCGTCTGCGAAGCCTTCCTCCGCGTCCTCCCCACTTCGGCTGTGGTGAAGACCTTTAATGGAGCGAAGATGATCGGGGAGTCAAGCGAGTCTTGCGGGCGGCCATAAGCGAAGGGCCGATGCCCGTGGCTCGAGGGCTCCTTCAAGAGGAGCTCGGGTGTGGCGAGGGAGTGGTTCTATATCACCGCTCGAAGGGCGGCAAGCAAAAGCCGCCGCCTTCATTCCGCCGGGACCTCCACGCCGATCGATGTCGTGGGTCGACCAAGGGCTCAATTGGGGGCCGTCGAAGACGTGCCCTCATTGCGAGGGCGGTTCGAGACCTCGGCGAGGGAGATCAATCTGGTCGTGGTGATGCAAGTTATGCTAATCAGCGTCTTACGCCTCGCAAGCGCCGTCCTCTCCGTCTATGGGAGTTCAATCCGGAGGGACCTCGAATTCTCCAACACTTCATGGGTGCGACACCCGTGGAGATGTACAAGTTGTTCTTGACCCAGTAGCGTGTCCGGAATTGACCGGGACGCAGCCTAAGCTGCAATCGCCGGATACCGGGTAAATAGCTCGAGTCCGGACGTTACGTTTATCTGCTTTTCTAGAGTTCGCCTCCTGACCCATTACTCTTCATCTGGAGTGGGTAGCGCGATCGAAGCTGATAAGGTGTCCGGCTCCCCTCCCAGAGACCACACTGGAGCCCGTGCTGGTCAGAATGTTGGAGGTCGTGCCCGTAGAAGGGAGCGATGGGGAAAATAGAGGAGCTATTATTTCGCCCAAAGGGGCGTCTGAAGAGGGGGGGGTCAAAAACCCCTCCTTCTAGGGGGAGAAGAGGACCGCCTCCGAAGATCCGGAGGCCAAAGCCCCTAAACGGGGGAAGAGATCTTCACCGGGGGGGTCCGGCGTCCGGGGAGAACCCGGACGTACAATCGTCTCTAAAGGATCAACCCTCCAGCGAGCCGTGAGTAGGAAAAGGGCAGTTCATTAATAAGAAAATACCTCCATTTGTGCTTCTGTGGATAACCGAAATTTTGCTTTGCAGTTCGGATTTGTGGACTTCTCAGATGAGTTCATCTTCGGGGGATCTTCGTCCGGAGATGATGGAGAGCGAAACGCCTCCGTCTACTGCGTCGCCGGACAGGGCAGACGAGCCTGAAGTAACGTCACGGAGGGTGTCCCCGAGTCCGGAGGGGCCGGAGAGTTCGGCGCCCACTAGTATCCGGCCGGGAGAGCTGAAGAATCTGCTTGAGTGGGCGTCCATCTCAGAAGATCACCGTGCTTTGATGCGTATGGTGATTGGAAGGATTTCGTCCGCCGAGAGCGGATTGCATAATGCCGCCAGGAGTTTTTGGCGGGATTTGAAATACGCAAGAATAGCGCACCTTTTGACAGTTTTGCACATAAAAGTGTGCCTGTATAGATAGTAGCCCTAAGACTCGGTAGGTTGTCGAAAGCGGCAGCGTCGAGGATCAAAATCTCAAGTAATGAATGTCGCCATTCGTATGCGGTGGCGGATAGTCCGAGGGCTAGCCGGACTAGTGGAGTTGCCGAGTTAATGCGGCAACTTGATGTGGCGGATGCGGACATCGCACTTGTCAACCGGCGACTTGACAAGTCGCAAGGTAAATGAATTCTCCACAGTCGCTTATTTAAGGGTTTCAAAGCCGCCTCTGATAATGTATATGCTGTGATACAGATGGTGCTACTGCTGTGGAGAGCCTTCGGGCCGAACTTGCTCAAGCTAAGGAGCAAGCCCGAAGGAGTGATCTGACTGCCTCGGGCGGCGAGGAGTTGAAAGCCGAAAAGGCTGCACTGCTTGCCTAAGCAGGGAAAAGATGGCGAATTGACCGTAAAATTAAAGATCTTGCCGACCGCAATGAGGCTCTTGAAAAGGAGCGCTTATCGAGCGGGAAGACACTGGGAAGGCCACCGCCGAGGCCAAGGATGCCCGCTCGCAATGCGGCTATGAAGGAGGAGCTGCGCCGGCCGGAGTTATTGTGGCTGGCAAGCCTTTTCTGTTGCGTCGCCGGTTTATGGATCAAAAGTATGCTCAACTTGGCCAGCTGTGGGGTCCGGAGGATCCATATGTGGACTTAGCGGCAAGTGCGGCTGATGCCGTTGAGAACTTCCGAGCCAGAAGGATCACAAGACGGAAGAGCTATTTTGGTCTCAATTCCATAGTCCGGATCGTTCATACATTGACCAATCGGTTGGCGAATGGGCGAGCTAAATAGATTGTCCGGACTTGCCATGATCGACATCGTGGCTCATGTCGGCGAGAGAGGCCCAAGGCGGCGAGCTATTTCGCTTATTGCAGCAATTTCTGGAGCGGTGCCGCATATCAAGGAGATGAAGCGGCGGCCTGCATCGGTAGCGGATGGCTCTTGCCCGTGTGAAGACACATTGGACAGAGATGGATGCCACCGCTATTGCCGCCCAGGGTTCGGACGAAAGCCGGTTACCCGCCAAGCACTATTTTGGGGAAGTTATGGGTGGCGCTTGTGTAATAGAGTCGCAGTGCTCAAAAAATGTCACGTTGAAATGAATGTTTTAGCTTGTAAAATGATGATTATGCTATAACTGCTTTTTATACTTGTGCGTCCAAGTAGTAAAATATCTCCTATGCGGCCGTTTACGTATACATTTGTATAACCTGAAAGATTGCAGTCTTCGGCTTCAGCCCCCACGCACAAGGTGCGGGAGTGTCCGCAAAAATAGCGCGTTTTCACACTTAATCCGACGTCTCGGTCTTGTTAAGGAGGTGGTAGCGTAGCAAACGAGGCAATCCGGACTATAATGCTTTATCACTTTCACTTAGCCAGTGGAGTTCGAGGGTGGGGCTACGATATAGCCCCTTGGGGCACCGCGCTTCACCGAGTTTGGGGCGCGTGTGTGCCTGACCGGGAAACGGTCCTTCGTCAAAGCGGGGAATTATAAACATTCCGGTAGTCGATCGAGTGGTTGACCAGTCTCTCACTATATCATGACGATCGGTTTGGCTTTCTCTCTTGAGGTGCTCGCCAAATTAACCGGGGGGCTGTCGCGATAGTTCTCCCGGTGCGCGTTAGCCGATGATCTGGCGAAGGCAGCAAAACACGAGGCAGGCAAACCCAACATTTGACCAAAGACATGATTGGAGCTGATGCATATAATGCCTAACTCGAGACGCCGAACACTCCCTAAGGTGTTCGATCTTTATAATAATGGGCAGAACAATGCCCTAAGCCCCTAGTGTCCAGGTACGGGCATGGTCCTCTGACGCGGCCGATGCCAAAACGTCAGGTTCCGTTTTGGTTATAAGAAGAAACCAAGGGAGAATAACAACAAGAGACAGTAAAAAAGGTTTACGTAGGGTCTTAATCTGAAAAGAATCCTCGCAATGGGTCCCTACTGCACGTCTGCGCCTGTGTCTCCGTTGTGCCGTTATCCTGGACGGGTGTGCACGTTGTTCATCTGTAAAAAGAGAGGGACTTAGTTTGAAAAGAACTCATGCGAAATAAGTATATGTGAAAGAAGAAATATAAATAAGTAAAGCGGGGTGCTGTATGAACTCATTTGTTGTTTATCTTGCAGCCCTTGTGAAGGATGTGCGGCTAGGGAGCCCCTAGCCTACTTATGCGGACTCGTCTATCCGTGTCCGGGTCTTTAAGTGACCCTCGACTGAAATGATGCCACGTGGATTGGGCATCTTGAGTGTCGAGGCAGCGTAATGTGGTATGGCGTTGAAACGGACAAAAGCCTCTCGTCCCAAGAGTGCTTGATATCCACTTTTAAATGGGACGATATGAAAGATTAGTTTTTCGCGTCGAAAGTTGTTCGGTGATCCGAACACAACTTCTAGTAATAGGGAGCCTATGCACTTGGCGTAAGGGCCTGGCGTCACTCCTTTGAAGGAAGTGTGGCTGTGTCGAATTTTAGTAGGGTCTATCCCCAACTTGCGGATTGTGTTTGGATACAGCAGGTTTAAGTCGCTGCCTCCGTCCATCAGGACTTGAGTAAATTGTAGTCCGTCGATTATAGGATCCAATATCAGGGCACTCCGTCCTGCGTTTCGAACGCTTCTGGAATAATCCAGGTGGTCGAGAGTGATTGGTTTTGATATCAATCTCTATGGTCTGCTGGGTTGGACCGTGCGAGGCTCTTTTTAGAGGGTGCCGCACTATTTTTCCGTATTATCACATGAAGTGAGTTTACTGCTTTGACCTCTTGTGGGAAAGTCTTTTGCTTTCCGATGCTCTGCTGGTGGGGTTTATCGTCTTCACTTGACGCGTCGAGCCCCTTGTGTTCAGCGTTTAGTCGGCCGGACTGTTTGAAATCCCAACAATCTCGATGGGTGTGGTTTCCAGGCCTTCCGGGGGTACTGTGGATTTGACATATTCGACCCAAAATCTTGTTTAAGTTGGATAGCTCATCGCTGTCATCCTTAAGAGGCGGTGTTTTGTTGTTTGGCCGCGAGCTTTTGAATCCGACATTGACTGTCGTGCTCTTTGGGCTTTTCTCTTTATTCCGGCGCTGCTCTTTTCTGTGCCGTGATTTTCCGTTCCATCACTTATCTCGGATGTACTTGGGTCATTGGTGCTGCATCTTGCTAGCCAGCTATCCTCTCCGCCTGAAGCGGGTCATGAGGCTTGTTAGCATGGATATTGTCCTCGGTTTATCTTGGCGAGGTGTCGCAAACCATTCGTCTCGGACGTTGTGTTTAAAAGCTGCTAAGGCTTGGCGTCCGGACGATCGACTATTTGGTTCTTTTGGTGAGGAACCTGTTCTAGAATTTCTTGTTACCGACTCCGGGCTGTTGAGTTATATGACTTAGATCATCGCATCCGGAGGGCGGACATAAGTCCTTGAAAATTTGCTCTAAGCGCGTCCTCGAGCTCTTCCCAACTTCAGCAGTGTTTTTCGGGAGGCTTTTAAGCCAATGATGGGCTGGCCCTTTGAGCTTGAGGGTAGGTATTTTATGGCGTGGAGATCATCTCCTCCGCCATGTGTATGTGTAGTATATAATCTTCTATCCAGACTCCGAGTGCATTGTTCCATCGTAGGCCTCTATGTTTATGGGTTTAAATCCTGCTTTGGGAATTCATGGTCCGGCACCTCATTAGTGAAACATAGTGGGTGTGCGGTGCCCTTGTATTTGGGTGTGCCACTATCTTGGACACTTGGCGTGTTGCATTGCTTCTCGGGCCTTCTTCTTTGGCCCGTAAATGGACTGGCTGGGCCATCTGTCTTTCGAGTTCATTAGTCGGTTTATGTCGGCGCCCTTTCAGAATTTGGCCTATCATCGGTCGTCTATCCAACCAGGCAGCCTCTTTATTTTTTGACTATGGGGCTCTATGGCCTCCTCGTCAAGTCTGGCAACTTTGCGCCGGGTAGCTCTTTGATTGGTGGCCATTGCCGTATTTATCCGCGGTTTTGAGCACTTTGCTCCACCTCATTACGAGTGTGTCTTCCTTTGTTTTGAGCTTCCGTTTTCCTTCTTCAAGCTTCTTGCGGTGTTGGCGAGTCTTTTAGAAGGTTTTTACTCTCGTGGCGTGTCCGCATGAGGTCGTCGGATTGTTGTTTTCGCTGGAACTGGACTGATTATCGACTCGTCTGTTGGACGGTTGCTTATCTGCATGTTAAATGCGTCCACTTGTGTGCCCTGCTGTATTGCGGGGTCCTTAGGAGCGTTGTTGTTGTCGAGGCGGGACTTAGGGCGGCGTCTGCGCCATCGTTTTGGTTGTTTGTCGGCGGGGTTATCTTCTGCCGCGGCCCGTTGGTCCTCATTATCGCTCTCTTTTGGGGTATCCACCATATATACGTCGTATGATGAGGTGGTCCTCCCATGCCCTGTAGGCGCTGGTTCTTGTTCGTCTCCGGCATCGTCGTCCATACCGTCGATGTCTTCGGAGTCATAGTCTAGCATGTCGGTTAGATCGTCGACAGTGGCTACAAAGTGGGTGGTGGGTGGGCTCTGAATTTCTTCGTCGTCCGTATCCCAACCATACTGGCCATAGTCCGGCCAGGACTCTCCTGATAGCGAGAGGTGCTTTAGCGAATTTAGGATGTCGCCAAAGGGCGAGTGTTGGAAGATGTCAGTGGCGGTGAATTCCATCACCGGCGCCCAATCAGATTCAATTGGTAGGGGCGGGGGAGGTCCAGAGTCCGGCAAGGAGTCCGGCACCTCGGAATCACGAGTTTCGCGAGGGACAAGGTTAGTGTTCGGCTCCACCGCCATGGAAGTTGAAGCCCCCGAGGTGGCGTCCATCCACCGATCCTTGATCTAGGCGATCGGCTCCGGACTAAGGGCAAGCGGATTCGAGTCTGCGGCTACCAAGGCCTTTGCTCGTGGCGAGCTAGTTCATGCCCATCGTAACGGTCTGGCGGCGCGCTCGGCGTGGCTCGAGCCGTCGAAGATCAAGTCTCCGCGGACGTCGGCCGTGAAGTTTAGACTTCGAATCTACCACGGCGGCCGGGCGTAGCTTCGATCTGTTCGGATGGTGGCGAATTAGACCGCGATGCGGCCGCCCGAATACAAAGATCTGTCCGGGAGAAAAATCTCACCTGGACTTGTTGGTTGAAGATGCCATCGAGCCTATCGGTGACGACACAGAGGAACTCTCAATGAAAGCACCAATGTCGGTGTCAAAACCGGCGGATCTCGGGTAGGGGGTCCCGAACGGTGCGTCTAGGCGGATGGTAACAGGAGACAAGGGACACGATGTTTTACCCAGGTTCGGGCCCTCTCAATGGAGATAAAACCCTACGTACTGCTTGATTAATATTGATGATATGGGTAGTACAAGAGTGGATCTACCACGAGATCAAGGAGGCTAAACCCTAAAGCTAGCCTATGGTATGATTGTTGTAATGTATGTCCTACGGACTAAAGCCCTCCGGTTTATATAGACACTGGAGGAGGCTAGAGTTACACAGAGTCGGTTACAATGGTAGGAGATCTACATATCCGTATTGCCAAGCTTGCCTTCCACGCCAAGGAAAGCTCCATCCGGACACGGGACGGAGTCTTCAATCTTGTATCTTCGTAGTCTTGGAGTCCGGCGGACGATGATAGTCCGGCTGTCCGGACACCCCCTAGTCCAGGACTCCCTCAAGTGTCCTCTCTTATGTCCGTGCTTGGTTGACGCTATGTAGTATATATACATAAGTGATTGAGAGAACCATTCAGTACAGAAGTTCGTCATGCATACCAAGAGGAAGATCGATCGACCTCTCCTTCTCCGAGAGATTGGTCGAACAACAAGTTTTTTACTGGCTACATACATGTATAAGATCTCTTAATTACAAACCCCTAGCATTTGAAATGAAGTTCCACATGGTATTCTCGGCTTTCTTGATGGCGTGTTCAAGAAAGAATCCCCGATTCCTCTTGAATTGCTTTCATGCGATCTGGTTCTAGGAGTTCATCCGCATCTACCACGTCTAATTAATTTGAAGAAGGGGTTAATTAATACATATATATGAATGAAACTCAACAGAAATGATGGTGTAATAAAATGAAATTGTGAATATTATTGCTTACGCACTTCATATTGTCTTCTAGAGTAGCCCGCTTGTTTTCAAAGTCGCGTTGTGGATGAACTCGCACACGTAGTATCCACGTAAATCATTCCTTCCTCCTGCCACAAGCACTTTACGAGAAATAGAGGTCAATCAAACTGATAATGAAGCATTATATAAATGGCATTGATGAAAGTATAGCTATAGAATCAGCGGAGATCTTGCGCCGATTGTACTTACTTTCGGGTATACATATCGCAGCTCCTTGGCGTCCGGAGCTTGTGCGGTGAACTGTTTCCAAACCACGGAAGACAAAGAAAATAATTATTATTACTTGAGATATCGGAAATGAACAAAAGTTGCCGATATGGTGCGATAATGATCGATTGAACTTACTTCTTTGAGCATTTCGGTCATGTCCGCATAGGTCTTTGGGATCTTTCCATCCGAGTCTAAGGCGGTTACTAGTCACGCTCAAGCTTAATCTCGAAGAATATAGTGGTACCTGCACATGCATGCATAACTCATCAATTACATTAACCTCGCTCGAGTAATAAGGAAACCGAATATCGGGCACAAGATAACACTCACGGGCGTTGTAAGGAAAGAGTATGGTTTGTTTTGATTTTTGATTAACGATTGTAGCAAGTTGTCCTCGGCCTCTTGACGTTCTTTTCAACAGAAATACATCTATGATATTTGTGTTAATGAACCCAATATCATAGATTTCATTTTTTTACTTTCGGCGATCTTCAATCTGCATAATATATTGAGGATAATTAATTATAAATACATGCAATGAAAGAGCGAGCTATATATAGAGACTAATGAGCGAAATAGTACTTACATGCAGTAGCAAAAGACCATTAATTTATCGAGGGCCTTTTGATTGAAGAACTCGAAGAACTCCTCAAATGGAACACACAACACATCATTTGAAACGAGGTCGTGCTCCTCTTTAATTTTCAGATACAAACTGTTCGTCCCCTCAGACTCTCTGGAGGTTTTCATGTACCAACTATGGAATCTTAGCATCATTGTTGTCGGAGATTTTTCATCTTTGGCGAGAGGCTTCCGTGCTCGTGATCTGAATCGTCCACCTCCATGAAATCAAGAAGTGCATCGTCGGCAGGTAATCTTCAAGATTGCCATAACCGCCACCGCCCCGGAGGATTAGACTCATTGGCGGGGGCACGATTCTCTGTGCTTGTTCGCCGAGCTGGGCAATATTTTCCCCTTTGCTCGTTGTTCTTTTGACCTTTTATCACCGAGTAGTTCCGACCGCTTGGTTTGGAGATATGTACATTCAGCAATGCGCTCATAGTTGGTTCTCGGCGGAGACTTTGGTGGTTTCCTCGGGGCATCGAGAGTGCGCTTTGCTTTCTTTGGATCCACCTTCTCCTCCGGGGTGGATGTATCTTTCTTTCACCCCTTCAAAGAACTCCTTCACTTGGGCTGCACGATCGTATTGTTTTCCTCCTTGGTCCTCTCGTGCAGTAACTTCTCCACGGGCTTTAGAGGTGGACCGTGTCTGTATTGCCTCTCTCTTCTTGTCTTTGCTAGACGCGGAGCAGGCGGGGCGGCTGCAGCGTCTATCTTCTTTCGTGCTTGCTTACGAGGCGAAGGAGAAGGACTACGACGCCGGAGCAGCCGGGCGGCGGGTCTCTTCCGTCCTTTCTGGCGAGGCGGAGTGCCGCCACGCCGCCGGAGAAGGAGGCGGAGTGCCGCCCGCGTGCCTGATCGTCACTCACGGAGGAGGAGGCGGTGGAGGAGGCGGAGTGCCGCCACGCGTGCCCGATCGTCACTCGGGAGGAGGAGGCGGTGGAGGCGGAGTGCCCCGACTCGCGGGAGGAGGAGGAGGAGGAGGCGTCGATTCGAGAAGGTTGATGAGCTCCTTCCGCCATAGGCATGGAGTCTTGAGCGAGAACCCAGCCTAGTCTCCCTTCACGGTAGGGTGCTCAAGCCGAGGTCCTCAAATCCTCCGTTATTTCATCCACCATCACCTTAGCAAATCATACGGAATCGGTGGCGGTGATAAGTTGTGCGGGTCCACTAGGATAAACTTGGCCAACAACCACCTTGACCTTCAAATTCATCCATCGCGCCATAACGTGGCAATTTTGAGTCTCCGTGATACCATACACGGGATAGCTGGCAGGAGTCGTCAAGACATGCTCCGGCTGAAGCAGCTCGGTGGAAGCAACGCTACTTCTCCGCTGAGATGGCGGGGTAGCTTCGGGGGAAGCTTCGGCATGTCGTTTGTTGCGATCTGCTGCTTTTCGTTCCTCTTCTCGATCCTCTAGCCCCATTACCCTTCCAAGCAGCACCTGCATTTGGTCCTGCTCCAGTTTCTTCCTTCTCTCGTGGGTTTTGTAACCCCCTGCGTCTGGAAAACCAACCTTCCACGGAATGGAGCCTGGCGTGCCTCGTGTCCGTCCAGGGTACTCGGGATTCCCAAGGGCCATTGTGAGCTCGTCCTTCTCCTGTTTGGAAGGAGCGTCCCTCATTGCTTGTTGCATCGATATAGTGTCAAAGGTTCTTGGCTGGTGTTTGCGATTGCTCGTCCGTCCACTAACACTTCCACATTCTGGGGTCCAAGGTTCCGCCAGCCCGAAGAACCAAGTCCGCAGCGATGCAGCCACCGCATTGTCTCGGTTCGATTCCTTTTCAAGTAGATCATGCTCAGCCTTGGACCACTTAGGCGGGCTTTGAGGTAGCCACGACCCGTGCGATGGTGAAGCTTCTTCTTCGCAACATTTTTCTTGTTTGTCTCCGACATCTTCTTACTCTTTTCCGATGTCTTGTGGGCCACAAATGCGGGCCAGTGATCTTTGATCTTCTCATATTTGCCGATGAATTCTGGTGTCTTTTTTTCCTTGACAAACTGGTTCAGCTCTTTCCTCCACCTCCTCATTAGGCCTGCCATCTTCTTAAGAGCACAAGACTTGATTAATTGCTCTTTAACTGGCTTCTCCGGATCCTCCTCTGGCGGTAGGGTGAAATTTGCCTTCAGCTCAACCCGAAGATCTTCTTTCTGCATATCATTGACATAAGACACCTCGGGGTCTTCATCCTTATGAGCTTATACCATTCTTTGGATCTTGATCGGGATCTGCCCTAACAAGAAACCCCGACCTTGAGCGAAAATGCCTTCCTTGTCCGGATGGGTTCAATCGGTTCGCCGTCGGTAGCGATTTCTATGATCTCAAACTTTTCATCCGAGCTCAAATTTTTCTTGGGCCTCGTCTCCTTACGAAGTTGTGCTTGATCCGGAGGGCTAGAAATTATAAGGAAGAAAGCGACAATAATTAATATGTGTACATATACCAAAACAATGGATGCATCAATTAACTAGTCAAGACGGGCTTAACTAATATATATATACTGGCGGACTCGGTTCGGTGACCGGAGCGATCGGCCACGGTCTCCTTCGTCTTGTACCTCCATTGTGTCGCCGGACCATCATGAACATAGTCCTCCTCTTGTACCGGCATTAATGGGTGAAGCCATCATAAACATAGCCCTCTTCTTCATCCGGTGACCAGCGGTGTCGAGGAGAAATGGCGCAACATCATCACTTCCATTTGCGATTATGTCCCCAACATAAACACATTTCTTCGTCTCAGGAGTACTCCATAGTTTCTGCAAATATTTACAACATGTCAATTATTATTCAAACATGGTACAGATGGATATATATATATTAGTGGCAAACATAGAAGTTATCACGGTCGAGAGGGGGTATATATATCGACCGCCCCTCATGTCGAAGTTATCTAGAGGGGGTTATATCGACAACGACGCGACATACATATACATGGGAAAATAATGTTATGGGAGAGGGGGGTATCGGTACCACCCCCTCGTGTTGAAGTTTCTTCTTTCTCCTCTATTCCTTTCTTTCTTCTTCTCCTCTTCTTTTTCTTCTTCTCCCTCGATAAAGGAAAATAATTAAGGAAAAGGAAGAAAAGAGGAAGAAGGAAGAAGGAAGAAGAAGAAGAAGAAAAAGAAAAAAAAAGAGGAGAAGAAGAAAGGAATAGAGGAGAAGAAGAAAAAATAGAATTTTTTTTCTTCTATTTTTTCTTCTTCTCCTCTATTCCTTTCTTCTTCTCCTCTTCTTTTTCTTCTTTTTTCCTCTTCTTATTTATTTCTCCTCTTCTTCCTCTCCTCCTTTTCTCCATTCTTCCTCTTCTTATTTTCCTTTTTCCTCTCATTCTTTTTCTTCTTCTTCTTCCTTCTTCCTTCTTCCTCTTTTATTCCTTTTCCTTATTTTACTTTCTCCTCTACACTAACCTAAAATGCACTAACCTAAAATCGATCGATATCTACTAACAACCTAAATATAAAATTAATACATATATGAAAAGACATATATAAACAAAAAAATGCTATGAACATTATATTCATACATACATCTATAGCCACATCCATTCATCATATATATATATATATAGCTACCACATACATATATACATTATACATATGAAAAAAATGCAATGAACAAAAAAAATACACTTATGAAAAAAATACTATGAACATGTACACATATATACACATACAAACACATATACACAAAAAAATGCAAAAAAAATGCTATGGAGGAAAATGCAGGGGGGGGGGGCGGCAGGGCGGCTTGTGCAGGAGGCAGGCGGCGCGCCGGCCGTGCGTGGGGCGTGGCGTGGTGGCATGCGTGGCAGGCGGCGGCTTGGCGGCAGCAGCCTGGGCGGCACGCTGGCGCGGCAGCGTGAGGCGGCGGCGCACTGCCGGCTGAGGGGACAGGCGGCGTGGTGGCGCAGACAGGCAGGGGCGGCGAAGCGATGGCCACGCAGAGCGGGCGGCCGCGCGCCCATGTGGCAGCGGCGGCGTGGCTGGCTGCGCAGGGCGGGACGGAGGGGCGGGAGCGAGCTATGCTCACAAAGCGGCGGCGGCAATGATGAGAAACTGACGGCGTCGGTGGCGGCGACGGCAAGGTGGAAGCGGGCGTCGGCGGCGGCAAGGCGAGGAGGGAGGAGGCGGCGGCGGCGGCGGCGACGAGGAGGAGCAGGCGTCGGGGAGAAGTGGGCGATTTGGCGGAAGCGCTAAGTCTGCTTATATAGCACAGCTTTAGTCGGTTGGTGGCTCCAACGGGACTAATACTTCTAGTCGGTTGGAGCCACCAACCGGGACCAAAGGCCTCTTTTCGGCAGCCCAAAGGGCGGGAAGCTGCGGCCTTTGGTCCCGGTTAGTGGCTCCAATCGGGACTAAAGGTGGTGCTTTGGTCCCGGTTGGTGAGACGAACCGGTACGAATGCACCCCTTTAGTCCCGGTTGGAGACACCAACCGGGACCAAAGGCCCCTGTGCTACCCACATCGGGGCCAAAGTTTAGTCCCACCTCGCTAGTTGAGAGGGGCGCGCAGTGTTTATAAGCCCCACTACCGCACCCCTCTCGAACTCCTCTCTAATGCAGGCTTATGGGCCTACTTGCTACTGCTTTGTCTGATGGGCCTTCTAGGCCTACTGCGGGCCTGAATCCTGGCCCAAAGTCGGGATTCAAGTCGTATTCAGGCCGTGGGGGCCTAGTAGGGGGCATTTTTTTTGTTTTCTACATTATTTATTTTCTTTTGTTTTTTGCTTTATTTTTTAATTCTTTTTGCTTTTAGTTTTAGGAAAATTATAAACTTTCCACTTTTTTTGTTTTCTTTCATGCTTTATTTATTTTATTTTGTTTCTACTTACAACAAAATACTTATTGTTGCTATTTTTAATTATTACGAGGGCCGAACCATATGACATTAAAGCCTTTCAAATGAACTCTAAAAAAGTTGAAAGTTGGCATGGTATCATAAATTGACCCACACATAGCATGTGCATGTACAAAACGGACAATGGTATCATACTAAATGGGTTACAAAGTTGGCATGGTATCATCATAATAGTTTATGGAGAAAGTCTTCACTTTTTCTTCGCTTGTGTCATTTGCTTATTGCGCCGTAACCATGGATAATCTTCATCGTTTATCGGGATTTGGGGTCAGCCTTGACTTTAAAGGAGGAATTTCATGAAACTTTTCATAATCTTGAGACATGTCATCTTGTCCTCCACTCCCACGATGTCCCTTTTTCCTAAAAGAACTATGTGGCGCTTTGGCTCGTCGTATGATGTATTCGCTTCCTTATCTTTTCTCTTTCTCGATGCGGTAGACATGTCCTTCACATAGATAACTGTGCCACATGATTGGCTAGGACGAGCAGTTCGTCGATTGCACCCCAGATTTTTCAGATCCTTGTTGTCATTCCGTCTTGTGGGTCTACACACCCGCCTCCGACAGATTGACCCATTTGCACTTAAACAAAGGGACCTTAAAATCATGTCCATAGTCAAGTTCCCATATGTCCACTATGTAACTATAATATGTGTCCTTTCCCCTCTCGGTTGTTGCATCAAGCGGACACCGCTGTTTTGGTTGGTGCTCTTTTGATCTTGGTCGATCGTGTAAAATGTATTCCCATTTATCTCGTATCCTTTCCAAATCAATACAGTCAAAGATGGTCCCTTGGATAACAAGTACAGCTCATCACAAGCAGTGTTGTCACCTCGTCGTGCTTCCAACCAAGCTGCTGAAAGTCTGATGTGTTCACATGTAATCCAGTCATTACCTTTGCTCGGGTGTTTGGGCGCAGATCGTTCTTGTGTTCATCGACATACAGGGTCACCAAGGTAGAGTTACGTAGAAGCTGTGTAGTGTGCTTGAGACCAAGAATATCCGTCCTGCATATTATTGAGTCCCTTCCAAGCGTGCCTTTTCGGTCAGTCTCCCCTCATACCGTGATTTAGGGAGACCTATCTTCTTAAGGCCAGAATGAAGTCAACAAAAACCCGATGACATCCTCTGTTTGATGGCCCATGGAGATGCTTCCTTACGGCCTAGCGATTCTGGACATATTTCTTTAGGACTCCCATGAACCTCTCAAAGGGGTACATATTGTGTAGAAATCTGGGGCCCATAATGACAATCTCGTCAACTAGATGAACTAGGGCGTGCGTCATGATATTGAAGAAGGATGGTGGGAACACCATCTCAAACCGACAAGACATTGCACCACATCACTCCTTAGCCTTGGTATGATTTACGGATCGATCACCTTACGAGATATTGCATTGAGGAATGCACATAGCTTCACAATGGCTAATCGGACGTTTTCGGTAGAAGCCCCTCAATGCAACCGTAAGCACTTGCGTCATAATCACGTGGCAGTCATGAGACTTTAGGTTACGAAACTTTTCTTTGCCATATTTATTATTCCTTTTATATTGACGAGAAGCGTCGGGACCTTCATACTAGCAGGCATTCAAAGAAGATTTCCTTCTCTTCTTTGGTAAGAGCATAGCTCGCAGGACCTTCATACTGCTTTGGAGGCATGCCGTCTTTTTCGTGCAAACGTTGCAGGTCCTCCCGTGCCTCAGCTGTATCTTTTGTCTTCCCATACACGCCCAAGAAGCCTAGCAGGTTCACGCAAAGGTTCTTTGTCACGTGCATCACGTCGATCGAAGAGCGGACCTCTAGGTCTTTCCAGTAGGGTAGGTCCCAAAATATAGATTTCTTCTTCCACATGGGTGTGTGTCCCCCAGCGTCACTCGGAACACCTAGTCCGTCGGGACCCTTTCCAAAGATTGTGTGTAAATCATTGACCATAGCAAGTACATGATCACCGGTACGCATGGCGGGCTTCTTCCGGTGATCTGCCTCGCCTTTGAAATGCTTGCCTTTCTTTCGACATTGATGGTTGGTCGGAAGAAATCGATGATGGCCTGGTACACATTCTTCCCGCAGCTTGCCGGTATATACTATCGGTGTCAAGTAAGCGGTGCGTGCATGCGTGGTATCCCTTGTTTGTGCATCACGAAGGTTCTTGAGAGCGGGCCAATCGTTGATGGTCACGAATAGCAACGCCTTTAGGTTAAATTCCTCCTCTTTGTGCTCATACCACATACGTACACTGTTTCCATTCCACAGCTGTAAAAGTTCTTCAACTAATGGCCTTAGGTACACATCAATGTCATTGCCGGGTTGCTTAGGGCCTTGGATGAGAACTGGCATCATAGTGAACTTCCGCTTCATGCACATCCAAGGAGGAAGGTTATACATACATAGAGTCACGGGCCAGGTGCTGTGATTGCTGCTCTGCTCCCCGAAAGGATTAATGCCATCCGCGCTTAAAGCAAACCATACCTTCATTGGCTCACTTGCAAACTCATCCCAGTACTTTCTCTCAATTTTTCTCCACTGCGACCCGTCAGCGGGTGCTCTCAACTTCCCGTCTTTCTTACGGTCCTCACTGTGCCATTGCATCAACTTGGCATGCTCTCTGTTTCTGAACAGACGTTTCAACCGTGGTATTATAGGAGCATACCACATTACCTTCGCAGAACCCTCTTCTGGGGACTCGCCGTCAACATCACCAGGGTCATCTCGTCGATCTTATACCGTAATGCACCGCATACCGGGCATGCGTTCAGATCCTTATGCGCACCATGTAGAGGATCGATCATTAGGGCATGCATGTATCTTACGCACCTCAATCCTAGAGGGCATACAACCTTCTTTGCTGCATATGTACTATCGGGCAATTCGTTATCCTTTGGAAGCTTCTTCTTCAATATTTTAAGTAGCTTCTCAAATCCTTTGTTAGGCCAACATTCTCGCCTTCCATCGCAGCAATTCGATATGGTACCGAGCTTTGTGTTGCCATCTTCGCAATTGGGGTACAACCCTTTTTGTGGTCCTCTAGCATGCGATCGAACTTCAGCTTCTCCTTTTGACTTTCGCATTGCGTCCTTGCATCGACAATGACCGGCGGAGATCATCATCATCGGGCACATCGTCGGTTCCTCTTGATCTTCAGCAGCTTCGCCCGTTGCAGCATCATCGTGCACATCGTCTGGTTCCTCTTGATCTTCGGGAGCATCACCGTATTCGGGGGCACATAGTTGTCATCGTACTCTTCTTCTTCGCCATCTTCCATCATAACCCCTATTTCTCCGTCCCTCGTCCAAACATTATAGTGTGGCATGAAACCCTTGTAAAGCGGTGGGTGTGGAGTATTTTCGGTTAGAGTAAGACTTGTATTCCCACATACGGGGCATGGACAACACATAAAACCATTCCTTGTTTGCCTCAGCCACTTGAGAAAATCATGCACGCCCTTAATGTACTCGGAGGTGTGTCTTGAACCGTACATCCATTGCGGTTCATCTGCGTGCATTATATAATGAAGTGACCAAATTAATAGAAGTTCATCATCACATTAAAACCAAAGTACATACATAGTTCTCATCTAACAACATAAAGCTCTGCGAGCATCTAAATTAATTAAACCATACTGAAACTATGTAAAACATTTCAATGCGAAAACAAATGCGATCATAATCGCAACCAATGTAACAACTAATCCAGCGGCATAATGATACCAAGCCTCGGTATGAATGGCATATTTTCTAATCTTTCTAATCTTCAAGCGCATTGCATCCATCTTGATCTTGTGATCATCGGCGACATCCGCAACATGCAACTCCAATATCATCTTCTCCTCCTCAATTTTTCTAATTTTTCCTTCAAGAATTTGTTTTCTTCTTCAACTAAATTTAACCTCTCGACAATAGGGTCGGTTGGAATTTCGGTTCAACAACCTCCTAGATAAATAAAATCTATGTCACGTTGGTCGGCATAATTGTCATAAACAATAAATGAACCAATAGTTATGAAGAGATAATATATACCACATCTGAATCATAGAGCGGGGCGAGGGCCGGCGGGCGGATACCAAAACCATCGCACTATATAAGATGCAATAATAAAAGTAAGAAAATAATACAAGTATCTATCTAAACATACAAGTAAGAATATTTTCCTTTCAGAAAGAAGATAAGAACAAGAGGCTCACCACGGTGGTGCCGGCGATGAGATTGGCGCGGGTGATCGACGATGGTGAAGACGGGGACGGGGCATGACGGACCGCTAAATCTAGACAAATATTGAGGAAAATGGAGCTTGGCGGTCAAGCTTGGAGGGGAGAAAGCTGTGTGGCTCGGGCATTCCATCGAACACCTCATGTGCATAGGAGGTGAGCTAGAGCACCACAAAGCTCTCCCCTTGCCGGCCACGAAAAACAGAGCACTCGGTGTGCTCTGCTCGCGAGCAGGGGTATATATAGGCACCACCATTGGTCCCGATTGATAGCTCGAACCGGGACTAAAGGTTTGCCTTCGGTCCCGGTTCGTGCCACCAACCGGGACCAATGGTGGTGGGCAGAGCGAGGCCCATTGGTCGGTTCGTCCCTCCAACAGGGACCAAAAGGTCCAGACGAACCGGGACCAATGGCCCACGTGGCCCGGCCGGCCCCCGGGGCTCAAGAACTGGGTCCAATGCCCCCATTGGTCCCGGTTCTGGATTGAACCGGGACTAATGGGCTGGACCGGCCTGGACCATTGCCCCCTTTTCTACTAGTGTCTTCGTCACCTCCATATACAAGAAACATGTCCTTAGTCCTTTTCAGGTACTTAAGGATGTTCTTGACCGCTGTCCAGTGTTCCTTGCCGGGATTACTTTGGTACCTTCCTACCAAACTTACAGCAAGGTTTATATCAGGTCTGGTACAGGTCATGGCATACATGATAGACCCTATGGCTGATGCATAGGGGATGACACTCATATCTTCTTTATCCTCTGCCGTGGTCGGGCATTGAGCCGAGCTCAATTTCACACCTTGTAACACAGGCAAGAACCCCTTCTTGGACTGATCCATATTGAACTTCTTCAATATCTTATCAAGGTATGTGCTTTGTGAAAGACCTATGAGGCGTCTTGATCTATCTTTATAGATTTTGATGCCTAATATGTAAGCAGCTTCTCCAAGGTCCTTCATTGAAAAACACTTATTCAAGTAGGCCTTTATGCTGTCCAAAAGTTCTATATCATTTCCCATCAAAAGTATGTCATCCACATATAATATGAGAAATGCTCTGAGCTCCCACTCACTTTCTTGTAAGCGTAGGCTTCTCCATAAGTGCGCATAAACCCAAACGCTTTAATCATCTCATTAAGCGAATGTTCCAACTCCGAGATGCTTGCACCAGCCCATAGATGGGCGTTGGAGCTTGCATACCTTGTTAGCATTCTTAGGGTCGACAAAACCTTCCGGCTGCATCATATATAGTTCTTCCTTAAGGTGACCATTAAGGAATCCTGTTTTGACGTCCATTTGCCAAATCTCATAATCATAGTATGCGGCAATTGCTAACATGATTCAGACGGACTTCAGCTTCGCTACGGGAGAGAATGTCTCATCGTAGTCAATCCCTTGAACTTGTCGATAACCCTTAGCGACAAGTCGAGCTTTATATATGGTAACATTACCATCAGCGTCCGTCTTCTTCTTAAAGATTCATTCGTTTTCTATTGCTCGATGATCATCGGGCAAGTCTGTCAAAGTCCACACTTTGTTTTCATACATGGATCCTATCTCGGATTGCATGGCTTCATGCCATTTGTTGGAATCTGTGCCTGTCATCGCTTCTTCATAGTTCGAAGGTTCACCGTTGTCTAACAACATGATTTCTAAGACAGGGTTGCCGTACCACTCTGGTGCGGAACGTGTCCTTGTGGACCTTCGAAGTCCAGTAAGAGCTTGATCTGAAGTATCTTGATCATCATCATTAACCTCCTCTCTTGTCGTTGCAGGCACCACAGGAACATCTTCCTGAGCTGCGCTACTCACCGGTTCAAGAGGCAGTACTTCATCAAGTTCCACTTTCCTCGCACTTAATTCTTTCGAGAGAAACTCTATCTCCAGAAAGGACCCGTTCTTGGCAACAAAGATCTTGCCCTCGGGTCTTAAGTAGAAAGTATACCCAATGGTTTCCTTAGGGTATCCTATGAAGACACATTTTTCCGACTTGGGTTGAAGCTTCTCAGGTTGAAGTTTCTTGACATAAGCATCGCATCCCCAAACTTTTAGAAACGACAGCTTAGGTTTCTTCCCAAACCATAATTCATACGGTGTTGTCTCAACGGATTTAGACGGTGCCCTATTTAAAGTGAATGTAGCTGTCTCTAGAGCGTATCCCCAAAATGATAGCGGTAAATTGGTAAGTGACATCATAGATCGCACCATATCCAATAGAGTGCGATTGCGATGTTCGGACACACCATTTCGCTGAGGTGTTCCAGGCGGCATGAGTTGTGAAACGATTCCACATTTCCTTAAGTGCGTACCAAACTCGTGACTTAAATATTCACCCCCACGATCTGATCGTAAGAACTTTATCTTTCTGTCACGTTGATTATCTACCACATTCTGAAATTCCTTGAACTTTTCAAAGGTCTCAGACTTGTGCTTCATCTAGTAGACATACCCATATCTACTCAAGTCATCAGTGAGAGTGAGAACATAACGATATCCTCCGCGAGCCTCGACGCTCATTGGACCTTTTACATCGGTATGTATGATTTCCAATAAGTAGGTTGCTCGCTCCATTGTTCGGAGAACGGAGTCTTGGTCATCTTGCCCATGAGGCATGGCTCGCATGTGTCAAGCGATTCATAATCTAGAGACTCTAAAAGTCCATCGACATGGAGCTTCTTCATGCGCTTGACACCAATGTGACCAAGGCGGCAGTGCCACAAGTATGTGGGACTATCGTTATCAACTTTACATCTTTTAGTATTCACACTATGAATATGTGTAACATTACGCTTGAGATTCATTAAGAATAAACCATTCACCAGCGGGGCATGACCATAAAACATATCACTCATATAAATAGAACAACCATTATTCTCGGATTTAAATGAGTATCCATCTCGAATTAAACGAGATCCTGATACAATGTTCATGCTCAAAGCTGGTACTAAATAACAATTATTGAGGTTCAAAACTAATCCCGTGGGTAAATGTAGAGGTAGCGTGCCGACGGCGATCACATCGACCTTGGAACCATTCCCGACGCGCATCGTCACCTCGTCCTTCGCCAGCCTCCGCTTATTTCGCAGCTCCTGCTTTGAGTTATAAATATGAGCAACCGCACCGGTATCAAATACCCAGGAGCTACTACGAGCACTGGTAAGGTACACATCAATTACATGTATATCACATATACCTTTGGTTTTGCCGGCCTTCTTGTCCGCTAAGTACTTGGGGCAGTTCCGCTTCCAGTGTTCGCTTCCCTTGCAATAAAAGCACTCAGTTTCAGGCTTGGGTCCATTACTTGACTTCTTCCCGGCAACTGGCTTACCGGGCGCGGCAACTCCCTTGCCGTCCTTCTTGAAGTTCTTCTTACCCTTGCCTTTCTTGAACTTAGTGGTTTTATTCACCATCAACACTTGATGTTCCTTTTTGATCTCCACCTCCGCTGATTTCAGCATTGAATATACCTCGAGAATGGTCTTTTCCATCCCTGCATATTGAAGTTCATCAAAAGCTCTTGTAGCTTGGTGGGAGCGGCGGAGGATTCTGTCGACCACCGCGTCATCCAGGAGATTAACTCCCAGTTGAGATAAGCGGTTGTGCAACCCGGACATTTTGAGTATGTGCTGTTGTGTAACCATTCTCCTCCATCTTACAAGCAGTAGAACTTGTCGGAGACTTCATATCTCTCAACCCGGCGTGAGCTTGGAAAACCATTCTCAGCTCTTGGAACATCTCATATGCTCGCGCTGCTCAAAACGCTTTTGGAGCCCGGTTCTAAGCTGTAAAGCATGCCACCTTGAACAGGGAGTAATCATCACTACTGCTTGACGCCGGCGTTCATAACGTCTTGAGTTGCTAGGAAAATGGGTGCTTCAGCTAGTGGTGCATCTAGGACATATGCTTTCTTGGCAGCTATGAGGATGATCCTCAAGTTCCGGACCCATTCCGTATAGTTGCTGCCATCGTCTTTCAGCTTGGTTTTCTCTAGGAACGCGTTGAAGTTGAGGGCAACATTAGCGTGGGCCATTTGATCTACAAGACATATTGCAAAGATTTTAGACTAAGTTCATGATAATTAAGTTCATCTAATCAAATAATGAACTCCCACTCAGATAGACATCCCTCTAGTCATCTAAGTGATCCATGATCCGAGTCAACTAGCCCGTGTCCGATCATCACGTGAGACGGACTAGTTATCATCGGTGAACATCTTCATGTTGAATATCTTCTATACGACTCATCTTCGACCTTTCGGTCTTCCGTGTTCTGAGGCCATGTCTGTACATGCTAGGCTCGTCAAGTTAACCTAAGTGTATTGCGTGTGTAAATCTGGCTTACACCCATTGTATTCGAACGTTAGGATCTATCACACCCAATCATCACATGGTGCTTCGAAACAACGAACCTTCGCAACGGTGCACAGTTAGGGGGAACACTTTTCTTGAAATTAATATGAGGGATCATCTTATTTACTACCATCGTTCTAAGTAAACAAGATGAAAAACATGATAAACATCACATGCAATCAAATAGTGACATGATATGGCCAATATCATATTGCTCCTTTGATTTCCATCTTCGGGGCGCCATGATCATCTTCATCACCGGCATGACACCATGATCTCCATCATCGTGTCTTCGTGAAGTTGTCACGCCAACGACTACTTCTACTTCTATGGCTAACGCGTTTAGCAATAAAGTAAAGTAGTTTACATGGCGTTCTTCAATGACACGCAGGTCATACAAAAAATAAAGACAACTCCTATGGCTCCTGCCGGTTGTCATACTCATCGACATGCAAGTCGTGATTCCTATTACAAGAACATGATAATCTCATACATCACATATATCATTCATCACATCCTTTGGCCATATCACATCACAAAAACACTTGCTGCAAAAACAAGTTAGACGTCCTCTAAATGTTGTTGCAAGTTTTTACATGTCTTCTATAGGTGATCTAGCAGAGAACGTTTTCTTACCTACGTTAAAGCCACAACGTGATTTGCCAACTTCTATTTACCCTTCATAAGGACCCTTTTGTTGGGGAACGTAGCAGAAATTCAAAATTTTCCTACGTGTCACCAAGATCTATCTATGGAGAAACCAGCAACGAGGGGAAGGAGAGTGCATCTACATACCCTTGTAGATCGCTAAGCGGAAGCGTTCAAGAGAACGGGGTTGAAGGAGTCATACTCGTCGTGATCCAAATCACTTGGAGATCCTAGTGCGAGCGGACGGCACCTCCGCGTTCAACACACGTACAGCCGGTGGCGTCTCCCATGCCTTGATCCAGCAAGGTGAGAGGAGAGGTTGGGAAGACTCCATCCAGCAGCAGCACGACGGCGTGGTGGTGATGGAGGAGCGTGGCAATCTGCAGGCTTCGCCAAGCACCGCGGAGAGGAGGAGTACTTGGGAGAGGGGAGGGCTGCGCCCGAGGCGTGTAGCTCCCATCGCCTCCCCACTATATATAGGGGTGGAGGGGGCTGGTTTCTTGCCCTCCAAGTCCATTGGGGCGTTGGCAAAGGTGGGAGGAAAGAAATCCCATCATTTCCTTCCCCACCGATTGTTATCCCCCTTTTTTAGGGATCTCGATCTTATCCCTTCGAGATATGATCTTATTCCTTCTAAGGGGGGATCTTGGTGCGCCTTGACCAGGGGTGTGGGGCCTTGACCCCACTACCCACGTTCATGTGGGTCCCCCATGCAGGTGGGCCCCTCCGAGAACCTTCTAGAAGCTTCCGGTACAATACCGAAAAATCCGAACATTTTCCGGTGGCAAAATAGGACTTCCATATATAAATCTTTACCTCCGGACCATTCCGGAACTCCTCGTGACATCCGGGATCTCATCCGGGACTCCGAACAACATTCGGTAACCACATACAAACTTCCTTTATAACCCTAGCGTCATCGAACCTTAAGTGTGTAGACCCCACGGGTTCGGGAGACATGTAGACATGACCGAGACATTCTCCGGTCAATAACCAACAGCGGGATCTAGATACCCATGTTGGCTCCCACATGTTCCACGATGATCTCATCGGATGAACCACGATGTCAAGGACTCAGTCGATCCCGTATACAATTCCCTTTGTCTAGCGGTATTTTACTTGCCCGAGATTCGATCGTCGGTATACCGATACCTTGTTCAATCTCGTTATCGGAAAGTCTCTTTACTCGTTCCGTAACACATCATCCCGTGATCAACCCCTTGGTCACATTGTGCACATTATGATGATGTCATACCGAGTGGGCCTAGAGATACCTCTCCGTTTACATGGAGTGACAAATCCCAGTCTCGATCCGTGTCAACCCAACAGACACTTTCGGAGATACCTGTAGTGCACCTTTATAGTCACCCAGTTATGTTGTGACGTTTGATACACCCAAAGCACTCCTACGGTATCCGGAGTTACGATCTCATGGTCTAAGGAAGAGATACTTGACATTGGAAAAGCTCTAGCAAGCGAACTACGATCTTTGTGCTATGCTTAGGATTGGGTCTTGTCCATCACATCATTCTCCTAATGATGTGATCCGTTATCAACGACATCCAATGTCCATAGTCAGAAACCATGACTATCTGTTGATCACAACGAGCTAGTCAACTAGAGGCTCACTAGGGACATATTGTGGTCTATGTATTCACACGTGTATTATGATTTCCGGATAATACAGTTCTAGCATGAATAAAAGACAATTATCATGAACAAGGAAATATAATAATACTTTTATTATTGCCTCTAGGGCATATTTCCAACAGTCTCCCACTTGCACTAGAGTCAATAATCTAGTTCACATCGCCATGTGATTAACACTTACAGGTCACATCGCCATTTGACCAACATCCAAAGAGTTTACTAGTGTCACTAAACTGGTTCACATCATCATGTGATTAAGACTCAATGAGTTCTGGGGTTTGATCACGTTTTGCTTGCAAGAGAGGTTTTAGTCAACGGGTCTGCAACTTTCATATCCGTATGTACTTCGCAAATCTCTGGGTCATATTGTAAATGCAGCTTCCATGCTCCACTTGGATCTATTCCAAATGGTTGCTCCACTATACGTATCGGGTTTGCTACTCCGAGTCACTCGGATAGGTGTTAAAGCTTGCATCGACGTAACCCTTTACGCCGAACTCTTTATCACCTCCATAATCGAGAAACATGTCCTTATTTACTCCAAGGACAATTTTGACCGCTGTCCAATGATCCATTCCTAGATCATTCTTGTACCCCTTGACTGACTCAATGCAAGGCACACATCTGGTGCGGTACACAGCATAGCATACTATAGAGCCTACGTCTGAAGTATAGGGGACGACCTTCGTCCTTTCTCTCTATTCTGTCGTGGTCGAGCTTTTAAGTCTTAACTTCATACCTTACATCTCAGGCAAGAACTCCTTCTTTGAATGATCCATCTTGAACACCTTCAAGATCATGTCAAGGTACGTGCTCATTTGAAAGTACTATTAAGCATTTTGATCTATCTTATAGATCTTGATGCTTATTGTTCAAGTAGCCTAATCCAGGTTTTCCATTGAAAAACACTTTTCAAATAACCCTATATGCTTTCCAGAAATTCTACATCATTTCTGATCAACAATATGTCAATAACATATACTCATCAGAAATTCTATAGTGCTCCCACTCACTTCTTTGGAAATACAAGTTTCTCATAAATTTGTATAAACCCAAAATCTTTGATCATCTTATCAAAGTACATATTCCAACTCCGAGATGCTTACTCCGGTCCTTAGAAGGATCATTTGGAGCCAGCATACCTTTAGCATCCTTACGATCGACAAAAACTTTCGGATTGTATCACATACAACCTTTCCTTACTGGCGGTAAGGAAACTCATTTTGACATCCATCTACCAGATTTCATAAATGCAGCTAATGCTAACATGATTCCGCCGGACTTAAGCATCGCTACGAATGAGAAAATCTCATTGTAGTCAACTCCTTGAACTTGTGAAAAACTCTTTGCCACAAGTCGAGCTTCATAGACGGTGACATTACCATCCACGTCCGTCTTCTTCTTAAAGATCCATTTATCTCAATGGCTTGCCGATCATCGGGCAAGTCCACCAAAGTCCATGCTTTGTTCTGATACATGGATCCCATCTCGGATTTCATGGCTTCTAACCATTTGTCAGAATTTGGGCCCACCATTGCTTCTCCATAGCTCGTAGGTTCATTGTTGTCTAGCAACATGACCTTCAAGACAGGATTCTTGTACCACTCAAGCGAAGACGCATCCTTGTCATCCTACGAGGTACGGTAGTGACTTGACCCAAAACTTCATGATCACTATCATAAGCTTCTACTTCAATTGGTGTAGGAGCCACAGGAACAACTTCCTATGCCCTGCTACATACTTGTTGAAGTGACGGTTCAATAACCTCATCAAGTCTCCATCATCCTCCCACTCAATTTTCGAGACAAACTTTTCCTCGAGAAAGGACCCGATTCAAGAAACAATCCCTATTGCTTTCGGATCTGAATTAGGTATACCCAACTATTTTTGGGTGTCCTATGAAGATGCATTTTATCCGCTTTGGGTTCGAGCTTATCAACCTGAAACTTTTTCACATAAGCGTCGCAGCCCCAAACCTTTAAGAAATGACAGCTTAGGTTTCTCTAAACCATAGTTCATACGGTGTCATCTCGACGGAATTACGTGGTGCCCTATTTAAAGTGAATGTGGTTGTCTGTAATGCCTAACCCATAAACGATAGTGGTAATTCGATAAGGGACATCATGGTACGCACCATATCCAATAGGGTGCAACTATGATGTTCAGACACACCATCAAACTATGGTGTTCCAGGCGGTATTAATTGTGAAACAATTTCCACAATGTCTTAATTGCGTGCCAAAGCTCATAACTCAGATACTCATCTCTATGATCATATCATAGACATTTCATCCTCTTGTCACGATGATCTTCAACTTCACTCTGAAATTACTTGAACCATTCAATAATTCAGACTTGTGCTTCATCAAGTAAATATACTCTACATCTACTCGAATCATCTGTGAAGTAAGAACATAACGATATTCACTGCATGCCTCAGCACTCATTGGACTGCACACATCAAAATGTGTTACTTCCAACAAGTTGCTACCTTGTTCCAAAAAACGAGGCTTTTTAGTCATCTTGCCCATGTGGTATGATTTGCATATCTCAAGTGATTCAAAATCAAGTGAGTCCAAACGATCCATCTGCATGGAGTTTCTTCATGCGTATACACCAATATGACTTACATGGCAGTGCCACAAGTAAGTGGTACTATCATTACTATCTTATATCTTTTTGGCATGAAAATGTGTATCACTACGATCGAGATTCAACAAACCATTCCTTTAGGTGCAAGACCATTGAAGGTATTATTCAAATAAATAGAGTAACCATTATTCTCCTTAAATGAATAACCGTATTGCGATAGACATAATCCAATCATGTCTATGCTCAGCATAAACACCAAATCTCGATGGTAGAGGGAGTGTGCGATGCTTGATCACATCAACCTTGGAAACACTTCCAACACATATCGTCGACTCACCTTTAGCTAGTCTCCGTTTATTAGTAGCTTTTATTTGAGTTACTAACACTTAGCAACCGAACCGGTATCTAATACCCTGGTGCTACTAGGAGTACTAGTAAAGTACACATTAACATAATGTATATCAATATACTTCTATAAACTTGCCACCTTCTCATCTACCAAGTATCTAGGGTAATTCCGCTCTAGTGACTATTCCCCTTATCATAGAAGCACTTAGTCTCGGGTTTGGGTTCAACCTTGGGTTTCTCCACTGGAGCAGCAGCTGATTTGCCGTTTCATGAAGTATCCCTTCTTGCCCTTGCCCTTCTTGAAACTAGTGGTTTCACCAACCATCAACAATTGATGCTTCTTCTTGATTTCTACTTTCGCGGTGTCAAACATCGTGAATATCTCAAGGATCATCATATCTATCCCTGATATATTATAGTTCATCACGAAGCTCTAGCAGCTTGGTGGCAATGACTTTGGAGAAACATCACTATCTCATCTGGAAGATCAACTCCCTCGATTCAAGTGATTGTTGCACTCGGACAATCGAGCACAAGCTCAACGATTGAGCTTTTCTCCCTTAGTTTGCAGGCTAAGAAAATTGTCGGAGGTCTTATACCTCTTGGCGTGGGCACGAGCACGAAATCCCAATTTCAGCCCTCGAAAACATCTCATATGTTCGCGACATTTCAAAGCGTCTTTGGTGCCTCAACTCTAAACCGTTTAAGCGAACTATCATGTAGTTATCAAACGCGTGTATGTCGATGTTCGCAACATCCGAAGCGGCGTTTGGGGTTCAGCACACTAAGCGGTGCATTAAGGACATAAGCTTTCTCTTGTCGCATAATCGCTATTGTCAACTTTCAAATATATTTTCTCTAGGAACATATCTAAGCAGTGGAACTAAAGCGCGAGCTTACGACATAATTTGCAAAGATCTTTTGACTATGTTCGGGATAATTAAGTTCATCTTATGAACTCCCACTCGAGATAGACATCCCTCTAGTCATCTAAGTGATTACATGATCCGAGTCAACTAGGCGTTTCCGATCATCACGTGAGGCGAACTAGTCATCATCGGTGAACATCTTCATGTTGATCGTATCTACTATCGACTCATGCTCGACCTTTCGGTCTCGTGTTCGAGGCCATGTCCGCACATCCTAGGCTCGTCAAGTTAACCCTAAGTGTTTCGTGTGTAAATCTGTCTTACACCCGTTGTATGTGAGCGTAAGAATCCATCACACCCGATCATCACGTGGTGCTTAGAAGCGACGAACTTTAGCAGCGGTGCACGATTAGGGAGAACACTTCTTGAAATTTTTGTAAGGATCATCTTATTTACTACCGTCGTTCTAAGTAAACAAGATGCATAAACATGATAAACATCACATGCAATCAAATAGTGACATGATATGGCCAATATCATTTTGCTCCTTTTGATCTCCATCTTCGGGGCTCCATGATAATTATCGTCACCGGCATGACACCATGATCTCCATCATCATGATCTCCATCATCATGATCTCCATCATCGTGTCTTCATGAAGTTGTCTCGCCAACTTATTACTTCTACTACTATGGCTACCGGTTAGCAATAAAGTAAAGTAATTACATGGCGTTGTTCAATGACACGCTTGGTCATACAATAAATTAAGACAACTCCTATGGCTCCGCCGGTTGTCATACTCATCGACATGCAAGTCGTGATTCCTATTACAAGAACATGATCAATCTCATACATCACATATCATTCATCACATTCTTCTTGGCCATATCACATCACATAGCATACCTGCAAAAACAAGTTAGGCGTCCTCTAATTGTTGTTTGCATGTTTTCGTGGCTGCTATGGGTTTCTAGCAAAACGTTTCTTACCTCATAAAACCACAGCGTGATATGCCAATTGCTATTTACCCTTCATAAGGACCCTTTTCATCGAAACCGTTCCGACTAAAGTGGAGAGGCGGCACCGCTAGCCACCTTATGCACCAAGTGCATGTCAATCGGTGGAACTGTCTCACGAAGAAATGCGTGTAAGGTCGGTCGGGCTGCTTCATCCCACAATACCGTCGAAACAAGATTGGACTAGTAACGGTAAGCATATTGAACAAAATCAACGCCCACAACTACTTTGTGTTCTACTCGTGCAAAGAATCTACGCAATAGACCTAGCTCATGATGCCTTTGTTGGGGAGCGTGGCAGAAATTCAAAATTTTCCACGTGTCATCAAGATCTATCTATGGAGAAACCAGCAACGAGGGAAGGAGAGTGCATCTACATACCCTTGTAGATCGCTAAGCGGAGCGTTCAAGAGAACGGGGTTGAAGGAGTCGTACTCGCCGTGATCCAAATCACGGAGATCCTAGTGCGAGCAGACGGCACCTCCGCGTTCAACACATGTACAGCCGGTTCGTCTCCCATACCTTGATCCAGCAAGGTGAGAGGAGAGGTTGGGAAGACTCCGTCCAGCAGCAGCCTGACGGCGTGGTGGTGATGGAGGGCGTGGCAATCTGCAGGCTTCGCCAAGCACCGCGGAGAGGAGGAGTACTTGGGAGGGGAGGGCTGCGCCCGAGGCGTGTAGCTCCCATGCGCCTCCCCACTATATATATGGGTGGAGGGGGCTGGTTTCTTGCCCGCCAAGTCCATTGGGGCGTTGGCAAAGGTGGGAGGAAAGAAATCCCATCATTTCCTTCCCCACCGATTGTTATCCCCCTTTTTTAGGGATCTCGATCTTATCCCTTCGAGATATGATCTTATTCCTTCTAAGGGGGGATCTTGGTGCGCCTTGACCAGGGGTGTGGGGCCTTGACCCCACTACCCACGTTCATGTGGGTCCCCCATGCAGGTGGGCCCCACTCCAGAACCTTCTAGAACCTTCCCGGTACAATACCGAAAAATCCCGAACATTTTCCGGTGGCCAAAATAGGACTTCCCATATATAAATCTTTACCTCTAGACCATTCCGGAACTCCTTGTGACATCCGGGATCTCATCTGGGACTCCGAACAACATTCGGTAACCACATACAAACTTCCTTTATAACCCTAGCATCATCAAACCTTAAGTGTGTAGACCCCACGGGTTCGGGAGACATGTAGACATGACCGAGACGTTCTCCGGTCAATAACCAACAGCGGGATCTGGATACCCATGTTGGCTCCCACATGTTCCACGATGATCTCATCGGATGAACCACGATGTCAAGGACTCAGTCGATCCCGTATACAATTCCCTTTGTCTAGCGGTATTTTACTTGCCCAAGATTCGATCGTCGGTATACCGATACCTTGTTCAATCTCGTTACGGCAAGTCTCTTTACTCGTTCCATAACACATCATCCGTGATCAACCCCTTGGTCACATTGTGCACATTATGATGATGTCCTACCGAGTGGGCCAGAGATACCTCTCCATTTACGGAGTGACAAATCCGATCTCGATCCGTGTCAATCCAACAGACACTTTCGGAGATACTGTAGTGCACCTTTATAGTCACCCAGTTACATTGTGACGTTTGATACACCAAAGCACTCCTACGGTATCCAAGAGTTACACGATCTCATGGTCTAAGGAAGAGATACTTGACATTGGAAAAGCTCTAGCAAGCGAACTACACGATCTTTGTGCTATGCTTAGGATTGGGTCTTGTCCATCACATCATTCTCCTAATGATGTGATCCGTTATCAACGACATCCAATGTCCATAGCCAGAAACCATGACTATCTGTTGATCAACGAGCTAGTCGACTAGAGGCTCACTAGGGACATATTGTGGTCTATGTATTCACACGTGTATTACGATTTCCGGATAATACAGTTCTAGCATGAATAAAAGACAATTATCATGAACAAGGAAATATAATAATACTTTTATTATTGCCTCTAGGGCATATTTCCAACACCTTTTCATCGAATCCGCTCCAACTAAAGTGGGAGAGACAGACACCCGCTAGCAACCTTATGCAACTAGTGCATCTCAGTTGGTGGAACCTGTCTCACGTAAGCGTACGTTTAAGGTCAGTCCGGGCCGCTTCATCCCACAATACCGCTGAAGCAAAATAAGACTAGTAGTGGCAAGGAAGTTGTCAACATCTACGCCCACCACAAATTGTGTTCTACTCGTGCAAAGAGAACTACGCAAAGACCTAGCTCATGATGCCACTGTAGGGGAACGTTGCATAAAATAAAAAATTTCCTACATTCACCAAGATCAATCTAGGAGTTCGTCCAGCAACGAGAGAGAGGCATCTACATAGCCTTCTAGATCGCGAGCGGAAGCATTCAAGAGAATGGGGTTGAGGGAGTCGTACTCGTCGTGATCCAAATCACCGGAGATCCTAGCGCCGAACGGACGGCACCTCCGCGTTCAACACACGTACGGTCAGCGTGACGTCTCCTCCTTCTTGATCCAACAAGGGGAAGGAGAGGTTGATGAAGATCCGGCTGACCTGACGGCGTGGTGGTGGATCTGGCGAGGATCCGTGGGGGCTTCGCCAAGCGTGCTGTGGGAGGAGAGGTGTAGCAAGGGGAAGGAAGGCGCCAAGTGCAAGGGTGCGGTGGCCTCCCTCCCCCCTCTTTATATAGGGTCCCAGGGGGGCGCCGGACCTAGGATATGGGATCTCCTAGGGGCGGCGGCCAGGGGAAGCCTTGCCCCCAAGGCAAGTTGGCGCGCCTCCCTAGGGTTCCCAACCCTAGGCCTAGGGGGCAGGGCGCACCAGCCCACCAGGCTGGTCCCTCCCACTTTAGCCCACGGGGCCCTCCGGGATAGGTGGCCCCACCCGGTGGACCCCCGGGACCCTTCCGGTGGTCCCGGTACAATACCGGTGACCCCCGAAACTTTCCTGATGGCCGAAACGACACTTCCTATATATTATTCTTCACCTCTGGACCATTCTGGAACTCCTCGTGACGTCCAGGTTCTCATCCGGGACTCCGAACAACTTTTGGATTACTGCATATTCATATCTCTACAACCCTAGCGTCACCGAACCTTAAGTGTGTAGACCCTACGGGTTCGGGAGACATGCAGACATGACCGAGACGCCTCTCCGGTCAATAACCAACAGCGGGATCTGGATACCCTTGTTGGCTCCCACATGCTCCTCGATGATCTCATCGGATGGACCACGATGTCGAGGATTCAATCAATCCCGTATACAATTCCTTTTGTCAATTGTTACGTTACTTGCCCGAGACTCGATTGTCCGTATCCCAATACCTCGTTCAGTCTCGTTACCGGCAAGTCACTTTACTCGTACCGTAATGCATGATCCCATGACCAGACACTTGGTCACATTGAGCTCATTATGATGATGCATTACCGAGTAGGCCCAGAGATACCTCTCCGTCATACGGAGTGACAAATCCCAGTCTCGATTCATGCCAACCCAATAGACACTTTCGAAAATACCCGTAGTGCACCTTTATAGTCACCCAGTTACGTTGTGACGTTTGGCACACCCAAAGCACTCCTACGGTATCCGGGAGTTGCACAATCTCATGGTCTAAGGAAATGATACTTGACACTTGGAAAAGCTCTAGCTAAACGAACTACACGATCTTTGAGATATGCTTAGGATTGGGTCTTGTCCATCACATCATTCTCCTAATGATGTGATCCCGTTATCAACGGCATCCAATGCCCATAGTCAGGAAACCATGACTATCTGTTGATCAACGAGCTAGTCAACTAGAGGCTTACTAGGGACATGTTGTGGTCTATGTATTCACACGTGTATTACGATTTCCGGATAATACAGTTATAGCATGAATAATGGACAATTATCATGAACAAAGAAATATAATAATAACCATTTATTATTGCCTCTAGGGCATATTTCCAACAAAAACTTCTATAGCAAAACTATCTATAAAAATATGGCAAAAACAAATATAAAATATTTCCATGTTTTTTTAGAAACAAAAAAAATCTGAATTTGAAAGGTGTTTCAGCAATCAAAAAGGATTGTGAAACACAGTTTGTTAACTTGTTGCATCATCCCAAGATATGACAACAAAGCTCATCACTTATAAAAAAACTACTGAAAAAGCCACTAGGTATCAAATTAACCGCGGTAGTTAGTGTATTTGATTCGAACAAAAACGGGACAAACAGGTGCAAAAGTTGTGTGTGGACAGGAGCAGACATTTCCCTTGCTTAAATGTTGATAAAGTGCATCAGCAAAATACAAAACCATAACTACATACAAAAGACATATAAAAACATGGTAGATCATAAACATTGCCATGACAATAAACATCAAAAATATGCCAAAGGGCCATAGTAGTTTAGTTGGACATGGTAGTTTCATTGATTAGGCCATGGTAGTTTTGTTGATTAGGACATGGAAAAATGTGTCTCAATTATTAGATAAAGAGAAACAAGGTAATTTTTGTTTACCCATGGCAATTTTCTCAAGAACAGTTCATGGGGGTCATGGCATCAACACCGCTACCATCGGATGGAAGCCGGGTGAGGGAGTCCTGGACTAGGGGGTGTCCGGATAGCCGGACTATCAATATCCACCGGACTCCAAGACTACGAAGATACAAGATTGAAGACTCCGGCTCGTGTCCGGATGGTACTTTCCTTGGCGTGGAAGGCAAGCTTGGCAATACGGATATGTAGATCTCCAACCATTGTAACCGACTCTGTGTAACCCTAGCCTCCTCCGGTGTTTATATAAACCGGAGGGCTTTAGTCCGTAGGACAACATACATCTTAACAATCATACCATAGGCTAGCTTCTATGGTTTAGCCTCCTTGATCTCGTGGTAGATCTACTCTTGTACTACCCATATCATCAATATTAATCAAGCGGGGCGTAGGGTTTTACCTCCATCGAGAGGGCCCGAACACAGGTAAAAACATTGTGTCCCTCGTCTCTTGTTACCATCCGCCTAGGCGCACATTCGGGACCCCCTACCCGAGATCCGCGGTTTGACACCGACATTGGTGCTTTCATTGAGAGTTCCTCGTGTGCGTCACCGATAGAGCGGATGCCTCCACCCGTCTTCAAAGGCGGCGTTTTTCGCCGGAGGGCCTTGGCCGCCCGCCAAACTATCCGGCTTGGTGGTTTCTCATGACCGCTGTCCGGCGCCGCTTCGGCAATGACTTCTCAAGTCGTCGGAAGCAATCTTCGCGTCAGCCCTAAAGCTGCCGAGCAGTTAGATCAATAGAGCTCTCGTCGTTAACGAGCTCTTGGATCGCATCGCCGCCAGAGAGTCGCTACGGACTACAATCAGATTGGGCTTAAAACCGATCCGAGAGAGATTAACTCTCCCGGGCCACCCACCACGTCGCGATGGTAGAAGAACATCTGGCAACTCTTTGCGGTGTTGAAAACAATTCATGTCGATTCCCAAACCCCCATGCGGATTCCAGCGGGGGCGGACTTCGATCGAGCATTGAACTTAAAATCATGCATCGACCGGACTCATTGGATTGTCACCAAAGAAACCGGACTTCAATCGGAAACCCTTGGCCTTTGAGCCTCAAGATGGGCGAGGATCCGGATTTTATTCCACCACCCGCCCGGACATATGCGATCTATCTCTAATACGGTAGAGCCTACCAAGCATTACATCACTATTGGGCGATTCCTCTGGTTATGGGCGGGATAAAGGACTGCCGAGAGGAAAGCGCAATATCAATCTTACGCAATAGCGCACGGACAAGGGAATACTAAGCGCCATTGATAAATCGCAAAATTACGCTTCACCGATCGGCATCCATTATGCGAAAATCTTGTGCGATGGAGAGTTTCCGGAAAACCGAAAATCAATTTTGGGATAATCCATTTAAACCCGATCCGCGATAAAGGCGCCTTACACTCGGGCCCCGGATGCAAAAGCGAAAAAACAAAAACCCAATAAGGAAGCGGAACCGTCTTTGGAGGGATGGCTCAATGGACCTGTAAGCTTCATAGTACGAGAGGAGCCACCCCAACACATAGCCTTCGAGCATGTTGGATATTACGGCGGTGGCCAAAAGTGGCGAAGAACTTCTAGCTCGGAAACCACTCCAACAATACCAAAGACGGTGTCAGCGGTCTTGAGACTTTCGCATCAAATAATATCACAACGAACAATCCATGAACTTCGCCAAGTCTACCAAGTAGCAACAGCAAATCCATGGGCGACACGGCTATTACCTTCAATGCCAGCGATGAGCCCACATTCGAACAACGAGCCCGGCCGCTTTGGTACTTAGTCCCATAGTGGGCGGCTTTCGGTGACAAAAGTCCTCATGGATGGCGGCGGCAGACTAAACCTCATTTATGAAACTCTGCGAAAAATGGAAATTGATTGGAGCCGTATTGGTGAAGAAGCACAACCTTTAGAGGAATAATCCCTAGCGGAAGCGCTGCTGCCGGAAAAATCACGATCGGCGTGGTGTTGGCTCCCGGACAATTACAGATCCGAAGAAGTCACGTTCGGTGGCCTCGTTCAGCGATGGGTATCACGCTATATTAGGGCGAGAGGCATTCACAATTTTCAAGCAATACCTCATTACGGGTACATGAAGCTCAAAATGCAGGCCCAGCGGAATAATCACTCTAGCTAGTGATCCGGACATAGCACTCCGCGCCGAAAACAAGACAGCTGCACTAGCCCTCGAGGCACTATCCGAATCCTTAGCGGCAGAGGAACTCACCGCGCTGCGCTCTACGGTGAACAAGGACGATGTGATACTCGATAAAAGATCCAAGTCCACCTCCTTCAAACCAGCAGACGAGATAATAAAATTCCAGGTCCATCCAACGGACCCAACAAAGACGGCTTCCATTGGGGCGCAGTTGAACCCGAAGTAGGCGCCGCCTTCGCGCTGAATTCTTCGGGAAAATTGGGATATATTCGCCTGGCGTCCTTCGGACATGCCCGGAATCCCTCGCAGGTTGGCAGAACATAGCCTAAACATCCTAAAAGGATTCAAGCCAGTCAAACAGGCTCTTCGACGATTTTCCGAGCCTAAAAGACATGCAATGGGAGAGGAGCTAGCCAAACTATTGGAAGCAGGATTCATTAGAGATATCAAACATCCGGACTGGCTAGCAAATTTGGTGATGGTACCAAAGAAGGATAAATCCTGGTGCCTCTGCGTCGATTTTAAAGACCTCAATAAAGCTTGCCAAAAGGATCCTTCCCTCTCCCGCATCGATCAAATTATCGATGCCACAATGAACACGATTCGTTGTGTTTCGGGCGCATACTCGGCTATCATCAAATCAAGATGGCGGAAGTAGACCAAGCATAGCGGCATTTATCACTCCATATGGACCATTACGCTTCAACACGATGCCCTTCGGACTCAAAAACGCCGGCGCAACATATCGGCGCATGATTCAAACATGTCCGCCACCCGGATCGGCAAAAGCGATCGAGGCACACGTGAGCGGCGTAGTCGTCAAAACAAAACACGTCGAAACTTTAGTAGGCGATTTGAGGCTCACATTCGACAACCTCGAGCATATGACATCAAGATGAATCCGGAAAAATGCGTTTTGGCGTACCGGCCGAAAGCTGCTGGGCTTCATCGTATCCGTAGAGGAATCAAAGCAAATCCGGCCAAAATCCGAGCTCTGTCACGGTTGGATATTCCAAAGACCTCAAGCAAATACAAAATTAACAGGATGCGTGGCAGCCTTAAGCGCTTATCTCCCGTTTAGGAGAAAAGGTGTTGCCCTCTATCGCCTCCTCGGCGCCGAACACCAGTGGGCGGATCTGATGCCCTTCTTGGGACTCGAAGAAATAAAGGCCATACTTGGCAACAAATCCGGTCTGGCGCGCCCACTCTGGGCGAACCAATGTTGTTATATATCGCAGCAACACATCAAGTTGTAAGCGCAGTCCTCATCGTCGAGCGAGCGGCGAAGGGCATAAATTCCCTCTTCAAAAACCGATGTATTATGTATCCACCGTGTTAACCCCTGCAAATCCGTTACCGCACTATCGAGAAGATAGCATATCACGGTGTTCATGGCGTTCGAAAGCTCGGCACTACTTTCAAGAGTGCTCGATAATAGTGGCCTCTGAAGTACCACTCAATGACATTATAAATAACCGCGACATAGCAGGCAGGATAGCAAAATGGGCCATTGAGCTCTTACCATTCGACATTACTTACAAACCTCGGCGAGCCATAAAGTCACAAGTTTTGGCTGACTTCGTCACCGAATGGACGAAGCGAACTCCCTAAAAGTCGGCGATACTCCAATGGACTATGCATTTCGACGGCTCCAAAATGTTGGCGGATGAAAGTGGCATCGTCTTGGCGTCCCCACCGGAGATCTGATCAATATGTACTTCAAATAATGTACACGGACTCCAACAATGCAGTCGAATACGAGGCCCTGTTACATGGTCTCCGGATGGCGGTCTCCATGGGCATTCAACGCCTAGAGGTGCGCGAGGACTCAAACCTTGCAATAGCCCAAATAAACGGAGACTTCAACGCCAAGGATCCGAAAATGGCAGCATATCGTAACGCTGTCCTAAAAATGTCAGCCCGGTTTGAAGGACTCGAATTCCATCACATAGCCGAGATAATAACCAAGCGGCCGGCGCCCCGCACGCATCGGTGCGAAACGTGATGCTGTCCCTCCAAATATCTTCCTGGAACGGCTCTTCAAGCCATCCGTACTATGGGAAGAGGATCTCGGTAGCGACAAACCAGAAAAAACCGCACCAACCGGTGACTCGGTAGATGACATAACACCCTCCCACGTTATAATGGCGAATCGCGCGTGGGCCAGAACCTTTCCTAGCCTACTTACTTAGGCGGGAACTTCCGAAGACCAAAATGAGGCCCATTTGCATAGTCCGCGATAGAAGGCCTACAAGGTCCATGAGGAGAACTTTATAAGAAAAGCACCACCGAGTCCTTCAAAGGTGTATCTCCAAGAAGAAGGGCGAAACCTCTGGCTGAAATTCATGCGGACTAGGCGGACACCACGCAGCAGCCGGGCCCTTGTAGGAAAGGCATTCCGTCGAGATTTTATTGGCCGGCGGCTCGAGCAGACGACAGACTTGGTCGGCGATCGTTGGTTGTCGACTCTTTGCTA
This sequence comes from Aegilops speltoides, assembly GCA_021437245.1. NCBI lineage: Eukaryota > Viridiplantae > Streptophyta > Magnoliopsida > Poales > Poaceae > Aegilops > Aegilops speltoides. Next base: position 358,201,711 of record CM038145.1, read on the forward strand.
ATCGAGCCATATGCCACCCACGCCCTCAAAACCATACCCATTACCCGGTCGTTCATGTGCAGGGGCTTGACATGGTTGGACCCCTTAAAGGGGGAACCCACAAGAAAAAATACCTATTGGTCATGGTGGACAAGTTCACCAAATGGATAGAGGCCAAACCGGTCAAAATGGTAGAGTCCGGACTAGTGATAGACTTTATATCAGGCGTGGTACACCGTTACGGAGTCCCCCACAACATCATCACCGACAACGGCACGAACTTCACAGCCGACGAGGTTAAGTCATGGTGCAAAAATATGGGCATCAAGCTCGACTATGCGTCGATCTATCACCCTCAAACCAGCGGTCAAGTGGAAAGAGCAAATGGTCTAATAATGGCGGCATTAAACCCGGACTAGTGAGGTCACTCACTAAATCCGACGACAATGGGTCGAGAGCTCGACTCCATACTCTAGGGGCTGCGGACAACGCCTAACCGTACTACGGATTCACACCATTTTTATGGTATCTGGCGCAGAGGCGGTCTTGCCTGTGACATTATTCATGACTCACCTCGAGTGCGCATGTATGAGGAAAGAGAGGCCGAGCTTGATCGACAGGACAGCTTGGACACATTGGAGGAAGAACGTGGCGTCGCGAAGGCTCGTTCGCATTCTATCGGCAGCAGGCCGAAGATATCAAAGCGTAGAAGTACGGGCCAAGACTTACAACGTTGGTGAACTAGTTCTCGCTGCCGGACAAGAAAAGGACAAGCTCAAGCCCGGATGGGAGGGCCCTTCATTATCGATCAAATCTTGACCGGCGGAGCATACCGTCTTAAATCGTCGGATAACCGACTCGAGCGAACCCATGGAGCGCAGCCCGCCTCAAGCGATTCTATGCCTAGCGCCGGACTAAGAGTTCGTCCCCTTCCCCCGTCCAAACTTTTACACTTCAGCTGTCTTTTATTTCTCTTTTTTATCCTTTTCACTTAAAAGCCCTTCTGGGCCTATTTTTGCATTTTTTGCATACGCATGATGTGCCATCCGGACTCATTATTCCTGGGGGCTTCTTTTACAGAAGCTCAATTATACGGATTTCATACCCAACACATGTGTCAAGCTTCCACATGTACCTTTTACTCACCATTATATGCATCGATATGACTTAAGTTTTGGCCAAGCTGGGTTGCCTGGCTCTGTGCTTACCCCCACGTTCCCGATTGTTCGGCTAGGAGGTAAAGGAGCACCTTTGCGATTATTCTTGTCGAATTGACGGATGTGTACCTCGGTGGGTGAAGCCAAAGCTAAGCGTTCTTAAGGGAATATTGGTCGGTGACTTAAAGATGACTTTTTACCTATTTATCTATTTGCCCTAGATGTTTCTATGCTTTCTTTGCAGTCAGGACATGCACTTTAGGGCATGCCTCCCAGCGAATGGAACCCTTAGCGGAACTATTCTCCTGGAAGATGTTTCTTACTAACCATGTAATATAACATAACTAGTTGGGCACTTATGCGATAAAGCACTAATGACCCCTACGCTTTGGTCTCCATGCATACCACGGTTGTTTCTTAACCAAAAAGGTATTGGACACACTCCGGACTCTAGGGTCCCGAGGTCGAAGCGAAAAGGTCGGCAAAGACAAAGCGATCTACAATCCGGCTAGAAGGCATTTCACATGTCACTTTAAAGGATAGCATACATTGTCAAATTTATCGATTGTATTCCTCCTCAATCCCGTCTAACAGTGTCTAATTCTGATCCCGTTAGGAAAATTTAGCAGCCAACTCTACTTGGTCTGTACACTAAACTCACAGGATCTCCTTCCCATCGGGCCCCATCGGTCCAACTCGCCATGTGGTTGGGGTCCGCCTTCTTGTACAGCGTCTTCACCATGGCCCAAGCCTCCTGGCACCTTGACGGCAAGCGAAATCTTCCACAAATGGAAGCGCGCCGCACTCCTCAACTTCTCCATAAGCTCCCGAGGTCCTCGGGTAGGGTGAGGGCTGGCCATAAAGCCTGAACAGCGCCGCTCATTGCTGCCGAACTTCGTTCGAGTAGGCTGCAACGATTCGGGAAGCTGATCACCCATCGATATGGGCATCTCCTCTGCGGGACGACACGTGAGTATACCTACAAGACACATCATGTCAAAATACTTTCTCGCCGAACTCTTCTTTTCAAAGGTGTTCGCTCAAGCACTTACTATAAATGCCGCGACGAAGCCGCTGATTCTCCTTAACGGAGCCGGACAACTCGGCCTGAGTGCCTTTCAACTCTTCTCCGAGCTTGGCGTTGGCATCCTGGAGCTTGTTCCTTTCTGCTGAACCCTATTGACACACTCTCACCGACCTTTAGTCGGCGTAGCAATGCTTACTGTCGGATCTTGTCGGCGGTACCGCAATGTCATTATTAGACTTTTGCGCACGCCGCACAACGCTTATATTTATTAATAAAAATGTGTTACGGGGAGGGTCTTTCCGTCTCCTCCTGCGGCAGCAATCTGACCTCAAGTTGGGCCTTGCAATCTTGCGACCCGAGACAATCGGGCGTTCTTCTCGTTAAGTGCACGAAATTTCCGATGATCCTTAAATCAGTTAGCATAACTACTTTAAGTCTCGGGGCTCTTGGTATATACAACCGTTAAAATTCCCTTACCGTGTGTCTTTCACATCTTGCTCCATGGCTCTGGTAAAACCATTTTGGCGGCACGGAGATGCGCGTCCCTGCGTTAAAGGCATCCAATGCCTCGGGAAAAGCGCTTCTTGAAATCTTGTCGTGGCGCCTATGGTTCATGGCGCTCTCCACCTCGACTTGGTGGCGGACGATCTGTCGGTATCCTCCGTTGGGGAAGGATCCGGCTCGCGTCTCGCTTGCCTCCCCCTCCGGGCGCGCTGGAGCTCGGCGGTGTTGGTCGGATCGGCAATTCCTGCGCTTCATGATCCGTGGCGCTTTTCTCCTACAAAGATTATGAGCACTCAGACGTTTCCTCGGAGCGTCGCTCTAAAAATACAAATACGAGCTATACCTTTGCGGCGACGTTTCCGTCCGCATTGCGCTCCTTTTCCGCCTGCTGGTCCGGACTGGCCTCTGTTGGTCAGCCGCCGTGGGCTTGGCTTCCTGCCGTAAAGGCGCTTCCTGCAAAATACCATCGTTCGCGAAGGTTAGAGATGGGCAGGGAAGAGATACCGGTGTCCGGACTTCAGTCGCCGTCACCTGGGAAGCTGGACTTAGTCCGGGGTAGTCTGCCGTAATGGCGACCAAAGCATTGTCTATGCTGAGCTGGTGATACACCCCGTCGATCAGCTCCACCTTGATGTCCGGGTCCTCTTGGAGGCGGACCGAGATCCTTCGGGTCCTCGGGTTGCGGGCAGGACTCACCATGTCCTCCACGGTCCGGCGTAGATCCTGCGTCGAAGACATAATATAAGAAGCTTAAACTTCGAAAGCATGGGTTGAGCCCTTCAAGGTGTTCACTTACCCATCCTCTGGGGTTGACCATGGAAAACCCATTCAAAGGGTCCGTTCGAAGGAAATCCTCCTTCTCCCCTTATACAGGCGGACGGGATCTTCACGAGATCCTCGGTCGAATCCGACCCTTTCTTGGCCGTCTTGGTAGCATCGTCTTCCCGTTGAAATCCCACATAGGGCGGCCTCTGATCTGCGGTGGCTGTACCCTCGCTGATGCATGTCGCCATGACTCGATCATGGTCAAGCGGAATGAGCCATTAATCTTATCCGGCCCATCAAGTAGTGGGCGCTCTTGTCTTCCTCAATCGGGGCTCATGAGCGCCGGTGGCGTTCTTCAAGGGAGCGACACTAAACTCCGGAGGCCGATCCGGCTCGGATCCGTAGCGGGCGTCTCCTATATAAAACCACTCGAGGGCCAGTCTTGGACGCCTTCTTGGGAGTACGGATAGGTATCCGGTCCGGCGATCGCCATATTTGGTGCCGCCCACTTGATATATGGACCCCTGGTGAGAGCGAGTGCGAGGCAAAACAGCCTCTTCCACAATGCAAAATGGGGCTCGATGCCCGAAATAGCTCACAAAGAGCTCGTAGCCATGATATGCAACACAGTAGGCGGGCGTGAGGTGGTGGAGTGGAGTCAGTAGAACTTGAGGAGCCCGCGGAGGAGCGGATGTATTGGAAATCCGAGCCCCCTTATCAGATAGGGGACAAAGCACACTCGCTCCTCCTTATTGGGGTTTGGAGTGTCCTCCGCCTGCCTCCCACCTTGATAAGTAACCAGTCCGGCCCGAACTGGGACCATGAAGGCCGGAGGGAGAAATCCCTCCGTTTGGAGCTTCACTAGCTCATTGTGCAAAATAGAGCACCTCCTCCAATTCCCCGGCGGTGGGCTAGGCGCGCGTGAAGAAGAGCCGCGTTGACGATCCATGGTGGAATGGATTTCTAGGTCAGAGGCGCTTCGATGGAGTATACGCGGGAGGAAGACGGTGCGGTTTGGATCTGAATCCTTGCCTCTTTTATAGGCGGACGACTCGCACAATTAGGGGGTGAAATACAAAAGACACCCTGGCTTTTCGCATTCGTGCGACGCGTGGAAGAGGGCCATTATTTGGCGAAGAAGCCGAGGAACACAGAGTTCAAGATGAAGCCGGACACTATTCGGCAGGTACATGGAATTTGAAGGGAGAACCCGCCTTGCAACGCCGAAGACTATAAACACATTTGGACTTATCGATTGAAGCCTGGTTAGGGGCTCTTGAGGAGTCTGGACTAGGGGTGTCCGGATAGCGGACTATCAATATCCGCCGGACTCCAAGACTACGAAGATACAAGATTGAAGACTCGGCTCGTGTCGGATGGTACTTTCCTTGGCGTGGAAGGCAAGCTTGGCAATCTGGATATGTAGATCTCCAACCATTGTAACCGACTCTGTGTAACCCTAGCCTCCTCCGGTGTCTATATAAACCGGAGGGCTTTAGTCCGTGGGGACAACATACATCTTAACAATCATACCATAGGCTAGCTTCTAGGGTTTAGCCTCCTTGATTTCGTGGTAGATCTACTCTTGTACTACCCATATCATCAATATTAATCAAGCAAGGCGAGGGTTTTACCTCCATCAAGAGGGCCGAACACAGGTAAAAACATTGTGTCCCTCGTCTCTTGTTACCATCCGCCTAGACGCACAGTTCGGGACCCCCTACCCGAGATCCGCCGGTTTTGACACCGACACCGGGCGGCACCGACAACTCGGTCTCCGGGCGCGTTCCCCGTCGCTGTTGTCGGGCGAGGAAGCCGACGGTGCCGCACGCCATGAACTGAGAAAGGGAATGGGGAACAAGCACGAATGTAGCGCCCCAATGGGGCCAGAGCAAACACCTCCTGGGCCATCGATCTCCGGAGGCTGGTGCACTTCCTAACCCAAATTGCCACTACGTTTTCATCTACTCGATAAGCAGGTAGTGAATGGTATAAAGAGGGGAACCGGCGGCGGCCACCACGACATCATCGTCAAGGGAATAGTTGCTATGAAATCACAATTTCAAACTTATTGTTTTTATTTTGAAGGTAGAAATAAAAATCTCGAGACACATAGTCTCGCTAAACATGCTCTAGGTCTTTCTGTCGGACGCCATCTTTGGCTCCTACAACCTCCGGACCTACATTACTGTATGTATCCCTATGAACATTAATCCTCGATGGATAAAGTTAGCATGTTTGAGTAAAAGGAAACTACTCGGCGGAGCTCGATCAGCTTCATCCCGTTCGGCCGTCGGCGACGACATCAGGTAATGTAGGAGTAGGAGTACGACCACAAACACGACACGCGATTCGAGATGCGCCACCATTTACTCCCACGCGATGCATGGAAAGAAGCGAGAGGAGGCGAGGACAACCGGTGCGATGTCTAACCTCGGCGGCGACTTTCAGGCGCCTTCATCGTCATCAGCGAGGGCGCGGCGCGCCTCTCGTCGGCTCCTCCGCCGCTTCGTCAAGCCAAAGAGCGGAACAGGGGCTAGCGCCGGTGAAGAGCGGAGCCGCCCCCGCCATGAAGGCGAAGCAGCGGCGTGGAGCTCGGCGACGATGCGGCCTCGAATGGGCGCGCAAGGACTCCTCGAAGATGGCGAGGCGTCGGTCGCGCCATACTGTGGCGGATTCGGCAGCGCCCGGGGGGCGCGGACGAAGGAGGAGTCATCGTCATCGAGGACAACGACGACGACGACGCGCCGCCGCCACCAGTCCGCGTTGGCGACGCCGGTTAGGGGTCCACCAGGGACGGCCGCGTCAAGGAGGAGAAGGCCGACGACGGCGAGGATGGCGGCGACGACGACGACGACTACTCGGCGTTCAGTGATTTCTTTTTTTAGTTATATTTTGCTATGTACCTCCGAACATGTCAATATATGCCAAAGTTTGCCGAAATTTAGCCGTGTTTAACCGGACTTCGCCGAACTTTTTTTAAAAAAAAAAATTATGCGCATCTGGGGCGGCCCTAGGGCAAGCGACTGGGGACCAACTCGCCCTCAGGCCCTTTTTTTGCGCCGGCTCGCCCCCAGGCGTCGAGTTTAGGCGCCCCCTGGATTGGCCAACGGCTGGAGATGCTCTAACCCCGATTGCCACTACGTTTTCATCTACTCGATAAGCAGGTAGTGAACGGTATGAAGAGGGGAACCGGCAGCCACCACGGCATCATCGTCGAGGGAATAGTTTCTATGAAATTGCAGTTTCAAACTTCTTCCTTTTATCTTGAAGATAGAAATACAAATCTCGAGGCACATAATCTTGCTAAACATGCTCTATCTAGGTCTTTTTGTTGGACGTTATCTTTGACTCCTACAACATCCGGACCTACATTATTGTATCCCTATGAACACTAATCCTCGAGCCATAAAGTGAGCATGTTTGAGTATATAAAAAAACCTACTCGGCGGAGCTCGATCGGCTTCATCCCGTTCGGCCGTCGGCGACGGCATCAGGCAATGTAGGAGTAGGAGTACGACCACAAACACGACACGCGATTCGAGATGCGCCACCATTTACTCCCACGCGATGCATGGAAAGAGAACAGTAGCAGGGCGAGGACAACCAACCGGTGCAATGTCTAGCCGCTCCGAGAGCCTCATCATAATCCATCCAAGCCCCAGCAAGCCAGGTCACGGCCACGTGTTGGCGGCCCCCCTCGGCCTTTCTCTTCTTTTCCAGCCCCAAATTGTCCCTTTCCAACCTCACACGCCTCCCAGATTCGCGAGCGCCGGGTGCGCCCAGCACAACCGTCACCCCGCAATGGCATCCCCGTAATTACCCCGCAGCTCCAGGGGCCCTTGCGCCACCGACTCCCCGTCCCTCCCTGCTAGACCCCGCTGCCGCTACGTGCACACAGCTACCCCTACTACATAGCCCAGCCAGCACTGGGCCATCATTACACCATCACTCAGTGGTGCTCTGCTCGGCTCAGCTCACTGCTCTCCACCAGTCCGCCCCACCCCACTCCATCCCGAGCTGAGCCGAGACGACACCAGCGGCCAAGCTCCAGACGCCGACGACCGAGGAGGAGAGGGTAATGGAGGCGCGGCGGCGGACGTTGCTGGTGGCGCTGACGGTGCTGGCCCTGGCGGCGGCGGCGGAGGGGTACAACATCACCAAGATCCTGGCGGCGTACCCGGAGTACTCGCAGTTCAACAAGCTGCTGACGCAGACGCGGCTGGCGCAGGACATCAACAAGCGCCGCACCATCACCGTGCTCGTGGTGGCCAACGGCGACATGGGCAGCCTCGCCGGCGGGGGCCGCACGCTGCAGACCATCCGCCACATGCTCCAGATTCACGTCCTCGTCGACTACTACGGCGGCAAGAAGCTCCACCAGCTCGCGCACGGCGTCACCGCGTGCTCCTCCATGTTCCAGGTACGGTAGCCATGCTCATACCCACCAGGGCACCACGCTCCTCCTCGCTCACCGCCGGCCAGCTAGCTACCCGCCGCTGCTAGTCCCTGCTCTTACTAGAAGAGTCGCCGGTAGATAGACCCAGGCCTCGCCTGCTGCTAGTCTCAGCTCCGAGACGGAGACGCTGACATGCGGGGACACGCTATCCTCCTGTCGGTGAGGCTGAAATTAGGGGAGTAATTTTGTCGGCACCGTCCATGAGACAATCTTTTTATACCTTGCAACCTTAATTTAAAGTCAGTAAGTCACTGTATTAGCATCATTGGACTTCGGACAGTTTTAGCTTTTGAGCTTTTAAAGCTGCACTTAGCTCTAACTAACTGATTGCATCTCCTCCCAAAAAACATTTTCTTTTGCAGTACTAGAAAGAAAAGAGAAACGTCTATTCTTAAAACAGCAGTAGTCATCGTATGCTGTTTTTTCCTTAACAGAAACACATCTTGAATCCATTTCCGGGCCATTTTCCCAGCTGCTCCTTTGCTGCTCGCAGAAAAGCTGCACGCGCGGCTTCATTATTCTTCTTCCTTCTTCGCGATGCGGTAGTAGTTGGTGACTGGTGGATGGGGTTCGGGATAGAATAGTGAAAGCTCTCATCCATGGTGCTGGATGCCCTGCCCTGCTGCCCAAGCCACTAATCAAAGTTTAAAGCAAATATGGGCCACCCAAATGGTGTCTTTGTACTGTTATCAACAGATGATAATGTCGCTTGGCTGAAAAACACGACCCACTAACTAATTTTGGTTCGATACTGACATGACACACGTCGCTCTCGAAGCCAGGCCGGGCCGGCAATGGTTTTATGCACTGATGTGGGTGCACATGCACATGCCCGGCCAGCCTCTAAATTATTGGCCTGCGTGATTATGAAGCTGTCGAGTGTAGTGTAGTGTAGTGCACAACGGTCGCCGTGAGTCGTCAAGTGGCCTTTCTTTCTGCCGATTTTATGGGTCAATCATCGACCCATCGAATCCCTCGGCTAGCGGGTCATTTGAAAATGATGGGAATTGGAGCTCCCCAGGCTGGATCTCGCCGTTTTTAAACTAGTTTAAACCTTGGAGTGATAGATAAGATTGCCTCTTTTGTAACGAAGTGGAGAGCGTGTATGTTGCCGACTTGCTGTCGAGTGTCGAGTCAACAACCCACTGGTTGGTTGCTTCAATTTGTCTTTTCGATTGAGGCCAAAACACTGTAGTACTCCACGTTTGTAGTACTCCCTCCGTCTAGGTGTGTAAGTCATCTTACGAAAACCAAATAATCCCAAAACACTTAGGCGCGGTGCATTAATTTCTACCTCGTTTCTTGTTTCTTGACATATCAACCAATAAGAGATGAGGGGTGTGCATGCTTTTAATGACTTGAGACTACTAAACACGACATGCAGTGGTTAGTTCATTGCATGCAATGCTATTAACTAGCAAATAAATATTAAGGTCTCTTGTTTTCCCCACTTCCTTGGTCACGGTGCACAACCTAAGATGACTTACTCACCTAGACGGAGGGAGTAATAATTTTGTGGTTGCTGCACATTTGCCATGAAGATGGCCTACTAATTGGAGTACCTCCAAAATTAATTGGTTGTTATTAAGCGCCGAATTGAATGGATCACTATCAAAATGGACAATCCTTTGCTACTGTTTCTCTGTCTGAAAACATGGGCATGAAGTAGGTGAGCTTAATAATTTGGTTCGTGCAGCATCAGCTAGCTACTGTACATGAATTCCCATCAATTCAGCTGCAAATGCTTAATTATGATCTTCTTGCTAGTACGAAACCTTTCTAGCTAGTGCTCCTTGTTCGTTGCAATTAACTGAAATGGATTAATGGTCGTGGTGCAGGAGTCCGGCGCGGCCCCCGGCATGTCCGGGTACGTGAACATCACGCAGCACCGGGGCGGCAAGGTGACGTTCACGGCGGAGGACGCGGAGGACAGCGCGCCCTCCTCCGCCTTCGTCAAGTCCGTCAAGGAGATCCCCTACGACCTGGCGGTGCTCCAGATCAGCAAGGTGCTGGCCTCGCCGGAGGCCGAGGCGCCCGTGGCGGCGCCGGCGCCCGTCAACATCACCGAGCTGCTCTCCAAGAAGTACTGCAAGAGCTTCGCGGGCCTGCTGGCCGCCGACGCCGACGCCTACAGCACCATCAACGCCACCAAGGACAACGGGCTCACCCTCTTCTGCCCCGTCGACTCCGCCGTCGCCTCCTTCATGCCCAAGTACAAGAACCTGACGGCCAAGGGCCGGACGGCCATCCTGCTCTACCACGCCGTGCCGGACTACTACTCGCTGCAGCTGCTCACCTCCAACAGCGGCAAGGTGAGCACGCTCGCCACCTCCAACGTCGCCAAGAAGGACTACAGCTTCGACGTGGAGAAGGACGGCGAGACCGCGGAGCTGGACACCAAGGTGAACTCGGCCTCGGTCACCTACACCATCAAGGACGACGACCCGCTCGCCGTCTACGCCATCTCCAAGTTCCTGCAGCCCAAGGAGCTGTACAAGATCGCCAAGGACATCGCCCCCGCGCCGGCGCCCGAGGCCCCCAAGAAGAAGAAGACCACCAAGAAGAAGCCCTCCGCGGCCGCCTCGCCCTCGGACGACGACGACGATGACTCCGCCGCGGACTCGCCAGACGACTCCTCGTCCGACGACGCCACCGCCGACAAGGACGGCGCCGCGCCGTCCGCGGTCGCCGGGTGGGTGACCGCCGCGGTGGCCGTGGCCTCGGCGCTGGCATTGGCAGCTTGATAAGGTGTGTGAACTAGTGTGTTTTTGTGCTGAGTTCTCCGAAAATTCGTGGCCCTTGTTATTTATCGCGAAAAATAAGGAGGGCCATTTCATTCATATTTATTACCGCATGTCCTGAAGAAAAAGAAGGAAAAAGACAGGAATTTCCGGGGTTTTGTTGTGATGATCATTTTGTAATGATAGTGGTCAATGGGAATGGAATGTGTGTTTGTGTTTATAATACTACTCCTATATATGAAAGACATCCTGGAGCTTAGAGTGATGTACAATTTTTTTAGTTCTACCACTCTACTTTTGCCTTTTTTAAGCTGTTCATGGCGAACTTTCCCTAGCGACTCGTCAACTTTCATGGAGAAGCGGAGCTTGCCATGTGATCGGTTGATTAACTTTGCTTGTTCAGCTTGTAAAGGTGGGCACGATGCTGTACCCCTTTGCTTCTACAAGGGCATCCTTGGGGTTTCTGGCGCCTCACGCTGGCACCGTGGCCGGTCTACCTCATCGCTTAGAGCGATGCCACGGAGGCGTGAGGCACCGTGGCTGGTTTACCTCGTATGGTCCTAGGGCGTCAGGGCGATGCGACGGAGACGTGGACCTTTGCTTACGAGAGTGTCGTGGTATTTCCTCGACATATGTCAACGGGTGGCTAATCATGTATGGGGTCAATAGAACGTTGCCGGGCTCTAGAATCGGGAGTATGCAAGACCGTAAGCGACTCCGGGTCTTACCCAGGTTCGGTGCTCTTCGTGGAGATAACATCCCGAATCCTGCTCTGTCAACGGGTGGCTAATCATGTATGGGGTCAATAGAACGTTGTCGGGCTCTAGAAGCGGGAGTATGCAAGACCGTAAGCGACTCCGGGTCTTACCCAGTTCGGGGCTCTCCGTGGAGATAACACCCTTAATCCTGCTCTGTCAACCGGTGGCTAATCATGTATGGGGTCAATAGAACGTTGCCGGGCTCTAGAAGCGGGAGTATGCAAGACCGTAAGCGACTCCGGATCTTACCCAGGTTCGGGGCTCTCCGTGAAGATAACACCCCTAATCCTGCTCTATCAACGGGTGGCTAATCATGTATGGGGTCAATAGAACGTTGCCGGGCTCTAGAAGCGGGAGTATGCAAGACCGTAAGCGACTCCGGGTCTTACCTGTGTTCGGGGCTCTCCGTGGAGATAACACCCTAATCTGCTTTCTGTCGGCGGGTGGCTAATCATGTATGGGGTCAATAGAACGTTGCCGGGCTCTAGAAGCGGGAGTATGCAAGACCGTAAGCGACTCTGGGTCTTACCCAGGTTCGGGGCTCTCCACGGAGATAACACCCCTAATCCTGCTCTGCAGGATCTCCACATCACTATGATCAATAGCTAATACAAGGGCGCTCCTTGAGCTGTTCGGGCTAGAGAAGGAAGAAGACTGCTTGCACTACTCCTCTCTAGCTATGGTTGTGTATGATCTAAGGGGGCTGAACCATTTGCATGGGTGACCCTGTGGGTTTATATAGGCCTACCCCGTGGGTACATCAGTAATCCATTTGGTCACAGGACCCACCGTCGATGTTCTGAGCTCGGCTTCTCCCTCATTGCTGGGGCCCGTCACTTGGTGGGTCCCGCCGGCTGCCGTGAACTCTGCCAATAGGTAGGACCCGCCGCCTACAGGCCAGGGGGACCAGGCTGCACTGTAGACTGCTAGATTTCTTTTTCATAGTTCGCTTTAGGGTTGTAGATAATGCTCTATCAAAGAGCGCCAGCCAACTCCGGCGTGTCAGCTTAGTTATCCTCATCAAGCCACAACCTTGATGTCTAGCTTCCCAACTGGTAGACGGTCTAGTTCGATACCATCCAGATCCCACTCAAAGATGTAGCCTTGCCCCTGATGACGATGGCTTGGTCGGGGGGCGCGTGGCTACAGTGCCGCCGCCTGACGGGCGATCACTGTAGCCACACCCCGTCGCCTCTGGTTAATTGTGCACAGTCTCCAAGGGGAGGGGCTGCCGCCTGCTGGGAGCCGGACTCCCCTTGAGGCCGCCTGCTCTGGCCTTGCCGTCTCCTTGGTAGAGCGGACAGGTAGGGCCCACCGCCTGCGGGCCGTACCGATTGCCCGTCGTGGGGGCATGGCCCTGCCTGACGTAGGCACCGTCACGGGCCACGTGGCTATAGTGCGTGCCAGGCGGAGGGTGTCCGCCTGGTACGCCCACACTGTAGCCACGTTCCCTCCGGATTCGGGGGTGGCAGGTGGCACTATTGCCACGCGCTGTCTTGTCGTAGCAGGTGGGTGGAGACTTTGAGGTGGCGATGGGCCGCCTGCTAGGAGTCGGCCCACGCCCTCGCCGCCTTCTAAGGTGCGCCGCCTTCTAGGAGGCGGTCGGTTGGCTCCATCCGGCCACGGAAGCCGGCCTTACGGCCAGTCGGACTGAGGGGCTAGGCTAGCCCCGATGTCTTGAAATCTGCTAAGGCGTGGATGAGGCTACCCGGGGTCTATCCCCCCGTCAGTAGTCCCCAAAGCTGGTGAGGTTCTACGGCCTGGGCGGCCGGAGAGCCTCAACAGTTTCCCTCTCTAAGTGGCTTTCCGCCTTCTGCTCCGTTCGCTTGGGAGGAGCCGGGTGCCAGGAGTCGGACGCAGTCGCGGCCGCCTCGCGGAATTCAAATAGTCATGGTGGGGGCCAGGTGGCGTGCCGGCTGGGCGACAGGCTCGCCGCCATTGCATGCCATGCCTTGGCGCTTGGCGGCCAGGTTGGCCTGCCAGCCCACGCGCGCGACGCGACGTAGCTGTAGGCCGGGGCCCGCCACTACATGCCTCGGTATGCGCGCGGATCCGCTGCGGCTGGGGCGAACAGTTGCCCTTCCGGGGCGGTTTAATACACGCCTTCAAGGCACAGGAACTGCGGGGGTCGTGGGGGGAGTGGGCGCAGATAATCCGACGTTCCCCCACGCCTCGCCCCCTCGGCTCCGCCGCCGCAGGGCTATAAGTAGGGGGAGGAGGGGGCGGCAGAAATGCACGCGCACCCTCCTCTCCCTCTGCCTCGCCGTTGCTGCTACTTCTGCCCTTGCCGGAGTGCTGCTGTGGCTCGCCGTCGTCGGCCCTTTCTCTGTTGCTGCCGCCTCGTGCCACTACCAAGCACAGAGCCCATGGCGCTCAGCGGCCGCACCGGCGATTGGGACGGCTCCATCGTCCACGAAGACCACATACATTTCCTCCGTGAGACGCGACGCCTTCCTCATCACACCGACATCAAGGTGCGTCTCCCCCTCGCTCGAGAGATCTCTCCGGCGCCGAGGGACGGTGAGTACGTCGTCTTTCAGGCGCACTTTCTTCGCGGCTTCGGCCTTCCAGCGAGCGGGTTCCTCCGCTCACTAATGGACTTCTACGGACTGCAGCCCCACCACCTCACACTGGACTCGGTGGTGCTGCTCTCCGCCTTCTTCACGCTCTGCGAAGGTTACCTCGGCACTCTCCCCACACTTGAGCTGTGGGCAGAGCTCTTCTACCTCAACCTCGGCACCGCCGTCATGGACGAGGCGGTGCAGTGTGGAGCCTGCGTCGTGGTGCGGCGCACCGGGACCGGGGGCGGGCCTCGCTTCCCGACTATCGCCCTGCTGCAGTCGGCGAAACTGTGGCAGCGGTCGTATTTCTATATTGAGAACATCAACATGGAGCAGAACTTCATCAACCTATTGGCTTACGTAGCTGGCCCACCTGCCAAGCCCCGTGCCAACTGGAGCTACCAGCCAAAAACTCTGTCGGTGAACTCCGCCAGTGCCTTCGCCCGACTTCAGGTGATGATCGACTCAGAGCACCTCAAGCCCTCCGACTTGCTTGCCGCCTTCGTGGAGCGACGAGTGTTGCCTCTCCAAGGGCGACCCAACATCATCAGCGCCCTGAGCGGGCGCCGGGATCCGTGCCGTATGTCCACCAAGGAGATGCCGGTCTTGGAGATTGTCCGGCTGGTGAACCACATCTTCGACTGCAAGCTGCCAAAGAAAGAGTGCAAGGTTGTCAGAATCAAGATTTTGAATCGGATCGGAGCTCTGATGGTAGGATCGCAAATCGTAGAATCTTCATTATCAGGATCGTAAAAACGTAGATTCTATGAACAAAAATCGTAGAATCAGAGGGGTTATTTTGGATCGTAAAGTCGTAGAATCGTATAATAGAATCGCGATTCTGACAACCTTGACAGAGTGGCAATATGGCAAGCCACCGTACAGCTGGGGCAACCCGCCGCCTACAGTAAGTATTTTACTTCTCTTTCATTTTCTATTTTGCTAGTCCGAGTTCTTCCCGCCGTCTGAGCAGTCGGCCTTGGTGCAGTACTTCCCGGGCCAGACGCCCCTCCAACTAGCTCCAGGCGAGGAGTTCACGCCCGACCGGTCGGTCAGCAACGAGGGCGACCCCGACTTGAGAGCGGCCGCCATGGAGGAGGATGACGCCACAGGCAGCGGCGGAGGGAAGGTAGGTGGCTCCTCCGGAGGCGGCCTGGGGGACTGGCCGGACGACGACGCGGAGGAGCACGAACCATTCCGCGACCACCACGTCGACAAGACGGGCGCCGTCTCTTCGTCCGCGCCGTCTGCAGCAGCCGGCGCGTCGAAGCGCCGGACTGAGGGAGGGCTCTTCGCCAGCTGGCCCAAGAAGCCGAAGAACACGGCCGCTGCGACCAAGCGGCAAGAAGCCGCTGCGAAGGCGGCCCAGTACCAGCGGGTACCGAAGCCGCACCCAGGGGTGTCGGCGTAAGTACTTGCGACTCTCTTCTTGTTGCATCTTGCTTGTTTCTGCTCTTTCTTTAACGCTTTTTCTTCTGCTTGCTTGAACAGGGCCCCGCTGTCCCTCTCGCGGGCCCCGGAGGCTTCGGTGGTTGGGGCGGCCAACACCATGGCCGCCCCCACCGCGTGGACACGCTTGCCGACCTCCAGGAGGCCATAGAGAGGAACACGCGGGAGGCGCGCGAGGAGCGGGAGAAGGCGGCCAGGGTGGCGCAAACGGTGCAAGCGGAGGCCGACGCCGCGGCCAAGCGCAGGCCGAGGATGCAGACAAGGAGCGGGCGGATGCAGCCGCCAAGGCACAGGAGGCGGAGGCGTCCCGGCGTCGGGCCTCCGGGCCCGTCGATTCGCAGCACCCGGAGCCGCCTGCGCCGGAGGCCACGGAGCCGGCTGGTGGAGCCGGCGTTGTCCAGCCGGTCGTGGAGAAGGAAGGAGGCGGCCCCGCACTTGGGGAATAGGCAGCTCCACCTCCGCCGACTGCCGACACGCAGGTCGGCCAGCCCGAGGGGCCACAGGCGGCACCGGCTGACAGCCAGCTGACGGTGGGGCTGCTTCCCATGGTCAGCATCCCGGCGCACCGGCGCCCGGTGAAGGCGAGCTCAGCGCCGCGGCTGATGGACGCCAGAGCCTCCAGCTCGGCAATGCCCGATGTTGAGGCCACTAGCACCAACACGGCGGACTGGGCGGCTGGCGGTGGTGGCGGCGCCTTGAACGTGTTGGTGAAGGACGTCCAGACCCAGCTCGCTGCCGAAGGTGCTGCCCTCCAGAAGCTGGTGCAGGAGTTCATGGCGTCGCGAGCGGTTGTTCAGGTACGTACTTGATTTTTGTTTTTGTCTTCTTGCAATCTTCCATGGGGGCGCGCCAACGCACCCACTGGGTGTAGCCTCCGAGTTTTGGGCCGGCTGCTGAGCAGGCGGCTCAGAACTTTTAGGTGAGTTCTGAGTACTATCTTGGTTTTCTTTTCTTCTTTGGTCCTTGCTGCAGGACTACCACAACCTCCGTGCAGCCGCCTACAACTCCGACGTCAAGGAGCTGGCTAAGCGGACCAGTGACTTGAATGAGAGCCGAAGTAAGCGTTCTGCCCTTCTTCTCGTGGGGGCGCACCAGCGCACCCGCTGGGTGTAGCCCCCGAGATTCGGGCCGACTGCAGAGCAGTCGGGTCAGATCTTCCGGCAACTACCTTCTTTTTGTCGATGCTAATGTCTACTTCTTTTTTGTCTTTGCAGAGGCGGCTGTTGCGCTGCAGCAACGCTTGGGCGAGCTCGAGACCGAACTCCATGCCAAGGATCTAGAGCGCAGCCAGGCGGTGCAGGAGTGCGAGCACCTAAACAAGGAGCTGGCCGGCCAGGAGGAACGTCACGAGGCGGAGGTCCAGCAGCACAAGGCTGAGATCCAGCAGCTGAAAGACGGCGAGGACCTCCTTAAGGCCGAGTTCGAGACTCAGTGCTCGAACTGGGCCAAGAAGGAGGAATTCCTGAACACTGGCTATGGGAAGATCGAGTACTTGATCAATGGTAAGTACTTCTCATTTTCTTGTGTGGCTGTCGACTGCTGCGGGAGCCGGCTTCCATCCTCTCATTTCTCGATCTTTTTCTTCTTCGGAGTACTTTCCGGGCTACTCCGTCGCCGTCACCCAAGCCATCGAGGCACGGCGCACGATGCGGAGGGTGGGGGACGCGGACATTGCGCCCAACGCGCCCCGAAATCTCCGCGAGCAGCTCCTAGCGGTCAAGACCCGCCTGCAGCCGGCTCATCGGATGATCCGTCGCCTGCAACACGTCGGTGCTCTAGTGCTGGCCTTCCTTTGGCCGGTTGTTCGGATCCCGCACACCCCCAGCCGGACCGCCGAGTGGCTGGAGGCTGCAGTCGGCTACTTCGAGGCTTGGAAGGGCACCGCGGCTCGAGCGGGTGCCTGGACGGCCTTGGAGTTCGCCAAGGCGTGGTATCCCAACCTCGACTTGACCCAGCTGGCTACCTTCCGGCTGGAGGCCACAGACGAGCTGGTGGTGGCGGGTCCTGAACTCACCCGGTGCATGGCAGCGCTAGCCGACTACACCAACACTGCCGTCTTTGTCCCCGAGATGGATGCTGACGGCAACGCAGTGCCGCCAAGCTGGTTTGGGCTGGACCAACTGGGCGAGGAGGACTCGGCGGAAGAAATTGCCTCCAGTGATGAAGGTGATGACGACGACGAGTACGAGGAGGGCGAAGACGACGTGCCGGTGGGCGAAGCGGGCGGCCAGCCTCATCCTGACCAAGCTTCGACTAGCGAGCCGCGGGTAGCTACGACGACTGCCGCCGACCAGACCGAGACCAGCTAGCCGGCCGCTCCACCAACCGGCGATGCTGCCTCTACCAACCCCTCGAACCCGCCTGCTACTCCTCTGGCCTAGGTGGCCGTATTTACTTTGTCCTGTGCTGTAACCCTTTTCAAAAATGTTGTTAGGTGTGCGCAACTCCACCCACTGGGGGTGTATTTTAAACTTTATGAATGCTGGCCTCTGGCCTTTTGCAATGTACATAAGTTTTTAAATTCTTGTTCGATTTTTGCCTTTCTCTCTTTGGCTTTCTGTTGTGCTGCGTTTCCTTGGCCGCCTCCCTGCCAGCCGGATAGCCGCTCTGCGGTCTGTGGCTGGGTCAGGGACTTGGTCGTTCTTCAGAACGGGCAAGCTACTTAGGCCGCGTAGAGTACGACTCGATCGAGCGAGAAGTCGGCCTGCCGGCTACTGTGCAGCCGGACAAGGGAGGCGGTGGCCTGACTGGTCCTAAGTTAGCATTCTTCCTTCGCTGAATTTCATGTGGGCGACTGCTTCGGCCTTTAGATCCCGCCAGTCGGTCAGCCGCGCTGTGAGCTACGACTTAGGGAGGAGAGAGGGCTTTTTCGTGTCGGCACACTACTAGTTGGCTCCGACTAGTGCAAACTTAGGACAAGGCGGCGAGCCCCCGGGCCGGCTGACCGGAACCCGGACGGGGAAGGAATAGAAAAACTCTAGTCATGGCATAAGCTTAGCTCATAGATAGATAAAGAGGTAGCCCCTGAGTTTTCCTCGTGTGACCTAAGGTCTTTTACTTAATACAAAAAGTGGTCGCGATACATACGCTTGTCAACTGTAAAACGTGCGGAGCAGATTTGCATTCCATGGCCGCTCCATCTCTTCACCGGTTGTGCATCTCTTGCGCGCCCTGGGCTTTTGAGCGTCGATGAGGTAGTATGAGTCGTTGCCCAGGGCCTTGTTGATGATGAAGGGGCCTTCCCAAGGTGCTGCAAGCTTGTGTTGTCTGGCTGATCACTGGATCAGGCGGAGCACAAGGTCGCCCTCACGGAATGAACACGGCTTGACCTTCTTGTTGTGGTAGCGGCGCAGGCTCTGCTGGTAGATGGCGGACCGGCTGCATGCCAGCAGTCGGGCGTCTTCCAACAGATCAACGTTGTCTTCTCACGCCTCCTTGGCCTCCGCCTCCGTGTACATGGCAACCTGAGGCAAATCGAACTCGACATCTGTGGGGATGATTGCCTCGGAGCCGTACACGAGGAAGAGAGGTGTGAAGCCGGTTGATCTGTTCGGCGTGGTTCGAAGACCCCAGAGGAGGGCCGACAACTCGTCGATCCAACAGCCGGCTGATACGTCCATTTTGCATCATGCTTTTATATCGATATTTATTGCATTATGGGCTGTTATTACACGTTATGTCACAATACTTATGGATATTCTCTCTTATTTTACAAGGTTTATCATGAAGAGGGAGAATGCTGGCAGCTGGGATTCTGGCAGGAAAAGGAGCAAATATTGGAAACCTATTCTGCATAGCTCCAAAAGTCTTGAAACTCCATGAAAGTCATTTTTGGAATTAATGAGAATGATTGAGCAAAGAAATTACCAGAGGGGGCCCACACCCTGGGCACGAGGGTGGGGGCGCCCCCCTACTAGGTGCGCCCCCTGCCTCGTGGGCCCCCTGGTGGCCCTATGGTGCCCATCTTCTGCTATATGAAGTCTTTTACCCTGAAAAAAAATGATAAGAAAGCTTACGGGACGAAACTCCGCCGCCACGAGGCGGAACCAATCTAGGGCTCCGGCGGAGCTGTTCTGCCTGGGAAACTTCCCTGTGGGAGAGGGAAATCATCACCATCATCATCACCAACGATCCTCTCATCGGGAGGGGGTCAATCTCCATCAACATCTTCACCTGCACCATCTCCTCTCAAACCCTAGTTCATCTCTTATATCTAATCTTGCATCCAAAACCACAAATTGGTACCTGTGGGTTGCTAGTAGTATTGATTACTCATTGTAGTTGATGCTAATTGGTTTACTTTGTGGAAGATCATATGTTCAGATCCTTAATGCATATTAATACTCCTCCGATTATGAACATGAATATGCTTTGTGAGTAGTTACGTTTGTTCCTGAGGACATGGGTGAAGTCTTGCTATTAGTAGTCATGTGAATTTGCTATTCGTTCGATATTTTGATGAGATGTATGTTGTCTCTCCTCTAGTGGTGTTATGTGAACA
This sequence comes from Aegilops speltoides, assembly GCA_021437245.1. Lineage (NCBI taxonomy): Eukaryota > Viridiplantae > Streptophyta > Magnoliopsida > Poales > Poaceae > Aegilops > Aegilops speltoides. Next base: position 358,221,612 of record CM038145.1, read on the forward strand.
TCGACTACATGAAACTTCACCATTATTTGGGCCTAGAGGAAGGCATTGTGAAGTAATAAGTAGATGATGGGTTGCTAGAGTGACAGAGGCTTAAACCATAGTTTATGTGTTGCTTCGTAAGGGGCTGATTTGGATCCACTAGTTTCATGCTATGGTTAGGTTTACCTTAATACTTCTTTTGTAGTTGCGGATGCTTGCAATAGGGTTTAATCATAAGTGGGATGCTTGTCCAAGAAAGGGCAGTACCCAAGCACCGGTCCACCCACATATCAAATTATCAAAGTAACGAACGCGAATCATATGAGCATGATGAAAACTAGCTTGACGATAATTCCCATGTGTCCTCGGGAGCGCTTTTCTCATTATAAGAAATTGTCCAGGATTGTCCTTTGCTACAAAAAGGATTGGGCACCTTGCTGCACTTTATTTACTTTCATTGCTTGTTACCCGTTACAAATTATCTTATCACAAAACTATCTATTACCTACAATTTCAGTGCTTGGAGAGAATACCTTACTGAAAACCGCTTGTCATTTCCTTCTGCTCCTCGTTGGGTTCGACACTCTTACTTATCGAAACGACTACGATAGACCCCTATACTTTTTGGTCATCAAGAATCTTTTCTGGCGCCGTTGCCGGGGAGTGAAGCGCCTTTGGTGAGTGGAACTTGGTAAGGAAACATTTATATGGTGTGCTGAAATTTTCTGTCACTTGTTACTATGGAAACTAATCCTTTGAGGGGCTTGTTCGGGGTATCTTCACCCCGACTAGTATAGCAAAGAGTTGCTCCTCAAACTACTAAACCTACTGAAAATTGTTACTTTGAAATTCCTTCGGGTATGATAGAGAAACTGCTAGCTAATCCCTTTGCAGGAGATGGAACATTGCATCCCGATTTACACCTTATATATGTGGACGAAGTTTATGAATTATTTAAGCTTGCAGGTATTCCCGATGATGATGTTAAGAGGAAGGTCTTTCCTTTATCTTTGAAGAGAGACGCATTGACATGGTATAGGCTATGTGATGATACAGGATCTTGGAACTATAAACGATTGAAGTTGGAATTTCACCAGAAGTTCTATCCTATGCATCTTGCTCATCATGATCATAATTACATATATAATTTTTGGCCCCGCGAAGGATAAAGCATCGCTCAAGCTTGGGGGAGGCTTAAGTCAATGTTATATTCATGCCCCAATCATGAGCTCTCAAGAGAAATTATTATTCAAAAAATTTATGCTCGGCTTTCTCCCAATGATCGCACCATGCTTGATACTTCCTGTGTTGGTTCTTATATGCTGAAGACTACTGAATTCAAGTGGGATTTATTGGAAATAATTAAACGCAACTCTGAACATTGGAGATCCGACGATGGTAAGGAGTCAGGTATGACACCTAAGTTTGATTGTGTTAAATCTTTTATGGATACCGATGCTTTTCGTGGATTTAGCGCTAAATATGGACTTGACTCTGAGACAATAGCTTCTTTCTGTGAATCTTTTGCTACTCACGTTGATCTCCCCAAGGAGAAGTGGTTTAAATATAATCCTCCCATTGAAGTAAAAGTAGTTGCACCTGTTACAGTTGAACAAAAGACTATCACTTATAATGATCCTATTGTTCCTACTACTTATGTTGAGAAACCACCTTTTCTTGTTAGAACAAAGGATCATGCTAAAGCTTCAATTGTGGTTCGTAAGAGTAATACTAGAACATATACACCTCCTGAGTAAATTAAAGTTGAACCTAGTATTGCTATGGTTAAAGATTTCTTGGCTGATAATATAGATGGGCATGTTATTTACTTCTGTGAGGAAGGTGCTAATATTGCTAAACCCGATGCAAAGATACATAGACCTATTGTAGGCATGCCTGTTATTTCTGTTAAAATAGGAGATCATTGTTATCATGGCTTATGTGATATGGGTGCTAGTGCTAGTGCAATACCTATTTCCTTATATGAAGAAATTATGCATGATATTGCATCCTCTGAGTTGGAAGATATTGATGTCACAATTAAGCTTGCCAATAGAGAAACTATTTCACCATTTGGGATAGTTAGAGATGTTGAAGTATTGTGTGGGAAAGTAAAATATCCTGCTGATTTTCTTGTTCTGGGTCCCCACAAGATAGCTTTTGTCCCATTATATTTGGTAGACCCTTCTTGAATACTGTCAATGCTAGGATTGATTGCACAAAGGAAGTTGTTACAATTGGCTTGGGGGATATGGAACATGAGTTTAATTTTGCTAAGTTCTGTAGACAACCCCATGATAAAGAATTACCTAGTAAGGATGAAATAATTAGTCTTGCTTCTATTGCCGTGCCTCCTACTGATCCGTTAGAATACTATTTGCTAGACCATGAAAATGATATGTTTATGAATGAAAGAAGGGAAATAGATGAAGTATTCCTTAAACAGGGCCCTATTTTGAAACACAACTTGCCTGTTGAAATCTTAGGGGATCCTCCTCCACCCAAGAGCGATCCCGTGTTTGAGCTTAAACCTTTACCTGATAATCTTAAATATGCTTGTCTTGATGAAAAGAAGATATATCCTGTTATTATTAGTGCTAACCTTTCAGAGCAAGAAGAGGAAAGATTATTGAAAACTCTGAAAAAGCACCGTGCCGCTATTGGATATACTCTTGATGATCTGAAGGGCATTAGTCCCACTATGCCAACACAAAATTAAATTGGACGAAGGCTCCAAACCAGTTAGAGATCATCAACGACGGTTAAATCCTAAGATGAAAGAAGTGGTAAGAAAGGAGATACTAAAGCTTCTTGAGGCAGGTATAATTTATCCCGTTGCTGATAGTGATTGGGTAAGTCCTGTCCAATGCGTCCCTAAGAAGGGAGGTATTACTGTTGTTCCTAATGATAAAGATGAATTGATTCCGCAAAAATTATTACAGGTTATAGGATGGTAATTGATTTTCGTAAATTAAATAAAGCTACTAAGAAAGGTCATTACCCTTTGCCTTTTATTGATCAAATGCTAGAAAGACTATCCAAACATACACATTTCTGCTTTCTAGATGGTTATTTTGGTTTCTCTCAAATACCTGTGTCAGCGGACGATCAATCAAAAACCACTTTTACTTGCCCTTTCGGTACTTTTGCTTATAGACGTATTCCTTTTGGTTTACGTAATGTACCTGCTACCTTTGAAAGATGTATGATGGCTATATTCTCTGACTTTTATGAAAATATTTGTGAGGTATTCATGGATGACTTCTCCATTTATGGATCCTCTTTTGATGATTGCTTGAGCAACCTTGATTGAGTTTTCCAGAGATCTAAAGACACTAGTCTCGTCTTGAATTCGGAAAAGTGTCACTTTATGGTTAATGAAGGCATTGTCTTGGGGCATAAAAATTCTGAAAGAGGTATCAAAGTTGGTAAAGCTAAAGTTGATGCTATTGAAAAGATGCCATGTCCCAATGACATTAAAGGTATAAGAAGTTTCCTTGGTCATGCCGGTTTTTATAGGAGGTTCATTATGCTAATTACAATGTTCTTGATGACCCACTACCTATTGATGATAGCTTTCCTTATGAACAATTAGCGGTCGTTAATGCTTCTCGTACCGCTCCATGGTATGCTGATTATGCTAATTACATTGTTGCTAAATTTATAACACCTAGCTTCACATACCATCAAAAGAAAAAGTTCTTTTATGATTTAAGACATTACTTCTGGGATGACCCACACCTTTATAAAGAAGGAGTAGATGGTGTTATTAGACGTTGTGTACCTGAGCATGAACATGAACAGATCCTACGCAAGTGTCACTCCAAACCATCTGGAGGACACCACGCTGGAGATAGAACTGCACATAAGGTATCGCAATCCGATTTTTATTGGCCTACTCTCTTCAAAGATGCTCGTAATTTTATCTTGTCTTGTGATGAATGTCAGAGAATTGGTAATATTGGTAAACGTCAAGAAATGCATATGAATTATTCTCTTGTTATTGAACCATTTGATGTTTGGGGCTTTGATTATATGGGACCTTTTCCTGCCTCTAATGGTTATACACATATTTTAGTTGCTGTTGATTATGTTACTAAGTGGGCAGAAGCTATTCCAACTAGTAGTGCTAATCATAACACCTCTATTAAGATGCTTAAAGAAGTTATTTTTCTGAGTTTTGGAGTCCCTAGATATCTCATGACTGATGGTGGTTCACATTTTATTCATGGTGCTTTTCGTAAAATGCTTGCTAAGTATGATGTTAATCATAGAATTGCATCTCCATATCACCCACAGTCTAGTGGTCAAGAAAAATTGAGTAATAGAGAGCTCAAATTAATTTTGCAAAAGACTGTTAATAGATCTAGAAAGAATTGGTCCAAGAAACTTGATGATGCATTATGGGCCTATAGAACTGCATATAAAAATCCTATGGGTATGTCTTCGTATAAGATGGTATATGGAAAAGCATGTCACTTACCTCTCGAACTTGAACATAAAACATATTGGGCCATTAAAGAGCTCAACTATGATTTCAAACTTGCCGGTGAGAAGACGTTATTTGACATTATCTCACTTGATGAATAGAGAACCCAAGCCTATGAGAATGCCAAGCTGTTCAAAGAAAAAGTTAAAAGATGGCATGACAAAAGGATACAAAAGCGTGAGTTTAACGTAGGTGATTATGTGTTGCTATTCAACTCTCGTTTAAGATTTTTTTCAGGAAAACTTCTCTCTAAATGGGAAGGTCCTTACATTATCTTGCTATGATCTTGAGAAAATAGAAAGAACAAAAAGAAATAAAAGAGTTCAAATTGATCTTATGGATAGTAATGACGTCACATATAAGAGTATGAGGCATAAAAGTTGTTGAGAGTTGACAAACATAGTTTTGGTCATCGTTGCAATTAATAGGAAGTAATAAAGAAAGAGAGATTTTCACATATAAATATACTATCTTGGACATCTTTTATAATTGTGAGCACTCATTAAGTATGACATGCTAAAGAGTTGATGTTGGACAAGGAAGACAACGTAATGGGTTATGTTTTCTCACATCTTAGTTAAAGTATATTGTCATGGATCGTCTAACATGTTGAGCTTGCCTTTCCCCCTCATGCTAGCCAGAATTCCTTGCACCAAGTAGAGATACTACTTGTGCTTCCCAATATCCTTAAACCCCATTTTGCCATGAGAGTCCACTATACCTACCTATGGATTGAGTAAGATCCTTCAAGTAAGTTGTCATGTTGCAAGCAATAATTAAAATTGCTCTCTAAATATGTATGACTTATTAGTGCGGAGAAAATAAGCTTTATACGATCGTGTGATATGGAAGTAATAAAAGCGACGGACTTCATAATAAAGGTTCATATCACAAGTGGCAATATAAAGTGACGTTCTTTTGCATTAAGATTTTGTGCATCCAACCCTAAAAGCACATGGCAACCTCTGCTTCCCTCTGCGAAGGGCCTATCTTTTACTTTATGCAAGAGTCAAGGTGATCTTCACCTTTCCCCTTTTCATTTTATCCTTTGGCAAGCACCGTGTTGGAAAGATCCTGAGATTGGATGTAAGTTAGCATGGGCTATTATAGTTGACACCACCCAAAGGTGAATACCTTGGGAGCGAAACTATAAGCCCCTATCTTTCTCAGTGTCCGATTAAAACTCCATAACCATAAGTATTGCGTGAGTGTTAGCAATTGTAGAAGACTATATGATAGTTGAGTATGTGGACTTGCTGAAAAGCTCTATTCTTGACTCTTTCTGATGTTATGATAAATTGCAATTGCTTCAATGACTGAGATTATAGTTTGTTAATTCTCAATGAAGTTTCTGAACCATACTTGACATTGTGAAAAGATTGTTACTTGAGCATAAGAAATCATATGACAAAATCTATATATGTTCCTGTCATAAGAATGATCATGATGCCCTCATGTCCGTATTTTATTTTTATCGACACCTCTATCTCTAAACATGTGGACATATTTTTTGATATCGCTTTCCGCTTGAGGACAAGCGAGGTCTAAGCTTGGGGGAGTTGATACGTCCATTTTGCATCATGCTTTTATATCGATATTTATTGCATTATGGGTGGTTATTACACATTATGTCACAATACTTATGGCTATTCTCTCTTATTTTACAAGGTTTGTCATGAAGAGGGAGAATGCCGGCAGCTGGGATTCTGGCTGGAAAAGGAGCAAATATTGGAAACCTATTCTGCACAGCTCCAAAAGTCCTGAAACTCCACGAAAGTCATTTTTGGAATTAATAAGAATTATTGAGCAAAGAAAGTAGCAGAGGGGGCCCACACCCTGGCCATGAGGGTGGGGGCGCGCCCCCTGTCTCGTGGGCCCCCTGGTGGCCCTCCGGTGCCCATCTTCTGCTATATGAAGTCTTTTACCCTGGAAAAAAATCATAAGAAAGCTTATGGGACGAAACTCCGCCGCCACGAGGCGGAACCTTGGCGGAACCAATCTAGGGCTCCGGCGGAGCTGTTCTGCCGGGGAAACTTCCCTCTAGGAGGGGGAAATCATCACCATCATCATCACCAACGATCGCCTCATCAGGAGGGGGTCAATCTCCATCAACATCTTCACCAGCACCATCTCCTCTCAAACCCTAGTTCATCTCTTGTATCCAATCTTCTATCTAGAACCACAAATTGTACATGTGGGTTGCTAGTAGTGTTGGTTACTCCTTGTAGTTGATGCTAATTGGTTTACTTGGTGGAAGATCATATGTTCAGATCCTTAATGCATATTAATACTCCTCTGATTATGAACATGAATATGCTTTGTGAGTAGTTACGTTTGTTCCTGAGGACATGGGTGAAGTCTTGCTATTTGTAGTCATGTGAATTTGGTATTCGTTCAATATTTTGATGAGATGTATGTTGTCTCTCCTCTAGTGGTGTTATGTGAACGTTGACTACATGACACTTCACCATTGTTTGGGCCTAGAGGAAGGCATTGGGAAGTAATAAGTAGATGATGGGTTGCTAGAGTGACAGAAGCTTAAACCCTAGTTTATGCGTTGCTTTGTAAGGGGCTGATTTGGATCCACTAGTTTCATGCTATGGTTAGGTTTACCTTAATACTTCTTTTGTAGTTGCAGATGCTTGCAATAGGGGTTAATCATAAGTGGGATGCTTGTTCAAGAAAGGGCAGTACCCAAGCACCGGTCCACCCACATATCAAATTATCAAAGTAACGAACGCGAATCATATGAGCGTGATGAAAACTAGCTTGATGATAATTCCCATGTGTCCTCGGGAGCGCTTTTCTCATTATAAGAAATTGTCCAGGCTTGTCCTTTGCTACAAAAAGGATTGGGCCACCTTGCTGCACTTTATTTACTTTCGTTGCTTGTTACCCGTTACAAATTATCTTATCACAAAACTATCTATTACCTACAATTTCAGTGCTTGCAGAGAATACCTTACTGAAAACCGCTTGTCATTTCCTTCTGCTCCTCGTTGGGTTCGACACTCTTACTTATCGGAAGGACTACAATAGATCCCCTATACTTGTGGGTCATCATCGGCCGACTGCTCTAGCCGCTCGATTAGGCGGGGCTTGATGCCGGACAAGATGAGGCCATTTGCTCGCTCCACTTGGCCATTTGACTGCGGATGGGCAACATACGCTAAGTTCAGTCGGATGCCCTGATTTGCACAGAAACAGTCCAAGGCGCCTTTGGGAAAATTGGTGCCGTTGTCGGTGATGATGTTGTGAGGAATGCCATATCTGATAGTGATGTCGGCAATGCATGTGACAGCAGTCGACCCATTCAGCTTCTTGATTGGTTTTGCTTCTATCCACTTTGTGAACTTGTCCACGGCGACCAGCAGATGGGTCAGGCCGCCGCGTGCCGTCTTGAATGGGCCTACCATATCCAAACCCCACACGGCAAAGGGCCAGGTGATGGGGATGGTCTTGAGGGCGGAAGCCGGCAGATGTTGCTTGGCACTGAAGACCTGGCACCCCTTGCATTTCTTGACTAGCTCTTTGGTATCGTCCAAAGCAATCGGCCAGAAGAACCCATGGCGGAAAGCTTTGGCCACAAGTGATCTGGAGGCGGCATGGTGGCCACATTCACCTTGGTGTATATCTATAAGGATCTCGATGCCTTTCTCTGGTTCCACATAGCGCTGGTGGATGCCAGTCACACTCTGCCTTGCGAGCTTTTGGTTGACAATGGTGTAGGAGCATGCTCTGCACTGGATCTGTCTTGCTAGTACCTTGTCGGTTGGCAGCACGCGGCTGTCCAAATAGTCATGGATAGGCTGCGCCCAAGATGGGGCCGCCACCATTGTGAACACGACGACTGATACGAGGAGGGCCGGGTTGGGATGCGGCGGGCTGGAGCCGGCCGCTCCACATGGCGGTGATGAAGTCCCTTGACCGACTACAGTAGCCCCTAGGCCGCCTGCTGAGAGCGCGGGGCCGGTTGCTGGCGCTGCAGCCCCTGGGCCGCTTGGCGAAGTCCCCGAGTTGGCCGCTGAAGTCCCCGCACCGACTGCCGAAATCCCCAAGCCGGATCCGGCTGCTCCTGGGGCAATCGACACGAATATGGAGTCGGACTCTGGTGAAGGCTTGATTGACGGCTTGCGAAGGCGCTCGAGGGAGATGTTGGATGGTATAGCTTGCCGGGTGGAGCCGATGCGGGCGAGAGCATCTGCTGCGTTGTTGTCGGCCCGTGGCACATGGATGAACTCGCACCCGTCGAAGTGGCTGCTTATGTGCTGGACGAGGAAGCGGTAGCTTGCCATGTTTGCATCCTTGGCGTCACAGTCGCCGGATGACTGCTGGACCACCAAGTATGATTCGCCGTAGCAGAGGATGCGGCGAATGCCGATTTATTTGGTCAGTCAGAGCTCGAAGATGAGTGCTTCATACTCGGCTACGTTGTTGGAGGCGGCAAAGTGGATCTGCAACGTGTAGTTCAGCTTGTCCCCTTTGGGAGTGGTGAGGACGATGCTGGCTCCCAGCCCGATGCACATCTTTGAGCTGTAAAGTGCATCCGCCAATGCGTGGAGTGCGGAGCTGGTGGCAGGTACTGGGACTCGGCCCAGTCGACGAGGAAGTCGGCCAGTGTTTGGGACTTGATGGCGGTGCGGGGCTGGTAGAAGATGGTGTGCGGGGCCAGCTTGATGGCACACTTGGCCACCCGGCCCGAGGCATCTCTGTTGCCTATGATCTCGGCAAGGGGAGCGGTGCAGACGACCGTGATGGAGTGCTCTTGAAAGTATTGCTTGAGTTTCTTTGTGGCAAAGTACACGCCATAACACATCTTCTGGTAGTGGGCCGGGGTAATTCTGCTTGGAGGCCGACAGGACCTCGCTCAGGTAATACACCGGCCTCTGGACCGGTTGTGCCTTGTCGGCTTCTGGGCGCTCGACAACGTTCACCGTGCTGATAACTCTGTTGGTGGCGGCGATGTAGAGGAGCATGGGCTCTTTAGCAGCCGGAGCCGCCAGGATAGGCGGTGTTGATATCATCCGTTTGAGCTGGAGGAAGGCGGCGTCCGCCTGGTCATTCCACTTGAAGCAAGTGGTTTTCTTCATGAGCTGGTATAGGGAGAGTGCCTTTTTGTCGGAGTAATGGGCCACGGGTAGGCTAACCCGAGCCCTAGAACCTTTCAAGACATCGGGGCAAACTGCACCCCTCAAGTCCCAGAGGCGACTCCCATTCAAGCCGAGTCCCAGAGGCGACTCCACGATGAGCCGAGTCCCCAGAGGCGACTCCAAGATGAGCCGAGCCCCAGAGGCGACTTCCAGTTAAGCCGAGTCCCAGAGGCAACTCCCATTCAAGCCGAGTCCCAGAGGCGACTCCAAGGAAGCCGACTATGGGGAGTCGGCCCGCGATTCCCAACCACCCCGATAATTAAAGGCAGGCATGGCCATAGTGCGCCGTACCCACGGAGATCTTCGCCCGACGCGGCACTGTTGCCATGCCGGCCCTGACAACAGCCCTGGGGGCGGAGCCCTGTACCCACGACGGTCTGTCTGTACGGCCCGGAGGCGGCGGGGCCTACCAATCAGAGAGAGTGTTGAAGACGGCGAGAGCGCCAAGAGACGGACCCGTTGGGAGTCGGCCCCCAGGAGTCGGCCGACCCCTCCCACGGGCCCCACACGCCATTAACCAGACGCGACGGGGGAATGGCAACAGTGATCGCCCACCAGGCGGCGGCGCTGTTGCCATGACCTCATGACCAAGCCCGCGTCATTAGAAGCACGGGTACAGTAATCTGCAGCCGGCAAGAGCCGCCCGCGGCGGGCGCGGGCTGACGCCCTCGTACCAGGCCAGTCGGCGGGCCCCAGGAGTCGGCGGAGAAGATGGCGCCTGAGAGACAGACGGCTGGGACCCACACCCAGCCGGTTTTACCATTGTAACCCTGGGGGGTAGGCCTTTATAAACCCCCCAGAGCGCCCATGCAAAGGGTTCGGAATCATCTAGCACTAGACAGACCACACGAGGAGGAGAGAGCTAGCTTGGCCTTCTCCTACCTCCAGAAACAGCTCTAGGAGCACCCTTGTATTCACTTTGCCTTAGTGACCATGCGGAGACCCCGTAGAGCAGCAGTAGGGGTGTTATTTCCTCGGAGAGCCCTGAAGCTGGGTAAGATCCGCCGGCGTGCATGTCTTCGCCTCATCCCGTTTCCAGGCATCGGCGACGTTCTACTCGCCCCCACCATGATAAGCCATCCTTTGGCATATTTCGCACCCAACCCCCGACATTTGGCGCCCACCGTGGGGCATGGTGCACCATCGTCCGGAGATCTGTTCTGGACGGGAGCCCTCTTCCTCCCTGGCCAGCGCAGCCAGCCAGGCTCGCTAGATGGAGTCTGCATCGACGCGCTGCGCGGCACTGAGGCTGCCTGTGTAGTGAGCTGCCTCGCCGAACTTGTCGGCGAGGTTCTCCTCTGCGACGAGCCTGCATCCGACGCAGGCACGGGTGGCCCCGAGAGCCTCCTCGCGGGCCTCCTCGACCAACTCCACGTCACCGGCGAGCCTGCCGTGGACTTGGAGTCCTTAGGTTCCACCGACCCGATGCTGGTCGACTCCGACGCTGTGTCGCTTGACACTTTCCCCACCAACGTGGTGGTCTATGACGAGCCGCTCCCTCACGAGGAGAGCGGCGGAAGCGCCGTCACGGAGGTGCTCGTCATCAGTCACGGTGAGCGTTCCGGTGAGGGAGCTCAGGACCCGCTCGACGCGACTCTACAAGACCTGACTGCGCCTATTTCAGAAGACGCAGATGCCGAGACACTGGAGACACGCCGCCTTCGGATTATTGAAGGCGCCAAGAGGCTGGCAAGCATGAGGCGCATGTCAGAAGCCTACCAGCGCGAAATGGATCGCGTCGTGGGCGGCTCGCCGGCTCCGACTGGGCCTAGCCGCCTAGGCGCGGTCGGCGGACAGGCGCTGCACGACTGCCGCCAACCTGTTGAGCCAATCCCAGTATCGCCACCCTGCGGAGAACATTCGTGCCGCCCAAGCGGCGACTGACGAGCTGAAGAACTTCGAAGGCGAAGAGCGCCGCATGATGATGGAGCGAGTCCAGCAACTCCTCGACGCGGTTGCTGCGCAGAACACGGCCGGCGGCCGCACAGATGCGCCGCAGTAACCAAATGACGACTTGCCTCCCCGCCGAGATCAAGGCGCGACGTCTCGGACGCCGACTGGTGGAGTCCGCGGAAGAAAAGACAAAGAGCCGGCTGTCACTCGCAGTCGGACTCGCATCACCATCGAGCGTGACCAAGACGGCCGTCCGAGAGCAGTAGAGCGGCAAGACGACTACCTGCCTCCCCCACCAAGAAGAGAATGGCGAGTTTCCCCAGCGCCTGTTGAGCATCCAACTCTCGGTGGCCGCCTTGGCCGCCGAGAGGGAGTCGGAGAGAATGACGCCCGCCACCGGATCGACCGACTCCACCGATCCCTGGCGCTGGAAGAAGAAGATGAGCTGGGTCCGCCTTGCTTTGGACCCCGCATCCGAGACGAGCCTTTTCCCAAGGGGTTCACGCTCCCCCGGGACACACCCAAGTACACCGGTTCCGTGAAGCCGGAAGCCTGGCTAGTTGATTACTCCACGGCCGTCAACATAGCGAACGGCAACAAGCGAGTTGCCGTGAAGTATGTTCCCCTCATGCTCCAGGGCACGGCCCGGACATGGTTGAACAGTCTGAAGCCCCGCAGCATCAACAGCTGGGTCGACTTCACCGAAGCCTTCATCCGCAACTTCACGAGCACGTACAAGCGACCTCCCAAGCCGCGCCAGCTTTCCTTGTGCGTGCAAGGCCCTGACGAGTCAACACGCGACTACCTCACGCCCTGGGGCGAGATTCGGAACTCCTGCGAGGGCGTGCACGAGGTGCAGGCTATCGAGTACTTCACCGCCGAGTGCCGAGAAGGCACCCTCCTCAAGCACAAACTCCTCTGCGATGAGCCAGAAACCCTCGATGAACTGCTGGTCATAGCAGACAAGTATGCCACAGCCGACTCCTCCATGAAGATGGAAATTCAAGTTAATGCGGCTGGCAAAGTGGCCCCTCAGGCTCCCAGAACTCCAGCTGGAGACACCAGTCGGCGACAACAACAGAACGACAACAAACGCAAGGCCCAACAGCCGACTTCCAGCAGTCGGTAGGTTGCGATAGTCGAAGATCAACAGCCGGAGGGGCAGCCTCCGGCCAAGCGACAGAAAGGCGGCAAGTCCAACTGGTTGCCGGCCTTCTCTTACGAGCAGACTCTGGATGGTCCCTGCAAGTTCCACAGTGGCGCGAAGCCGTCAAATCATACCACCCGAAAGTGCCACCGCTCACGAGAATCGCCAAGGAGACGGCCTCCTTCCTCCCCGTCATTGGTTGGCCGCCTGCACCGCCGCCCCAGCAGCCGGCTGCTCGGCCAGTCGGCGCAGTACAAGACAAGTACCCAGAAGAGCATGGAGCCTATGTGGTGTTCACCAGTGTGGATGATGATCAACATAGCAGACGGCTGCAGCAGCAAGAAGTAAGTGCAGTGGCATCAAATACTCCAGAGTTTATGCATTGGTCCGAGAAGCCTATCAGTTGGAGCAGAGCAGATCACCCAGAGATGATGCCGAATCCGGGCTCCTATGCCTTGGTCCTGAGTGCCACCTTGGCCACCGATAGGCAGGCTGCTCGCTTTTCGAGAGTGCTGATAGACGGAGGCAGTAGCATCAACATCCTGTACAAGGACATTATGGAGAAGCTAGGAATCAAGCAAAGACAGCTGCAGAGCAGCCGAACTGTGTTCCACGGCATCGTACCTGGCCTTTCCTGCTCACCAATCGGCAAGATCATGATAGACGTTCTCTTCAGAGACAAAGATCATTTCCGCCGGGAGCCAGTCTGGTTTGAAGTGGTGGACCTTGAGAGCCCTTACCATGCGTTACTAGGCCGACTTGCTTTGGCCAAGTTCATGGCAGTCCCCCACTACGCCTACCTCAAGATGAAGATGCCGAGCTCCAAGGGAATTCTGACCGTAGCCGGTGACTACAGGAAGTCGTCCGCTTGCGCGGCCGAGAGCAGTCGGCTGGCCGAGTCCCTGGTGATCGCAGCTGAGAAGCGGCTCCTCGATCGGGTCGTGGCGATGGCCGAAAGCAGCCAGAGATGTCGCCTGACCCCAAGGAGTTGGAAGCTGAGGGTTCGTTCAAGCCGGCCAAAGAGACTAAGAAGATACCCTTGGACCCGGAGCACCCAGAGAGGTACGCTGTCATGGGTACAAACCTTGATAGTAAATAGGAAGGCGAGCTCGTCGATTTCCTCCGTGAGAATTGAGACATCTTTGCATGGTCCCCTAAAGACATGCCAGGTGTACCGACGGAATTCATCGAGCACAAGTTACATGTCCGACCTGATGTGAAGCCCGTCAGGCAACCCTTGCGCCGCCTGTCAAAAGAGAAGAGAAGAGTTGTTGGAGAAGAGATAGCCCGGCTCCTGGCGGCCGGCTTCATTATGGAGGTTTTTTTCCAGAGTGGTTGGCAAACCTGGTCTTGGTACTGAAGAAAAACAAGCAGTGGCGAATGTGCATTGATTACACAAGCCTCAACAAAGCTTGCCCGAAGGACCCATTTGCCCTGCCGAGAATCGATCAGGTGATAGACTCCACAGCCGGATGCGAGCTGTTGAGTTTCTTAGATGCGTATTCAGGATATCACCAGGTCAAGCTGAACCCGGCATACAGACTGAAGACCGCCTTCATCACGCCGTTCGGAGCCTTCTGCGTATTCAGGAATGCCGGCGCCACCTTTCAGCGTTGCATGCAGAAGTGCCTCCTCAAGCAACTCGGCAGAAATGCCCACGTCTACGTGGATGATGTAGTGGTGAAGACGGAGAAGCGTGGGACACTGCTGGAAGACCTCAAGGAAACCTTTGAGAACCTGCGCCGATTCCAGATCAAGCTCAACCCTGAGAAGTGCATTTTCGGAGTACCAGCCGGCCAACTCCTTGGCTTCCTGGTCTCTGAGCGCGGCATAGAGTGCAACCCTGTGAAGATCAAGGCCATTGAGAGGATGGAGGTACCCAGCCGACTGTTAGATGTGCAAAAGTTCACCGGCTGCTTGGCGTCCATCAGCCAATTCATCAGTCGGCTGGGTGAGAAAGCTCTCCCTTTGTATCAATTGATGAAGAAGACCACCTTTTTTGAGTGGAACCACAAGGCGGATGAAGCATTTCTCCAGCTGAAGAAGATGTTGACTACTCCTCTGTCTTTGGCCCCGACTCCTAAAGAGCCCATGCTCTATACATCACCGCCACCACCGAGTAGTCAGCATGATCATCGTAAGTCGGCGCAAGGAGGAAGGCAAAGCGTGCCTTGTCCGAGAGACCGTGTATTACCCGAAATCTTGTCGACCTCCAAGCAGAACTACCCCCACTACAAGAAGATGTGCTACGGTGTGCATTTTGCCGCCAAGAAGCTGAAGCCTTACTTTCAAGAGCATCCAATCACTGTGGTTTGCACAGCCCCGCTGGCCGAGATCATTGGGAGCCGAGACGCTTCTGGCTGAGTAGCCAAATGGGCCATAGATTTGGCTCCCTACACCATCTACTACCAGCCCCGCACTGCCATCAAGTCGCAAGCACTGGCCGACTTCCTCGTCGACTGGGCCGACACCCAGTAACTCCCGCCAGCGCCCGATTCCACCCATTGGCAGATGCATTTCGACGGCTCCAAGATGCGCACCGGCCTGGGAGCCGGCGTCGTCCTCACCTCCCCTAAAGGCGACAAGCTCAAGTATGTGCTGCAGATCCGCTTCGCCGCCTCCAACAACGTCGCCGAATACGAGGCGCTCATTCACGGGCTCCGGCTTGCCAAAGAACTCGGCATTCACCGGATCCTGTGCTATGGTGACTCCGATTTGGTGGTCCAGCAGTCATCTGGCGACTGGGACGCCAAAGATGCAAACATGGCAAGCTACCGCTTCCTGGTGCAGCAACTCAGCGGATACTTCGAGGGGTGCGAGTTCCTTCACGTGCAAAGGAATGACAACGACCAAGCAGACGCCTTGGCACGAGTCAGCTCCACCTGCCAAGCAATACCATCCGGCGTTGTTCTTCAGTGCCTCCTTAAGCCGTCTATCAAGCCTTCACCAGAATCAGACTCCATCTTCGTGCCGGCTCCTCCCGAACAAGTCAGATCCGACTCAAGAGCCCCAGCAGACGGCCCCAAGAAAATCACAGTCGAAGCCGGCCCGGGGACTTCAGAACCCGGCCCGGGGACTGCGCCAGTCGGCCCGTGGACTTCGTCAATCCCGCAAGCGGCCGCAGACTCCAGCCCGCCGCCTCCCAGCCCAGCCGCCCTTGTCCAAGTCGCAGTAGTGGCGGTTGAAGAAATAGCAGCACCCTCATGGGCGCAGCCCATCCTCAAGTTTCTAGTGAACAAAGAGCTGCCAACTGATGAAATCTTCGCTTGGCAAGTACAACGCCGAGCGGCAGCCTACACCATAATCAACAGAGACCTGGTCAGGCGCAGCGTTACTGGTGTCTACCAGTGCTGCGTGGAGCCAGAGCAAGGCCAAGCAATTCTCAGAGACATCCATCAGGGCGAGTGCGGCCACCATGCAGCTTCAAGAGCACTTGTCGCCAAAGACTTTCGGCATGGTTTCTTCTGGCCGACTGCCCTGGAAGAGGCTAAAGAGTTAGTCCAAAAATGCAAGGGGTGCCAGAAGTTCCGCTCCAAGCCGCTTCAGCCGGCTTCCGCGCTGAAGACAATCCCCATCGCCTGGCCCTTTGCAGTTTGGGGCCTGGACATGGTGGGACCATTCAAGACGGCCCGAGGCGGCCTAACTCATCTGCTTGTCACGGTGGACAAGTTCACTAAGTGGATAGAAGCAAAGCCCATCAAGAGGTTGAACAGTCCGACTGCAGTGACTTTGATCGCCGACATCATGGTGCGGTACGGCATACCGCATAGCATCATCACCGACAATGGCACAAATTTTGCCAAAGGTGCCTTGGCCCGTTTCTGCGCGACGCGGGGCATCTGACTGGACTTAGCGTCCATTGCCCATCCGCAGTCAAACGGCCAGGTGGAGCGAGCAAACGGCCTCATCTTGTTCGGCATCAAGCCTCGACTGGTCGAACCACTCGAGCGTTCGGCCGGCTGTTGGCCTGAGGAGCTGCCAGCCGTCCTCTAGAGTCTGCGCACGACTCAAAACAAGTCAACCGGCTTCACGCCTTTCTTCCTCGTCTATGGTGCGGAAGCCATCATCCCGGCAGACATAGAATTCGACTCCCCGCGAGTCACCATGTACACTGAAGAGGAAGCAGAAGAAGCACGTCAAGACGGCATCGATCTGCTGGAAGAGGGCCGGTTATTGGAACTCAGCCGGTACAGCATCTACCAGCAGAATCTGCGCCGATACTACAACCGGAAGGTCAGGCCGAGATCTTTCCAAGAGGGCAACCTTGTGCTCCGGCTGATTCAGCGAACAGCCGGCTAGCACAAGTTGTCGGCACCTTGGGAAGGACCCTTCGTCATCAGCAAAGTGCTGGGTGTTGGAAATATGCCCTAGAGGCAATAATAAATTAGTTCTTATTATATTTCCTTGTTCATGACAATCGTTTATTATCCATGCTATAATTTTATTGATAGGAAACTCAGATACATGTGTGGATACATAGACAACACCATGTCCCTAGTAAGCCTCTAGTTGACTAGCACATTGATCAATAGATGGTTACGGTTTCCTGACCATGGACATTGGATGTCATTGATAACGGGATCACATCATTAGGAGAATGATGTGATGGACAAGACCCAATCCTAAGCCTAGCACAGAGATCGTGTAGTTCGTATGCTAAAGCTTTTCTAATGTCAAGTATCTTTTCCTTAGACCATGAGATCGTGCAACTCCCGGATACCGTAGGAATGCTTTGGGTGTACCAAACGTCACAACATAAGCGGGTGGCTATAAAGGTGCACTACGGTATCTCCGAAAGTGTCATTGGGTTGTACGAATCGAGGATCGGATTTGTCACTCCCGTAAACGGAGAGGTATCTCTGGGCCCACTCGGTAGGACATCATCATAATGTGCACAATGTGACCAAGGGGTTGATCACGGGATGATGTGTTACGGAACGAGTAAAGAGACTTGCCGGTAACGAGATTGAACAAGGTATCGGTATACCGACGATCGAATCTCGGGCAAGTACAATACCGTTAGACAAAGGGAATTGTATACGGGATCGATTGAGTCCTTCACATCGTGGTTCATCCGATGAGATCATCGTGGAACATGTGGGAGCCAACATGGGTATCCAGATCCCGCTGTTGGTTATTGACCGGAGAACGTCTCGGTCATGTCTGCATGGTTCCCGAACCCGTAGGGTCTACACACTTAAGGTTCGATGACGCGAGGGTTATAAAGGAAGTTTGTATGTGGTTACCGAATATTGTTCGGAGTCCTGGATGAGATCTCGGATGTCACGAGGAGTTCCGGAATGGTCCGGAGGTAAAGATTTATATATGGGAAGTCCTGTTTTGGTCACCGGAAAAGTTTCGGGTTTTATTGGTAACGTACCGGGACCACCGGGAGGGTCCCGGGGGTCCACCAAGTGGGGCCACCGGCCCCAGAGGGCTGCATGGGCCAAGTGTGGGAGGGGACTATCCCCAGGTGGGCTGGTGCGCCCCCCCACCAAGGCCCAAGGCGCCTAGGGTTTGGGGAGGGTTGCTTCCACCTAACTTGGGGGGGGGGGCAAGTTTCCCCTCTCCCCTCCCTTGGCCGCCACCCTAGATGGGTTTGGGCTGGCCGCCGCCCCTAGGGGTGGAACCCTAGGTGGGGCGCAGCCCCCCTCTCCCCCTATATATACTTGAGGGTCTAGGGGCTGCCAACACATGAGTTTTGACCTCTCCCTGGCGCAGCCCTACCTCTCTCCCTTCTCCTCTCTTGCGGTGCTTGGCGAAGCCCTGCAGGATTGCCACGCTCCTCCACCACCACCACGCCGTTGTGCTGCTGCTGGATGGAGTCTTCCTCAACCTATCCCTCTCTCCTCGCTGGATCAAGGCATGGGAGATGTCACCGGGCTGTACGTGTGTTGAACGCGGAGGTGCGATCCGTTCGGCACTAGGATCTCCGGTGATTTGGATCACGACGAGTACGACTCCTTCAACCCCGTTCTCTTGAACGCTTCCGCTTAGCGATCTACAAGGGTATGTAGATGCACTCTCCTTCCCCTCGTTGCTGGTTTCTCCATAGATAGATCTTGGTGACATGTTGGAAAATTTTGAATTTCTGCCACGTTCCCCAACAGTGGCATCATAAGCTAGGTCTATTGCATAGATTCTTTGCACGAGTAGAACACAAAGTAGTTGTGGGCGTTGATTTTGTTCAATATGCTTACCGTTACTAGTCCAATCTTGTTTCGACGGTATTGTGGGATGAAGCGGCCCGGACCGACCTTACACGTACACTTACGTGAGACAGGTTCCACCGATTGACATGCACTTGGTGCATAAGGTGGCTAGCGGGTGCCAGTCTCTCCCACTTTAGTCGGAACAGATTCGATGAAAAGGGTCCTTATGAAGGGTAAATAGCAATTGGCATATCACGTTGTGGTTTTGCGTAGGTAAGAAACGTTCTTGCTAGAAACCCATAGCAGCCACGTAAAACATGCAAACAACAATTAGAGGACGTCTAACTTGTTTTTGTAGGGTATGCTATGTGATGTGATATGGCCAAGAAGAATGTGATGAATGATATGTGATGTATGAGATTGATCATGTTCTTGTAATAGGAATCACGACTTGCATGTCGATGAGTATGACAACCGGCAGGAGCCATAGGAGTTGTCTTTATTTATTGTATGACCTGTGTGTCATTGAACAACGCCATGTAATTACTTTACTTTATTGCTAACCGGTAGCCATAGTAGTAGAAGTAATAAGTTGGCGAGACAACTTCATGGAGACACGATGATGGAGATCATGGTGTCATGCCGGTGACGATGATGATCATGGAGCCCCGAAGATGGAGATCAAAAGGAGCAATATGATATTGGCCATATCATGTCACTATTTGATTGCATGTGATGTTTATCATGTTTATGCATCTTGTTTACTTAGAATGACGGTAGTAAATAAGATGATCCCTCACAACAATTTC
Organism: Aegilops speltoides; assembly: GCA_021437245.1. Lineage (NCBI taxonomy): Eukaryota > Viridiplantae > Streptophyta > Magnoliopsida > Poales > Poaceae > Aegilops > Aegilops speltoides. The sequence continues at coordinate 358,241,231 of CM038145.1, forward strand.
AAGAAGTGTTCTCCCCTAACTGTGCACCGTTGCTAAAGTTCGTCGTTTCGAAGCACCACGTGATGATCGGGTGTGATAGATCCTTACGTTCACATACAACGGGTGTAAGACAGTTTTACACATGCAAAACACTTAGGGTTAACTTGATGAGCCTAGCATGTACAGACATGGCCTCGGAACACAAAGACCGAAAGGTCGAGCATGAGTCGTATGGAGGATACGATCAACATGAAGATGTTCACCGATGATGACTAGTCCGTCTCACGTGATGATCGGACACGGCCTAGTTGACTCGGATCATGTAATCACTTAGATGACTAGAGGGATGTCTATCGGTGGGAGTTCATAAGATGAACTTAATTATCCTGAACATAGTCAAAAGATCTTTGCAAATTATGTCATAAGCTCGCGCTTTAGTTCCACTGTTTAGATATGTTCCTAGAGAAAATATAGTTGAAAGTTGAAAGTAGCGATTATGCGGACAGAAGAAAGCTTGTGTCCTTAATGCACCGCTCAGTGTGCTGAACCCCAATCGTCGTTTGTGGATGTTGCGAACATCGGACATACACGTTTTGATAACTACGTGATAGTTGAGTTAAACGGTTTAGAGTTGAGGCACCAAAAGACGTTTTCGAAACATCGCGGAACATATCAGATGTTTCGAGGGCTGAAATTGGGATTTCAGGCTCGTGCCCATGTCAAGAGGTATAAGACCTCCGACGATTTTCTTAGCCGGCAAACTAAGGGAGAAAAGCTCAATCGTTGAGCTTGTGCTCAGATTGTATGAGTGCAACAATCACTTGAATCGAGTGGGAGTTGATCTTCCAGATGAGATAGTGATGTTTCTCCAAAGTCATTGCCACCAAGCTGCTAGAGCTTCGTGATGAACTATAACATATCAGGGATAGATATGATGATCCTTGAGGTATTCGCGATGTTTGACACCGCGAAAGTAGAAATCAAGAAGAAGCATCAATTGTTGATGGTTGGTGAAACCACTAGTTTCAAGAAGGGCAAGGGCAAGAAGGATACTTCATGAAGCGGCAAATCAGCTGCTGCTCTAGTGAAGAAACCCAAGGTTGAACCCAAACCGAGACTAAGTGCTTATGTAATAAGGGGAATAACCACTGGAGCGGAATTACCCTAGATACTTGGTAGATGAGAAGGCTGGCAAGGTCGATAGAAGTATATTGGATATACATTATGTTAATGTGTACTTTACTAGTACTCCTAGTAGCACCAGGGTATTAGATACCGGTTCGGTTGCTAAGTGTTAGTAACTCGAAATAAAAGCTACGGAATAAACGGAGACTAGCTAAAGGTGAGCTGACGATATGTGTTGGAAGTGTTTCCAAGGTTGATGTGATCAAGCATCGCACGCTCCCTCTACCATCGAGATTTGGTGTTTGCGTTGAGCATAGACATGATTGGATTATGTCTATCGCAATACGGTTATTCATTTAAGGAGAATAATGGATTTTTTTATTTGAATAATACCTTCAATGGTCTTGCACCTAAAGGAATGGTTTATTGAATCTCGATCATAGTGATACACATTTTCATGCCAAAAAGATATAAGATAGTAATGATAGTACCACTTACTTGTGGCACTGCCATGTAAGTCATATTGGTGTAAAACGCATGAAGAAGCTCCATGTTGATGGATCTTTGGACTCACTCGTTTTGAAAAGTTTGAGACATGCGAACCATGTCTATTGGTGTATACGCATGAAGAAACTCCATGCAGATGGATCGTTTGGACTCACTTGATTTTGAATCACTTGAGATATGCAAATCATACCACATGGGCAAGATGACTAAAAAGCCTCGTTTTTGGTAAAATGGAACAAGATAGCAACTTGTTGGAAGTAACACATTTTGATGTGTGCAGTCCAATGAGTGCTGAGGCATGCAGTGAATATCGTTATGTTCTTACTTCACAGATGATTCGAGTAGATGTAGAGTATATTTACTTGATGAAACACAAGTCTGAATTATTGAATGGTTCAAGTAATTTCAGAGTGAAGTTGAAGATCATCGTGACAAGAGGATGAAATGTCTATGATATGATCATAGAGATGAGTATCTGAGTTATGAGCTTTGGCATGCAATTAAGACATTGTGGAAATTGTTTCACAATTAATACCGCCTGGAACACCATAGTTTGATGGTGTGTCCGAACATCATAGTTGCACCCTATTGGATATGGTGCGTACCATGATGTCTCTTATCGAATTACCACTATCGTTTATGGGTTAGGCATTAGAGACAACCACATTCACTTTAAATAGGGCACCACGTAATTCCGTTGAGATGACACCGTATGAACTATGGTTTAGAGAAACCTAAGTTGTCATTTCTTAAAGGTTTGGGGCTGCGACGCTTATGTGAAAAAGTTTCAGGTTGATAAGCTCGAACCCAAAGCGGATAAAATGCATCTTCATAGGACACCCAAAATAGTTGGGTATACCTCCTAATTCAGATCCGAAAGCAATAGGGATTGTTTCTTGAATCGGGTCCTTTCTCGAGGAAAAGTTTGTCTCGAAAAGTTGAGTGGGAGGATGGTGGAGACTTGATATGGTTATTGAACCATCACTACAACTAGTGTGTAGCAGGGCACATGAAGTTGTTCCTGTGGCACCTACACCAATTGAAGTAGAAGCTTATGATAGTGATCATGAAACTTCAGATCAAGTCACTACCGTACCTCGTAGGGTGACAAGGATGCGTACTGCTTCAGAGTGGTGCAGTAATCCTGTCGTGAAGGTCATGTTGCTAGACAACAATGAGCCTACGAGCTATGGAGAAGCAATGGTGGGCCCAAATTCCGACAAATGGTTAGAAGCCATGAAATCCAAGATAGGATCCATGTATCATAACAAAGCATGAACTTTGGTGGACTTACCCGATGATCGGCAAGCCATTGAGATAAATGGATCTTTAAGAAGAAGACGGATGTGGACGGTGATGTCACCGTCTATGAAGCTCGACTTGTGGCGAAGAGTTTTTCACAAGTTCAAGGAGTTGACTGCGATGAGATTTTCTCATCCATAGCGATGCTTAAGGTCCGTCGAAATCATGTTAGCATTAGCTGCATTTATGAAATTTGGCAGATGGATGTCAAAACGAGTTTCCTTACTAGTTTTCTTAAGGAAAGGTTGTATGCGATACAATCAGAAAGGTTTTGTCGATCCTAAGGATGCTAAAAGGTATGCTAGCTCCAGTGATCCTTCCATGGACTGGAGTAAGCATCTCGGAGTTGGAATGTACGCTTTGATGAGATGATCAAAGATTTTGGATTTATACAAAGTTTATGAGAAACTTGTATTTCCAAAGAAGTGAGTGGGAGCACTATAGAATTTCGATGAGTATATGTTATTGACATATTGTTGATCGAAATGATGTAGAATTTCTGGAAAGCATATAGGGTTATTTGAAAAGTGTTTTCAATGGAAAACCTGGATTAGGCTACTTGAATAATAAGCATCAAGATCTATAAGATAGATCAAAATGCTTAATAGTACTTTCAAATGAGCACATACCTTGACATGATCTTGAAGGTGTTCAAGATGGATCATCAAAGAAGGAGTTCTTGCACGAGATGTAAGGTATGAAGTTAAGACTTAAAGCTCGACCATGGCAGAATAGAGAGAAAGGGCGAAGGTCGCGTCCCTATACTTTAGACGTAGGCTCTATAGTATGCTATCTTGTGTACCGCACTGAAGTGTGCCTTGCCATGAGTCGGTCAAGGGTACAAGAATGATCCAGAATGGATCATTGGACAACGGTCAAAATTGTCCTTGGAGTAAATAAGGACATGTTTCTCGATTATGGAGGTGATAAAGAGTTCGGCGTAAAGGGTTACATCGATGCAAGCTTTAACACCTATCCGAGTGACTCTGAGTAGCAAACCGGATACGTATAGTGGAGCAACCATTTGGAATAGCTCCAAGTGGAGCGTGGAAGCAGCATTTACAGAATGACCTAGAGATTTGCGAAGTACATACGGATCTGAAAGTTGCAGACCCGTTGACTAAAACCTCTCTCACAAGCAAAACATGATCAAACCCCAGAACTCATTGAGTCTTAATCACATGATGATGTGAACTAGTTTAATGACACTAGTAAACTCTTTGGATGTTGGTCACATGGCGATGTGACATGTGAATGTTAATCACATGGCGATGTGAACTAGATTATTGACTCTAGTGCAAGTGGGAGACTGTTGGAAATATGCCCTAGAGGCAATAATAAATTAGTTATTATTATATTTCCTTGTTCATGATAATCGTTTATTATCCATGCTATAATTGTATTGATAGGAAACTCAGATACATGTGTGGATACATAGACAACACCATGTCCCTAGTAAGCCTCTAGTTGACTAGCTCGTTGATCAATAGATGGTTACGGTTTCCTGACCATGGACATTGGATGTCGTTGATAACGGGATCACATCATTAGGAGAATGATGTGATGGACAAGACCCAATCCTAAGCCTAGCACAAAGATCGTAGTTTGTATGCTAAAGCTTTTCTAATGTCAAGTATCTTTTCCTTAGACCATGAGATTGTGCAACTCCCGGATACCGTAGGAATGCTTTGGGTGTACGAAACTTCACAACATAACTGGGTGGCTATAAAGGTGCACTACGGTATCTCCGAAAGTGTCTCATTGGGTTGGTACGAATCGAGATGGGATTTGTCACTCCCGTAAACGGAGAGGTATCTCTGGGCCCACTCGGTAGGACATCATCATAATGTGCACAATGTGACCAAGGGGTTGATCACGGGATGATGTATTACGGAACGAGTAAAGAGACTTGCCGGTAACGAGATTGAACAAGGTATCGGTATACCGACGATCGAATCTCGGGCAAGTACAATACCGTTAGACAAAGGGAATTGTATACGGGATCGATTGAGTCCTTGACATCGTGGTTCATTCGATGAGATCATCGTGGAACATGTGGGAGCCAACATGGGTATCCAGATCCCGCTGTTGGTTATTGACCGGAGAACGTCTCGGTCATGTCTGCATGGTTCCCGAACCCGTAGGCTCTACACACTTAAGGATCGATGACGCTAGGGTTATAAAGGAAGTTTGTATGTGGTTACCGAATATTGTTAGGAGTCCCGGATGAGATCCCGGACGTCACGAGGAGTTCCGGAATGGTCCGGAGGTAAAGATTTATATATGGGAAGTCCTGTTTTGGTCACCGGAAAACTTTCGGGTTTTATCAGTAACGTACCGGGACCACCGGGAGGGTCCCGGGGTCCACCAAGTGGGGCCACCGGCCCCAGAGGGCTGCATGGGCCAAGTGTGGGAGGGGACCAGCCCCAGGTGGGCTGGTGCGCCCCCCCACCAAGGCCCAAGGCGCCTAGGGTTTGGGGAGGGGGTGCTTCCACCTAACTTGGGGGGCAAGTTTCCCCTCTCCCCTCCCTTGGCCGCCACCCTAGATGGGTTTGGGCTGGTTGCCGCCCCTAGGGGTGGAACCCTAGGTGGGGCGCAGCCCCCCCTCTCCCCCTATATATACTTGAGGGTCTAGGGGCTGCCAACACATGAGTTTGGACCTCTCCCTAGCGCAGCCCTACCTCTCTCCCTTCTCCTCTCTTGCGGTGCTTGGGGAAGCCCTGCAGGATTGCCACGCTCCTCCACCACCACCACGCCATTGTACTGCTGCTGGACGGAGTCTTCCTCAACGTCTCCCTCTCTCCTTGCTGGATCAAGGCATGGGAGACGTCACCGGGCTGTACGTGTGTTGAACGCGGAGGTGCCGTCCGTTCGGCACTAGGATCTCCGGTGATTTGGATCACGACGAGTACGACTCCTTCAACCCCGTTCTCTTGAACGCTTCCGCTTAGCGATCTACAAGGGTATGTAGATGCACTCTCCTTCCCCTCGTTGCTGGTTTCTCCATAGATAGATCTTGGTGACACGTAGGAAAATTTTCAATTTCTGCTACGTTCCCCAACACTGGGTAATGACTCCTACTACCGAATCGACGCCCAGAAGCCCCGAGCGCGCAAGAGGGACGATTCCGGCAAGGAGTCAGAACGACCATGGAACGCAAATCTTCTCTGAAGATTTTACAGTTGATGCAGTATGTACCACGCAATCCTTTGTATTAAAGTATCGAGACTTTGGGCCCCCCAAGACGAGCTCGGGGACTGCCCTTTTTGTTATCTGTATGATAAGAATCATGCCTCCGAGTATGCTACTCTTTGTTATGCTGCTTGGCATCGGGTTCAACTAGTCGGCCCGGGGACTCGCCGTCTTGCGCTATGAAATGCTTCCTGCAGTCGGACAAGTAGTGTGCGGCGCTTAAGCCGTCTCCTGTCGGAAGCCGCAGTTCGTAGAGCGACTGTTGGTAGGCAGAGAGTAAGCAAGAACGAGCGCACACACGAAAAAATGGCTAAGGACTCAAAGCGTATGCATAGCCCAAGCTGGCTTCCAGCCTCTCTCTGCAGAGCAGACTCTTGAATAGTCGGCTTGCCGCCTTCTATCCAACTTGTTAAAAGACTCTAAAAAGGCCAAGTACTTGCCTTCCCTAAGGTAGCCAAGCATTTGACCCAGTGGCAGTCCGCAGAGCGGCTGTTCGTCTGGCAAAGCGGCGACTATGGAAAGGCGGCAAAGGAAAAAGCCAAAAGAGCAATGAACAAGGAAAGATAGAAGTCGGATAGATATTTACATAACATAGGCCCCTGGCCAAGTTCAAGATACACCCCGTGGGTGGAATTGTGCAAATTAACAAGTTCTTCAAAGACTATGAAAGCAGATAAAGTAAAAGAAAGGACGGAAGCCTAAGAAGCGGCAGACGGGTTTGGAGGGTCGGCGGAGACGACGATGTCAGGCGCCAGAGCGGCCGGCTGGGCAGTCTCGGCTTGATCGTCTCCGGCGGCAGCCGGCCCGGTCGGACGTGGCTCGTTGCTGGAGGCGCGATCGAGCTGAGGCTGGTCGTCCGCTCTGTCTTCTGGCGCCTCCGTCTCGTCTCCGTCCCTCGCCTCGTCTTCCTCCTCGGTGCTGGAGTCGATCACCTTCGTCGAGTCCTCGTCGTAGTCCGGGTTCATCCCGAACCACTCCGGCGGCACCTCTTCACCGTTCACGGCCCGTTCAGGAACGAAGACGCTGGTGTCGGTGTAGTCGACGATCGCCGCCGCACGCTCGACGAGGGCGCCTTCCACAGCCGCCAGTTCTGGCTGGGCCTCTGACCGGAACGCGGCCACCGGTCAGTCCAGCCTCGATACCAAGCCTTGACGAATTCCAAGGCTCGGCGCGACTCCGGCCAGCCGAGGAACCTTCAAGCCTCAAGACGGCCAGCTGTGACCTCCAGCCAGTCGGCAGTCCGACTGGGAGTGCGCAGGACCGGCATGCCTGGCCATAGGGCGGAGATCGCCTGGGCCCTGGCACATTGAAGCCGGCGCTGCAGCTGATGGGCCGGCCGCAGGCGAGTCTCGATGCTCAGGAGCTGCTCGTCGACGGTCAGGGGGGCGTTGGCGGCGATCTCCTCGCCGTTTGCGCTCCACACCTCGCGATCAGCCTCAATGGCTCGATTGACCGCCTGCGAGTGGCCGGGGAAGAAGTCTACCCCAAACAGAAAGAAGCAAAAGAAAGAATCAAAAATCGGCTTGACTTGCAGTCAGAGGTTCGAAGAAAGAAAGCAAAGAAACTCACCGTCGACAATGTCTTCGATCTCATGGAAGCCGGAAGTCAGCATCGCCTCCTTGTCAGTCCAGGAGGAGCGCTTGATCTCGAACTCAGCCAGGAGAGCGGTCTCTTTCTTCTCCGCCTCGTCCTGAGCCACCTTAAGCAGCTCCTTCTGTTCCGCCAACTGTGCGGCCAGCAATTCGCGCTCTGTGGCGAGCTTGCCGCACTCCTCCTCCTTGGCGCGTAGGGCCGTGCTGACTTCGCCCAACCGTTCCTTAAGAGCGGCATTGGCCTCTGAAGAACAAAAAGAAAGACGTTAAGTCGTCAACAAGGAAGGTCGCCAGGAAGATCCGGCCCGACTACTCAGCAGTCGGCCCGAATCTCGGGGACTACAGCCCGCGGGTGCGCCAGCACGCCCCCGTGAAAAAAGAAGAAGAACTTACTCCGGCTCTCCGACAAGTCGGCAGTCCGCTTCCCCAGCTGCTCAACGTTGCGGTTGAAGGCGGTGACGCGGAGGTTGTGATACTCCTGTGATAAACAATCAGACAAAGACAAAAATGAGGAACTCGCCAGATTGAGTTCGGGCGCTTGCAAGCAGCCGCCCGAAACTCGGGATTACACTCAGTGGGTGCGCTGCGCGCCCCACGAAGAAGAACGAGAAGAGACAAAGTCAAAAAGAAAACGTACCGGATAGATGCTCGCGACGCCAGATGCGCCTGGTGCAGCCTCGATGGCTTTCGCCTCCGCAGCAACCGCACGCCCAGAACGCTGGTTCAGCGGACGTCGCCGCCTCCTTGCACCCAACCAGTAAATGCAGCGCTTGTTGCCTCAGCATCTGGAATGGCCGAGCTGGCGGCGCCGGCTTCCAAGGGGCGTGGCGCCAAAACCGCCTTCTCGAGACGGCGGCGCGCTAGTGAGGCAACTTGAAGGAGCAGCCTTGCCAACGCCTCGTCCTCAGTCGGCGGCACTGGAGGGCCTGCCGGCTGCTTGCCATGCGGCGGAGGCGGCGGTGGGGGCGTGGTCATGCCCGATGCGGAGGCCTCGCCACCGTCCTTCTCCACGATGGAATGCTCCCCGCCGACTTCTCCAGTCTGCCCCGTGAACTCCGGGGGCGGCGACGCGGAGTTTAGCGGGACGACAAGCAACGCCGACTAGCGGCGCGCGGTCTCCTCAGCCCGCTGTTTTGCTGCGGCGGCGGCTTCGGCCTCCTCCAGCTTCTTTTGGGCGGAGGTTGCCGCTTTCTCGGCCTCCGCCTTCTCCAGACGGTCGGCCTCTTCCTCGTCGCGCTTCTCCCGCGCGTTGTGCTCCGTCGCCTCCCGGAGGTCGGCGGCGGGGTCAATCCGCCGAGTATTGGCGGACGTCTCGGCCGACCCCATGACAGAGGGGACGGCGACCCTCTCAAGAGAAAGAGGGGCCCTGAAGCAAAGACGGAATGAAAAAGACTCGGAAAAGATCCATCGAAGAAAACAAAACAAAGGTAGAAAGCGCTTACGCAGAGACTAGCGGCGGCTTCTTCACTTCCTTACGGAAGCGGTTGGCCTTCGCAGTCGTCTCCTCCCACTTGGTCGCGGCGGCCGCCCCCTTGAACTTCTTCGGCCGACCACCGAGCGAACTCGGCGTGGCCCGGCGCTTCTTCGCGCCGACTTGACTGGCCAAGCCGGCGGAGGAACTCGCACCTAGATGGCCGGCCTTCGGTTGGCGGCACATGACGACCTCCCCTTCGGTCTCATCTTCTGGCCAGTCGGCGAAAGTCGCCGAGGGCCGGAAGCCGCCTTCCGCTCCTCCTCCTCCGCCTTCGGCATCGGCCTCCATCGCCGCCGCTCCCAAGTCGGGGTCGTCGACGTCGCTCTCCGCTCGATCTGGAGCGAACTCGCGGGGATGTCCTGTGGCGCCGGCTGCAGGCTGGATGAGGGGGTTCTGATTCGAAAAAACCAAGAAGATCAGAAGTCGGATTCGACTACAAAGAAAAACAGAAGAACAAAAGATTCGACTCACCACGGGCGGAGGGTTGGCACGTGAGTACGGCTCCTTGCCGAACTGCCAGTCTTCCGCGAGCTCGCAGTTCGCGATGTGATTCACCATGTTCGCCACCTCCGCGTGGGGCATCTCCCTGGTGCACATCCGGCTCGGGTCCTGGTGATCGCTCATCTGACAGATCAGATGAGGTCGGCCTTGGAGTGGGAGGACTCGGCGTGCCACGAAGGCGGCCAGGAAGTCGGCTCCGACCAGGCCTTCCAACTGCGTCAGCACTCGGAGTCGCGCGACGGTGGCAGCACTGGCAGGAGTCAGCGTCTTGGCCCGATTGGACCAGCTGGGAAGCCTCCCAGCCGGCTATGCGGCAGGTTGACCCAGTCGCCTTCCATGGCGACGTTCTTCACATAGAAGTATGACCACTGCCACATCTTCACCGACTTGATTAGTGCGATGGAGGGAAATGGGTTCTCGGCGGTCGACCTTCACATTGCGATGAAGGCGCCGCACTGAGCCGGTATGCCGGCGACGTGTGTGCCGAGCTTCGATTGGAAGAACTCTCCCCACAGCTCGATGGTGGGGAGAACACCGAGGAAACCCTCGCATAGGGTGGCGAAGGCGGCCAGCAGCACCACCGTGTTCGGAGTGAGGTGGTGCTAGAGCCCGTTGAACTCCAGGAAGGAGCGGAAGAAGTAGCTCGCCGGCAGGCCCAGGCCGCGCATGAGGTGCGAGCGGAATATGATTCGCTCGCCCTCCTCCGGCATTGGCCTTATTTCCCCCGCCGACGGGGCGTGGGCCTGCACCAAGTTCGCGCCGGGGAGCCGGCGCGTCCTGCAGAGGTGCTCAATGGCGTCGTCGTCTACTTCGGAGCCGTCCCACACGCCGGAGCGCACGGCAGGGGTTGCGGCGGCGGCAGAGGAGCTCATCGCTGCAGGTGCGGCATGGCGTAGTACGGCAAGGGCAAGAAGAAGAAGAGGCAGAAGGAAGCAGGGGAGCAGGGAGGAACGAGCGCGTGCTTCGCCGTCCCGCTCCCCCTGCCTACTTATAAGCCCGTAGGCTGAGAAGCCGATGGGGCGGCGTGGGATTAATTGCGCGCGAGACCCCACGCCCCCCACGATTAAACCCATGAAGTTACTGCACGCAGTAACGACGTGGGGAACCCAACCGCCCGCACGACCGCAACGGATCCGTTCGCGTGCCGAGGCGCGGTAGTGGCGGGCCCCGCCTGACTGACTGTCCCGTTGCGCGTGTGGGCAGGCAGACTGCCCCTTCCACGTGGCGCCGCGCGACGGGGCCGCGGCAGGCGACCGCGGGAAGCGAATCAGACACGCCGCCTGGTTCCCGCCACGATGTTCGAAACTCCTCGAGAGGCAAGACGGCCCTCGGTGGATCTGACTCCAACCAGCCGGCCCGAAGGAAGATGACCATCAAGGCCTGCATCCCCCACCGGAAGAATGAAACTGTTGAGGCACACTACGTATCATCCTTGGAGCCTCACCAGCTTCGGGGACTACTGTCGGAGTAATGGGCCACGGGTAGGCTAACCCGAGCCCCAGAACCTTTCAAGACATCGGGGCAAACTGTGCCCCTCAAGTCCCAGAGGCGACTCCCATTCAAGCCGAGTCCCAGAGGTGACTCCAAGATGAGCCGAGTCCCCAGAGACGACTCCAAGATGAGCCGAGTCCCCAGAGGCGACTTCTAGTTAAGCCGAGTCCCAGAGGCGACTCCCATTCAAGCCGAGTCCCAGAGGCGACTCCAAGGAAGCCGACTATGGGGAGTCGGCCCGCGACTCCCAACCACCCCGATAATTAAAGGCAAGCATGGCCACAGTGCGCCGTACCGACGGAGATCTCCGCCCGGCGCGGCACTGTTGCCATGTCGGTCCTGACAACAGCCCTGGGGGCGGAGCCCTGTACCCACGACGGTCTGTCTGTATGGCCCGGAGGCGGTGGGGCCTACCAGTCAGCGAGAGTGTTGAAGACGGCGAGAGCGCCAAGAGACGGACCCGTTGGGAGTCGGCCCCTCCCACGGGCCCCACACGCCATTAACCAGACGCGACGGGGGAATGGCAACAGTGATCGCCCGCCAGGCGGCGGCGCTGTTGCCATGACCTCATGACCAAGCCCGCGTCATTAGAAGCATGGCTACAGTAATCTGCAGCCGGCAAGACCCGCCCGCGGCGGGCGTGGGCTGACGCCATCGTACCAGGCCAGTCGGCGGGCCCCAGGACTCGGCGGAGAAGACGTCGCCTGAGAGACAGACGGCTGGGGCCCGCACCCAGCCGGTTTTACCATTGTAACCCTGGGGGGTAGGCCTATATAAACCCCCCAGGGCGCCCATGCAAAGGGTTCGAAATCATCTAGCACTAGACAGACCACACGAGGAGGAGAGAGCTAGCCTGGCCTTCTCCTACCTCCAGAAACAGCTCTAGGAGCACCCTTGTATTCACTTTGCCTTAGTGACCATGCGGAGACCCCGCAGAGCAGCAGTAGGGGTGTTATCTCCTCGGAGAGCCTTGAAGCTGGGTAAGATCCGCCGGCGTGCATGTCTTCGCCTCATCCCGTTTCTAGGCACCGGCGACATTCTACTCGCCCCCACCATGATAAGCCATCCTTTGGCATATGTCGCACCCAACCCCCGACACTTTTTGCCCAGCCGGCTGATGAAACGGCTGAGGGATGCCAGGCAACCGGTGAATTTCTGCACATCACGTAGCTTTGTGGGTTTCTCCCTCCTCTCGATGGCCTTGATCTTCACAGGGTTGCACTCGATGCCGCGTTCTGAGACTAGAAAGCCCAGGAGCTGGCCGGCCGGCACACCGAAGACACACTTCTCCGGGTTGAGCTTGATGTTGAAGCGGCGCAGATTTTCAAAGGTTTCTTTCAAGTCCTCCATCAGGGTGCCATGCATTTTCGTCTTTACCACAATGTTGTCCACGTAAACGTGGGCATTGCGTCCGAGTTGCTTGAGCAAGCACTTCTGCATACATCGTTGGAAGGTGGCGCCATCATTCCTTAAGCCGAACGTCATGGTTATGTAACATAAAACGCCAAATGGCATGATGAAGGTGGTCTTCAGTCGATCAGCCGGATCTAGCTTGATCTGGTGGTAGCCGGAATAGGCATCAAGGAAAGACAACAGCTCGCATCCGGCTGTGGAGTCGATCACTTGGTCTATTCGCGGTAGAGCGAATGGATCTTTGGGGCAGGCTTTGTTGAGACTGGTGTAATCAATGCACATGCGCCACTTGTTGTTCTTCTTCAGCACAAGGACCGGGTTGGCAAGCCAGTCCGGGTGGAACACTTCCATGATGAATCCGGCTGCTAGCAGCCGGGCGACTTCTTCTCCAACAATTCTTCTCTTTTCCTCGGACAGGCGGCGGAGGGGTTTCTTGACCGGCTTGGCATCTGACCTTACATGAAGTTTGTGCTCGGCAAGATCCATCGGGACACCCGACATGTCTTTGGGGGCCATGCAAAGATGTCTCGATTCTCACAGAGGAAATCGACGAGCTCGCCTTCCTATTTGCTGTCGAGGCCAGTGCCCATGACGGCAAACCTCTCTAGGTGGTCCGGGTCCAAGGGAATCCGCTTGGTTTCTTTGGCCGGCTGGAATGAGGCCCCTGCTTCGGCTTCCTTGGGATCAGTCAGCATGGCCGGCTTCTCGCCGGCCATTGCTAACATCCGATCGAGGAGCCGTCTTTCTTGAGGGACTCGGCTAGCCGGCTACTGGCAGCCGCACAATCTTGTGACTTCTTGTAATCTCCAGCAATAGTGATGATGCCCTTGGTGCCTAGCATCTTGGCTTTCAGGTATGCATAGTGAGGGACCATCATGAACTTTGCTAGCGCAGGGCAGCCCAAGAGCGCGTGATAGGGGCTTTCCAAGTCCACCACCTCAAACCAGATTGGCTCGCGGCGGGAGTGGTTGTTGTCGCCAAACAGGACGTCAATCTTTATCTTGCCGATTGGGGAGCAGGACGGGCCTGGGACTATGCCATGAAAAATAGTCCGGCTTGGCTGAAGTTGCTTGGCCTTGATGCCGAGTTGGTCCATGGTGTCTTTGTACAGGATATTGATGCTGCTGCCGCCATCTATCAGTACTCGGCTAAAACAGCAGTTCCGCCTCTCTGTTGCAAAGCTTGCCTTGAGCACCAGGGCATATGAACCTGGATTGGGCATCACAGCCGAGTGGTCAGCTTGGATCCAAGTCATAGGATTTTCAGACCAGTGCATGCAGGTGGGGGCTTCTGTACTGACAACATTGACCTCTCTATGCTGCTGCCGCCTGTTGTGCCTGTCGCCGGCTTGGGTTGTGAAGATGACCTAGGCGGCGTGCTCTTCAGGGAATTCATTTTGAACGGTGTCGACTGTCAGGCTGCCGGCTGCTAACCGGTTGGAGCTAGAGGGCCGGCTGGCGGGGGAGGCGGGAGGGCCTCGCCCTTGGCAATCCGAGCTAGCCAGTTGCACTTCCAAGTGGTGTGGTTGGACGGCTTCGCACCACTGTGGAACTTGCACAGGGCGTCAAGGGCTTTCTCAAAGGCGAGGGCGGGCAGCCATGCTCCCTTGCTAGTTTTCTGTCGCTTGGCATTGGGCTGACCAGTCGGCTGCTGATCTTCAACTGCTGCTACCTGCCGGGTGTTGGAAGCCGGCTGCTGGGCCTTCCGCTTGTTATCGTTCTGCTGGCGCCGATTGGCGTCACCAGTCGACGTCTGGGAAGCCAGAGGGAGCACCTTCCTGGTTGCGTCCACTCGGAGCTCCGACTTCATGGAGGAGTCAGCCGTGGCGTATTTGTCCGCTATGACCTGCAGTTCGTCTAGAGTGGCTGGCTCATCGCAGAGAAGCTTGTGCTTGAGCAAGGTGCCCTCTCGGCACCCGGCCTTGAAGTACTCTATGGCCTGCACCTCATGCACCCCTTTGCAGGAGTTGCGCAGCTCGCCCCAGCATGTCAGATAGTCATGAGTAGACTCAGTCGGGCCTTGGACGCACAAGGAGAGCTGGCGAGGCTTTGGCGGTCGCTTATAGGTGCTGGTGAAGTTGTGGATGAAGACGTCAGCAAAGTCTAGCCAGCTGTTGACGCTGTGTGACTTGAGGCTGTTCAACCACATCCGGGCCGTGTCCTGGAGCATGAGCGGCGTACTTCACGGCAACACGCTTGTTGCCGTTTGCTATGTTGACGGCGATGGAGTAGTCAGCCAACCAATCTTTCGTCTTCACGGAGCCGTTGTACTTGGGGGTGTCTCATGGCAGTGAGAATCCTTTCATGAAGGGCTCGTTTTTGATGCGGGGGCCAAAGCAAGGCGGGCCGACCGTATCTTCTTCTTCTTCCGCCAGGGACCGAGCAAGTCGGCCGATCCGGTGGCGGGCATCATTCTCTCTGATTCCCTCGCAGTGATCCACCCAGTCTCCGAGAGTCGGGTGCCCAACAGGCGGCGGGGAAGCGTGCCTCTCCCTGCGTGGGGGAAGCGGGCAGTCGTTGCGCCACTCTACTGCTCTTGGGCGGCCGTCGGCGTCGTGCTTGATCGAGAAGTGTGTGCGCCGACTGCGGCTAGCAGCCAGCTCTGGGTCGGCTCGACCGCCTGTCGGGGACCGGGAGGTCGCACCGTGTTCGCGGCGATGAAGGCGGGTCTCATCTGGTACACCGAGTTCTGCCGCGCGGCGGGCGGCTTCCTGCTGGATGGCGGCCGCGTCGAGGAGCCGTTGCTGGGGCTCCTTCATGAGGCGCCTCTCTTCGCCCTCCAAGTTGTCCAACTCCTCTGCTGCCGCCTGGGCAGCGTGCAGGTTCTCGGCAGGCATGGGGTAGAAAAGGCGGTCGGCCCTGAAGATGCTGTTGATGCTGGCGCCGTGATGACAGACTGCGCCCAGCCGATTGGGGTCTCCAGCAGCCGAAGTGCCGCCTGCGGCATGGTCGAGCTCGCGCTGGTAGGCCTCGGCGAGGCGCTTCACAGTAGCCAGCAGCTTGGCGCTGTCGAGGAGCGCAACGCGGTGTGCCTCTAGGTTTGCGTTGTCTGGTCCGCCGTCGACCGGAGTGGCGAGGGCTCGCAGTGTCGAATGGATCAGATCCTGGTCCACCCCGGTCGAGTCCCTGTCCTTACTGATGACCAGCACCTCTGTGATGGTGCTGGCGCTGGTGGTGTTGTCCGCGCGATGGAGCGGATCGTCGATGATCTCTACGTGGTCGGGGTAGACGTCTGCCGCGTCGGAGTCGATGATCATCTCGACAGGCGGGTCGGTGGAGCCAACGAACTCCAAGTCGGAGGCGGGCTCGTCGACGATGTGGAGCTTGTCGAGGAGGTCAACGAGGCAGCTCTCAGAACTGGCCAAACCCACGTCGGGGTTAGGCTCGTAGGTGAGGTGGACGCCGCCGAGTAGATCAGCGAGGGAGCTCGCGGCGCAGGCGGCCTCCACGCCGCGCAGATCATCGGCGCGAACGCCAGTGGGCGAGCCGGGCTGGCTGCGCTCTCGGGGGAGGAAACGGGTTCCCGTCCAGAACGTGTTTCCGGACAACGGTGTGCCTTGCCCCACGGTGGGCCCAAATGTCGTTGTATTTCCTCGACATATGATAACGGGTGGCTAATCATGTATGGTGTCAATAGAACGTTGCGGGGCTCTAGAAGCAGGAGTAGGCAAGACTGTAAGCGACGCCGGGTCTTACCCAGGTTCGGGCTCTCCGTGGAGATAACACCCCTAATCCTTCTCTGCGGGGTCTCCGCATCACTATGATCAATAGCTAGTACAAGGGCGCTCCTTGAACTATTCGGGCTAGAGGAGGAATAAGGCTGCTTGCACTACTCCTCTCTAGCTATGGGTGTGTGTATGATCTAAGGGGGCTGAACCCTTTGCATGGGTGACCGTGGGGGGGTTATATAGGCCTACTCCCCAGGGGTACAATGGTAATCCGGCTGGTCATGTGTCTCTGGGCTCCGGCTTCTTCGCCGGCTGCTGGGGCCCGCCACCTGGTGGGTCCCGTCGGCTGCCGTGAACTCTACCGATAGGTAGGGCCCGCCGCCTGTGGGCCAAGTAGACCAGGCTGCACTGTAGCCTTGCCCCTGATGACAATGGCATGGTCGGGAGGCGCGTGGCAACAGTGTCGCCGCCTGGCGGGAGATCACTGTAGCCACACCCGATCGCGTCTGGTTAATTGTGCACAGACTCCAAGGGGAGGGGCGGCCGCCTGCTAGCAGACGACCTTCCCTTGAGGCCGCCTGCTCAGGTCTCCTTGGTGCATGCGAACAGGTAGGGCCCGCCGCCTGCGGGCTGTACCGACCGCCCATCGTGGGGGCATGGCCCTGCCTGACATGGGCACCGTCACGGTCCGCATGGCTACAATGCTGTGTCAGGCGGAGGGTGTCCGCCTGGTACGCCCGCACTGTAGCCAAGTTCCCTCCGGGATTCGGGGGTGGCAGGTGGCACTGTTGCCATGCCCTGTCTTGTCGTAGCAGGATGAGTGCAGACATTGAGGTAGCGATGGGCCGCCTGCTAGGCGTCGGCCCATGCCCTCGCTGCCTTCTAGGAGGTGGCCGGTTGGCTCCATTTGGCCACTTAAGCCGGCCTTACGGCCATTCAGACTGAGGGGCTAGGCTAGCCCCGATGTCTTGAAATCTGCTAAGGCGTGGATGAGGCTACCTGGGGTCTATCCCCCCGACACAGAGGGCTTCGTTTTTAGGTGATTTTCTGAGTTTTATTAGCGTTTGTATCATGCTTAAAGAGGTGGGATGATGGTGACTCTGAATATGAAATAGAGTTCTCCTCGCCTATCCCAGTGGTGCTTCTAGCGTCACTGGAGGGTCTTCGGAGGTTTGTCTTTGGCTAATCTCATGGGATTCGGTCGGCATTTGTCTTCCGTGGATCCGACCTCCATTTGTCTTTATTCATGTGTCTATAGGTTGGACCCATCCGATCTACGTGTCTCTTCATTCGCAACGGTTCTTGTTCCGATGCACTGATTCTATGTGGCCTTAGCAGGATGATTTTACTACTGTCTAGTACAATAAAGTTTGTGCGACTACATGGGGAAGGAGGGACAATGACAGCATCACGTCTTCAGATTGCTCCAATGCTTGTAGTCGTCGTTAGACAGTCTACGGACATTGGAGAAAGTCTCCTCTTTCTAGCGACGACTACAAGTATTGGAGCTCCTTGAAAATTAGTGCGAGCTCTATCTCCTTTTGCTTGACCTCCACTTTCTTCGCTCTTGACCGGTCATTGGCATCATCGAGCTGGAGCTTCTTTTTTTGTATTTCAAAGAAGTTCTTCGCCGCCTCCTCTTTCTCTTGGCGCTTCCTCTCTTCTCTCTCTTTTCTCTTCTACTTGACACCTCTTTTGAGTTATAAGCCTCTTTAATGTTTCTAGAAGGATGAGTGTCAAATCATCATGCTCTGAATCTAGCTTGGAGTTGGTCTTCACCCTCAGTCTCCTCTCACTTGGGCGGACGACCGATGACCACCCCACCTTTTTTGGGACGCATATTGGTCTTTCCGCTTTTCACAATCTTTGTTTGTCATCCAACAATGAGTCTAAGGTAAATGGCTTGCCCCATGTTCGGCCTTGAAGGTTCACTACTAGGGAGAAGCCTACTAGTAGCGCGGGTTAAATAGCTAGTAGTAGCGCGGGTGCCCCACGGGAAGAGATCCAGTGGAGACAGCTGGGCCTGTAGCTCAGAGGATTAGAGCACGTGGCTACGAACCATGGTGTCGGCGGTTCGAATCCCTCCTCGCACTCGAGTACCAATGTCCGTCTGGCCCGAGGAAACCTTTGCATGCCTCCATTACCTTTTGGGAGGCCTACGCCCCATAGAAACTGCCCGCACTACTGCTAGCTCGCACTACAGCTAACTAGTAGTAGTAGCGCAGGTGCCACCCGCGCTACTACTACGTGTGTTAGTAGCAGCGCGGGTGCCACCCGCGCTACTATTAATTATCTGTAGCACGTATCTGTGACCCACGCTACTACTGTTAATTTCAAAAACCAAAAAAATCTCGATCCCATGTGTGTTGTAAATGGAGGCAATGGTTTGATCCAGCGATGACATGGGTCGCCAAAGGCGCGGACATGCAGTGGCAAGACAGATCTGGCAGAGTCCAGCAGAGATGACCGGATCCAGGGCAGAGCAAGGTGGCAGTGTGGGACTCCTCTTCGCGGCCAAGGCAGAGAGCTCCTGGTCATCCATGGTGAAGACCTGCACGTGGATGGAGATGGGAGGGTGAGTCAAACCAGAGGGGAGAGGGAAAAGGAGAAATGAGGGAGAGAGGAAGGAGATAGAGGGAGCACCGGGGCTAGTCCCCAGTCCTGAGGTGCTCCGGTGTGGTGGCATGGAGGCGTGGGAAGACTGGTAAGCTCCTGGAGGCCAGCTGCGCGAGGCGGCGGCCTCGTCGGGCGCCATGGAGGAGGAGGCATACATGGGTAGGAGCGCCATGGGAGAGCCTATGAAAATAGGGGGGAGAGGGACATGAGAGAGGAGGGATTTGGGGGAGGAGATGGGGATTTCATGGCTGTTAAAAAACCTATACTTAGTAGCAGTGCGGGGTTTATATACCCCTCACTACTACTATATGACCTGTCCCGGGGGGCACGGTGGAGACCACTTAGTAGCAGCGTGGGTTATAGCCCGCGCTACTACTATCAACTTAGTAGTAGCGAGGGTTTTATACCCCTCGCTACTACTATGTCCTTTCTCGAGGAGACCACTTAGTAGCAGTGCGGGTTTATAGCCCGCGCTACTACTATCAACTTAGTAGTACCGATGGTTTTATACCCCTCGCAACTACTAATTAGCAGTAGCGCGGCCCATATACCCCTCGCTACTTCTAAGCATCTATCTATAAGGTAGTTCCTAGTAGTGGTATACAAAAATCTTTGATGTGTTGGTTTTTTGATAGCTTACCACATATTCCATGTGGTAAGGTATCCAAAGCTTGAAACACCTACATATATAGATGAAACCAACAAGGTACATTTATACGTATGGAAGGATGATATATGCTCATATGAACAAGAGAACGAAAAATATACCAAGTTCTTCATGTTAATGCCTGTCACGGGATGGGCAATGGCATGATCATAGGAGCCACAAAAATTGTTGCACTCCACTTGGTTAAAGCTCCACCTCTTTTGAAGTGAGGCACTCTCAAATTTGTAGGGCTCTATGTTCATGGAAGAATTGCTGGCCCCTGTTTGAAAATGTTCCACCTTTTGGCTCGGTGGCAATTTTGGGATCTTGGCCAATTTTCATTCAAGGCTCGCAAAGCAACTTGTCCTCATCCTCCGTGTATGCTCTGGTCCTCATGCTTTAATTTGACGCCTCTTTTACGAATTATGACCAGGCTTTTTGAGCTAGCTCATCCTCAAACAATGGTTCTTCCTTGATGTCGACACTCTATTGGCCTTCACTCTCTTGGCCTTTAGTCTCTTGGCCACCATCCCCTTGGACACCCTCATTGATCATGTCCACAATGAATCATCTTAGTACCTCGGGTCGTCCGGCGTCGGGGCCGACATTCCATCAAACAGGTTGCGCGCATCGGGAAAGTTAGTCAGGGAGATCACTCGCGGGTGCTTCCTTTGTGTCGCAATGGACTCGCTTGCCACAGGTACAACATTGAGATCATTAGGAGGCATCATCGGGACGATCGACATGAAATCAACAATTTTTGACAAGCTGTCCCGAGATGGGGAGGAGAAGCGGGACGTTGCCTGGTCATGTCCAGGAAGGTATGTCGGCGGCGATGTTGACATGGAGGATGACTTCGGAAGCCTGGGCGGTCGGGCCGCTGACGAGCCCATGTTGGCCGCCACGATGGCAGGTGCGAGAAGGATCGGCTTGCGGATGATCCATAGCATAAGGAGGAAGGTTTGTGCGGCCTTGGTGGCGACGACATCGGTATCCGCAACGGTGGCCCGTGCCTGAGCGGCGACGACAATATCTTCGCCTCACCGTCTCGGCCACTCTCTGCTCCGAGGTGAGATCATTCTTCAGCTTCACGGGGGCCACGACACGGGCATCCACGACGGGGACGACGACGGGAGTGGGTGCGTCGGCCACGACTAGGGTGGGCACAGGGTTTGGAAGAGGAAAGGTCAGCCGCGTGATTTGGGAGAGTGGAGATGGTGTGCCATTGATGGGTGCGCCAGGGGAGAATAGCGCACGTGACTGCGCGAATGTGACGACTATATCTCGCATTCAGCGAGATGGTAGGATGTCTCGACTTAAGCATCTACAATTCCGGCCCGGCCCAATAGCGTGCCATAAAAAAGAAGTGGGGAAGAAAAAGGGGAGAACACAAGATTCAATCCCGGGTCTCCGACACGATAGGCAATGTTGCTAGATTGTGCGTTAGCACCGGGTTCGCGGAAAATAGTAGGGTGCGGCTTACTTATCAGGAAAAGAGCGGATTTTCCATTGGGTTTTCATTTTTTTGCTTGTTTCCATCGGTTTTTCTTCGTTCCTTTCTCCATTCACTATTTTTTCTTTTCAATCTTTTTCTTCAGTTTTCTTTATTTCTTTTCACGATTCTCATTTTATTTTTTTATTTTTTTTCTTTGTTTTGCTTTGGTTTTCTTTGTTTCTTTCTCGGTTTTGAATGTCTTTTCTCTTTTCTTTCCTTTATCTTAATTTTTCGTCGGTTTTTTTTTATTTATTTCTTATTTTCATCTGCATTTATTTTCCTTTTCCCTCGGTTTTTATTGTTTTTTATACACTTTTTGGTATATATCTAATGAATTTTTAATACACTTTAACATTTTTACATAAAAGTTTAAATTTCTTGAATAAATGGTCAACATTTTTTAAAATATGTTTCAAATGCTTGATTGACATTTTTTGAATACATAGTCAACATTTGTTCTATACATTTTTAACATTATTTTTAAATGCTTTATTATCATTTTTCAAATAAAATATTAAAGTTTTTTAATACATGTACACAATTTTTCTATACACATTTAACAATTTCCAACTGCTTGATTAACATTTTTTAAATGCTTGATTGACATTTTTATATACAATGTCAAGAAATAAATCATTTTTAATTTACGGTCAACATTTTCTTGTACACATTTAACATTTTTAAATTCTTAATTAATATTTCTAAAATACTTGTTTAACACTTTTTAAAATACTTGAATACATTTTTTGTATACGTGATAATTGTTTTTCTCTATGCACATTTAACATTTTTCAAATGCTTGGTCAACATTTCTAAAATACCTTTTTACCACTTTTTTAATACTTAATACATTTTTCGTATATGTGATAAAAAATTTCTCTATCCACATTTAACATTTTTCAAATGCTTGGTCAACATTTTCAAAAAATTATTTGGAGTGTTTTTTGCAATATTTATATGTTTAGAATATGGGAAAAGGTTCCCCTCAACCGACCGATTTTTTGGCTCCCGTCCGCCTTCTCATTCCTACAGCACGTGTCCCAACGTGACATGCGTCCTGGCTCCTCACGACTTTTTTCAACTTCTGCAACGTCATCAATGTTGCACAAATTTCTCCCATACTTCGTACAACACGTCCCATGTGAGGTGTGCCCTTACTCATCACAATTTTTTACAACTTCTGCGACATCATCAATGTTGCAGTAGTTTCTCCCGTAATATCAGCTATGTTGCAAAAAAAACGAAGACATTTCTTTTATGTAATAATAAAACCTCTGTTACATAAAACAGTCTGCAACAAGAACTCTATTAAAGAAATTTTCTACAACAAGAACTGTGTTGCAATGATGGAGGGCGTCGACGGGTCAGATCTAACGGCGCATGAGCTGGCTGATCTTTTAAAAAGACCAGCCGGCAGACGCGTAGCACGCCCCTTAGAATATTTTTTAAATATAAAAATGTAAAAAAAGTAAAGCAAAAGAATTAGAAAACATTAAAAAACAGAGAGAATTTTGGTTGTCGCCGGCCCATCTCGCTCTCTACTGCAACGAGGGTTTCTAGGTCTCGCTAGAAGTGTGCCCGTGTGCGACGCTAACCCAACCCAAATTTGGGTTGAAATTAAATGGGTCGAAATGGATAGCAAAACGGACATCGGTCCGTTTGCGCACTGCGCTGGCCGTGGCTTGATACGGACGCAGTCGGACGAAATGCATCGGCGAGCTGCCCTAAGCTTGTCTATACATGAACACTACAGAAATCAAATTAAACCACTAAAAACCCCGCATGATTACCGCATGATTAAGTATCTCCGTAACCACTGGAATTATGTTCAGCCAGCAAGCAGTCTCTGTGCTCCAAAACGAAACCAAACCAGACACAAACTCCATGTTCATCATCCATAACAAGAAATCAACGCAAGGGGCAAAACTACCATAGCTCAGCCGTACAACTAGTCTCCACATAACCTTAAACTATATAATAAAGGAAGGCTCATCACAAGGGAGCAATGCCCTGGATCTTGTCACTCATCGCCGGATTCTTCATCAGGAACGCCCCAAGTTAGCTCCCTTGCAAGTCAAAGGGCAGGACATCGGCTGCAAGGCTCCACGACATTCAACTTAGCCGTGGAGGGAACTTTTCCCTCGATGTAAGTCTGGATAGCCGCAAGAGCTTTAGGGGCTTCCATAAAAGTTTGTTTGCCCACAAAGCATCTGCCAAGCTCGGAACAAGTCGGCCCACCATCAGTTATGTCCAGTGTGAGGCACTCGAGCGACGGTGTGCTGTCAAGAATATGACATGTGAGCTTAACCAATAGCTTTGTGGAGCGGAATTTAGTGATCTTCACATGCCTAAGATTGGCATAGCATTGTCCTGGAATCCGCACCAATTGTGAGGAGGGGTCTTCAGAAATTGAGTCATGCTCCCGGCGTCTCCTTGGTGCCTGCAGATGAAAAACCAACACACGTGTTTATTATTGCTCTAAACAATACAGCAGTCACTAAGAAATTTCTCAGCAAGCCAACAGTTACTTACATCTAGGTTGAAAGTCTCCAAGCAAGGAGATGCGTCGAGACAAGAAACCAGCGAGAAAAGATCATAGTCCGCATACGGAGGTGTCGAGGCAAACTTCCATCCAAATACAGAAATATTCAAATACTTGAGGTGGAGGAATTTGCTTGCTAGCGTTGGTGTACTGACCATCTGCATAAATAAAAATATCTAATATCAATCCCTTTGCTATATAATAACTCAGGGATATGCATATGTCCATAGACACCTCAAGCTCTAGAGTATGTACCTCGTAATACGAATACATAGTAAGAGTTTCAAGATTCGGCATACTGGATGTGAGCACGGCGAGAGCATAATGAAGAACGCAGGAATGTGATATGAAAATTTCCTTCATCCGCAGTGATTCTCCAAGAAATAGCTGTACTTGTCGATCAACATCGTCATCATAAAAAACATCATCATCATGAAAAAAGTGAAAAGTGGAGATATTTGGAGCCTCGCTTTCAATCACTTGCAGCATGGAACAACCAGACACCATCACGTAGCTGAGGCGCTGCAGCAGGGAAGGTATCTTTATAGAAAATATCTCACTGCAATCCTTGAGTTCCAATCGCTCCAAAGCCAGAGAATTGGAAAGAAGGAACCCCAACTCCTCACTCCCAATATTCACACAAGACAGACATAGACTCGTCAGGCTTCCTGTGCAACCAATTCCTACCGTGGGGCGGAAGGTGCAACCTAAAAGGTCCAGCTCACGAATGGTGTTTCCACTGCCATTAGATAAAAGTGAGCATGGAAACTCGTAGATTGCTTCGTCTGATAAATGGTCAATATTTGAAAGTATGAGGCTGAGTTCTTCTATGCCTGGTGTAACAGCAATCTGGAGCCAACTATCTAGACAATTTCCGGTGTTGGCATTGTAAGGACCATATAAGTTAAGCCCGAGTGTCTTCACACCAGTGCCTAAGTGGTTTCTGAGAATATGGTCAACTCTGCTGTTGTAATCCCTTGTTGTTATTCTCCGTCTACGTGCATTTTTCTTGTAGCCCATTGTTTTCTTACTGAAGATGAGGTTGGACCGGCACCTCCACAAACGTTTAAAGGACTGAGACACGCTCGCAGCACGCGCAGCATCTTTCAGTGGCAAAAAGGAGCATATATGACGCCAGATATTCTGCATGCATAAGTACATAAATTCAAATTTAGAATTGCAGAGGCAAAAATTGTTACTAAGTACTCTATCCGTTCCAAAATTCTTTTTCTAGAACTGTCCTAAGTCAAACTTCATTAAGTTTGAGAAAAATATATTAATATCTTACTTCGTCAAATACGTATAATGAAACTATAGAAACTAACTTGGTGTTGTAGATGTTGGTATATTTTTCAATAAAACTTGGTCAAACTTTAAAATGCTTGACTTGGAACAAACAAAAACCTCAAGTATTTTGAAACGGAGGAAGTACAAGCTAATAAGACCAAAACCTTTGTGCAGTGTCAGACACAGCATCAGGCATGGTGTGCATACGTGTCCAGGTCGTGGCTAAGCATTTCCACGTAAGAAGAACATTTGTTGCTTCAGACAAGGGTGGGACAGGGTAGGAGCATGTCATCTGGCATGAGAACGTATCATGCGGAAACCCATTGCCTTGTGCAGTGGAACACACAAACTAAGAACATAAGCCGTTTTGGAAACTAAACGTTCACAGGCAAACCATAGCCATCGCAGGCGCAACGCCCTTCTGATGAAGACCAGATTTTTTGTGCACAGGAAAGGTCTGATGGTGCTTGAGATTTCCTGTCTCAGACCTCTGATTCCTCCAGTTACCTTCCTCTACATCCTGAATGCAAGGGAGAAGAGGGTGCTTGGGAGAAAAAGGCGGAGACACAAGAAAAGACAAAGTCTGCTTGGCCCGGCCCTTTGCCATCTCTAAAACTGCTCCATTTATTGTCTGCAGATGATCTACAGAAGAGGTCTTTGTGGAGTCACGGGGAAATTATAGAGAAAACCACAGGAAGTGTGCAATTCATATGCAAGTACAACACATGGTTAAATCACACTTGCATAAGATATCCGAGGTTGGGACCATAGTGTCCTAAATGAGACAGATCCTATCGTTTGGCATCTTCAAAGCGAAGTTGGAGATGCTGGAGAAGACTGGGATTGTAGAACTAGTTGCTGCATTGCAGCGCTGTTTAGATGCTTATCCTAGATTTTAGTTTATTACATAACTCATGTTGAGCACTGTCTGCTAGCTCGTCCTAGTATATTGAACATTACCCAGCTTTTTTGATGCAGAACTATGATAAATTGGTAATATCAGAGCATAGGACGAGTTTGTTGTTTCAGTTAGCACAAATATATATCAAAAATATATTATATGAAGTACACACATATACACACACACATTACATCAATTATATTATATTTAGTAGCTGTGGTAATCACTGGGTAGCTCAATGGTAAAACACATGGCCGTGCTACCAAGCAACACAGGTACAAATCACTTTCCTTCGGTGTGCTAGTAGCCCTAGGCGGCTAGTCTTAAGGACAAGCTGCAATGGTTTCAAAGGTATTTTTACCGTAGTAATCAGAGTAATGAGACACAAGATGCTGCTGGTTCCAGGAAAAATAGTTTTACAAAGTATACACATAATAAAGATATAAAGGAATCAGATACTATAAACAAAGTTTTGCGCTGGAGAATTAGAAGTGCAACCATTATAAGTTGGAACAGAATCGCAGCTACCAAGGATTGCAGCCGATTGCAGTTCACTCATACATTCAGGTAGCATAGTGATATATAAATCTAATATCGTTATATTATTCGGTTATCAGCGTTTCTTGACATACCTCCGGAAGGCTTGAGCCTGAATATCTTAATCTTTCGCCAGTTTGAGAAACATCCACTTGCGAGCGCTTTCGTTTAACAACTGAACCAACTGATACATCTGCAGCAGGTCATCGTTATGGTAACTAGACAACGGCAAATGAAGGAACACAGCAAGCAAATGAACACACATATACTGATCTAATATTAGTATGACCCGTTGTGCAGCTTTGTGCTTGTAAGAAAGAAAAACTAGTTCCAATTTTGTAAGAAGGAAAAGCTTTCTTGTAAAATTTCCAATAGAACATGACAGCGACACACACAATACAGTGAGATCTGAGATGGATATGCTTGGGCAAACTGTCTTTGCACGCCTCCCTACCAAGTCAATATTTTTTGTATGAACAACTGGAACATAAAGGGGGCTAATCTGTTGCATAAGGCAGTGGAGTAATACTTAGTAGCCTGAATTTGAGACCTACAGTATGTGCCAGCCAGGTCATATGAAGATAAAACAACAAAGACGAAGAAGCAGTGGCTTACGGCGGCCTTGGATTTGCCGGCGACAAGGATCCTGCTTCGACGACATCATAAGACGGCGCAAAATCCCCTCTTTTCCGCTCTGCCTCGTCTGACTCTCGAGCCCTCTATTTATTGGTATTTATTTGCACCCAGATCGATCGGGAATTTTCTTTTCTTTTCTTTCTGATTGAGTTGGAAACCCGATCGGATTTGGCTCCAGCGATATAAGAAGAGGAGGCCCCGAAGGGGTGGTGAAAGGAATCCGCGTGTGATCCCGGGCCTCTCTTCCTGTCCCCCGGACCCCTCTGGGCAGGCAAAGAGAAACCCTGCGAAACTTCTCTCGCATGGGCCCACCAGGAGATGTTTTTCTTTTTAAAGTTGCCCTCCAGGCTCCAGGAGACGTTTTTCTTACGAAAATATAACGACTACACGTGTGGCAATCTTACACCTCGCCCACACGTGTGGATCACCGTTCAGTTAAGTTTGCACGAATCTTGATACACTGAGGCAGTTTTCGCGTGCAACGTAGGACGGGGCTGGTATGTGGGCGTTAAAGAGTTTGCCCACACGCCTGCATCACGCGGTTTTCCAGATGCGCCGTGTGGACAGACTAGTTCCTGGCCACACAGCCACCACCTATTTTTCGCCCACACGATACTCGTACGTTGTTGGATGACAACTGCAGTTACACGTACATGGCAACTAGGTAAACACACATGACAACTATGATTCGTTGCTAGACGGCAACTGTAGTTGCGCGTACGTGGCAACCAGATAAACACCCATGGCAACTGTGATTAACCATACATGAAAAATATGGTTGGACCACACGTGGCAACTAGGTAAATACACATGGCAACTACTGTTTGACCATATGTGGCATGTAGTTAATCACACACGGCAACTATGGTTTGATTACACGCGGCAACTATCATAAATTAGACATGACAACTATAGTTAACCAAAACAGATAGAGTTGCCATGCTTTTACAACTACATTTGCCATCCCAGATAACTACCTCTGCCATCCCGGATGGCAACTAAATCGTCATCCCACGGGTACCTAACGTAGCTGTGTCAGGACGTGTGGGCATTTTTTCTTCGTGCCACACGCGCGGGATGGAGATGAGTAGTACTTGTTGGGCGTGTGGCACGGCGTAGTTGCGCCCACATGTGTGGGCAATTCTAATGTTTGCCCACACACAGCCCGTGTGGGCTGCCTCCTGCTCACGCCACACACGGTGTGTGGGCGGATGTCTAGTATGCCACACGTGTTGGCGTTATCGGCGTCCTTTTCTTAAGTTGCCCCCCAGTAGATGTTGCTAATATCGGCATCACATATTTCATCATGTTTTTTGAAAAACTTCCAATCTACCCTCCGTCCCAATATTCTTGTCTTAGATGACAAATCGAAGACAATTTTTTTTTGAGATGGAGGTGATATGAACATCATGAGAAACACAAAAGAAACTCTTCCACGAGAACTAGTCATCACATGTTCCTGCCACTGACTCCGCTGCTGCTATGGCGACCTAGGGTTAGCCTCTCCTTCGTTATCGCCGACGTCTACCTCCGTTCTATTCGTGTTGTTCTGCGCGGCTTCTCCATGATGGTTGATGACTTCGGTTTTGTATGATCGGTTGTGCCTAGTCGCATCCGCGACGGCTAGGGCGTATTTGGCGACAGTGACCTAGGTCATTCTCGTGGTCTGGATGGAGCTTGGCTTTGATCCTTGCACTACTAGGAAAAGGCCTACTAATGGCGCACCGGTTTTGCCTACTAATGGCGCATTACCAGTGCGCCATTAGTACCACGCCACTAGTATTCTTTACTAATGGCGCACCACTGGTGCGCCATTAGTATGTAACATCATGTGTCATTAGTGTGCCTCCCGGGGGGCCATATGTAAGCATGTGCTTTGTCATACTAATGGCGCATTCTGTGTTGATGCACCATTAGTATCCTTTGGCATACTAATGGCGCACCTGGTGGTGATGCGCCATTAGTATGAATATTTGTTTTTTTTTACTTTTCTGATTTTTGCACAGGTTACAAAATATATTATTGGACAGGATATAGACAGCAGCACACAACAACATCAGATTCGTCGAATACAATAGAAGATTAGTCTCCGAATACAATTCATCATATTAGTCTCCGAATTCAAAAGACCGAACAAAGATAAAACATTACAAGTCTCAAGACCGCGAGTATCGAGTTTGTCTTCACATTACAAGTCGATATCGATCATCTAAACTACCATCACATAGAAGAGAGCTGTGGTCATCATGATGAGCATCATCGCGATCAAACTGGTCTTCATCCGGTTCCTCCAACGCTCCCTCCTCTCTCCCGCTAGATAGCGGGCGTATCTAGATTCGGCCTCCGCCCTAGTGGTGTACCGTTTGTAATCATATCGCTGAACGGTGAACCTGTCTCCGACACTCCTCCCGATCGTCGAGACTCGGGAACCTTACCCTTGTACACGACATATGACGACATCTCTATGCACAAGCCAAACAATGACAATACATAAGCAATATGTAAGTATGCAACAAAAGGATCGGAAGAGAAAAGCAAGACATTAATAGCACGATTCATGGTCCTACTAATAAATAGCATCGATTACATCTAAGTTGAACGACTGTCCAAACCAAAGAGACATACGAATTCATTAAAGTTTAATTACAACATGAGCCAATCAATGTTTCAGAACTACACATCACTACTTTCGACTCGACTCATCGGACAGGAGCGTGGATGAAGCCGCCGTCTGTCGTGATGGTCATGAAATCGCGGTCGTTGTCACCCTGCATTTGTAGCGTTCCATCTATCTCATTGTTGGACGGTTGGTATCCGAGGAAGAACTGCCCCGAGGTATGAAGGACATCTTGATGGATGATGTCCGCAAACTCCGACTGGATGCGGAAGAATTCTTGTCTCAGGTCCGCGTCCTGGATTGCCGACAAGTTCGCGGCCTAATTTTTGAGATTATCTGGTAGCAGAAGGTGATGATGGTCCCTTACGCTCGCCCACATGTGATGGAGGGCGTAGTAGGCATCCTTCGATCACAATGGCTGCTTGACGCAGCAGAACTTCGTATTGTGTGAGAACATGTGCTTGCCGTACTTATGAACTGCCCTGGTGAAGGTGCCTCCAGATTTGGCGTAGCCGGGGAGAACATCATCAAGAACTTTCTTGACATTTGTGTAGTCTATCTTGGAGTTACGGTTTGGGTCGAAATACGTGGCCATGGAATATTTCGGGCTTAAGAGGATGAGTGTGCAATGTGTGTCACTGCACAAAACAAGGAATGTTAGAAAAAAAAGAACGATCGAAATCTAAGAAATCATATGTTATGGGGCGGTTAAGGGATGACTTACTCGGGAAAGTAAGCCACAAGGAAGTTATCCTTATCTGGGTTTGCCAGAATGACGCCTTCGAGGTGTGAACTCGCAACTTGGCGGTCCCCAGCGCTGCTCAAGTGCTTGGCACGCATGTAGAAGGGGTCAACTATCACGATGTCCGGGGTCTTGTCTCTAATGATCCGCATCTCCATACTCAGCGAAAACAGCCGAACGAAGGTGTAGTGCAGCAGATGAAGGTTAAACATAGCAAAGATGTCATCAAACCGCAGGACGATCGTACCCCCGATGTCGCCATCCACAAAGCCCTTGCCCTCTGGCACCTTGGCCACAAAAACCGGGTATGCCACATCATTCTCTCTGAGACGCCGCTTCTCCAAAGAAAGAACACTGTCGTGCAGACTCCGCATAGCACCGGTTGCAGCATTCAGCATATTGTTGGGGAACGTAGTAATTTCAAAAAATTTCCTACGCACACGCAAGATTATGGTGATGGCATATCAACGAGAGGGGAGAGTGTTGTCCACGTATCCTCGTAGACCGTAAGCGGAATCGTTTTGGCAACGCGGTTGATGTAGTCGTACGTCTTCATGATCCGACCGATCCAAGCACCGAACGTACGGCACCTCCGAGTTCAGCACACGTTCAGCTTGATGACGATCCCCGGGCTCTGAACCAGCAAACTTCGGGGATGAGTTCCGTCAGCACGACGGCGTGGTGACGATGATGATGTTCTACCGGCTTCGCCTATACTCCGCGACGATATGACCGAGGTGGAATATGGTGGAGGGGGGCACCGCACACGGCTAAGGAACGATCCGTAGATCAACTTGTGTGTTCTAGGGTGCCACCCCCGCCCCCGTATATAAAGGCGCAAGGGGGAGAGGCCGTCCGGCCCTAGAGGGCGTGCCAGGAGGAGGAGTCCTCCTCCTAGTAGGAGTAGGACTCCCCTCTTTCCTACTCCTACTAGGAGGGGGAAAGGAAGGGCGAGAGGGAGAAGGAAAGGGGGGCGCCGCCCCCCTCCTAGTCCAATTCGGACCAGAGGGGGAGGGGGCGTGCGGCCCACCCTGGCCGCCCCTCTCTCTCTCCACTAAGGCCCATGAGGCCCATTACTTCTTCCGTGGGGGTTCCGGTAACCCTCCGGCACTCCGGTTTTCTCCGAAATCCGAATATAGCCGTCCAATATATTGATCTTTATGTCTCAATCATTTCGAGACTCCTCGTCATGTCCGTGATCACATCCGGGACTCCGAACAAACTTCGGTACATCAAAACTTATAAACTCATAATAAAACTGTCATCGTAACGTTAAGCGTGCGGACCCTACGGGTTCGAGAACTATGTAGACATGACCTAGAACTATTCTCGGTCAATAACCAATAGCGGAACCTGGATGCCCATATTGGTTCCTACATATTCTACGAAGATCTTTATCGGTCAAACCGCATAACAACATACGTTGTTCCCTTTGTCATCGGTATGTTACTTGCCCGAGATTCGATCGTCGGTATCCAATACCTAGTTCAATCTCGTTATCGGCAAGTCTCTTTACTCGTTACGTAATGCATCATCCCGTAACCAACTCATTAGTCACATTGCTTGCAAGGCTTATAGTGATGTGCATTACCGAGAGGGCCCAGAGATACCTCTCCGACAATTGGAGTGACAAAACCTAATCTCGAAATATGCCAACTCAACATGTACCTTCGGAGACACCTGTAGTACTCCTTTATAATCACCCAGTTATGTTTTGACGTTTGGTAGTACCCAAAGTGTTCCTCCGGTAAACGGGAGTTGCATAATCTCATAGTTACAGGAACATGTATAAGTCATGAAGAAAGCAATAGCAATATACTAAACGATCAAGTGCTAGGCTAACGGAATGGGTCATGTCAATCACATCATTCTCCTAATGATGTGATCCCATTAATCAAATGACAACACATGTCTATGGTTAGGAAACATAACCATCTTTGATTAATAAGCTAGTCTAGTAGAGGCATACTAGTGACGTTGTGTTTGTCTGTGTATTCACACATGTATTATGTTTCCGGTTAATACAATTCTAGCATGAATAATAAACATTTATCATGATATGAGGAAATAAATAATAACTTTATTATTGCCTCTAGGGCATATTTCCTTCAGTCTCCCACTTGCACTAGAGTCAATAATCTAGATTACATAGTAATGATTCTAACACCCATGGAGAATTGGTGCTGATCATGTTTTGCTCGTGAGAGAGGCTTAGTCAACGGGTCTGCAACATTCAGATCCGTATGTATTTTGCAAATCTCTATGTCTCCCACTTGGACTTGGTCCCGGATGGAATTGAAGCGTCTCTTGATGTGCTTGGTCCTCTTGTGAAATCTGGATTCCTTTGCCAAGGCAATTGCACCAGTATTGTCACAGAAGATCTTCATTGGTCCCGATGCACTAGGTATGACACCTAGATCGGAAATGAACTCCTTCATCCAGACTCCTTCATTTGCTGCTTCCGAAGCAGCTATGTACTCCGCTTCACATGTAGATCCCGCCACGATGCTTTGTTTAGAACTGCACCAACTTACAGCTCCACCGTTTAATAAAAATACGTATCCGGTTTGTGATTTAGAATCGTCCGGATCAGTGTCAAAGCTTGCATTGACGTAACCATTTACGACTAGCTCTTTGTCACCTCCATATATGAGAAACATATCCTCAGTCCTTTTCAGGTATTTCAGGATGTTCTTGACCGCTGTCCAGTGATCCACTCCTGGATTTTTGGTACCTTCCTGCCAAGCTTATTGCTAAGCATACGTCAGGTCTGGTACATATCATTGCATACATGATAGATCCTATGGCTGAAGCATAGGGAACATCTTTCATTTTCTCTCTATCTTCTGTTGTGGTCGGGCATTGAGTTTGACTCAACTTCACACCTTGAAGCACGAGCAAGAACCCTTTCTTTGCCTGATCCATTTTGAACTTTTTCAAAATTTTATCAAGGTATGTGCTTTGTGAAAGTCCTATCAAGCGTCTTGATCTATCTCTATAAATCTTGATGCCCAATATGTAAGCAGCTTCACCGAGGTCTTTCATTTGAAAAACTTTTATTCAAGTATCCCTTTATGCTATCCAGAAATTCTATATCATTTCCAATTAATAATATGTCATCTACATATAATATCAGAAATGCTACAGAGCTCCCACTCACTTTCTTGTAAATACTGGGCTTCTCCAAAAGTCAGATAAAACCATATGCTTTGATCACACTATCAAAGCGTTTATTCCAACTCCGAGATGCTTGCACCAGTCCATAAATGGATCGTTGGAGCTTGCACACTTTGTTAGCACCTTTTGGATCAACAAAACCTTCTGGCTGCATCATATACAACTCTTCTTCCAGAAATCCATTCAAGAATGCAGTTTTGACATCCATTTGCCAAATTTCATAATCATAAAATGCAGCAATAGCTAACATGATTCGGACAGACTTAAGCATCGCTACGGGTGAGAAAGTCTCATCGTAGTCAACCCCTTGAACTTGTCGAAAACCTTTCGCAACAAGTCGAGCTTTATAGATAGTTACATTACCATTAGTGTCAGTCTTCTTCTTAAAGATCCATTTATTCTCAATGGCTTGCCGATCATCGGGCAAGTCAACCAAAGTCCATACTTTGTTCTCATACATGGATCCCATCTTAGATTTCATGGCCTCTAGCCATTTTTCGGAATCTGGGATCATCATCGCTTCCTCATAGTTCGTAGGTTCATCATGGTCAAGTAACATGACTTCCAGAACTGGATTACCGTACCAGTCTAGTGCGGATCTTACTCTGGTAGACCTACGAGGTTTAGTAGAAACTTGATCTGAAGTTTCATGATCAATATCATCAGCTTCCTCACTAATTGGTGTAGTTGTCACGGGAACCGGTTCTTGTGATGACATACTTTCCAATAAGGGAGCAGATACAGTTATCTCATCAAGTTCTACTTTCCTCCCACTCACTTCTTTCGAGAGAAACTCCTTCTCTAGAAAGGGTCCGATTTTAGCAATGAAAATCTTGCCCTCAGATCTGTAATAGAAGGTGTACCCAATAGTCTCTTTTTGGGTATCCTATGAAGACACATTTCTCCGATTTAGGTTCGAGCTTATCTGGTTGAAGTTTCTTCACATAAGCATCGCAGCCCCAAACTTGAAGAAGCGACAACTTTGGTTTCTTGCCAAACCACAGTTCATAAGGCATCATCTCAACTGATTTTGATGGTGCCCTATTCAACGTGAATGCGGCCGTCTCTAAAGCATAACCCCAGAACGATAGCGGTAAATCAGTAAGAGACATCATAG
Source organism: Aegilops speltoides (assembly GCA_021437245.1). NCBI lineage: Eukaryota > Viridiplantae > Streptophyta > Magnoliopsida > Poales > Poaceae > Aegilops > Aegilops speltoides. The sequence continues at coordinate 358,275,787 of CM038145.1, forward strand.
ATCGCACCATATCTAGTAAAGTACGATTACGACGTTCGGACACACCATTTCGTTGTGGTGTTCCGGGTGGCGTGAGTTGTGAAACTATTCCGCATTGTTTCAAATGTAAACCAAACTCGTAACTCAAATATCCTCCTCCACGATCAGATCGTAGAAACTTTATTTTCTTGTTACGATGATTTTCCACTTCACTCTGAAATTCTTTGAACTTTTCAAATGTTTCAGACTTGTGTTTCATTAAGTAGATATACCCATATCTGCTCAAATCATCTGTGAAGGTGAGAAAATAACGATATCCGCCGCGAGCCTCAACATTCATTGGACCACAAACATTAGTATGTATGATTTCCAACAAATCAGTTGCTCGCTCCATAGTTCCGGAGAACGGCGTTTTAGTCATCTTGCCCATGAGACACGGTTCGCAAGTACCAAGTGATTCATAATCAAGTGATTCCAAAAGCCCATCAGTATGGAGTTTCTTCATGCGCTTTACACCGATATGACCTAAACGGCAGTGCCACAAATAAGTTGCACTATCATTATCAACTCTGCATCTTTGGGTTTCAACACTATGAATATGTGTATCACTACTATCGAGATTCAATAAAAATAGACCACTCTTCAAGGCTGCATGACCATAAAAGATATTACTCATATAAATAGAACAACCATTATTCTCTGATTTAAATGAATAACCGTCTCGCATCAAACAAGATCCAGATATAATGTTCATGCTCAACGCCAGCACCAAATAACAATTATTTAGGTCTAAAACTAATCCTGATGGTAGATGTAGAGGTAGCGTGACGACCGCGATCACATCGACTTTGGAACCATTTCCCACGCGCATCGTCACCTCGTCCTTAGCCAATCTTCGCTTAATCCGTAGTCCCTATTTTGAGTTGCAAATATTAGCAACAAAACCAGTATCAAATACCCAGGTACTACTGCGAGCATTAGTAAGGTACACATCAATAACATGTATATCACATATACCTTTGTTCACTTTGCCATCCTTCTTATCCGCCAAATACTTGGGGCAGTTCCGCTTCAAATGTCCATCGCTTGCAGTAGAAGCACTCGATCTCGTGCTTAGGTCCAGACTTGGGTTTCTTCTCTTGAGCAGCAACTTGTTTGCTGTTCTTTTTGAAGTTCCCCTTCTTCTTCCCTTTGCCCTTTTTGTTGAAACTGGTGGTCTTGTTAACCATCAACACTTGATGCTCCTTCTTGATTTCTACCTCTGCGGCTTTTAGCTTTGCGAAGAGCTCGGGAATAGTCTTGTCCATCCCTTGCATATTATAGTTCATCACGAAGCTCTTGTAGCTTGGTGGCGTGATTGAAGAATTTCATCAATGACACTATCATCGTGAAGATTAACTCCCGTTGAATCAAGTGATTATTATACCTGCACATTTTGAGTATGTGTTCACCGACGTAACTATTCTCCTCTACCTTGCAGCTATAGAACTTATTGGAGACTTCATATCTCTCAATCCGGGCATTTGCTTGAAATATTAACTTCAACTCTGGAACATCTCATATGCTCCATGACGCTCAAAACATCGTTGAAGACCCGGTTCTAAGCGTAAAGCATGGCACATCGAACCATCGAGTAGTCATCAGCTTTGCTCGCCAGACGTTCTTAACGCCGTCGCCAGCATCAGCGAGAGGTTCGGCACCCAGCGGTGCTTCGGGGCGTAATTCTTACAGGCAGCAATGAGGATAATCCTCGTTACGGACCCATTCCGTAATTGCTACCATCATCTTTCAACTTTGCTTTCTCAAGGAACGCATTAAAATTCAATGGAACAACAGCACGAGCCATCTATCTACAACAAACATAGACAAGCAAAATACTATCAGGTACTAAGTTCATGATCAATTTAAGTTCAATTAATCATATTAATTAAGAACTCCCACTTAGACAGACATCTCTCTAGTCATCTAAGTGATCACGTGATCCAAATCACCTAAACCATGTCCGATCATCACGTGAGATGGAGTAGTTTCAATGGTGAAGATCACTATGTTGATCATATCTACTATATGATTCACGTTCGACCTTTCGGTCTCCGTGTTCCGAGGCCATATCTGTATATGCTAGGCTCGTCAAGTATGACCTGAGTATTCCGCGTGTGCAACTGTTTTGCACCCGTTGTATTTGAACGTAGAGCCTATCACACCCGATCATCACGTTGTGTCTCAGCACGAAGAACTTTTGCAACGGTGCATACTCAGGGAGAACACTTCTTGATTATTAGTGAGAGATCATCTTAAAATGCTACCGTCAATCAAAGCAAGATAAGATGCATAAAGGATAAACATCACATGCAATCAATATAAGTGATATGATATGTCCATCATCATCTTGTGCTTGTGATCTCCATCTTCGAAGCACCGTCGTGATCACCATCGTCACCGGCGCGACACCTTGATCTCCATCGTAGCATTGTTGTCGTTACGCCATCTATTGCTTCTACGACTGTCGCTACCGCTTAGTGATAAAGTAAAGCAATTACAGGGCGTTTGCATTTCATACAATAAAGCGACAATCATATGGCTCCTGCCAGTTGCCGATAACTTCGGTTACAAAACATGATCATCTCATACAAAAATATAGCATCACGTCTTGACCATATCACATCACAACATTCCCTGCAAAAACAAGTTAGACGTCCTCTACTTTGTTGTTGCATATTTTACGTGGCTGCTACGGGCTTAGCAAGAACCGTTCTTACCTACGCATGAAAACCACAACGATAGTTCGTCAAGTTAGTGCTGTTTTAACCTTCGCAAGGACCGGGCGTAGCCACACTCGATTCAGCTAAAGTGAGAGAGACAGACACCCGCCAGCCACCTTTAAGCACGAGTGCTCGTAACGGTGAAACCAGTCTCGCGTAAGCGTACGCGTAATGTCGGTCCGGGCCGCTTCATCTCACAATACCGCCGAACCAAAGTATGACATGCTGGTAAGCAGTATGACT